>CM076648.1:19239573-19476355 GCA_038496675.1 Rachycentron canadum
GTTTTACCAACCCCCCCCCCCCCCCCCCCCCCCCCCCCCAACTCACGCTTTTCTAATTCAGAATGGCGGAAAAGCTTTAATTTGTTTTCCCAAAGTGTTGAAGAAGAGGAGTGGAGGGTAGGTGATATATGTGCACACAATGAAAACGGTCACTTGGTCATTGCACTTGAACTGCTTACATTTTGTTTGTGAAACATACTATTGATTCATCCTAAAATATGCTTCTCAGTGTGCTACACAACGAGCCGAAAAGGAAATCAAATGCCAACTGGTCAGCTCACAGCTACAGACTGCTAATTAGTTTCCATTGGGAATGCTAACAATGCATATTAAGCCATTTCTCAGTTAGTGAAGCTGGCAGTGGAAGAACATTTCCCCCTTTGTGTCGCAGGCGCACATGGTGAAATGAAATGACAGAAATCAGTGTGTATTGTCATAGAGCCCTTTAAACGGTCGCTTACTGAACACCTCGTGAAAGCTGAGTCATCCCTGGCAAAATGAGCGGGTGACTTTTTTTTATTTTTTATTTTTCCTCCTCATAGAAAAGGGTGGGGGGGGTCAGCATTTAATGTTTCCATTGGAGTGAAAGTAGTTCAACACATGGCAATTTTAACAGGGCACTTTTCCAAGGAGCAGACATCTGTGGAATGCAAGTCGTCTGCCCCGCTCTTGACACAGCCGTTGCCTTTGCTTGTTGCCGGAATTTGACTTTAAATAGATGACAGAAATTATGACAAGCCTTTGAACAACTAGTGTGTCCTGAGCAAATGTGGCCTGCTGATGAAAACTATAATAAATCTCCCTCCTCTTTGCCAGCCGTCCCTGCTCCGCTTGCTTACTGTGACTGCCTGCACACAGACTAACACAAGGGGTATGTTAATAATCCCAGTGCATGACATTTCCAAAATATCTCCTCCAATACTCTCTAAGCAGTTGTCCGTTCGATGCACATGTCACCTGCTGCACCTCAGCCTGCTTGGCCCGTACGGCAGAGAGGTACGCTATTTTCGGTCCGCGGGGGGCCTCGTAGACCCTTCACCTTTTTTTCCTGGGAGGTGATGTGATTTCTGTGCATACAGGACAAACAGACACCAGGGAGCTGTGCTACAGTGCAGCTGATGACAGGGGGAGGAACATGCAGGCATTCATTTCCAGGGTCACCCAAAGGCAGCAGGAACCCAAGGGTACAGAAACCTGTGTCTTCATTTTTGGTATACTTTGTACAATTTTCAACTCTGAACTGCTGAGATTCAGAATTTGTTCTTCTGGATTTGGTTTCACAGCAGTTACATTTATCACAAGCTAAAATGGTTCCTGTCTTCACTGGGATCGAGTAAAGGTTAAGGTTAGTTAAGTTACAGTTAAGTCTAGGATTACCTACAAGGTAATAAATGTAAACCCCAGAAGTAAACAGCACAGTTGGTCAGGACCACCCAAAGATAAATCCCGGGGTCATGACGATTAATGTACAAGGAAAAAATAATTGATATTGTCTGCAACTCAAAATTAGGTTTATTTTTTTCAGACTTCACTCTAAAGTTTGCTTTTTACTGGATAACTTAACCTCCCCAGTGCCCTAAAATTCAAATAAATCTGAGATATAAGAAAGAAAAATGACTCTTCGGCTAACTGTCCACAAAGGTTCGAGATATACAACCTTTGACAAGGGACTACAAATAGACATTGCATTGTTTTAAGAGGTCATAAGCCAGAAGGGTTAGAAACAGCAGAGCAACACGTCAACATCTGTGTGCTTAGTAATATTACATAAAAAAGAGGAAGTGAGTAAGAAAGCACTGCAGGTAAATTTATAAGTACAATATTTTATGAGAGCTCTGAACCTTTATAGCTGTGACTGTGACTTTGAGCAAATCCTGTGCTGGTGCTATGCATGAATACTGGAGGTCTAAACATAATAGGCTCTCTAGTTTAGCTGTATTTATACTCTGCATCCCAGACACCTCTGCTGCAGGCACAGACATCTCAGGTCATTTCCTTGTCATTCAAGACCTCAGCTGTTTACGTTCTGTATGTGTTAGTGGGGGGGGTGGGGGTAACAAATGTAATCTTGAGTCTGTAGATGGCAGCAACACTCTTGGCCAATCTGTCTCAATAAAATGAGAAAAAAAGTCTTTTGTCTTGGCTGTCAAGGGCTGCCCACTGAAATTGAAATTAATTGGAAAATCCAGTGTGAAGAAAAAAAATCCACTGTAATCGTGGAATAAATCCAAGAAGAGATGTTTCTCTGTCTGTCCTTGTTTACCTGTGCACAGATAGAGGCCAAATGCATGCGTAGTCACGTTCTTGGTATATATATATTTTTTAAAATTAATAATTTATTAAAATTCACAACATTGAGAAATTGATTAATACAGTATGATTGATACAGAGCAACAGCCTCTACATCACCTGTGTGAAGGTAGTGATTCTGGGTCAAGGATGAGCCTCATTATGGAGCAGGAGAAGCTGCATTAAATGTCAGTTTTATCCTGCTCACTTGTTTAAGGTGTAAATTGACTCGCTGAATATGACTTATGATTTATATTTGGCTATTTTTACACAGTTATCAACAGCGTTATTAAGTGCTGACTTCTCATTTTTTTGGGGGGTGGGGGTGGTGATTACATAAGTAATTTACATTTTCTCCAATTTGAGAGTGACTGGCTCAGCGAAGTGAGAGACTTTGAGCCTCGGCAGCTTTCAAGCTCCACCTCAGACTAATACTGAAGAGCTGTGTGAAATAAAACCTCTCACTGTGCTGCCTCTCAGCTTTTAGGAGATGTCACTTGTGCATCTGTTGAGGAAAGGAGCCACTACAAGGATGCACAACGGGGTAAAGCCTCTGTGTGCTGACAGGAGGCTCACATGTGGCTCTTATCCCCCTGAATGCAGATATAGTACTGTACACCACATACATCACTCTCTCTGTCAGTCACATGCTCACTCAGGCTCACTTAAACTCCCTCACTCACTCCCTGAAGCGTAGCGCCTCAACATCTGGCTCCCCATCCTCTTCCTCTTCTGGGTCACATCCCACTCAGGCAGAGGAGATTGTGAGTCCTGAGGTTTCTAGACCTTCTCCAAGGTGGTTTGACCAGCTGGCTTTTGATCTTCCTCTAGGGGTGGGTGGGATCTGTCAAAGAAAGGGCAGTGGGTGGGGGTTATTAACTTTGGTTGTGTCCCTCCTGGGATGGCAGCAGGGTTGTATCTGAGCTGTAGATGTGGAATGAGAAGAAGTCAGAGAGACCATGGCCTTGGATGTAATACTGTTGTTATCCAGCTGTGTCACAGAATAAGAAAATATTTGAAGACTACACCACATTTGTCTGGTAGAGTCGATGATCTGTTAGTATCTGGGGCACCTTGCTGAATATATTGTCATGTTAACAAGGCTGTTTCTTCTTGAAACACTTCAATCTGGCAGTTTTAGTTCAGATTTTTTGCATATAAAACACAAGCTTATTAAATACAGCACATTGTTTAATCTTAAGCCAGTAGTTCACAAACTTTCTGGACTGTAACCTCCTTTAAAAAACAGCATGCAGTTGGAGCTTTTCATTTTTCAGATGTCTCGTAATAATTCCACAGATGAGACTTTTCCTTGCCAGACTTAGATTAGAAAGTGAAGTAAAACTTAGTTTTTCCTTCTTTCTTTTCCATCAATCATTATTTTATTATTAACCATTGTTTTGTGACCCTCAAATTCTGGGTTGGAAGCCACTTTATTATACCACCATTTTAAATGCAGGACCTCTACTTGTAATGTTTGTTTATGTTTTGGTATTTGTGAAAGAAGTATTCAGGTAATTTACATAAGTAGACTTTAAGGACACTGGACTTTCAAAATATTCCTTTACAGGTAAAGGTGAAAAACCCGCATTGAAAATTGTACTTAAGTCCAGTGAAAGTACTGAGGTACCAGGTACAACTACTCAGGGTTTGAAAAGTAAATTTACTCATTCAGCAATGTTGTCGATGCTGTAATATGGTTTTGCTGAATCATAATTACTGATGAATCAACATGTAAGCAGAACTAGTTGGTCAAAGTGAAGCTCATATGAGCACAAACATCTTTTTGTGTATTTACAAATACAGGTTGCTTGAATCTGTTACTAATAATGAGAAGTTATTAAGAAGCACATATTCCTCTTGTGTGTGTGTGTGTGTGTGTGTGTGTGTGTGTGTAGTTATGCATGCGGTAATGTGTATTATGCTTTTAAATATTTTAAATGCTCCAGGTACACTTTATTAATCTAATCGATAGCCTCTTTGTGGTGCCAAGGGTCAATGACTCAAAGCCACATCTGATCAGAGCTAGCAGTGACATTAAATGTGCAAGTGGATAATAAAATGCTTATGTCATGCTTGGATTAGGCCACGGAGTGAGATGGGGATATAGATATACTTTTTAATATCTTCAACTTTCAATCAGAAAATGTGCTCATGCAGGTAAAATCCTAATTAAAGAAGATCCACAGGCCCAGAAAAGCACAGGGCCTGCAACACAAGCTACTGTGTTATTCATGGAGCTTTGAGAGCCTTTGAGAGGTGCGTGAAGGAGAGGAAGTACTGATTGCTACATGTGGCAAGGAGAGAGGGGTCCATAGTATATTTATAGATCCACCGCTGCCATCAAGTAGATCATACATCACAGCACAAATCACTAAATACTATTTAATTAGGTTAAATGTGTGGTTATGTGCAAATAGAGTACATATGCATAACAGTCTAGAATTGAGACATTTCCTGTCTAATTTGACTCTTCTGATTAAGCAGCAGTGATACAAAGATCCCTTAGGGTGTCTGAACATGCCAGAGTATTGGCACAATAATAAAGTCAGTGTTCTGGGATATTCTTCCTCTTTTGAATGGTTTATTTTTTTATTTTTAAGGAGGCAATTACATTGAGATTATGAAATTTCAGTCTTCATTTTACCAGCAGTGACTCTGTGGTGTAAGCATCTTTATGTGCACACACACATGTATACACGGGAATATCTATCTAATCCCTATTCATTCATATATTAAGACCTAATGAAGTCATACAGTCTTACTGTGATTGCATCCGCAGTATATTGTATTTCTGTGCTAAGGTACTATTTGAGGTACAGTTACTTTATAAATAATTGTGTCAATATATGAATAATAGCTTATATATAGGTCTTTTTAGCCACAGTTAGTGATGATTGTGCTTCCAAAACTGGAGGAAATTATGTGGTAAGTGATATCTGTTTCTCTACTGATGTGTTTCTTTTTACCTCAACTTAAATTTAACCTTCATCCTTAACCCACTTATCTCTGCCTACTTCCGAGAGATCTCAATGTTTCCCATGTAATGACCTCAGAATTACTAAGTGGCTTTTATATTCAAGGCTACTTTTCCATATGTAAACTGCCTAAGTGTTGCCAATTGGAGTTTGTAAATTGGATGTCGCCTTGTTGGTTTTGTGAAACCAGAAGAAACTATATTTGTAGGCGAAGGTGGAGCTGAGTGAGGGGTGGATTTGACCTGCTCTGTGCTTTCTCTGACAGGTCGCTGTGTGTGGTACAGTCTGTCAATCACACAGTAGACACACCCTAATGCATGCCCTGCTTTATCACCTATTATCCTCTATATGGGACCATAATTTTAAAAATGAACATCATGTTGTATTGAAGAGGAATGGAAACTAGCGATTGAGACCATAAACTCATTAGGAAAACTTTTACTGAGCTAATAAATCAAGTAAGAAGTCGGAGCATTTTCCTATAGACTTCTGTGCAACCAGTGGAGTTGCCCCCGATGGTTGGTGCCAGTTGTGGCAACAGCAGCATTGGCAACTAAGGTAAGCAACGCCATTTGGTCAAATCTGAACACACAGCAATAACAGGCATATTTTGTAGTGTGACTGGCATTTAGGATATCATCTTTACATATAAATGTTCATGAAGCTGCTTAGATAGCATTAAATGTATAAAGTGCAAGCATTGTACATGTTAACAAACAAACAAACAAACAAACAAATCAATAAAAGCTTACTTGTCAGTGGTCAGTCAAATTCTCGTGGTTGAGTGATGAAGCTACGCCATTGGTTGGCCGGAAGTGTGTTGGAGTCTTCTCATTGGCTGTTGCGCTTTCAAAATCAGTTGAAGCGAAATGGCGACAATTTCGCGCGTTTTTTTTCGTCAGAGTTAAATAGTTCGTCAGACCCCGCGTGTCACGCATGCACCTGGCAACAAGCCTGACGTCATGGACACACGTCACTTTTTAAACGAGTCGCCGGCGTTCCCGCGCGAGCTCAGCCGTTGTCTCCAACGTCAACAGCCCGGTCACGGCTCAGTCAGTCGGTGGTAGTTAGCTTTAGTCTTTAATTAGCTTCCTTTCAGTCACTGTTTCCTGCTTTTTCCGTAGTCAAATAAGAGAAACCAAAAAAATGTGGATGAGAACAGCTTTACAGGGAATTCGGCTGTTTCAAAACACTGTATATTTGAGCTCAGAGAGTAGGAGAGAGGCAAACATGGGCTGATGGTTGAGGCGTTTACTTCTTACCTGTAGACATTTTTAAGGAATAAGGTTTGTGGCCAACTCAGTTGTACTCCATTACATCAGCCTCAAACGGATTCAACTGTTTTTTTCCCCCTGACACCAGTTGGAGTTTACAGAGTTTTTATAAAGGATTTAATCTCTGCCGAGATGTCGGCCTTCACTTCACCAAGGTAAATCAGTGATTCTGCTATAATCTGCTTCATCTAACCTGTCTGTCATGAGTCTGTTAGAGCTGAAAACTGTTGGCGCTACTCACTATTGTTCTGCTTGTCTTGGCATTTTTTAGTTGCTAGCTTTTGCTTGTATGCTTCTTTTTGGGATAGCTGCAGGTCTTCAAAGCTATTAAACAGCCCCTAATTCAGTCCCTTTTAAAAAGGAGGGTTTAGAAAGAATTTTAAAATTATTGTTTACAAAGGTATTACAAATATTTTTTTTTATCACCTGCCACACCTGACAGTTTTATTAGCTGTAGAGACAGTGGCTAGAGAGCTCAATGTAAGATCACCTATTGGTTTGTGACCTGGTGTTGTGAAGCCATGAGTTCGTAAATTGGATATCGCCATGTTGGTTCTTTGAAACCAGAAGAAACTAGGAGACCGAGACTATAAAATCATTAGGAAAACTTTTACTAAGCTAATAAATCAAGTAAGAAGTAGGGGCATTTTCCCATAGACTTCTATACAAGCTGAGTTCTTTCACCCCCTGATGTTCATAAGATAGGAGTAAGAATGCAGGTTGAAGGCACTTGAGCATTGGCTTCACTTTTCAGCCCCATTGTCTTCGTCCATGTATGTACATATATATACAGTTTATGCTCAGAACAAACTAGTGGTTTGGTTTGGTTAATCTTTCTGCTGAAAGCCCAAACCCAGACCAAACATTTGTGAATTATCGCTTGCATCTCTCTGTGGTCTGTGTCTCTTTAGGGCAATTTTGTGTCTGTTTCTGGTCCTTATGCATGTCTCTTTGGTTAGTATGTGTCCTTTTGTGATCATTTTGAAGCCCCTGACTCCTTGGGCCCCTGGGCCTGTGTGCTTCTGCCCTGTACACCTGTTCAGTAATCTATACATGATCCAGGTCAATACATTAATTAATAGATTACATCCTCAGGAATTATTAACTGCTCCAGATAAAAATTCACATAAAAATGTAATTTAATGTCACTAAATTCATGTACTAGACTTTATTTATTTCCCATCATTCCACTGGTATGATTGTGAAAAAAATGTAATTGTATTCTATATATTACATATGATCTACACAGCAGATAGCCTGCTATTTGCATTAGTTTCAGTTTTAATTTTTTGTAGTAGATCAGCTTACATTTCTGTTGGTTATTGTTTGGCACAGTACAATGCTTTTATGCTTTTGTGTTATATGAATAGTAAAAAATGCCTTGAGATTTCCAGTTGTAACTGGTTCTGTAACATATTCCCCATTGGTTGTTGATGCCATTTGTAGGGTTTCTTATTGGAACAATATGTTTTGTAGCACTAGATAATTACTGTATATTGGCTTTATGGATGTAAACATGAGTGTTGTCCTGCACACAGCCCATTGAGGTGATTATAACAGTAACATTTGCATTTACAATTACTCATTTGGCAGATGTTTTATCCTAAGCGACTTACAAGTGAGGGGCGGCCCTAAAGCCTAATTTTCCACACATTTAGTTTAAACTTTCCATTTTATATTTACATCTAAACTGTTGAGTTCCTGTTCTACCATTTAAATTACTGCCTCACTCAGCACCCATCATTGTCAATCTGGAGATGAAAATGTTTGGATCAGCTGCTTCAAACTATATTGTGTAGGAAAAAGCTGTCTGTATTTACATTTTAACATGTATACTTAATACTAGTTTGTGTTTCCTTTGTGGTGTGTTGTGCCCAGCAGCATAATTCCAACATGTTGATGGTCATGGTTGTGTATAACAACACATTGTAGATTCCACTTAACAAATGGCATCAAGCTGAAGATTTAACTTAATAATAAAGGTAGTACAGTAATTGCTGTTGTGCTGTAGTTCGTGTTTTATTTTACAGAGGATCTTCATCTGAGTTCTTCTATATGCAGTGTAGACTAGGCTGCTTTTAAACACCAATTTGCTGTAGGTGCATCCACAAAATAAAAAAATCAACACAAATCAGATTAAATTTTATGACAAGTCATAACTTGTAATGACGTACTCCAACATAATTGATGATGACAGTATTATTGATTTGAACATAATTTGGTTAATGTGTTTACATGGGGGCTGCATTAATTTGACCCTCACTGGGTCTTTACTGTAACTCTACAGAAATCTCCTCACCTTGTACGTCCCTGAGACTTTTTTTTTACCTTCCTCATTCACCTTATTATTTCTATATATATATTTTTTTTTTTGGTGATTTTGTTGTTTTATATTTCTTCTTCCCAGCATGAAATGCTAGGAACTGTTGATGGACTGTGCCTCCAATCCCAGTGTATGTGTCACTGATGGGGAAAAGAGATGGAGGAGGAGGTAGTTGGGGTGTGTGTGTGTGTGTGTGTGTGTGTGTGTGTGTGTGTGTGTCTGTGTGTCTGTGTGTGTGTGTGTGGGGAGGTGTTGGTGGGGGTTTTGAAAGTTGCTGGGGCGTAAATAGTCCACTACTATTTGTCACTGTTGACTGTGTGCCTGGCTGTCAGTGGTGCCTCTGGGAGCCCTGTGTCTCACTGCTTGCATCTGCCTGGCAGGAACCTGAGCGCCTGTTGCTCCCTCAGCATGGGAGTGTGTGTGTGACACAGATGATACAAAAGAAGAAGTTTCGCCATTACTGTTTACCTGCGTCAACCCAGGAAACTCTTTGATGGACTGTTACAATCTGCAATGCAAGGCTCACATGATCCACAGTAGCTGAGGTAGTACTATCATCAGGGAGCTGATCTGTGAGCTCCTGTTGTCTGACCACTATTAGCTATACAAGCTATAATCAGTTACTTTGGTCTATAAAAAGCCAGAAAATAGCTAAAATGCCCTGTAAAATTTTTCCAAAGCCCACAATGTAAAAACTTTCACTGTATGTTTACAGTTATTAACTGGCAGCAGCTTCGCTTGCTAAGCACTGTATTTTTTACAGTTTCTTACTGTATTTTGAATTGCAGTTCGTTACTGTATTCTTGTAAATTTACAGTGCAATGCTGTTCAGTTTTGTGTGTAAATTACTGCATATTTATAGTATGTAGCTGCATTTCAATCGGCAACTACTACTAAAAATCACAATAATAATGATAATAATAAACAAATTAGTGACGAGGCACAACATTCATTTTGCAGTTCCTTTTTAAATATTTATTTAAATAAAAACATGACCATTTTTAATTTGAACAGCTGTGAATAGATCAAGCAAAGTCACACTGAGCTCACACACTCATGACTGTGCAGACATGTTGATTCACTCATTCTCTTTGTCCATCCTGCTGCTTTTCTTGGTTTGAACCTCCTCATAGATTTTGTGCCATTTAGGATTAATATCAATACAGGTTATATAAAACAATTTAGGACAAGATAAATATTTATCTTTCAGGTGACATCAACCTATGAATGTGATGCATCAAGCAAAGACGTCAAAGAACTTGACAAAAAGACAAAAAACAGACATGTTAATTTTAGCTATAGCTAAACACTGCATGTATGAAGCTTTTCAGTGACTTTCTTATATGACAGGAAATTCAACTGGAGAACGTCTCACAGTATTTTTATTTATTTTTTTGATTTTTTGATTTTATTTTATAATGCTGTGATATTTGCTAACATTTGACACTTTGAGGCAGAACAAAAATAGTGACATTACTCAATCAAAGTTACCTTGTCATCCTCCTCTCTCTGTTGCCGGAAGCGCCGTGCTTGGGCTGTCTACTGAGGCTCTTGTCCATGGCGCCTCTCACGTTGCGTGGTGGTGTGCAATGCTGGACTGGCGGGGAGGGATTGGCAGGTGGCAGTGACTCTGGCCCTTCTTGCAGATCTCATCTCAGAGCTATTAGTGGGTCCCCGGCGGGTCTAATTATTTATTTATATATACACACATACACACACACACACACACACACACACACACACACACACACACACACACACACACACATACATACACACACTGGTCCTCCCCTAGGCCAGTGCTTCCTTTCCACATGATTCATCTCTCTTGACACACAGGTCATCAGCTCAACATGGTAATAAATGAATGAATTCCCCAGCATGCTGAAGTAAACGGCGATCACAAGATGGGCCCAGGATGTCTTAGTCAAGCTGTCTCTTGCATTAAGGTTATATAACTGAGGGAGTGGAAAAGGACATGTATGTGTGTGTATTTTTGCTGCATGTGTGTGAGTGTGGGTGCGAGCTCAGTTCCTTTTATTCACAATTGCATTCTGACTTTGCTCTTTTGAGGATTATGGAGGTGGCAGATAGCTTCAAAGAGTATTGTTTCCAAAGGTCATTATGAGTTATCCTCGCTCTCAGTTTTTTGATCTTGCAGAAAATAAGATTTTTTCTGTATCACCGAATCTTTATTAAGTCTACAGATCCTTCTGTGGTTTTACTGAGTGCTTTGTTATTATTTGTCAGACACCCAAACCACCTACAATAAACTGAGTGACAAGAAACAATTAAAGGAAGCAAAGGTGCATTGAACATAGTCCCTTATACAGGTCAATTGAACCTTTGCTTAGTCTGTTCTGCTTTTCAATGAGGGCTGCACCTCATTTTAGTGCTGCAACACATGATTATTTTTGTTATCTGTTGATCCTCTGATTATAATCATTTTGTCTATAAAATGTCTGGAAATAGAGAATTATGTCCATTTCAGTTTCTGAGACCAAAGTGATGGCTTCAAATGGTCCACTGGTCATGGGTCAAGGTCACGCTGACCTCACTAAATACAGATTTGGCCTCTATATTTCGCACAAAAGGATGAACTGATTAGAGCTTTGTGGTCAAAGGTCAAGGTGACTGTGAACGCACAAAGCACTTTTTAGCCATAACTCAAGACTTCACACAGCAATGATGATAAAATTTTATGCAAATGGTTAATGTTTTATATGTTGAACAGGGATGTAGTATGAAAGTAGTTTAGTATGAATGGTGAAGCTCTAACACCATAAGTGGGTAATGCTTTTTTTATTTATTTTTTAACAATGAACTTTGTTAGGACTCAACTGTCCATCACCAGTGTCAGTGATGCCCCAGTCAGATCAAAAGAACAAAAACAGCACATTCAGACGGGACAATCAGAATAAATGAAAACCTGAAACAATTCAAGAAAAGCATATTGATATTTTTTTTGGACAATCTTTTTTTTTTTTTTTTTTTTTTTTTGTACAAAATGTTAAAAAATACCTGCGTTTGTTTTCAAGATCTAGATCAAGATCTTAAGTGACAAAGTGACCAGTGTTATACAATAATATAAATGTGATGAAATCAAAGAAGAATGTTTGTTTGTTTGACAAATGATAACTTCTTAACTGTAGTGGCTACATTTTTTGTCTATTTATTTCATTTTTTTCTGGTCTTTGAAAGTGTAATTCAAACACCTCCTATATTGTAGTTATGGTAAAGTGTTATTGGACCAGTTGTTTCAATTTTCCTCGTGATCCAGCAGCAAGGACACCTGCCATTTTAGCATCATGATTTCAGGTCCTGTGGGGATGGTTACAGGGTAAACTAATCAATTTAACTTACAATGTAATTGAAAGGACATATCTTTCTGTGGAAAAGCAAACTGAAGAATTGTTCAGTACCAGTGAAGTCCTTGCAGCTTGGTGAGCTTGGGGTTCCCCAATGTGTTAGATTGTGTTCACATCCCATTAACTCACTGTTTTAGTGCCTCAAACTTACAACAACAGCCACTGTATCCTCGAATTTATCTTGAATTTAATGGAGTAATATTCAATTTTAGTTATCTGATAGGATGCATTTGTGCCATGTGACTGTGTGTGAAGCCAGTCAGTGAGGATCCTCCCTCCCTGCACACGTGTGGTTTGTTTGCTCCCCCTGTAGCTTTACTAGCTGGGGGGTTGAGGCTGCCTGCTCTGACTACATGCAGCACAGAGGAGAGAGAGGTGTGTGAGTGAGAGTAATGTTGGGCTTTTTGTGTGTGAGAGAAAGTGAGTGTTTATATTTGGATTTAGTGGTAGACTAGAGATTGGAAGCTCTGTGGAAACACGATCACAGTTTTTTCAAATTCAATTTTATTTCATTCCTGGACTCTCTGCTCTGGCTTTGACCACTTGCTTCTGAGAAACGTGGTCTGATACTGCAAAGGCGATTTCAGAAGGTGGCACTGGAAGGAGCCATGCTCCTTAGCAGCTGTTGGCAAAGTTATTTTTAAAGATATTTTTTAGTGCAGTCATCGTATGCTTATAAGTTTCATTCCAAACAAGTTGTGATTAAAACTGTTACTAAGAATATATTTTAGCATTAGTAGTTAACTTCATGCCTGTATTGGATAACTTGAAACTGACATCCCAACCCAATACAAGTAACTCCTGGCATTGACCAGGGTGCCCCTTATTCTCCACTTTTTTCCAAATTTCTTTTTTTTTTTTTTTTTTCTGTGAAGATGCAAACATGTTAATGATAGAAACATGATGAAAGAGACAGTCAACATGTGACAAAGACACTCGGCCTGACAGCCTGAACTGAACCTGGGACCTTTGTAGCTATGTGGTACGTGTTTAAATCACCATGGCCCCATGACATTTTAATTCATTCCTCACAAGCTCTTCTCCTCACCTTCAAATGTACCAGCTATAAAATTTCTTGGCATCTCCAACATGTTGTCCAACCTTGTTCTGAAATTCAGTTTTCCGCCTTCATATATATTTATGGACTATTTATTGTTTGGTCTTGGACTTTGAGTCCATTTAGCCTCCTCCCCCATGTTGAGCGGGAAAATGACTTTCTAGGAGTGCACATTGCACTGAATCATTCAGTCAACAGTAAAGTGAACTCACACGAAAACATGCAGTGTATGTATGTACACATCGCCTCAGGGAGGCTTGCAGCAGTGTGTTTGTCATACACAGAGATTGCCATCCATGGACAGCTCATTATGATAATTCATTGGTCCTAAAATGAGAATGTGATGCTCAGTTCTTGAGGCTGATGCTTAGTGTGACATTCACAAAGGTTTAGTGCAACTTTTTCTGTTTATCTGTAAAATATTATAAAGAGAAAACCAATGGGTCAAGTGGCAAGATATTTTTGGATCAAGTGAATGGAATGGAAGTTGTGATTTGTTCTTGGATTTCAAACAGGAAGGATCAGTTGATATGAGTGTAAGAGATGTCCAACAAGGTATCAAACAAAAAGAAATGATGCAATCACATGACACATTTGTTTTTGTGATTCTGCGCAGGATGTGAGACAGGAAAATTAGATTTCTATTGTAGCCTTAAAACTCGCTGAGGATAACTGCGATCATCCAAACAAACACATTTGCATGTACACATTAAAGGGACAAATCAAACATTCAACAGCCAACTGCTCACAAACAATCAAATGTCCTTAAGTCAGTGGTTAAGCAGGAGCCTCCCTAATAGAGCGGTTGGCTATTTAAATGACTGTAATTTGGAACAAGTGGATGGGAGCAGACAACTAATGATATCTATTTAATTTTCTCTAAGCCTGGATGCTTGGATGTAGGTCATAGGGTGATTCATCTCTGGATCATCCTTGCAAAAACAAAAAAAATAAAAAAACAAGACAACACAGAGATGTTAAGTGTGTGGGAGCTACATAAGCCAGCTTAATGCCTCCTTCCATCTCTGTCTCTCTCTCAGTATCTCCCTCTGTCTCTCTTGGTCATTTTCATTCTGTTTGCAGCTCAACGCCCTCACCATTTGTCCACACGACTCTGCGCAGTCATCCTATCTGCCTTGACAAGGAGGGTCTTGCCAGACGCTCATTTAGAAATGGGTTAGGGCTGCATCAGTGACTCAATTGAGATGCATCTGAGGATGTTAGTCTTGCTCTGGGCCGCTGCAGTTGACGCTGACGTGGCCCCGGCTTCGATCAGAATGGAGACTGTTTTCTATTCGTTCAGACATGCTCATTAATGTCAACGCGACATGACAGCGAGGACAATTTGCAGTACTATTTTCTACACACTTTGTTCCCTGTTGTGTGGCACTCTCAAAGAAGTATTTATATTCAAAGTAGTTGTGACAGCTGAACTTTTACACATAGTAACATTTGTTGAGTGTTTTACGCACATAGGTTGTGTATTGTGGCACAAGCTTTGACAAATGTTGATGTCTGGAAAGCTTGAGATGAATGTCTTAAAAATTAGGTGATGTGATGTGTGTTTCAGGCCACTTTGAACTGTAAAACCTCCTTATCTTTTGTTATATAATACAGTACGTACCCAGCCACAGCCCTAGTCAACTGGACCGATTTACTCCCAGAGCAGTTTTATCAGGGTGATTGCCAAGCACTGATGTAACTAGGAGCTGACCTCACTAACTTTCAGTGGCAGGGAGGGATGCCTACACTTACAGCCACTGAACTGGATGGGAGCTGACATAATTGTATGAACCTGTCAAAGTCCAACTCTGTCCACTTTCAAGATTCAGTCAGTTATCACCATAAAAGATGTGATATTGAGTTGACTTTTTTAGCATCTGTTTAGGAGTTTTAGGACCATCAATTTACGCTGTATTGTTTCTAAGTCATTTATTAGTATATGTTGAGCATGAGCAGTTATTTTCTCAAATATGAAGATATCCACTGCTGTGATTTATTTATTTATTTTTTACTTACTTTGCACTGCTATCTATGATTAAGTTACTGTAGTTTGGCGACAGATTTAAATAAGATATGATGATGATGATGATGATGATGATGATGGAGGCAATGAGAAACCATCACAGGGATCACTACTGACTTGGTTTGGTTTACTTCACTGTTTTTGTAATATGACTTTTGCAGTAAATGTTAACTGTAGGATAGTTGAAAACAAGGGGAATGTAGGAGTTAAATTTACCAACATTATGATAATTCAACTGAATCAGATCCATAATTGATTCAAGTAGTAGCATCGTGGGTTACTATGTGGTTTTCTACATTGAAACTTCATTTTGAAGTGTTATTATCAGATAATCAGATGGTTTTCCAGTAGAGTAAAAACAGCTAATTTACAGTGCCTCATCATGCATATTACTCACAGTAAAAACGCCACTGGTAGCACCATTGTTGGATTTTGGAGAAACCCAATGTGTTCAGACACAATATACAGTCACACAAGTGTTAATTTACAGTAACTGTCTCAGTCAAATCTCATTTGGACACAATCTGCCTTCTCCGTTAAAGGAGAAAAAACCTACTTACCTACTGAGTTTTTTTTTTTGTTTTTCAACTTTTAAAAAGCCCTTTGTGGACAGGTGTAAATTAGTGTCTATACACTAAATATAGCACACCTGAATCTTGTGCAGAATTGTATGTTGTATCTTTTGTAATTGGTTGTATTTAGTAATTCTAATGCAATAGCAGTGTTTTCCTCAGGGCTGTTTTTCAAGCTTCTGGGTCACCCAGGGGGGCTGCAGAATGTGTACAAGAAAAACACTGCATTGTTTTGACCATGTAAAAAAAAAAAAAAAAAACTGTAGTGTTTTCATCTCTGGTGGTGGTCAAAGTGAGAACAGTGGCCCACACACTATGCTATATATGATATATGCCACATCTTTTCACCACCACTCTTCACGAATGAGACGTCCAGATGAACCCTGGTGACAAACCACATCATAATATTCATTGTTTTCTTATAATACTGCTTACAGACAGATTTTTTAAAGGTGCAGTGGGAAACCTTGCATACTTTTAGGTACAATCAAGCAGGAATGACTAAACCTTTGGAAGAAATAAGCAAATGCATTTACTATTGGAAAACAAAACAAATTCATTCTTTTTCCAATGACATTCACATATTAATTTATTATAAAATGTAATCAATCAAATTGGTCCCTAGAATTAGAATTCCTCCCAGGAGAGACTGATTTGTGTTGGCATTATATCCTATTGAGTTCATATAACAAAATCTCTGACTGATGTTAACTTAACTCATTGTTGATTGTTGAAACAAAAGCATTTGATTATGAAAATTGTTAAACTCTGGCGACATAATGTTAGTGCTAAAAATGCTTTATGCAGTAGTATGTTAAAAGTTATTAAAGTTTTTTTTTTTTTTTTTTTGTTTTTTTTTCAAAGACTCATAGAAAGAGATTTGTTGACTTATAGAAATTTGTTTCCCTTGTGGTTAATGCCATTGTTGGAAGTTACATTTGTTTCATGTGTATTGTTCTCTCATGAAAGCAGTTTTTTTTTTTTTTTTTTTTTTTTTTTGCCACACTGTAAAATATCCTGCCACTCCTTAAGATGAATCTACAATGGAATGAGTGGTGACAGGTGTTAAATGGGATGCAGCATGATGAAATATGAATTAAATGCACTGTGAAATTGAACAAGTTTAAACATAAATTACTGTAGTTGTTTATAAGGATGAATTTAAATGACCATATGCAGTAGCTTTGCAAATTTTAATCAAGTTACATCACTATTATAATCTACATTAGTTTACTTTTATCCACTGTTTGTCAGATGACTTTGTTTGTTTCATAACTATATTCCACTCAGGTATTACATTTCACTTACTTCTCATTTCAAAAGATAAAGAATCTCTAACTGTACTTTCACTATACCAGAAGTCCTGCAAGAGGATGAATGGATGAATCAATCAATTTAATGCTATTTTAAAGTTCAGAAAAAGTAAATGGTAGTTTGTTTGTTTTTTTTTTTGTTTTTTTTGGAACAATATTGACAAGCCCAACATCGCTCCTTGACCGTGCAGCAGCATTCACTAGAATCAGGCTGTATATTTCTGTACAGTGTGGTTCTTCACTAAAAATGAATGTTCGCCAAAACCTCTATGCCTTCAGGCATTACATCCATTAATTATAATGGAGAATTGCAAGATTCACTGTGTTGATCTCTTGGCATCTGTCTTTGACATATTGATATTCAGACCAAAACCATTTACTCCACTGTTTAGAAATACAGTCAATTAAGTTATGTGCATTTTTTCTCACAAATAGGACATTTTCCACTGTAAGGAGGAGGTGACCGTTTTTTTTTTTTTTTTTTTTACCTTTTATCTATGTCTGACTCTAGGTTAAGAACAATATCACCACATGTCTTGTCTTTCAGTTGCATTGCATTTCAGCAGTGTTTAGTTCAATCAAATCTCCACACTGCAACGAAAGTCAGTTTTAAGCCAGTCTGTGGTTTTTGAGACGCCATCAGAGAACACTGCTTGCTGATTGATGAAACTTCTCATTGCTGGACATCTGCCTCCTGTCACTGCAGTGTCCCCTCCTCCTTGTCTATTTTTGTGGGGTTGGAACATCATGTCATACACAAAATTACAGCTACATTACAGCCTGATTGACCATTTTTATCCTGCTGTGATCAAATTAATCTGGATGGGTCTGAAACAATGAATGATGATATAACAATCTGGGTTCTGGCCACTTGTCTTTCCAAAAATCAATTGGTATTTGGCCAGAACAAATGCCTGCACAGAAAAGCCAGTGTGGTCTGATGAGACACGTCTGCGTTACCAAGCTACTGAGGCAGCTCAGCATCAATTATTTTACTTGTATACCTTACCTTGTATTTATTTTTTTCCAATTTTAATTATTAAATTTTAAATTTAAGTAGTGGAGGTTTTATTTCATTTAAGGTTCGAGTCTATATTCTTGGTAGTTGGCATTTTTAGAACAAAAAATTGACTGCTCAGAAAAGGTATTTTGCAGAACACACTTCCTGCAGCTACAGAATGTCTTGGTTTTAATTTCTGCAACCATATTAGAGGTTAGAGCATCCACACAGCCGGAGATACGTCTCACCAACTTCATTGTTTTTAGTTTAAACATACTGGCCCACCAAAGTTGGCAGCAGTGGCAAGGCACGCAAGCCACTCTCGATAATGTGCACAGCTCTTTGCAGCAGCCATTGGCATTTATAATGATTCAACTTCATCAACTTGCTGCTGCTGTTTGCTCCAAGGGAAATGACACAGGATCTTATTTTGCTGGTCTCTGAGTCACCTGAATTAGACAGTTCATCATCAAATCAATGAGGACAAACAGTACTGGAGCAACTTCAAAGTCAGAATTAAGAACATTCATTCATGTACTTTTGGAAACTATATTCTCTATTTTATTTTTAAAACCCTGTGGTGCATCAGCTCGTGAGATCAGAGGTAGCTGGTGTTGTGCCCTGTTGGCGATGCTGAAAACAGAGAAACATCAAAGGTTGTGGTGGCAACCTCGTGCCATCTGAAAATACCTTAAGGGTGAGTCGTTGGAAAACCAGAGAATCCAGAAACAACTACTGTCTGAAAACAATGTTTGAGAGAAAAACTAATAGCAAATGAACTGAAACGTATACAGTACTTTAATATATTATCCGCCTGCTTTAAAACTCTCTCCTCCTGGTGTGCTCTGGTGTGGAGCAAAGCTTGACGAAGCTTTTAAATTCAAATGAATTCACTCAGCAATGTTTATTTTCTGAATGTAATGCAATTTCACACCCACTGCTAAAATTTTTGGTTGCTCAAGCCTTATAACACGTGCACACACACACACGCAAACCAACATTTACATATATGCATATATGTTTGTGTGTAGGCAGCTAGATGTAAAAGTAAATCAAACTATGAAATCTTTTGCTCAGGTCTTGAATTAACAAGTGATTGTCTGCAGAGATAACGTCATATTAGTTTTACCACGGGCTACCTGCCTTCTCAGTTGATAGGTGCTGATGTGCTGAACACATGAGTTGAACACATGTTTACAATTATGATTTTGGATCGTTTTATTTGTGTGCAGTGACTCACAGTCTTTGGGAGGAAATTTGAGCATTTTGTGCAGTACTTCACTAAAGCATTTTGGGCATTCAGATTGTTCTGACAGTTCAAACTTATTTACAGGTCACAGAAAATAAAACATATGACTGAATATGTTATTTAGGCATAAGCACAGTTTTTACTGAAGTGTTGACTGTTTTAATTTTTGTTCTTGTCCTGCTTCGGTTTGGCTGTTTTGGCTAAGGTAGGGCTTTAATGATCACATTTCATGTTGGGAATGATGAATGACAGAGAAAATGATGATAGACGGCACCGTTTTCCTCATTACTACTGTTTTAATCAAATCAGCCTTAAATAAATCAAATCATCTCGTCATTTTTCACTCCTTTTTTACTCTTCAGTTTTTCAATTCGCTTCCACTTTGATCACCTCCATTTTTACCAATTTTTGTAACCTCCACCCCTCATACCACCCACACTTCAGAAGGCAATGATCTATGTACATATGGTTCTTAGTCAGTAACCCTAATGTAATGATTTAGAGATTGTAGGATTTAGAAGAAAGAGCACAGGTAGGTTTTGGAAGATTTGCATTTGTATCAGTGATTCTAGGGTTAAGATTAGACCATGGATTAGGATAAGGGGAACTTATTTTATACATCAAAGTCTGTTTACATCCCTTGGTGAGTAGTAGGAGAATGTGTGGAATAATGCCAAAGGCTACTGATTTGGTCAGTGACAATGGTGATTCAGTTCAATTCACTTTGAAGATTTGTTTGTATGTCTACTGAACACCTTTGACCTTACTCAGATACTTTGTGCATCATATACAGTACATGTACTAACTCCCACTGGTGCTGTTTGACTGTGATGTGTTCATATGGTGTAGGAGTAAACAACAACCAAAACCAAGGCAAAAGCTTAAAAATGCAAAATGCTGAAGCTGCCAGATAAACTTGATGAATTAACAAAGTGTTACTCTGTGTGAGTCAGGTGTTAGATGCCACTGCCTCTGTTGAAGTTGGTGGGTTTACATCACCCTGTGCTGAAGGGAATGAGTCAGACGTCCCAAACTGAATGCTGAATTTGAGCCACCGATAGCCATTCAGCCAGACAGCTGGAGGTGGCTATGTGACCGTGTTGTGGGGAATTGTCCATCCTAGCTGCACGACGCTTGGGCGGACTCTGACAGATAAATGAGCAGACGTGATTAACAGCTTGTCATGTTGATTCTGGGGCATGTGGAGCACTTCCAGGACGACTCGCGTAGCAGGAGATCTCGGGGACATGTATAGAACTTGGATGTGACACAAGTTGGCTCCAGAGAGTAATTTCACATGATCAGTTTGAATATGCCTATCATACAAAAACAAATCGTTGTTATACTGAGCCAAAGACACATACAATCATCTGTGCAACTTTTGTCCCTTTGGGAAATGGCAAATCCAGACCTGAACACTTTTTATAGAAGCACAAGTTTTCTTGGATTTACTTGTGCTCCTTTGGATCAATATATTTATACCTTTTACTTAGGATTTCATAAATCCAGATTTCAGTAAACAATTAGCTATACTTCAGGCTTTAACCTCAACATCATCTCTAGTTTATTGCTGTCTGACTTATTTAATTTTTCTTTTCTTGCAGAACAAGTTTAAAAATATTGCCCGTTTTTAAGAGTGAAACCGGATGAAATACAACCCCACTCAGTTGCTTAGACTGGGCAATGTCATTAAATGTTTGCATAAGCTATTCCAAGCATTTTGTGGCATTTGGAGTAGTTTCTGAGCATGAGAAAAACATGCAGCAATGCATTTACCTGTTTACAGATGTGGCTCGATGATGTTTGGCTATCATCTGCTAGTTCGCACAGTCAGACCACATCTTTTTTCTAAGTGGAACACACTAATGTTTGTGAAATTGAAGTGGTTGGCTACCTTTTCCATTATTGCCATGAGTTATAGATTAAATCAAGTTTTAAATGGTGTTTCGTAGTAGATTTCGAAAATCCTCAGTGAGGAAGGACTTGCTTAAAGAACATTGTCAGCTCTTTGATCATCTGCTATATGTTGTTTAAACCTAAACTGAGTGTTTTGATCAGTTTTCTTTGTTGGTGGCATATACGAATACAACCACCCTGCATCATACAGTCATACAGTTTATCCCCAGTTATCTTTGGGACTTTCTACTAGTGGATCTGTAGTGGTTGTTATTTTAAGAGCTTTGGTTTTCCATGTCACGCACATAGAGGTCCTAGAGCCAAAAGACAGGGGAAAAAAAACAATCACTAAACACGGAGGCAACCACCCGCAGGTGATCCACAGATCATCCCACTGTCACTATACACTAGTTTGCCCTCTCTCGTTTTTCTGTTTGTTCAAAAAAGCAAACGAATGCTTTTATTGTTGTAGTTGGGGGAAGAAATAACAGGGACTTAGTCACGCTGCAGAAAAAGTACCTAAGGGGAATCCACTTCAAACCAACAGGCAGCTCAGCTTCAGTGTATTAAGAGATGAGAAGGATGAGCAAGTTTGATGGGCTTTCACAGTAAATTCTACTAGTTCTCTTCCTTCAAGAATATCCTCCAACCTGTTTTGTTGAAAACATTTTTACCACATGAAATTTCAAGATCTAACTTGTTCGGTAAAGATTCACGGCCTTTGGGCAGGAATCTGGCAGATTAACATGTTTTATAATGTTTACATGAACTGGTCAGACCTTAAACTGATGACTACTTCGTTAGTTAATCAAAATGTGGTAACATGGTGTACAACAGCACCAACTGATCAACAACCAGCCAACCTTTGCTGAAAGAAAATGCAACCCTGTGAATTCTTGTTAACAGCTGACATTTGACTTGTCGTAGCAGGAAAAGCACAAGTGTTACTAATAATGTGAACAATGGCTCCACCAAGACCCTGAAAGTCAGCAGCTTAATGAAATTCAGTAATGATTAATTTTAACTAATTAAAATAATTTTGCTATTTTACAGAGAAACATAATTTTTTCATCTTTTTTCATCATTGCCTGAATTAGACATTTTTAACTTGATGCTGAAATATTTATATGTGCATTTCTTACAATCTGATCAGATGACTGTAAATCTCTTTTTGCTGAGCTTCAAAAAGTCTTAAATTACAGTCAATTTAGAAAGTTGCAGTCAGAATTTTGACTAATACAAAAACAAAAGATCACGTCACCCACTGCGTCACTGCACTGTCTACCTGTGTCTTTTAGAATTGTTTTTGAAGTACTTCTACTTGTCTATAAAGTCTTACTTAACCTAGCACTTTTTTATATCTTTTCATTTTATTTTCTAACAATAACTCTCACAACACTTTTCTTTTAGAGGGAACAAGAAATCTGGTGAGGCTGCTTTCTGTTTTTATGGCCTTAAACTGTGCTACGGTCTCCTCTTTTATCTTAGAACAGCAAATCCCCTTGGTATTTTAAAAATGAAATTAAAGACCCATCAATCCTCAATCGCCCACCCATTAATTTGGGGTGATTGAAGATTGAACTTTTTTTTCTTGCTATGGTTTATTTTCATTTTATTTTTCAACCTTTGGGCTTTGCATGAAAGTTGCTGTGCAAATATAGTTATTATTACAATTGCTTGTTTTCACACAGTCCTCCTGAACATGAGTTTGACTGAAAAAGTTAACTCAAGGTCCACTTGTCCTCTCGACTGCATCTAATCATTTTACTCATGGTTTCCAAGAAGAGTCTATCCACTGAAGACCATGAGCTTCGGGCATAAAAGCATCAGAACAGAGTAGAAAATTGACTTTAAAAAATAATAATTTAATGATTTTTCATAAATATTGTAAAAATAATTTCAACTACATTGCCCAGCTATTGTAATGCAGCAATGAGAAATACCATGTTTCACTAAAAGTACATTAAAAACAATGCGTAAAAAAACAGTCTCAGTGGAAAAAACTTATATCTATCTATTTTACAACATTTTTTATGAGGGTCACATTCTTGGCTATGGATCTAGAAAACTAATTTACATCAGATTTCTTGAAAAGTTGACTGGAGATACAAGATTTTTTACATCATTATTTAATTTCACTTTGAATATGATATCTTAATCTGGAAATAATTCAGATGAGTGTTTTGAAGTAAAGGCATAAAGTATCATAAAATAGACATATCCAAGTAAAGTACCAGTATCTGTAAGGCACAGCAATTGATCAGATATACTTACAACCTGCTATTTACCTCCTACTTCTACTTCATATTTATTGCTTCATTCTTTCTATCCCCCAAACACTACTCTAGATTTTGTTTTTCCATGTTAAAAATTTGAATACAACATGACCAAATGGTGGACATGTGCAGAGTTGTTTTGCTCTGACGATTCTTGTCAAGCGTCCCAGCGCCGGACAACGAGCCAGTCGGCATCATATTGAGCAGAGGAGGCAGGTCCATTCATCACTGGCTGCTGCACTTCACTCAGCAAATGATATATTGGCAGCTGACAGATGTAGGTCAGTTTTATCGGCCAAAATACTAATCGTTGTCTGTGAGTGTGGTGTGAGCCACCAAGTTTCCACGTATGAACAGTATATTAACAGGAGACTTGGACATGTTAAAGTATATGTGTATGTATGTGTGTGTGTGTGTGTGTGTGTGTGTGTGTGTGTGTGTGTGTGTATATATATATGTGTATATATATGTATATGTATAGCACAGGTTTAAAAAAATAAAAATGAATGGATGGCTTAATTCCATTTAGCTACTCCATTCAGATGAAACTAAATCAAGGTTAAACCTTTAATATTTTCATATAATTTTAGATTTACTGAGTATAATTTAAGGGAGGGTGGTGCAGCACAGGAATGGAAAAATGTGTGAGTGGATATAAAATTAAATGAACACGTTTCAGAGACAACAGTGTGTTCCAGTTAGGACACCTGCCAAGATTCAGTTTAGCAACATTTTTCTGACATTTAAAATATTTTTGACTGTTTACAAAAGACAAATAATTAATGTTCTTGAAGAAAATCCAAAACCAAATGTTACCCCCTTACTTCCAATATGCCAAACGTGTCTTATATTATGCGTTAAATTATGGCCCCCTGGTTAGTTTAAATTGCGTCATAATTATGCCAGTGAAATAATGCCCTGTGATAGACTGGTGACCTTTCCAGGGTGTAGGGAGGGATGGATGGTTGGGTGGATGGCAATGAAAAAATACTCAGTTGGCTCATTGTTTCTAATTTACTGAATACTGTTAATTAAGTTAAATTCTTTTGTCTCAAAAGTGTTAGTAGCTTTAAGTGGTCAGTGTTGTTTACTGATGAAAAAAAAAGACATTGTTTGTTGTGGTTGTTTTTCCCTTTTTCTGCTCTGATACAAAAATAAGGAAAACATTTTAAACCATGTGATATACTAAATGAGTAGAGAGATGAAACAACCCCATCCTCTCTGCCCGCTTTGTTTTCCATCTTGTATTCGCTTGCCATTCAGAATGATGCTGGTTTCATGTTGTCCATAGTTTGTGTGTTTGTGTAACTGGGAGTGGGCAGCGGCATTGCTGGATTTCTGGATGAAGATGTAATTCTTTTTCTTTTATTTTAGTTAGCTTTTGTTTTTATGCATTTTGGATCCACTGCAACTGAGACCCACTGATGAAACTGAGCTGAAGTTCCAGCTGTGGAGGCAGGATGTAAGATTTCATGTTGCAGTTTTTAAGGTGCTCCATATATGTTTGTGTCACAAAGAATGTTGATCTTTATTGCTTACATCAGTCTGAAGGTATACTTTGGTAATGGTAAAGGTTTTTTGATGTTCTACTGCATAATACTACGTCACCTCTGTGTGGGAAAGCCAAACAGCTGTGAACCCATTCAGACACAAACTCAAAGCCTATTAGTGATTTTGTATTTTCCCCATTGGCAAGTTTTGGCTTTTGTTAACTGCAACTAATTCATCTTTTGTTTGCTGGCTAAAGACACGCAAAGTACACAACACACACAATGCAAGCTGACAGATTATCCCTCATTTCAACAGGATGACAACTGTCTCTTCACAAAAACAAAACCAAAGCAACTAATACCCCTGAATGCCCTTGCTGAAGGATGTGATGGAAAAACATACTGCATTAAGCATCAGGCAAGTTGCACTGCATTAACCTTGTTCAACCAGCAAAGCTTTACAAAGGTGATGCCATCAAAAATACAATGCCCACTTTTCATCCTCAGACCAATTTCTGTACACAAAGATATGTGAGGAATAGTGCAACTGATTTTTAGATGAAGAATAAGGTATGAATGGGCATGTAAATGATGCAAACACTCAAAAAGGTTGTATTCCTGAAACAAAGTGGACTGAGTTCTAACATCAAGATTTGAGATATGACCTGAAATGGCTCCTGTCGTTATTTTGTGAAAAATAAGGTAAATTCCACAGGATCCTTTAGTCTCCAGTGTGATATTATGAATCTCTGCAATTTGTCTAAATCAGCTTGACCTAGCAGTTTCCAAAGAATCATTTGTATACAGCTGCATGGTGTGGTCTTGTGGGACTCAAAGTCCTTGCTATGCATATAGTTTCTGGTTTGGATGTGACCTGGTATTGTGAGACATAAGAATATTATACACTCAAAATAAAGTAGAATACTAAAATACATACTTTACTGTTAGTATGTGTTTTTAACCACGCATGGCTAAATGATTTTCCTGTGATCTTTACCACCTCAGATGCACTTAGTGGTTTGTGATGCTGTGCGACACAGTGAGTGCTTATGTCACTGATGTTAAGTCCATGAGTGGAGAGTCACTCGCTTCAGTGTACTTCACTCTGCCTGTTGTTGTGCTCCTATAAAATCAGGTTTTTACAGCTGCTGTTTTTCTCTTTGCTGCTTTGCAGGTGACCATTTTAAGCTGAGTGAAGCACGTCCATTTAAGGACATCCAACCTGACTCTCTCTGAGTATCTGTTTCCTTTTCCCTGAAAATTGTTGTGTATTTCCTCCTTGAGGCAGCAACAGACATTTAAAATATTTTTTTTAGCCAGCTGTGCCACAATAGTTGTGCATGGTGTTTCTTAACACTAGTACCACCTCTGGGAATTAAAGTCTTGCATACCATCCACCTTGGCTTTTTACTGGTTGAACATTCTGGCATAAAATTTTGAAATTGCTGACATTTGGCTAATAGCCAATGTTACATTAGTGAGTGCCGCTTCATGTAAAACCTACTATTTTAGATCCACCATGAGAAATTGGTTTTGTGTTCGCCAATACCCAGTACCATATTTTAGGCAGTATCTGGGACATTTTACCGATAAGAGTATCAGTATATTTAAAAAAAAAAAACCTGGTAATGCACCAAATGTAAGTTAAAATCCAAAATCAAATTTGGTAGATCTATTTGGCTTCCCGCAGTTCCTAATGCTGTGCCATAAAATACAAGAAAGACGCTTCTCTTCTTTGACCAATTTCATCTTTTTTGTAGTATCTTTATCCTCCAGGGGCTGGTTTCACAACGACATTTTAGACTGGTGTGCAGTGTTAGACTAGCCTCACTTTAGTTCTGCTGAAGTTACCTAAGACATTTTCACAAAAATAAAGGCAAATGACAAAAAGAGCATTCTTAGTAATCTATAGGTTATACATTTAGGTCTGGATAGGACAGTGTCTGGGTCTGGATCAGGACTGCAGTCCACCTATTAGTGACCTCTGCTGTACATTACCAAGCATTCCTGAATGAACAACTTTGCAATGTTGAAAAAGTATTACAGTGCATATGTGTTGAAACACACTTTCTCACTATCATGCCATATCATTACTGATTACATTGCAGTAAGAACATTTCTGCCTGAATGTTTCAAACAATTATGCTTAAATGCATTACATCATACTTTTCCATTGAAATGTACTATAGAGAGTATATTATACACACTAAATTTAAGCTAATTCCCAGATGAGACATTGAGAGTTTATTTGTGAACAGTCTCACTCTAGGTGAGAGGACAACAAAGGGAAAAGCTGAAGCTTCAAACATACCCATTGCCTTGAGCCAGAATCAGTCTAGAACTCATTAGGTTGTCTTTACATAAAGCAGCAGAGATATTAATTCTTCTGCATAGCCAATCTGAGGATCTGGACCAGCACACCACCACGACACCCTGCCAGTCTGTCCCCTCCGATGATCAATAGCAGTGAACAGAAGGCAGCTGGACGCTTGCTTCTCAAAACTTTTGTAGTGTGCCAACTCATTTTGGTTGGCACTCCTCGATTAGTCTTTAATCTAACTGGCCTTTGCTAAATCCTATTCATCATTGATAAAATAAACTGTCATCTGAGAAATTGTAAACCTACACAATAAAAATCAGGACATTTTGGATACCTCTGCAGATTATTTATGGTTAATGTAAAAATAACTCACTGAGTTTAAAACAATTACCATACTATTTGGCCACATTTAAAGCATTCAGCATTAGATGGATGGTAAAATTATACAGTATAACGCTAATTGTTTTTTGAAAGTCTGAATTTATTGCAGAATTTATTTTTAGTATCAGTTTAAAAATTTGATTTAAAAAAAAAAGGAAACAATGCAAACATTCTGGTATTTTTTCAACTGAAACATTTATTCTTCTTCTCTAGTCTGGTTATTCTGTATTTACTTTGAGCAGGCATAATTATTAGCTTTGTGTTTTTCCCCATTTTCTCTTTGTTTACCAGCCATAAAACCTCTCTTGTGATTTGCGCAAGAGAGAGTTTATTGTAAAGAGTTATTGGTTAGCGTGCTCACATTGCTTTATAGTCTCAACACAGCTAACATTAAGTAGTGCTTGGATGATGAAATATTGCTTGGTCTCACAGATGAGTCTGATCCGTCAGTGTAGGGCTTAGCATGACAGGCTCAGTGTGGGATGTCTAAAAATGGTCAATGTATGGAGAATAGATAATACTTTGGGAACAACAGTCAAAAAAACATTTCCACAACTCTCAGTGAAGGCACATTAAAGTGTCTTTTGTTTATCCAACTATATTTTTCTGTTGTGTCATGAGCATTATTGAACTAATGGAGCTGTTAGTGTGGCTACAGACCTTTTTAGTCACAGCTGACAGTTGCTGTTCTGCTGGATTCCTCACTGCTGAATCCATAGTCAACTTGATGAATGAAACTGTGTCATGAAAGACAGAGTGAAGACAAAACTGAAATAGAAGACTCAGGTTGTAAAAGACTGATTTATTTATTTATTTTTTAAAAAACTTGTAATTAGAGCTTGTGTTGGCCACCTGGGAGCAGCAGAAACAAGTTGTGAACACAACACAGACCTTTTAAGTTAATTGTTGTTAGCAAACAGTTGCATTTTTAAAAATCCAGAAGTTATGGACCAGTTTGAGTCTGTCTTTTACTCTGTTTAGGGCTCTGCCAACTCTCTTTAACTGCTAAATGCTTCAGTATGTTCCACAGATTCAGTTTCTAACTTCAATGTTAGATGGGCTGGTGGTGTGCATTGGATTTTTACTTTTTTTCTCACAAAAGAAGTCTTTTGGTAAAAATCCACATTGAGAGTGAAACCACAACAGTAAACAGCTAAGCAATTATCTGACAATATAACAATATAAATCTCCTCGACACTAAGTAGAGCCGCAGATTCAAGTGATAATTTTCTGTGGGTTCATCACTGCGAGTGACCTCTTTGAAATTGCCACATTGCTTTTACAGTCATTTGTTATAGCAGAATAAAAGTGTATAATGTTTGTTTTATCTCCTTATATTTGAGATAATATTATATTAATATTCAACCAACACTGGAGCAATTTTATCATCCCAGCTTAAGAAGAATCCTTGCATGGATATTGAGTAACATTGGCAGTGAATGCTTTGCAGGTATTTCCAGTGTGAGTGCTCTGTCCGATATATGGAGAAAAAAATCTCTGCTGCATTGCAGTTTTCCCCAAAAACGTTTTGGTGATGCAAATTATTTGTCCACAAACATAAATCATACACATGATATATCGGGACTTCTCCTGGTCACATCCCTGTTCCCAGCTACACAACCACTGAGCCTTTTATGTTACTGAAGGTTGTGCTCAGATTCATAAAAGATAAGATGAGATGAAACTTTATTGATCCCTGTGGGGAAACTCTGCTGCAGCAAAGAAATGGGTTTCAACAGGAAAAAAGGGAAACAGCCTGTAAGAACACAACTAGACTATAAAAAAGAGCAAATAAAATGATTGAAAAATATAAAAATAAAGCCATTTATATAGAGTGTAAACATTTATGGAGTAATTCAAACATATTCAGGATTTTAATAGTAGATGGTTACAGTGGAAATCATAAGAGCGAAATTGATTGAATTGAATTTTTTTTTTTTTAATTTAACGCTTATTTGCAGTTGTTACAGATGTCTTGACTGCTCATATAAATATTGATTTGACATAAAAGTTGCACATAAATACAACATATTTTCAAATGTTTGTCAAATCAAGTCAAATTTTGCTCCATGTAGTGTACAGGGCTTTTCACAGTTTGTCAGAACAGACCTTAAGGGAAAAAAATGCAGAAAGAAATGAGAAATAATAAAAGAAGGGGGTTGAGTGTGCACATTATAACCACAGCTTAGCATCACCAAACAGCCTGTGAATGCCTGTTTGTTTATATGCATGATTTAAAGCGTCCAGCCTTCAGGAACGTGATGTGTATTGGTGTTTGGTTTTGTCGAGATAGGGAGGGTCATGTTCGCTGCAGGCGTACCTCACGCTGCAACACCCCCTCCCCGCTCTTTCTGTCTCCCTCTGTCTTTGTCTCTTTGTTTCTCTCTCTCTCTCTCTCTCTCTCTCTCTCTCTGTGGGTGTATTACCACTGAACAAGGGGATGATGACTGTGAGTATGTCATCCTCTTTCTGTCTCTTTTTCCCCTGCTCTCTGCGATGAGGGGTGTCAGTATGAGCAGAGGGTGGGAGGAGGGTGTGGGCTTTCTGTCCTTGATAGCTCCTGAGCTGGTGGAGTTTGACACCACTGAGGAGAAAGCTCTGTATTACACTTGTACTGAAGTGTCGCACGTATGCACCATGACAGGTATTAAAGAGTCAACGTGAGTTTTTAGGTCAGGTTTATTCTCTTGGAGGCTGCTGATTGGCACTGTTGATGAAGTGACAGGTGACAGGTGACAGGTGATGTCCTGTTGAAGTGTGCATGCAGCCTTAGCAATCAATTAGATTTTATTTTGTACAGCCTGACTAAGACTGTATTTTTACACAGTGGTACAGTTAAAATGAACTTATCATTACTTTCTGGTGGACAAACCATGTAATACATCGTGTTTATATTAAACCTAGTTTGACATTTCTCTAGTGTCATTATTTATCATTTATCTGTATATCTGCAAATGATTAGTTGATTTATGGAGTATGGAGAAGTAACTGGCTACTACTTTGAAAAGCAATTGTTTCAGGCACATAATCAATAAATGATGCTGAATTATCTCTAATTCCAGCATCTCAAATGAAGACATTTTCTGTTACCATCATATATATCGATGAAAACAAAAATATTTTGGGGTATTTGGGCTTTTGGTTGAACCAAACAAGGTACTGAAGACACCATGTTCAGCTCTGTGAAGTTGTGATGGGCAGTCCTTGATTATTTTTGATTGTTTCATAGACTAGATGATTGATCTGTTTATCCAAAAAATAATTTGCTAATTTGATTTATTGATAATTCAGCCCCAGGAGCACTACAACAACAAGAGGTTTGTGTGTGGTTACAGATGTCATCAGGGTGGTGGTCATTCTGAATAGACTAATAATTTAGATGTTTGATAGTAAATTGAATATGTTCTGTGCTCTGATTAAGGCAATACGTTCTTTGTTGCTCATCCATTGTTTTGCTATAACAATGGATATGTTCGAATAGTTACAACAAAGGAAATTTTACAGTCCATAAGTTCTCTTTCTTCCTCTGTCTTTCTGTCCCCAGAAACCTCTGTGTTCATATATTTCACGGTGAGCCTTTCATCTACTCTCTGCACCACCTTCTGCATTAGTTATTCAGTACACAGCAGATCATTTATAGACATTAAATTTTCAGTACCTCTAACTTTTTTTGCCAAGATGTTTTTGCCAAATATTTGCATGCATGTGCACAGGAAAAAAGCATCTACATAGGATAAGAAAAGGTCTGGATTATTACAGGGGAGGAGTGTTAAACAGCACACAAAGTAGTGTAGTAATTGATTTCAATAAGAATCATCATCAAGGATGTCATGATGATCATTGACCCATGGATGAAAAGAGACAGAGTAAATGGTTCTGCGTTTTCATATTGATCTATGCCTGCTGCCTGAACCACTTTATTTTAACCTCAACAACCATTTTAAAGCCATTTATTAAGTCAGTTGCTACTTGTTAACAGTTAATCTTTACTGGTATAAGTTAAATTTTTCAGTGGTATAACTCTGGTGAAAGAAATAGAACCACAGACTGTGTATTAAAATGAATAAAACATTGAAAATGTCACTTGATCGCTTTTCTTTTAGCCTGTGATAAATGTATCTGGTATGAGCATAAAAATACACCCTGCACTGCTTTGAATGATATAGAGCTAAAGTGAAACCTGAACTTAAACCTTATTCAAAATTCCATTTACATTTGTATCTTTTCTAATGGTATGTCTAGCCTTGGAACAGAGCCTTTCTCAACAGTGAGTTGTGTGACATGCCTCACTAATAAAATAAGGTTTATATGAGGTTATGTTTTGGCCAGTTTGAATTATTTCAAATTCAAGGTAAACTGCTCTGAAGACACTGAATATTGTATCAGGTTCCTGCAAAGAGTTATTTCCAGCTTTCATTGACAGTGCATTCAACAGTCTTAACTTGGGTGATTGAAGTGCTTTTTAGAATTTAACTTCTCTCCTCATGTTTGTGTGTGCAAAGCATTGGGCCTTTGACTTTTTATCCAAGGCCCAGATATGTCCCAGTGTAGTTTCTCATCTTTTAAACTGTTGATTCAGCTATTCCTTGCCCTTTCAGCCCTTGGAGGTACTCCAACTCTTCCATTGTCTGAGCAGAAAATTAAAGGTACTTTTACTTTTGGAGTAACTCTAACCCTATCCCCACTTCAGCTCGATTGGTGGCTGGAACAGGCTCCTCTCCAATGAGGGACGCCTCCTGTGGCTGTAGCCAATCACAGTGCAGAATCCACAACTGCGTACTTGCGGTCGGTCATTGTATTTGAGAACAACAAAATAAATATGGATGCACTTTTAGCACTTTTAATAGTAAAGAAATATTAAACATTACTCCGATTCACTCTGACATCATCGTCATTATTGTTGCATATTATTATTGTACTCCTTATATACCGAAATTGACAACATAAATTGCAGGTTAACCTACTGTTCATTCAACCTGAAGAAATGTTGGTTGAACTTTATTTTTGTTTATTATTATTTCACTCCTTCTATACCGAAAATGAGAACAATAGCAACATGTTCAACCAGTGTTTATCAACCTGAAGAAATGCTGGTTGCACTTTTAATAAAAGCCGAATATATATTAATCATTGTCTTTACTTGTTTATATCTATAAGTAATTTATCCCTGATTCCCTGACAAGGAATCCTCACCTGCATTGTCCAATATCCAGGTTTAAAAAAAAAAAGTTACTGTATCGATTTAATTGAATCTTATTGTATCGTTCTAGATGAGCCGAATATCGTTCTTGATTCATATCGGAACCATTGAAAGTTATACGCATCATATTGTTGTAAAAAGCGTATTGTTACACCCCTACTACTTAGGATATACAATGTGACAAGACACACATGGGGAGCCACTCGCTGTGGCCATAAGAAGGTAATTGGTGCTGTGGTGTAGATGTAAATACTCAGTGTTGAAAAGAAGACTCCTCTAACACTCAAACCACCTGAGGTGTTTCAGCGATAGACCTGTTGGCACTTTGTATTTGCGAGCACTGCGTGATAATAGGAGAGCAGGACTGGCTTGAACGAAGTGCAAATGGGACATTAGCTGTGTATCCATGGTGGAAAGCTGATTGGAAGTGTTAGTTTGAAACAGAGTGAAAGGCCACCTTGTGTCATGTGGAAACAGCATCTGTGGAGGCCAGAGGTCCTTTGTCTTATGTATGCAGACATGTGGTGAAAAAATATCTTGGGAGAAGATTTTAACATCACATATCATTAGGCCTTAATTAGTAAAGTGGGCATCAGGGACTGTACTTTCCATCTGTCTCGGTTTGACATAACTCGTCCTTCACATTTCATTGAGAAGAAGAAGATTTGGAGTGGCTGCCTCTCAATACATTACTCCATGATAACAAGTGTATCTGGCACTCTGAGGCCTGCAAGTGTATTAATAATGCAATTTGTTTTAATGACAGAACATATGTCCCAGGTTGCTGTGTGGTTACAGTGGCTTCAGGTGCATCTGTTGTCTTTCATCATAAATGCATTTACATGGAGCCTAATATCCCAAATAGAATTGGTTTAAAAGCCTGAACAATAGACATCCACCTATCAAACATGTCCCAAAGACATGAGATAGTTGTTGAGGAAGAAAAATGCATGACGTCTTCATCACCTTTACACCTTACACAGCTGTTCTGATTAAATGTGTCTGCACATGTAAACACCAGCCTTAAATCACATCCCATGTAAACAATTGACCTTAAAAAGAATTTAGTGAAACAGAAAGAACCATACTATTTTAGTAAGAGTGAATGTCGTCAATATGATTTTTGTATGTCTTTATTTTTATCTGAAATATTGCTTGTTCATATTTTATCAAACAAAGTGGTACCTGTTTTTAGGGAGGTGAGATTAATTAATGATTGAAATTAACAAATGAATTCACTCTTGTGGTGATAGGATAATATTGCATTATGTTATTGTCATTACATTAAAATTTGACCATTTCTGCTTGTAGTTGTTGCTTAATAAATTACTTTCAATTTACCTAATTGTTGCCAGTTAGTTTCATGTTAATGGACTGACAGATTCATCAGGTCATTGTCTGTGTATTTCAAATATATTGCTGTTTTAGAAACTGCATATGGGCACCCCAATGGCCAGCGGGACAGCACATGTACCATGCAAGTCACAACCTCCCTGGTTCAAAGACAGACATTTTGAAAATTGGAAGTATTACTGAATAGTTTTTACACTTGATTGAGGTGGGGAAGTGATGTATTAGTTAAAGGAAAACAGATCTGGTGAATCAATCACCAGATGGTTGAGTAGTAACAACAAAGGAAATGAGAAGAGATGAGAAATAGCTGCGGATGAAATCATCAGATCTGTTGGTTAGATTTCTCAAGTGAATACAAAAGCAGAGACACCATGTCCAGCAGATTTTCTGCATTTGTCACTGTTAGAGGTTTCACTGTTGAAAATGACCTTGCTGTGCTGTCTTCTCCTGCACTAGAATCAGCTGATTATTTTGATAAACCAACCTAATATTTGTATATTTGCATTTGCTGCTATACCATACGTGCTATATAAATATCAGTTAACAAACATGGCCAAAATGCTATTCTTATTAATCAAACCATGTATTGTATTCTGCTCAATAGGCCCTTGCATATATGATAACAAAGTAAGATAAAATAAATATTAACTCTCATTAGTTGCAGGTGTCGATACAAAGCACGATTTAATTGGTACAGAGCATCCAGTAAATACATTTGCATCGACAACCATGTGTGGCTATTTTGTTACATTCTGTCTGTCTATACTCTGCAAATATAAACTGTATCAATGTATGACATCAGGATATTTTAAATCTTTTTCCTGCTGAAGTTTTCCTCGCAGCATGAACATCTGCTCTATTGGTGTTGCGTCTTCACAAGTAGCAGTGAAGAAACTCTTCTATCCACCTAGTGCTCAGCGGGGCTACAACCATCACAGTGTCTGCTCATGTTGAACAAAATGGACAGTGGAGTATCTAAAGGCTTATCACTGGCATTGTATTACCCACAATTCCTTTTGCCTGTGCTATGCTCATCTCTCTTGCTCCTGATCCACATTTGGCATGGCTGGATGGTCATTTTGCCAGAGGAGAATTGGAAGAGATTGTGTGCAGCCCTTCAGTATGTTCTCCCTTCAAGTCCTTGGATGTTTCTGTGGAGCAGAGAAGCAGCTAAGCAACAGTCTAGAGAGAAGTAATTGCTTCCTGGTGATGAGATGAATTGACATTCACTTGGCCACGGTGCTGTTTATTTCCCTGTCTGCCCTCTTCACCGAACCCAGGAGCAAAGTCAGGAATGTGTGTGTGACCGAAATGCATCGCTTCTTTCTTGAATTAATATGATATATGGGTCTGTGACTATGAGTGTCTACTATGCTATTTAAATTGATACAGGATTGTCCAACCAAAGTGAAGGAGAGTGGTTTCTCCTCGGCTCTTTGATGGGTATCTCTTACCATCATGCTTCAGTGCATCTGAGCGTTTCTTGCCTCCAGACGCAGTGAAGAGAAAAGAACACATCCTGCAGAACTGACAGGGGTTATTCTTTTTACTGTCAGAGCTATTTGTAAAACAACTATTCTTTGGTGATAATTCTTTGAATATTAAACGTCTGCACTTTGTTTTCTTTTTTTTAATCTCAGCCAGATGTTTTTATTCTGCACAATGAAAGTTGAACATAGGTAACACCAACATAGGCTGACAGCTTCTTTGAGAAGGGTAGGGTAGGAGGTAGAGGTGGGGATAACTTCTTATAAAGATTTCTTTAACATTACCTTCACAGCGTGGCATTCATCTGCTTAGTGACTTCCTGTGTCTGCCCCTTGTCAAGCGCTGCTGTCACCAGTGCTGCATGTTTGCGGCTTTACCGCAAAAATTCAATAGCAGGCAGAAGCAGAAATGAAACGTCCTTTTCTGCCTCATCAGTAAGATTCAAACTGAGCGTGAGTTACGTAAGCACTGCTAAATTTATCAATGCTCATTTTATGCAAAGCCTGAGCTTCTAGGCTCAGACTGTGTGATGTTCAGAAAGGGAGGAAGGCTTTTGTTTCCCTGTGAGCCATTTTATTTCTATTTTTGTGCCTGGAAAAACAAGATTTTTAAAAAGGTCGTGCTAATTTTAGCTGTGTTCTGTTGACGGGAATGGAGATTTGTGGCTTTTCTCTCAAACGCACACAGACAATCAAAGCAGACTTCAGTCAGTTTACAGCTGTGGTGGCATGGGGGATTACAGTCAAGAGTGAATGGCAGGCACATGCTACTTCTGCCTATGCTGCTTTCTTCAGTCACTTTCACTGTCGTGTGTGTGTGTGTGTGTGTGTGTGTGTGTGTGTGTGTGTGTGTGTGTGTGTGTGTGTGTGTGTGTGTGTGTATGTGAGAGGGGGTTGAGAGTGTTTTTCTGCTGTGTACCTTGAAGGAAAAGCAGTTGTGATTGTGCTGGAGTCTCAGTCTCTCTGTTCACGTCATTCGCAGTGAAGTCTGAAAGTTGTCAGATTCAAAAAGTGGAGAGTCCCAGATCTCACAAAGGATCTTTGTAGACAAACAAGGAGGTTTCCCTGTTTTTGATACACTGTCTCTTCCTCCTCCGTGAAACACATACATACACAAATGCACACACTTGTCTTACTACACTTCTGCCAACCTCCGCTGACAACATTTACTCCTTAAAGAGGAACCTAAACCCGTGTCTATTACTAATTCCATGCGTTAATCCCCATCCAAACCTAAACTTAATCCTAGTTCTGTCAGTTGTCAGGTTATTTTCCATTTCCAGTGTTTGACTTTGAGACTTTATATTTGTCACTTGTGTGTGTGTGTGTGTGTGTGTTTTAATCCCTCTATTTATATCACAGTGGGCAAGAGGTGAGGCAAACTGTGGACAGTTAATGTATTACAGGGCTACATGTTGACAGACATCCATTCTCACATTCACACCACTGAACCATTTAGACTTTCTAATTCACTGACAATGCATGTTTTTCCCTGTGTTAGTGGAAACACACGGAGAACATGTAAACTGCCACAAACTTGAACCTCTGAGCCACTGTGTCACCATCAATTTTTCTGTTTAGGTAAAAAAATACAAATTTTATTCAACAGAAAATTCAAAAGTATATGTGTGCTATTAATTTAAGGATGAAATAGGTTTTGGAGTACATCTTGTTTCTGTAATTTGAAACGGGATGCTGGACTAGGAAGCAAAACTAAAGCTTCAAGAGTTCAAGATCAAGTCATTATCAGAGTACAGATAGTGTTACACTTGACACATCCAGTGAAGATCAACTCATATACAGGACTTAATATTACAGAAAGTGTTGAATTTTTGGCATTTACATAAAATATGTCTGCAATGACAATGTACCTACTAATGACTTGTCATTGCAACTTTAAAGCCCATTGCTAGGCCGCTACATCCACACCACAAGATAGTTGCCTGCATAAGTTCCTGCATATTATACTTGTATACTTATACTTATACACGTTACAGGGCAGTAAGGAAGAATAAGCTGAATAAAGATTCAGAAACTGCTGATATTTATCCTGCAGGAATATCAAAATCCATCTGTAATTGCTCAGACATACATTTATTTTGCAGAACTGTCCAAGTCCTGCAGGACATCTAAAACTATTAAACGACCTGAGGAAAGTTTTTCTGTATCTACTCAACACTTGTCATAATCATTTTTATCATATTTAGGTGGTTTTAGTCCTCACACCATGAAAGTAATGTTTACACTTGATGGTGCTTAAAATATGCCTAGTGCATCCTTTGGTGTAACACAACAGTAAATAGTACTGTTGTTATTTCTTTCTCTCACCTTTATGCATGGTTTCATTGAAATTCCACACATCATGAAAAGAAATGTGTTTCTCACTCTCCCCACAACAATTCAGTCATTCACCTCCTGTTTTTGAAGCTCACATTCACCCTCATAGTACTGCAGCCAAGTTCCACGTATGTAACGCTCCCTGTTTCTCTCCAGCTCGACTGATCTGTATGTTTCATGATTTGGAGCATTACGGATCATTAAACATTTGCAACACAATCAGCTTTCCCACGTTCAAAATGGAGGAGGAGAGCTGTGCAGCGAGGAGCGGCTGGATCCTGATCAAGCCTCTATGCTAGGGATATGTTTTTGCTACAGACCACACTGCCTGTTACCATGACAACAAACAGAAATTTCCCTTCATACACTTCACTGAAGTGCTTTTCAACACTAAAACCATCCTTCCCTCCCCACTCCTCTCCCTACTCCCCCCAAAGTTACTCCCTGCTTCTCTGCTCCCAGCATCCTCGGGAGTTGGGGGAATACACTTCAATTGATTTCTTGCAGATTAGCTGAGCAAGACTGATCACATGACTAATTCAGATGTCAGCGAGATCACTGCCTTGTTTCTTCCCTGTATTCAAGTGGTTTAAATTTGAGCGCAGTCTGAAACAGACTGAACTGAGCTGCTATTCGCAGACATGTCGGAGCAGAGAGGTGCTCAGCGGTGACCCAACTGTGTGACCACTGCAGGTTATCATGCATCACGGTCGGAGGAAGCTGGGGAGGGAAACGCTCTGTCTGGCCTGCAGTGGAGGGAGGGACACGAAGTGGAGAAGGACACATTCAGTCCTTCTACCACATGTGCAGAGAAAACACACCTTTTTTTTTTTTTTTGCTCTCTAAACAGAAATAGACTCTCCTCCACCTTACCTTGGAGACAGTGGTGATGATGGGCAGTGAGGATGCACTCACACGCCATGGGAGGCCCTGACACAGAGATACCAGACCTGCTGAGTACAGATGCCAGAGCAGACGTGGGTCTGTTTTGGACACTTTGCCCCTTGACCTCCTTCCATCACACCTTGAAGTGTCAGAGATGGATGAAGATCTGTCAGAGACTCTATTCTGGGAGAAGTGCAGCTCTAAGATTTGACATTTTGACAATGGCTGGCACTTTCTGTCTTTTAAAAATATTGAAAAGCTCCTGTCACTGTAATAAGGGGAAAAAAACTCAAAAAAACATTCAAACATCATTAATACGTGGATTAAACAGTTCCTGTTAAAACAAAAGGATGTCTGACATCCATTTCCAGTCACCATCACTGTCTGTAAAAAAAAAAAAAAAAAAAAAAAAAAAAAAAAAAAAAAAAAAGCTGCAAGAAGAGAAATGCATTTGGATTGAATTCACACTTAGGACAGTCTTATCAGATTAATAACACTGTTCCTGACAACCCAAACTGTGATTTCTTCTCACTTTGTGTGCAGAAAGATTTGAAACCTAACAAGCTGCTTAAGCCTCCCGACTTCAAAGCAGCTGTTGGGCTGTGAGATAAATCCAATGGAAATCACTGATGGTTTGATGTGAGTTGGTTGATTTGGGATTGCACTGCTGTGTCTTGTCTCTTTCTCCAGCTCACTTTCCATCTCACTATTCCCAAGAATTGATCTTATACTGCGGTTTGTCATAATATTTGCATTTAGTGAATTTAGTGGATCTATTTTTACATTATTTGACACATCAAACAGCCTGTCCATCTATCTGCCTGTTCCTTTATCAATCTTTATTTCTCTGTTTCTATCCTAGAAATCTATCATCATACACATGGCTAAATATTTCAGCAATTGTAAAATGCTATACATATCCTTGACAACACATCCATCCAGTGTCATTGACTGTCAAATTTAATAAATTGAGAGTGAAAGGAGTATGCTAGGGGAGTAAGTCCAAGGTCAGCGCCACTGGATCTAAGTGCAGAAGCTGGTAAATGTTCCCCTGGGGAGGTCACTGGCCTGAGTCATGCTGAATTTGTCTGGCAGATGGCCTACTGACATTTTGTGGATGTAAAAGAACAGTTTGTCTATAGCGGCAAACACAATTGTTGCTGACAACTTTTCCATCCACAGCCCTGCGACAGGAGTGTTGTTTGCAAAGGAGCGGGGCAGGTATCTTTTGGGACTTGGCCGATTGGGTTTCAGGGGACAGCAGCGGCGGTGTTGGGTTTCCATGCAGAGGGGAAACGTTGAACGCCAAATTCACTGGCATGAATGTATGAGATCAGCCTCTGAGCATGTGCCGAGATATTGTTCCCTGTCAGGTATCGTTTTACACCTCTGAGCGATGGGGTCTTTTCCTGGAAGACAGTACCAGACACTGACAGAAGCAACTGAAGCTGTGACAAGTGTGAAGTTGCTGTCGCAGCACTCTTGACTTGTTTTTCTCTGTCTATGTGTTATAGTGTAATTAAACTAAGAATTGCTGTATCCCAGACACACTGAAAACAATGTAACCGTCACTGAACTTGAAGTAACGATAAACACAAAATGTTTTCAGGTTGAGGAAACATAATTCTTCTTTGCCTTTTAATCAAAAGACAACATAAGAGCTACTAACCTTTGGACTCATAACTTCTATCTACATTCTACATCTATATACATTGTGAAGCACATGTTACCAGTTGTTCACACACCATGGTCTATCTGCATTTGCTCTAAGGCAGAGTGTCTGAGTGTGGAAACTGTGGAACCATTGTAGAAAACAAAATAAATCACAAAAACACTACTAGCAATGTAAGAACCCAGACAAAATGAGGATTATGTCTGAGTCAGTTGCCTCGATGCATGTTTCTCCACATACCTACCTCAGGATGCTACAATAAAATCAAACAAACCACCTCCAACTAAATTTATTACAAATGATAAATAAAAAAAGTACGTGAATGATTTTAGACTCTTGGAATTGGGACAGCATTGAGCCAAAAGCCACATTTAAAAACAAATCCAACACGTAACAAATGTTTTGCAGTTAACCCAGACAAACTCATCTGTTCAGATTCATAGTTTCTGTTTATAAAGGTATAAAAACAGCAGCAAAACAGCAAATGACATGCTCTACATCACTGCTTCTTCAGGTTCACTCACAATGATGAAGCAGTCAACCAGATGAGTTGGTCTGGTTATGTGACGAACATTTACTGCTTGTTAGTGTTTGTCGTTGCTTTGTGCGTGTGCGTACACATGCTTCTTTGATTGTGTAGGTACCTCGTCTTGTTTTGTGGAGGCAGCTCTAAAGGGTGAGCTACTATATATATCTTCAACGCTGGTCTAATTTTCTTCACCATGACCTGATCCCAGAGTCATTCATGGACCTCTCAGGGTTGCTGTCATGCACAACAAACGGCATTAGTTTTTTTTAAAGGTTTGTGGAGCATTGAAAATGATAAATGTTAGTATTTGTTGCGTCTCCCTGGTCTGTGGAGATTTTGTTGAAGGTGAACATGTTACATCCTCACAAGACTGTGTTTTGCAGTACGGAGGCTAAGCACAAACTGGCTGCGGTGTGTGTCCATCACCAGCTTGATGGATGAACTGGTGCTTGTCCAAGAGTCAAGTAATTGCACACAACGGACCCATTTAAAATATTTAAACAGTGTCGGACATGAATGGCTCAGGCGTCGAGTTTCAAAAGCAACCACCGTAAAAGGCCACTGTGGATGAAAATGCTCTGTCACTGGGATACTCAGCCCCTGCTGACAGAGCTGATTCTGACTGAGGGACGCAACAGTTCAGTTAACAGCAAACAAAACTGTTACAGTCAGGGCTGCAGATATGCTGAACTTATTATTAGTTTATTAAATTAGCTTCACTATATGCATGCTCCAAGGACTGTACTGCATGATATTCTAATTATTTACATGCGTGAATAAAACAATGTTTAATGTGTTGCACATTTCTTGAAATGATCATGTAATCTTTCTAGATAATAGATTATAGTCAGATCGTGATCACAGCTGTGTAAGGCTGAGCTATAACGAAGAAAGAAAAGTATAACAAGTTCCCTCTTCTGCAAAGACTCAATTTGGCTGGTGACATCATCTTCGCCTAAAGGTTAAACATTGTTTGATCTTTTGTTTGAGAGGGTACTAAAGTCTTGTGAACAGACTAATTTATGTGTTGTGCTCTCTATAGCAATACTGCCATGAAAAGCAGTGAAAGCAGTAAGGCTGCCACCTTATCATTAGTCGAAAAACCCGAGTCAACTCGCATTTTATCTGTCGAATAACTGCACAGCCTACGTTATTGTACACAGAGCAACACAGGGTCTTGTCCTAAGATTAGCTAAAAGTGCAACTTTGCTGCTCTGATATTCTTAGCACAGTTGCTGAATGCTAGCAAATATGGGGAACTACTTTTGATGAAATACTGGTACATCCTCCTCGATTGCTGTCTGGGGGATTGACTCCGATTGACAGGACTGTCAACATCAGGAAATCTCTATCTTTCACATCACAGATTAAAAGAGTACATTAAGGGGCTAATCTGTATGCATTTACCACCTCCTACATACTCCAAACAAATAAGGCTCAGCATGTCACCTCCCCTACCACTGTGCCATGGTCAGATTGGCCTTTGGGCATACAAGGACAAGTCCTAGTGGTCATTCACATCAGTGGGCCAGTGGACAGTCAAAAACTCATTTTTTTTACCACCTGCAGAGGATGAGCCCTGAGAGGCCAAGTAGGGGGAGCAAAAGGGAGAGCAGCTGCATCAATAACTGATCTTAAGAAAAGAGTGGAGGAATGTTGTTGAGAGTAGATGGTGGCAACACAGCTTCATAGCTTACTCACAGGTACTACTTCTTCATCCTGTCATGGTGGACTGAGAGCAGACTTGGTGCTACAGTGACTCACTATCATCTCTTGAGGTAATAGTGTTAGAAAGGACTGACTGGGACTAGCTGGTTAGCATGCTTACTTCAGTAGATGTTTCTGCACATCAAGCAGCAACACAATACAAGCACATCTTTGACATATCAACATAGTTACGTCTTCATTCTGTTGTTAATACTAATTTTTGAATGTGTTAAAATACTTGTATGTTAGTCCTTTAGTCTGACTGTCATGGCAGGTGAATGTGGATTAGCTGTTTTGCAGGTGCACTGGATTGTACTGTCATAGACATGGGTAACGTATATATACTGTATCTTGAGTGTCAAGAAAACCAAAAATATCCATAGATAAGAAGCATGAACAAAGCAGTACTGACAATCCCTGACAAAAAAACACATCTTAAAACACTTGTTTTCTGAATTTTTATTGAATATATTATATTTTTCTTTAATCAACATTGCACATATTCCATTTTCAATCACATCTCATATTGCTGTCTACAAAATGTTATGAATGTAGAAAATCCAGAAGTTGGAAGGTTTACCAAAAAATAAAACAAAGAAGAAAACAACAAAGGAGAATTAAGGTCAGAAGTGACAAGCTCCAAAGATACAGAGAGAGAGAGTGAAAGAGAAGGAGAGGCGCACTCTCAGGAAAAAAAAAAAAAAATACAAACATACCTTGGGTTAGGATGCATTTTTCTCAAAACAAAGCATCATGCAGAATAAAAGCAAGGCTGGCCAAAACCTCAAATGGATAATTCTCAACACCTGAACTGTAGAAATATTATACATGTTCATTAATAGTTACTGTCAGTTTTCCTTTGTTGACTGATAATGATTTCCCTCCTTTTGTAACGAGTCAAGACAAAGCAGTGGCTAATGAACAGTTTGAATATTAAGCATACACATACGTGAAGCAGTAACATTTAAACAACCACCTTTGTCCCAAGATCAAACATTTTGATCTCACTGACGACTCTCCACACTGTGTCTGTACTGAGCAACAGTGCAGCAACATCTATGGCTGACTGCATGGAGATCATTGATCTCTGCAGGTGAGATGATGGTGAGAATCTTAATGACTAATGTAGATATACTTGCACCATAACATCCGTATAAATGTGACCGTGGCCTTGGCTGACCAAACTGCACCAGCTTGCATAGACGCCTGATTATCAGGGGTTTGAATCCCATCCTTGTTCTGCTCAATTCACATCTAAGTGTATCCTTCATTTGTGTGTTTTTCACTGTTTGTGAACATCATTCCTTTTGCCACGCACAGCGGCCATCCTTCATCAAGCTCTTATTGTCGTAAAGTACTACAAAATAATCCACAACTAATTCACTGCTAAAATTTTCTGAGCTAAATGCAGATTACATGGTAGATTGATGAATCAGAGCCATCTTGTAAAAAATAAAAAGGCATTTTACACGTTGTATAATTGTCAGAATCATACACACTCAGTGACTGCCCATTACTTTGGAGGCTTGTTGAGGGGAACTATGCCACGCTGCACATGACAAAAGATCTGCTACAACTACCAACTGTCACTAGAGTAATTGGTCTATAAGAGGCAAAAGTACACAGCATCTAGTCATTTTCTAGTCTATTTATGCTTCTAAAAAGAGCGTTTGCATCATTACCAACAGGTTGTTAATTCAAGAATTACGGTGGCCCTGAGAGCTCAGTGCACTACATTTAAAGAAGCAACTGAAGCAAACACCTTCACCAATTTGATCTGATATACAGAAGACAACTTAACACAACCAACAATCTTTATTGTCAAATCTGTGAAAAATGTTTTCTTTATTCGCTTGTTAATTGTCTATTTACAGGTGTATTGTTAGTTGTTGGTGCATTGAGCTCTCAGAGCTTTGAACTTTTTTATTCATAAAACATTACACTGCCACATCACAGCATTTTTATCTATCACAGAGCAAACATTACATAATATTCTAAAATCCCTGTTATTTTCCATTAGGGCTGCAACTAGTGATTATTTTCGCTGATTAATCTGCCAGTTACTTTGTAGAATAATCAATTAATGTCCAAGGATATTTATTGAAATTGCTTGTTTTATTCGACAATCTGTAACTCATTTATTCAGTTTTCTATCATATGTGGCAAATTGAAAACGTCAACCTTTACATGATTAGAAGCTGGAACCAGAGGATGTTTGGCAGTTTTGCTTGGGGAAAAAAACCATTATCCAGTCCACAATTAATTTTCTGTCAATCAACATCACAGCTCTATTCCCATCCACAAGCAAAGCCGTATGTCTTTGATTTCACTTACTCTGAAGCTTATACTTAGATGTCCAATAGCTTGATGAATGAGGACCAATGTAATTAGGAGTGTATTGACATATCCCTCTAAAATACGCAGTCCTGAGCAAAGCAGAGGCAGCTTGGCTCAAGGGAACTCCAGCAGCACTGAACTCACTGGCTGTCATAGATGACTGGTTCTCTGACCATGAGATGTGCCTCTGTGTGGGTGTGTCTTTGTATTCAAACCACACCCTATACTACATTTTATCAGATCTCTCTTCTAACCCTTCATCATTAAAGAGGAGGAAATACTAATTCCCTTCTAAGGATTAGCCCCCGAGCATATGATTCCCCTTCTTGATTTAACATAATATACAGTAGTATGTCACTTCACTGCTCTGGTGTACTATGAGCCAGAAAATGAAAGGTTTTCCAATATAACCAAGAGACATTAGGGTGGTATTTAAGATAATGAGCAGTATTATCATTTGATTATTATCATAATCTCTGAAAAATTATTTTATAACTAAAACCAAAATGACAACTTTAAGTAGTGAACACTGAGTATTTCTCTGATCAAGTAACGTGGTGAATTGTGGTTATTTTAGCCAAATGCTGACATTAGCTCTATATAACAAGGCCTTTCAACAAACGTGTAAATTTTGAGCGAAGGCTTTCATTTGAAACTATTTCCTAAATACAGATGTGGCCAGGCAAACACTGTAATCATTGTATTTGCAGCAAAGAGCACTAATACTGTTCTGCGGGAGACAGATGGTGCAAAACAACCTGAAATCCAATCAGCCACATAATATCCACCACGACTACTCAACAAATACAAACTGCGTCACTGTTCAACAGTTTTTGCAGCGCTCCTCGTGAGCCACCTTGTTTATAAGGAGATTAAGACATAAAACGGGTCCCTGGTGTTATCTAATACTGAGGATAAAAACTATAGTGTTAACTGTTCACATCCAAACACTAATGCATTACTTCGATTTATGTATGTGCATGTTATATCAAACTGAGCCATATGGAAACATCTACAGTGCTGGCTGGGTGCGAAGATGTAAAGATACTAGGCTTATTTTATTTAATTTATTTTTTTTCAAATCAAATTCATGGACAATAAATTCAGATATGGGAAAAGTAGATCCATCCTCATCACTGTGTCAAAAGCAGGTAGTGTTCTCACCTTAGGCAGGATACTCATTGTTTGGTTAAATACCTTCCTCTACCATTAGGGTGAATCAGCTCCAGCTCGCCTCTGGGCACTGACTGACTATGACTGAGACAGGACAATAGATTCGATTGGCTTGGCTCAACAGCCGATAATGGGTAATCAATATAACCAAAAAAATATGTTTCAGTTTATTACACCTTGGTTGAAACGTTTTACTTTTTAAGTTATTATTCAGATACATTTCTGAGGTAAATTACCAATAAAAGCTTTGTCTAAAGAAATGAATATTTTAATGTTTAATCTATATCCAAATTTTTAGTTGAGATAGTTTTTCCTTGTTATTCGCTTGTTTTGGGTGATTTTGTGTTTGCCTCATTGTACAAAGAAACAGTGCAGAGGAACATCCTGCCCAGCACCTTTGTTAGATATAGAAATTAAAAACCTCAGGATCTGTTTGGGTGTTTTGTGTCAGTCAAATCTGGCAACATTGTACATCATTAAACACTGGGCTGTAGTTTTGTGTGGCTTTAGATCTGTGAACAACTAGTTGTTTTCCAGAAGAAATCCTTTGGTTATTAAAAAAGGGAAGGCTTTCGTTTTAAAATTAATCTTGGTTCAAGTTGGTTTGTGGAAAGCACGGGGGACTGGAGGAGTCTCAGTCGTTCAGGAGTCGTTCAGGCCTCAGAAATGTGTGAGCTTCAACATAAAAGCAGTTTCTGACAATGTGGACTCCGAGATAGCCCTTTTTAATGTGAAATCACTTCCCAGCCAGAGTTTTCTTTTGAATGAGTTAAATTTTTTCTTCTTTGTTGTTGTTGTTTTTTTTTGTTTTGTTTTTTTTCTTTCACATCCTAAGTGAAAATTATTAAACTGTGTTGGGTGAATCTCCTCATCCTTCTCAGGCCAATAGCTATGGTAGTGAGAAACATTAGAAATGTAGCCCCAGTGACTTTTCCAGCTCAGAGGTGATCATAATTAAAATTTTTTCCTCTTGCCTTGTTCTGTGTGTTATTGAATGTCCCCACATGGACTAACTGTTAACCTCCCTAACAGCTTTTTAAATCTACTCAGTGGCTGTGCTGAAACACAACAGTTATCACAAAAAGATATTACAGCAGGTAAATTTAACATCCACAGGAATATTTAGCACTACTAAGTCAAAGAAAATTGGATTTGTTTTTTATTCTTTAGGATATTTTTCTCCTCATCCATTTCCACTCATGATATGACCCGGGTGACCTGAAATCTTGATAAATATCAATGTGGATAACTCTGGATTATGAGCTGTTTTATTTGGTGCACGAGTCTCATTCAGTTCACACATGAGAATAAATTATTTTCCTTTCTGCAATATTCAATCTGCTTTAAAAAAAATCCGCCTATGTAGCTTTATTATCTCCTTGCCTCATACATCATTGTACACTACTGCTCTTCAGATGAAAGCAGATTTAAGTGAGGGCACTGTGTCAGTGCAACATGACATAATTGCAGCCTCTAACCAAATAAATTATTTTAATTGATAGATTGAGGGAAAGGGTTACTGCCCAGTTTAACAGATTTTTTTCAGTCTCCTTTTGTTCTAGTTTGTTCTGCTTGATTGGACGCGGTGGCCTCCAGGATCAATTCTCTGGCTCATCCACTTCCTGTTCTCTGCTCTAACCTGTGGGTATATTTCTTTCTGGCTTAGTGTCTTCTGTGCTGTGCTATCATGTGGAGTTGTAGAGGAACATATCACTTGAAAGATTAATTTGTCTCTGCAACTGTCAGTATTGTTGCAGTAGAGCCTTTGGCCACAACTGGCTCCTGGTATGATAGCCCTGCATCTGAGCTAACTACAGCTCAGATCTTTATGTGGGCTAACGATCAGCCTGAAATCTTCAGGACAGCACCTCCTGACTGTTTCCAAGTTGAAACTGAAAATATATTTCTACATGTGGGTTTTCATTTAATTTATATCTTAAAGCAGTAGTCTGACATGTAAAATAAGGAAATACACTTATTAATTTTCTCACTGAGACAAAACAAGATTGATGCCAATCATGTCTGTGCAGAAAATACATCGCTACAGCCAGCAGCTGGTTAGCTTATCTTAGCATAGAGACTGGAAACATCTAGCCTTTTGGATAGCCATCTATCCAAAATCTAACAAGAGGTGGAGTTATGTTGGATCATTTCTTCGTAGAATTTTGAAATTGATTAACTTAAAATGTTATTATCAGTATAAAAGCACCTTTTTGCTAAGCTAAGCTAACAGGCTGCATGTAGAAGCTTCATATTTATCATACTCACAAAGAGTTGTGAATAGAGTTGTCGTCAGTTTTCACATCAATCAAAATATCTTATCTCTTCCTTTAATCTTAAAAGTTAAATTCATGTCTAATTTTGTGGTACTTATCCTTGTTTTACTTTAATCTTCATTATCAAGTGTTTTACTATTACTATTTGATAATTAATTGACAAATTTGATTTCATAAAATGTCATTGAGAGAGCAGTCTACATTTAATATCACTGAACCAGAAAAAAATACAGGTGACTTGGTTTAAGTTTTGTTTGTTACATTTCTGTTTATTTGTTTTAACTCTCTAACTAATTGAACCATTTTTTCATTTCATTTCTTGTACATTAATCAGATTTGCTTTAATGTGGAAACCACAACCTGATATCAGAATGCATTGTCATTGATTTCAAATTTCTACCGGCTAAAATATTTCTTCAGTCGTTTCTTTCTACTTTTTAAGTGACTTTTTAAAGAAGCAGCAACTTTGCAGATTTGACATCCCCTAAACTTTTCTGGTGTATACTGGTGTTTCTGGTAAAACTGCTGGTATTAGTTTGTGTCTGCTCTTTCCCAATAAACACCCTCCCCATAGTATTGACATCTATTTTACAACAATTGTGGCTATTTAAGTAAGTTTTTCTGACACTACAGAAATATTTGGAGCCTTGAGTAAACGACTTTTCTGAAGGATACTATTATTGAGGTAATTACAGATAGGAATTGTCAGAAAAAAAGTCAGAATGTGAACTTTGGGTTTTCTTTAGGCAGAGAGGAAACACACACTAAGATAAAGAGCTCTAAATTTAAGCTTTTAAGTGCCTTATAGTTACCACAGTATATAAAGGATGTTTTTGAAAGGAAAACTAAAAAAGACTCTTCATTAAAATAATATGTGATGTAGCTTACTGCCTCCTAAAACAAACATTAAACTGGCATGTCAGTAGACATTTCTAATCATTTCATTCATGGACAACATCACAGGTCGAACAGAGTTAACAAAATCCAATCACCACAAACATCATCAGGGACCTTATGTTTCAATATGCCAAAATAAGAGTGGATGGATTTTGCAGTGTGTAACCAAAAAAAAGAAAAAAAAAAAACAACAGGCAAAAACATGATAATGAAGAATGTTGGAGCAGCATTCGCAACAATATGAAGGACATGATTGTATCAGCGAGGACAAACCAAACACATAATGGTTATGGTTGATGGTCGTAACAGTCAAAGAAAGTAAAGTCTCAAATTACTCTATCTGCAACACATCTTAGGACACAAGTATAAACGTCTGTTATTTACATTTTTTTCCTATTCAGTGTGCATCTATATCACAACATTTTCCAGAAGTCCACAACATACAATAAATTCAGGGTTTCACCTTTGGTTATGTAATTATCAAGGCTAGGTTTAAAAAAATATAGAACACACGTCCATGTTACTTTTGCATACAGTTAAATTCAAAGAGAAAACATATCAACAAAGCAGCTGGTCAGCTCTAAATTTGCATCTGAGAAAAAAACCTAAGGTATTTCATCTTTACGTTGATGACTCTCAGGCGGCGAAAGCCCAGAGTTTCATCCGCTGTTTTTCTGTGATAATAGAAAGTGAGTGTGGCAGATATTTTATGATGGTGTTTATGTGCCTGACATCTTTGCTTTAGTGTAAGTGGGTCTTAATGTAAGAGGATATTCTTCTGATGTATTTCGTTGTGTTGCATTGAGCCAGTCAATATTAGTCTCGCCTTTCTCTCACAACCCTCTATACACTTTCTGAATGAGGATTTTCATGTGTTTATGACATGATGTGAATTAAGTTTTTAAGTTGCCAGCATTTGAGTGAGCAACTCAGGCCAGCCTTGTTTGGTTGACAATATGAAACAAGATAAAAATAGATTAAGTCGTACTGCTGACTGCACTTAAGCAGAGAGCAAACTCACCATTTAGTAACCAATGACACCTACGAAGCCGACCCAACTAAAACATTATGTCGACATTACAACCAAACATTAACTCTATCATATTAAAATATTCACATCTGTTCCTTACAAGACACTTTTTTCACATGTAAAGAAAACATCTTTGAACTTGAATAAGTCTCTTTTCATCACTTCATACATCTGTATATGTGTAGTAATTAAGGCAATCATTTTGGGCCATGACTTACTCTGCCAACTTCAGTCTCAACCCTCCAGGGTTCGTTTACTGACGTCACACAGTACCTAATCTCCGCTTGTCCAAATGCAGAGTCCCGTCCAGTTGTTGTTGTCATTGTTGTTGTTGCTGCTTTTCAGTGTCCGCTCGTGCTCAAGATGATCGGTCACAATGTTTTGCTTGTTCTCTGCAATTTCCAGAGATGTGGGGGATACTCCCTCTCCCTGTAACTGGCAGCGCTGCAACAGAGAGAGAGAAACAGGAAACGGATGCAACTCTATCATCATTCTTGAGAAAATGGCACCCTGAAGATGGAGCAATTTGCCCAAACGCCAAACTGATACTGCACATATTTTCCTTTCCCACCCTAGAGTTTGGGCAAAATGCCTCCTGCTACAGATAATCATCAGGGTCATTAAGCAGCAGCTTCTTCTGAAGCACTTAGGGAGGGGATAGGTTGGAGGTTTGTTAGACACATGCACAGTGAAGCACTACTGACTTGCAGATTTAGTTACATCATAAATAAGTTGTCAATTTTATCCCTCAACATACAGTTTGCCCATTTGTTTCCCCTTAAGTAGCTGTTATTTTCACTCTGACATCATCATATACATTCATTATCAGCTTGTTCAAGTTCTTTACTGAAGATAAATGTTTACAATGACAGAAATTCAAAGACACAATGTGTTTTTATAGCTGCACCATTCCCTCAAATGCTAATAGTCTAGATGTGCAAATGCTCTTATTGTAGTAATTGATGACATCTAGCTCTTGCTACCTTGAATGCAGTTAATGAAAAAAAAAATGCAGGGCCCCATTTGTTATGCATTTACAGCACAAGTTTGTGATGACAAGCCTCCTTTAATTTAAATGTACTTAATTTTAAAACAATTAAATGTGTCCCCAATGGGTTAAAAAAAAACAATTATACGTATTAAGCTTAAAAACTCCATGTGAAGTTGTTAATAGATAAAAATAAATAAATATATAAATATCAAAAGAAAAAATGCATAGAAAGCAAAATGGTAACTGGCAATATGGCCTTCATCTGTAGCTGTTTGTGATGTTGATTTTAGCACAAATTTAAATTCTTTCTTCATAAAGTGTTTATGTTATTCTGGCTACTCCCTGCAGGGCAGAACATTTCACAGAATAACTGCTCTGTGTCATAGCTATTTGTGCTTATTAAGATGCAGACTATTAGAGACAAGTGTCCTCTTTAAACAGAGCAGCTGTTGTATAATTCTCTACCTCAATAATCTGAGGATTTCCACATAGTCTCCCAGGAACTGAAGACATTGTGCATGCAATCATAACGGTAGCGGGCAAGAGGCAATTACGACAAACATACTGAATGTTTTTCATTGAACTCCCTTATTATTAAGACTTAATAAAACTAAGTAAACCTGTGGTTGTTTACATATCAGGTTTTGTTTGTTTGGGGAGCTGCTTTAGTCAACACACCCAGGTTGTATGTCCTGTATTTACACTCAAATACCCTGTGCTTGTAACGATAAGAGGAAAAATAGAATTCAATATTCAAGTCAGCATAAACATTGAATATACAGCATGTAGGAGACATTTAAATTGCTGACGTGCAGCTAGGCGGTGAACTCAGAGGAGATCAGAGGGTAGCCTTAAAATAATTCAGTGTCTTCTTCTGAGGCTAAAATGTCATTGTGTCACTCTAAGAAAAGAAAATGAAGAAAGTTGTTTACACTAGAGCATGCTGGTGTTATGCATCAAAGCCTTTTTCTCAGGTGCGTGTGTGTGTTGGAAAAAAAAGCAGCTCCTCTGTGTGTATACAGTTTAAAGTGGGCAACCTACAGCTGGAGGGAAACAGGGCAACACCGGGACCACAGACTACAATATCCTTGAATAAAATGATGGTTGATATGTATGCCCCGCTGCCCGCATGAGACAAAGGTGGCCCATCTCTGTTGAGGTTTGCTTGCATTATAATGGTAAATGGCATGAAGACGTTAAAAAAAGACCTGTCTGTGAATTTATGAGTGGATGTCATGGCAACAAATTAAGCTTAATTTCTTTCTAATGGGAGGCTGTGGTGCAATGAGTTTACTAAAGATGATTAATACACTGACAGCCCAAGGAGTTTTAGTTCAGGTGCCTGGCAGGTACATTTTGGTTGACATATTACTGGAGTGCTGTCATTGTCCTTGTTATAAGAGCTTGTGTTTCAGTCATAAAAATGTGACATTAAAATTATTAAAAAGATCACATTTTTGACACTAACCTGCTTTTCTGTATTTCTGCATAGATGCACGTAAATAGAAGTAAATGCAACTAGTGATTGCATTCATTATTGATTATAGTGTTGATTTTTTTATTGTAGGTCAGATCAATCAGTTAATTGTTATTTGTCTCTGAAACATTAGTTGACAAATCAAAAACAACCTGCTCTGCAGACCACAGTTTTTCTTCAGAGCCTCAGCAATAAACCACCAGTGAGAAGAGAAAGTCGACAGTCAGTGTTGGACAGCCCGAGCTTCACACCCTGTTTGACTCTAGCTAAATAACTCACTGCTTAAGAACACGAGTGGTGCTAAACATCCAGACAATATAGAGAAAACTGAAACAATTCATTTGATTCTTCAGACTAAAATAGGAAAATTCATGGAATAATCATTTGTGCCATAACTGTTGATCTCTAAGTCCTGTACCTGGCCCACCAGCTGTGGGCAGGACAGGTGTCAATGCCACATGCAGAAAACCATTCATCCACTCACTTTGGGACATTGACTGCTCAAGGCTAAGCCAAGGGCACTGGGTTAAACCTGTTCAGATCTACAAAACCACCTGCTACCCAAAAACTATCACTGTTCACAATTCAAAAGCCCGGCAGCTGTCTTTCCACGGGCCTGGATTTAAAATCATTATGATGTTTGCAGACAGCGGCCAGTTGAGACTGGATTTGCAGGTACAACATTATGAGGGGGAAGATTGTTACAGCCTCAAAGCAACAAATAATATTAACATAACTGCAGGGGGTTGATAGAGTTGATACAAATAACTCCAACTGTTTTTTTCTGAAACTCACTGAATGGCTGTGGGACAAAGAAATTTTGATTGTGGAAATTTCATTGAAAACATTTTATAACCTTCCTTTGGACTCTCTCTATGTGGCCTGAATTTTGCATTATGCAGATCTGTATCACTGCCCACATCTCGGGTTTGTTTTGCATTTCAATTACTTATTGTGCTGTTACTGTGCTCCTTGACATCTGTTTTCATGTGGAAGAGAAACAATTGACCAATCAGATCAGTTGGGTGGGATTAAGAATAAAGTCATCTTCCTGCATAACTAATATAATATAACCAATATAAAAACTGCAACATATATTACGCACATTTCCTCGATCAATATGAGAAGAGCTAAATTCCTGTAACTACTGTAAAAAGTCTATTAGTGGGACTGAACCGGAGAAAACGAAAGAAAACAACAGTCCCCACAAGAACTAACCTAAACATGACGTCAAAAAAATGATGTCTGATTATCAAACTATGTCCGAGTTATTCACTGTGTGACAGTTTGTTTCCAAACTAGAGCAGTTACTGGTTTTCTGCGTGGTGCAGGCTGAGCTGAGGTCTTGACAATGTTGTTGCTTACAGATAGTGGTCAACACTACTGACAGATTGCTCATGGCCCCTTTACAGAAAACACACAAAGGTTAAATTTGAGTGCAAGAGCACTAGCGTAACCACAGAGCTCTACCAGGCTGAGAGGGACCAGAGAATAAGAGCAAACTCTGACTGCAGCTCCCTCTCTGACCTTTCATCATCTTTCCCATGTTTGATAGTTGTGACCATCACCGCTCACTTGATGTATATCTATTTAATATAGCTGCTGTAAATACCTGGACACAGTAGCTGTGCATATCACTGGCTTTTTAATGAAATTATGATCTGTTTTTTTCCCCCCACATCCCACTGCCAAACCCTGTCCCCTGGAAATTACATTTATATAATAAATTTAATAATTTCCAACAGGAAATCTATTTTGAAGGAAGGGACTGTTTCATTATTAAGCTTTTATGGTTTGTTTAGACACTGGCAGCTCTTGGTTTAGGTTGGGGAAACATTAAGCTCTGGTTTAAATCTCTGCAGTGACTTGACATAAAGTTGTTTGTTTTTTTTTTTGTTTTTTTTTACATTAAACCAAAACCATGGATGTTTCATATCCTTAACCAAACCACAGATGGGAGCCAGGATGAGGTCTCTGTGCGGTCTTATAGTCTTGCTCTTTGTACACCTGCCCTCCACCTAAACCACCTTCTTGTGATTCTGGTGCAATTCATAAATGTAGCACTCAACTCATTAAAAAAGAAATGTTGCCTGTGAACATTACATAATCTGTCACCACAACTTAATTGGGAAAATGATTTAGTCATATACAATGGTAATTTCTAGGAGACAGGGTTGCACTGTCAGGTGTTCAGGCTGCAGACAGAGAGGTTGAGATATATATATATATAAAAACAGGTATTCTACAGTATTTATGGTTTAGTGTGAATGTAAACCAGGCTGAGATGTGATCACCAGGACCTCTTCAATGCACAGCCTTGTGAATTTGACAGTGAGTTTGTATGCATTTTTCTGTTTTTGTGCATACTCAGAGTTTTCTGCGTCTGGCCCCTGCAGGGATGCGCAAGCAGACAGAAGTTTTTCGATATGGACAGAGCAGTAATGTCTGCGCCCCAGACTGGAGCAGACTTCTCAAAAGGGCATATAAGTGCAGACATTGGCAGGAAGTACGTTTACTGCTGAATCAAGTCGAGAAATGAGACATAACAGCTTCTCGTTACTTATTGCCTCGCCTACACATCAACCCTGCAGCCTCCTACTTCAAATGTTTTTTGGTTTTTTTTTTTTTCTTATAAGGCAGTAGGATAAATCAGTTTTTTCCATCATGGGTCTAACTGCACCTGCCTCCAAGCAGTGTTTTAGTCATGTTTAATGTATTCTTGTGTAGCAAACAACTTTCCCCTTTAAAGAAATTACATTTTTGTATCATAAATATTGCAGTTTTTAATATTGCAGTTTTTATATATATATAATGCAATTTTTTGGTCGTTCAATCACCAATGTGTTTCATCTGTCAACCCGCATGTTAGCGCAGCAGACTTGTCAGACAATATTGAAAACATAACATTTTAATGAGGAACTTCATTGCAGAGATATGAACATGCAGAGAAACCAACATCATAGACATAAAGAATGGTGGCTTAACCTATGAAAAGTTTTTCTAATGAAAGGTGGGAAAAAAGAGTGCTGAGTACACGTACAAGGTCTTTGTCACTGCTGTAAGCTCTTGACTGTGTTACTTTGTAATTTGTGGTCTTCTTTCAATTTGAGCATCACCTAGTTATTCAGCTTGCCTCAGACCAACTACAAATAAACATACACACACTTGTCTTAATATATTTGAAGGAGCCGTCACAATGCATTCTTCAGCCCCCTATCCAAATCTCAAACATCACAACTGAATGCCTAACCTTGAGCCTCACCTCAGCCTAACTTTAACCCTGACCCTGAAACCAAGCTGCAGCATTTTGGTCCCCACAAAACTGTCAGAAGTATCATCAGCTTAAAACAAGCCCATAGACACACACTCAAAAACTCTGGGTCTAGTACAGGTAGAAAAGTGTCAGCTCACCCTTTACCCTTTAATTCCTTTTGAACTAGACCTGTATGATTATCATAGAGTGCACTTAAGCTCTCCCTCCCTTAAGAACGTCCTCTCTGACACTGAAGTGTTTTTCTTAATACTTATCTAAATCTTCTCATCTGTGTGTGTCGAGCACTCGACAATGTCATCATCAAAGCAGCTGCAAGAGCTTCACAAGAAAGTCACCTGTTTCATTTTTCAAAGAAGTCTCAGTGCTGTCCAAGAAACAGATGTTTCTTAGATGATAAAACAGACATGACTTTGACTGTTCTTTACTCAAGTTTTCAGACGTTATTTTTTCGTGGCAGTGTTTGTTTGGCTTTTTGAACAACAAAGGGGTCAGATGAACAATCATGACCCACAAAAAGCTGTATATGCTGCTCTCTGGGGGTTGGGGGGCAACAGTGAGGCACAAATGTTTACAGACCTCTCAGGAAGTGTAAAATCACCGGATTAACAAAGTGCTACAGAATATTCACCTTGACAAATTAATGTTGTCTTCCACATAAAGCAAGGATTGCACTGCAGTTTCCTCACATCACTGTAATTTGAAAGCAATGAACCAGTCTGATCAAATGGCTCACATCAGCAAAGGGATACATTGCAGTACTTGTAGGATTTTTGTGAATCATATCAATCAACAAAATATAGGCAATATCTGAAAAGTTGCCACTAAATTTGGAGGGGTCATCAAAAAAAACAAAACAATAATTATCCTAAAGGGGCTAACTTTAGGAGAGTGCACATGTAGCACGGTGCTTGGCTTCCTGCTTGCTGACACTAATCCAAAGGCAGCGGGGATTTTCTGCCTCTTGCTGCTTCTTGCCTCACACCCCTGCAGGGCTCTCAGATCCACACTGGCTTTCCCAGTCACACACACGCACAAACATACATCGATGAACGCATGATAGACTATAAATATTCAGGCCAGGATCAGCGGTATGTGCAGCATAGTGTACACCGGGGACATAACACACACTGTGCTCTCTTCAACCATGCCACTGAGCTCTCTGTCAGCACTATTCTGTTGGGGGGGGGGGGGCAAAAAAAAAAACCCTCTCACATCTGCTCATCTGATGCTGTTCATTTAGGCTGGCTTGTCCATGAATGTGCTGTGCAGAGCTCACAAAGTCGAGTGGGCCCATCACAGTTTTTTTGTTGGCTCACAAAGTCCTCATTAGATGTGTTAGCTGCCGCATGACAAGCCAAGCTTCAGGTGCTGTGTGTTTGTTTGTGTTTGTGTCTGAGGGTGAGAGGTGCAACACCGCGAGTCACATTACACCATGACAGACTGGCACGGTGAATTAAAGGCAGGACACAAATGGAGGCAGCGGTCAGAAAATACCATTAATGCCAAGAGGCTCTCGTCCACTCTCAACAAGCCCTGTAGGCGACTGGACTGTCTGAATGAGACATATACTGAGTTACTACAAACAACCCTTACCTTCCAAGTTGTTTTTCAAGCATTCCCTGAATGAAGAGTTATCCATTGTCCAAATGTAATGCTCTGTCTTAGACTTGCATAACCAATGTACAGTATATGTAGCATGATATAGTAAAGCAGAAGCAGCTGAAAACTGGGTTAACGCCAATTACTTCCATGCCAGCAGCCAAATAATCTATAAGTTTAGATGCTTTTTCTTTTCTGTGACACTGACAAAGAGAGACAGCAGCTCTTATCTAATCTTTTAGCCCCACAACTTACTGACAGAACGAAGGGTTTAGAGTCCAAAATGTAAAAAGCTAGGACAGCTTGCAGTCCTGATAACTTGTGTTGACTGCTGAGATTTATAGAATGGGAGAATAAGAAAACATGAATACAACTAAAACATTGGTTGTAGTTTTTTTAAACATAAGTATGTTGATATGATTAAGTGTGTTTGAGGAACTATGTGTCAATCCCAATTGATATTGTTCTGTATGAGCATGATGTTTAATTAGTTTAAAGGACGTTTAAATTATATGTCAGGTCTCCGGGGCCAATCTGTGGGCAGTTTTAATGAAAACATGTAATTATAAAAAAAAAAAAAAGAAAGAAAATAAAATAAAATATACTCTCACAACTGTCAGTTAAACTCCAGTGGTTGAAATGGTGTGTGATTAATTGCCTTCATATCAAGCGCAGTGAACTGAAAATATTTTGCTGTGACTATTCTTTGCATTTAAAACAGCACTGGTTCTCCTCATGACACCTTGTGTAATCCCAGACTGACTCCACAGTGTTGAGATCAGAGCTCTGTGAGGGTCATAACCATCTGTTGCAGGAGTCCTTGTTGTTGTTAATACTGAAGACTGCTCTTCATGATTCCAGCGATATGTTTGGGCTCATCGTCGTGCTACAGAATGAATTTAGGAGCGATCAGTCATTTTCATAATATTACTGCTGATGGATGAGAATCTGAACATTGAATGTATCTAATACTTTTGCTCAGCGCTGTGTATTTTTGCCAAATTATCACTTTTATTCTTTCAAACCACTTAAGTGCTCAGCAATCGTTCCACCTAATGGCAGAAGTCCACCTAATTGGGAATCACTTTTTTGCTGCTTTGCTAAAGTTTGAAACTTCCAATCTGTGATATGGATGTGTAATTTTAATTTATCACACATTGCCTGTTATTCATTTTATGTATAGATTTTAGCTGTGGTTGTGGTGCATTAAGCACAATTTCATAATTTGTGTGAACAAAAGCACAGAGCCATTTAGCCAAAATGAAAACTGTCATTATCTGCTCATCCCCGTCAGTCATGTTGTACCACCTCCAAACCAGCCTCCCCTATCTCTTGCCCCCGCAGGCGTTTCTCACATGTGCACTTGAACAGTGACTTAATGAAACGCCTACAATCACTTCCCAACAACAGATGTAGATGCCTGCCAGTTGTGCTGCCAAGCATAATAAAAATTACCATGTTGTTTCCCTTGATAATGGTAGCTGCTGGCAATATATCACCCAATTTACAAACTAGATTACAAACTAAAACTCATTTTGCACAAGTGACCCATTGTAATTGTTTTGGATATTTGATTATAAGCCTCAAAAAAGCAGTGGGTACTAATCTCCTCCAACAACTTTAAAACCACTCTCGGGGTATGAATTCAAAACAACTTGAAGTGAAGAAAACCAATAAAGGGGTTACTGAATGGTTTTTAAGCATTCATTCTTTTTAAGATCACTTCTCCGTGGCAAGTAACGAGGTGGTCAGTGTTGTGTGTCAGATGATGAGCAAACGTCACGTCTTAGTTTGTAGGTACAGTTGAAGGTTTGAAGTAAGTAACTAGGAGAACAAGCTAATTTCTCAGATTATTTGTAACCGAACAATGGAAACATGTGCTTAGAGACAATATAGATGTGTTTTTATCACAGAATATGAATTTTCCATGAGACATTTCATATGTTTTTTTCCTGACATTCAATGTCATTTTCATAATCTCTGCTGTATTTTATGGTTGTTCACGCTTGTGTTGCACTAAAATTGACACAAATGTTTGTTTAACGGGGCCAAAAATGTTGGTAACCACTTATCCAAAGTCTACCTGTGAGTCCTCCTATAGGCTGAATATCTACATATGTACAGCAACAACAAATAAATGGTCCTCGTGGTTGTGGACCACTGTGTTATCGATTAAAAGCTGCTGAGCTGTAAGAAGTCTTTAAAGCAGCTATAATCAATATTTTTTATAACATCAATGTATGAATGGATAATGTCTAACAATGTGATAGGAGCCTCCACTCAGCTTTACAGAAATGATGAGTGAGTTTCAGGTAAATGTTACTTTGGTTCACTGTCACAGCTCTCAGCATTGTGTTTGGCCAAAGCAGGCAGCTACTTTCAGTGAAAAAGCTCTAAAAAGCAACTGTACGCTATCTGCTCTGCACCGAACAACAGACAGTTAAAGACCAGCTGGTGAACATAGTGAATATTGGATCTACATTTGCCCAAAGGCCAAATACTCAACTTCAAATTAATGATAATGTTGCTCCATAACTGCTTGGCTAACTGTTTGCTAACAGGTTCATGATATCATCTTAAAAGATGTTATTATTATCAAGGATGTGTTCACCACTCAGTTACTGCAGGTTTAGGGATTTTAAGTTCCCCCCTCTGATAACTTCTTGGATTAATCAGACCCGTGACTTCTTTACATGGTTGAATAGTCAATTCTTATTTTCAGGTCAGGATTTTATCAGAAAGACCAATCCTATCGCCTCAGCTCACTAAATGAAACTGTGCTGGATGAAAATTGATAAGAAACGTTGAACCGAGACTTAATTGTATTTTGTCACAGATTTGGTCAATACACCACTAACAAGCAATTAGCTAGTAAACTACTGCTGAGCCGCACACTGATCAACAGACTATCTGATCAGGTCATCAGGCTCGGCCAACAGCATGAAAAATCTGTCATTACTATAGTCTTTAATTTTAGATTGAAACAAGAGAGTTATTTTCATATTAGGTTTTTTTTTTTTTTACAGAGTGAAATAATTGTGACACAATTTTGTTTTCTCTTTCAACTATTAAGTAATAATACTGAGACTTTGACTGCGTTGAGGGTTTTGTAGACAGGTGGAAACACTTCTTAGAGTTGATGTTTTGTTTAATTATAGTGCTGCTTTATATGTACTTTAATTGATCATCAAAGCTACAGTTTAACAGTGAGATTTTCAGTTGATCTTAATGTGATGTTACTCTAAAAAGGACAGAGAAAGACCCATAACAGCAATACAGGAGTAGGGGAGAGACTTGTTTTTGACACTGTTTGTGACCACTGTGCAGAAAATTCAGTTTCCCATTTTCTCTCAGTTTAGATTTGAGGGTTTAGCCTATAATTCTTGCCACTTCCAGCCCCTCTGTTGACCTGAGGAGGAGAGACCACCACGAGCCTCCTCCCATGCACATGCATGAATTGCTAACAAAAGCAATACAGACACAATTCCAACATACACTGCCTGGGTTTATTGAAGCTTTTTAAAGCTATATTGAGGCTATTTATTGTGACTATTGAATCAGTGTATAGGTCCATGTGTATATGGCTGGCTGTGGGTGTGGACGTCATGTCTGACCACTGTTAGTGTTTTTTCTGCATACATGTAATTTCACTTTTGAACTAATTATTTTCATTTTCATTTAATATACTCATTATTTTTTCATTAATCTAAGTCTATGAAATTCACAACTTCCCATAGTCTGACATGATGTTTTTAAAGGTCTTTTGTTGTAAACTGAACAGTTTACAATTACGTAAAATGGAGAAAACTGGAATTCCTCACATTTGAGAGGCAGACATGAGAGAATTTTTGACATTCCTTCACTATTTTTGCTTGGACAATCAATAGATCAATCATTTAGGCCATAAAATATAAACTGTAAAAGCAAAGTTGTAAAAAATGTCAAGCAGAACGGTTCAGAACCGCATGATATTCTGTTAACTACCATGTAAGAGTAAGGAAACCAGAAAATACTTGTATCTCACGTCGACTATTCCATTATCACAATAGTTGCCATTTATATTTCTGTCAGCCAACACATGAATTCATTGTTTCAGCTATAGTTTATGCATCCACTCGTGGTTCTCTGCAGTGGTTGTTGCCCTTTTGTAACCAGCCTTCCTGTTGTCTTGGCATAGCAGAGGTGTGGCATTTTAAGACTGAACATGACTCAACATCCACTCTTGCAGAGCCACGTACAGACCGTTTAGGAGCACTGCAGCAGCTCGATCAAAAAAACAAAATTTTTAAAAAAAGTGCTGAAGGACACTTCAGCCACAAAGGGCGAGTGGCCTGAGCCTCTGTAGACACTCAGCTCTGAACATCCACGTCTCACTGGCTTCCAGATAATTACCAGCCATTAGCAAAAACAAGCATGGATTTGACAACCTGTTTTTTTTACAGACAGAAACTGCCATAATGGCCCACTCAGTGGTTCAGAAACTGAATTTTATCCACAATTGTAGTTGTCCAACATGTTTGAAAGCAATAGATAATTGTGTTGGGCTGAAATGGCCCCCACATGAGTCAAAACAACAAACTGTGTGATCCAAGGTAAACTCAGCCTCAGAAGCTGCATTAGCACAGGTGTTAAACCTGAGTGATGCACAAAACACCAACAACTGGCACTGTAACCACGTTTACGTTGTGCTCTGTCGGTGTGATCTGCTGAGTCTTCCCATTACAGGACCACAATACTGTGCCTTGTCAAACTGCTGAATTAATTTGTCCGTCACATCTCCCACAGCGTCTCCTGTCTATCCTCCAATCACGCCTCTCTCAGAAATCTTTATTTACTTTCTCTCACAAGAAAATCTTAACGAGCAGTGTCACTCAGAAGTCTCATCTTAACTTAATAGTATGTTTTTCTCTCTGCCCCTTCATTTAAAGGGAATGTAAAATGTAAAATATCCAATGTAGAAATCCAATTAAGCTCACAGTCTGACTTTTTTTTTTTTTTTTTTTTTTTTTTTTAATAAACATGGCATGGCAACATGGCAAACCCAATCTTTTTCTAGCAAAAATCAAAACCCTCACACAAGTATTTCCCACAAGTCTTGGCTCTTTCCCAGATGGCCAACTTTTTATTGTCTCCCAGCCAACTGGCTCAGTTCTTTTTTTTTTTTTTTTTTTAAATGGGCAACAGTGGTCACACATCTATTCATCCCTAACACTGAGATGATGCAGAAAAGGGGGTATTTCCTATTTCATAATCCTCCCAGTTTGAGAACTAATGTCCAAATACTGCCTTTAAGTAGAACAGTGTGTGCAAAGCAACTTGACATATTTTAGTCATTACAAATTTGTAAAACTGCCCAACATGAACATGAGTGCGATGACTCACATGTTGGCCCTGTTCACCTGTTTGGGTTGACTCAGCTCACCTCAGCGCTGCAATTGGCAATTTGCAAGGATGAATAATGAAGCAATAATCCACAGCAGGCCCAGTGCAGTGATATTAAATCTGTCGTAGTGTGACACAGAGATTCATAAGGAGGCACTGTGTGAAAGCGATTTCATAAACCTCCAAAGCAATTAGAGCTGCAACTGATGATCATTTTCATTTTTGAGTAACCTGTTGATTATTTTCTAATCTAATCGTTTGGTTTATGAAATATCAGGATGTAGTAGAAATTATCTGTTAGTTACAGTTACTGTTTTCTAATGCCCAAGTTGTTGTCGTCAAATATTTTGCTTTGTCTGATTAATGAGTGCTTTTCTGTCTTTTCTGTCAAGTCGAGGTGAAAGAGCAAATCCCTGTCCTGTAACGCAATTGTGATTGGCCCCGGTGCAAATATTTTTCCTGCGCCCTGACTCCTACCTCATACCCTCAGCTGCATGTCGACATTGCAGATATTCTATGAATCTCAAGCATGCTGAGTAAAAACTCAAAGTTCAGCAGCAAACTCTTCCTGTTCTCTTCTATCCTTCCTCACCTAAGTGCCATTTATTTGTTCAGGCTTATTAAACATTGTTCTGGTAATTGAATCATTTATTTGCTGAAGAACTGGCTTCCTGGTAAAAAGTGACAGGAAATGAGCTCATTAGGATTTCCCAGAGACCAAATAAGACCAAAAACAACCAAATTTAATAAATAGTGGTTAGAAATAAAATGTTTTTTTATACTGTAGGTGAAAGAGAGAGCAGAAACACATGTGGCCAAGACTCAAAGACTCTGACTCAAACCCAGGCTGTTGTGATTATGACTGAGCCTTAATGGTGTTTCACTGTGGTGCCCCAAATAATATTTAGTTTTAATTACAAAAAACATGCAGTTTTGGAAAATTTCAATAATAGCAGTAAAGAGTCAATGACTGAAAACCCTGTGTATGTTAGGCCCCTGTCAGCTGATGGGCCCCGGTGCTGCACCATTGAATGTTATGCCACAAGGCAAATCCTTGTTGTAACCAGGGATTGTTTAGTATTTTGCTTCAAAAATGACTGGAACAATAATCCTCTGATTTATCCTGGGACCCCCACCCCTCATGTTGGTAACCAGTGCACTAGGCTGCAGTATTATCTAACACTGATTTATTCAATCATCAAGAATGAAGTGTGAAAAATGGTGATCATGCTGTGCTTGTACTTCATCTGTTCACTGCACTTAAATCATATTTTCTGTTTCTGCTCTGAATCACTCATCACAACTAATTCATAAATGCATAAAAAATAAGCCAAGCAGTTCTCAGGATGAAACCATTTTTCCACTTTGAGCGGCTGTTCAGTGTTGTTGTGTTTTGAGTGGTACAGTGACAAACTAAACTTTGATAAATATTCATAACGAGGAACTGGTCCATCATTGTGTTGAGTATTGGACAGTCAGTTAACCTGCAGTTTCAATGTAAAACCACTGTCTGTCTGTCATGCTGCCTCCTTCTCATAATAACATTTCATAGTTGAAGGAGTTTTTTTTAATTTTTTTTTTTTATTTTCCTCCATGCTCTGTTTTTGCACTTAAGGCACTGTGCTTCTTTTATGAAACTGATGGAGATGCAGCTCCTCACTAACATCTGTCTCTTTGAACTGTTCTTTGTAGACATCCCTGTGCTCTCTTTTCAAAAAGCCTTCCTCATACAGGTTTATTTTCTTTACAACCCCTTCTGCTTCTTTTGTTCCCTCCACCTCAATCTCTGCACTACACACTCTATAATTGCTAACACTCATTCAAAGGTCTCTGACTGCCTGAGACAATACCTGAGATGTATGGATGGATTGATGGATGGATAGATAGATGGGTGGATGGATTGATGGATGCCTTTGCTTGCTAGTGTCATCTGCCTTTTTAATTATTAGCTTAGTGCTCTGATGGGTCAACAGGGCAGCAATATGTCAAGCTGGTGGTGAAGTGAATGAAGAGCACGCTGGCTTCAGAGTTAATTTGCTTACACCCAATCAGAAAGACAGGTAGATTTGGTGCTCTGGGCTCTTCAAATCATAATAATTTACCTTTTAAATGTATTCACAGTCTGTATTCACGTCTGTATTTAGGTGTTTGCATTGTTAGTACATTCAGTCCTCACAAGACATTATGCATGGATGTGATGCAGGATTAGTATTTTAATTTCATCTCTTCAATATCAGCCTCACTGTTGACAGTAACTCGCCTCCAGCCATATCAGAGCTTTATTAAGTTACTACTAACCGAAAGTTACTTCTTCTGCTACTACTTCATGAGTGAAGTGTTCGACTGCTGAAACACATTGGGTTTCAATGTGGAGCTGTCACAGGAAACGCAGTGTATTTGTCACTGGCACTGACAATGATTGTTCATCAGAAATCTTTCCACCTAACAGGACAACAGTACTTTTCAGCTTTTGTCATCAGTAAATCAGTTTTATATATTGCAGGGAGTGATGGAACAAGAGGCAGCAGCCACAGTGAGCTGGCAACAGGCTGCACACAGGGTCATAACCTCACTATGTCCTGAAGTTGGGTGTGGGGAAACTAGTTCCCTGGGGCACAGTATGAAATTGGTTGCTTGAGGTATGATGGAAAAAAAGCCAATTATTGACTCACTTCTTCATGAAAAGAAGACAGTTTGTTTGGTTGCACTGTAAACACATTCACCAGCTGCTGACTAAAGGCAGCCACTCCATTTATTTCATAACTGTATTTTGCATTAATAGCAGCACAACCACAAACCATGAACAGAGCAAATGTGACATGTTTCTACTTCTATCCCCACACAACTGATGACTGCATTTCTTTCAACTGTAAGGATTGTTTTGTACAAATATTTGACAGTGTCAGGATAGTGTTGGATTTCATTTCAGTATATTTAGTGATAGCAGTCACAGCAGCCAGCTCCGCTGTTTGTACTATCAGTTATCTACATGAATAATGCACTATTTGTGGGATTTATAAAGAAGAAAGGAAAGAATTGTCTGGCGCTTGGTCAAGGCAGCTGATTCAGACATTTGGACTTCATTAAAGGTGAAAGAGGTGAGAGGAAAAGATGGGCTGATGATGACGATTGAAAAAGGTCTTTTTCTCTGTTCTCCAATCTTGCTTGATTAGATACTCAAGGTTAATTGTAGTGGTATAAAGGTGTGAGTACTAGATTGATTATGGGTCGGCTTCCCGGACTGTCATTAAACCTCAATCTGGACTCAAAAGGGAATCTTTCAGTGGAGAATTTGCCCCTTATTCAAACCTCACTATGTGGAAGTAGATAGCACAAATGTTACAAATGATTTAAAGGTATTTTCAACTCGACAATTTTAACATGTAGCAAAATTTTAACAAGCAATCACTTAAAACCACTAAACAGTGGGACAGTTCTCACACGTCTTCACACCAATTACAAGCTGCACATAGCAACAATCAGTTCAGTTATGTCTATATTATATTATTGTATTATATTATTGTACATTAATGCCACATAGCCAACGTTGGCATGAACAGCTATTTACTGACCAGTCGAGAAGAATCAAACATAATTCCTTTACTCACCAAGAGCTGTCTCCATCAGAGCAGCCATCTTTGTTTTGCTTTTGTTTGAAGTTAGCATGCTAACCAGCTAGCACTGGCCTGTCTCATCACTGTAACATCCAGTCTGCCCTGAAGAGTTATAACCTCTTGTCAGCTGTTAATGCGAACATTGTTTGTGTAGCAATAGCTTACAAATCCTTACAAATGGACCTTTTAAAAAATGCAGCATGTCGTTATAAACATACAGTAAAAACTCATTATTGAAGCACAATCTGCATGTAACACTGAAGTAGCTTTTATTTTTCCCTCCTGCACACTCTCCCTCTTCATGTGGCATCTACAGCTGAGTAACTGCAGAAACAGTGTAGGCTGCGAAGACAGGACAAGCACTGCATTTAAATAGACATGGTGTAACATTCACAGTATAATGCATAATTCAGCCCCGCACTGTGGATTAAACCCTGCTCCCCAGCTGTTACAGAGAGTCACTAAAAACAGCATGTAGCACGACAGCCAAGACCCTGAACTGTTACTGATATCACAGGGTTTCTTTTTGGAGTTAAGCAGTTGAGTTTCAGTCCAGAATTTGCAGCAGATTGAGTCACATAAAGTCACTCATATATCCTAACTGTTTTGTAAGTCCTGTTTGCCAGTGCTCTGTTTGGAAAAACTCTGCTCTCCAAAACACACATTTTCCAAACTGAGGGTGAGACATGGAAAAAAAAAGTGCAGAATTATAGAAAGTGCAAATGTTCACACACAGATGTTTTTCTTAATTTTTTTTTTTTTTTACACTTAACCAAACCTGACACACACGCAAACACCAACACACACACCCAAGGATAGTGTTTTCCATAGACAAATCGCCCCTATCAGAGATTCCAGTCCTTGTTGCCATGACAAAGGTTACATTTACCCCAAACACAGGTTTCTTCCTTATGACTTACGGTGCCCTCCACCCCATCCTTGGGGAGGGCGTTCTCAACATAATGCATAGGAATGCAACGCTGGAACAACATTACATGGAGCCAATTGATCAAGTCTGACACACGGGGAGAGGCTGGTGTGCATAGGGAGAGGAGTTGATAACAATAGACAAAAAAAGAAACAAAAAGTACAGACCTCTGCTAACACTGAACAATTTCTCAAACCAAGACAAGATATTATGCCTGTCACATACATCTGAAGGTTTCCTGGACGTGCATGCGTTACATTTGGATTCAAAATGGGGGTTTTTGTCTTAGTTTGATGTGAATATTAACACACATCCCGGTGATTCAGATCTTCATTAAAATCTAATTAACTGAACTAAGCAACAAAGGAAAAGGAAATTGAATGGAAATCGGTTCTGTTTTTTTAAGATGTGCTGCTAATGGTCAAGTAAACTGACTAAGACAACAGAACAATTTAAAAGTTGAACCTGACTAAATGCAATGTGATGTCATCCAGCAACATCCTGCACTTTGTAATGCCATTAGCTTTACTGCACAGTTTTTCTCACGATCGATAATGGGGGATCAAATACCTGCCACTATGATAAATTTCAAGGTTTATGAAATTCTTTCTTATGGTCCTAAGCTGCTTTTCAACTGATCAAAAGACCTGCTAACATCTGGCTTTTGTCAGCAATAGAAAAGGCTACAATCAGCATTCAGATAGGTAAATAAATCTGCAGTAGACATGGGTATTTATCAGCTCCGGCTCCCATTGGCATTGATGTAAACACAAACACCTGGATGAAGCTACTAATATTCCCTCCTTGTCCTGCTGTGACGTCTCTCAGAGCACAGACACAGACCTGTCACCTGTCCGGCACGGTGCTGTTAAACCAGAAACGCTGTGGCTAATCCTTCCTCTGAGAGTGCACTGTAGGCCTGAAATAACAGCTTGACGATCAAAGTGTCTCACACGGAGGCTCCAACACTTTTAGGTGAGCACCAACTTAAAGATGATATGTGACAAATCGTTTACACAATGGCTAGTAGCTCAATCACCCTCCACTGCCTCTGTGTGTGTGCTCTGTAATTACACCTTACAGTTCTGTGTCTTCAGTCCGAACAGAAAGGCAAACTCAACTGGCAGCGAAAAAAAAGGGTCAATTGACTTTTATTAGTTGGTTTACTGGGGTTTAAAAAAACCTAGTTATACCTGCTAAATTTGATGGAAAAGGGGTATTATAAACCACTGTCACTGTTTAAGTGTCTGGTCGACCTTGTATCTGCTGATCTATTGTTCAAACTGGACTGGACCTGAATGTATTTCATAATCTCACCAGTTCATGTAGAAACACAGTGGTCAAACGCCCCTAACCATCAAATAACTTGCTGGATCAAAGTGAAAATAATCAATAATTATATTGAGAAAGCATACATAAAAAAACACATTAAGAGGAGAGCCTTAAGAGATCTATAGGTTCTTGAAATATTTTTTAGAATTTAACTTTTTCCAAAAATTTTCATTCTGCAACAAAATGTATATGTCTTTATTTAAACTCAAAAATCATTGAAGGTAAAGTCCTCATTTACAATCGTGTAAATCCAAATAATACATAATATAAAGACAAGGATCATTTAAAACACCTACAAACGGAAATTGTAACATTAGAGATTATGAATCTAAAATGACCAAGAGGATAATACTGTTTCTCTGGGTCTCTATAGTTTGTAATAAGTTACAAGCAAATAACTGATGTCTGAATATGTGTCCAGCAGTGTTGTCATAGCGGCTGAGAAAATATGTTAAAGACACTGTAAAACTTGTGTGCCATCTCTACGCCTGATTTTGATGAACTAAAACTGTAATACAGTGTGAAATGTATCACCTCAGTTTGCCAGACTGAGCATCATTCTCAGATAGCTAAAATAATCTTTTTTTTTTTTATTCCTTTGTACTTGTTAAAATCTGTCAAGAATAGAGCTGCGAGGGCAGGTTGATTTATAATTCTGTGGAGATTAAGATGTTTAGATCTTTATCTGATGGTACTGAATGGTGGTTTATATAGATTCTCCCTCACACAGATGCTAATATTAATTAAATTAGAAGTAATTTCAGAAATTCATGCTGACAGGCATTATATGTGATGAATGCCACTCATGATGCTGTGTGCCAGGTGCATCACTTAGTGATATACTGTCAGAGAAACATGATGTGTAGAGTCTGGTTTATTATTCTTAGTGATTTTTCAGTATTCAAACACTAGTTCCACTGTTACATCAATTTATTAATGGGAATAATCAGTTGTGTTACATCATAATACTTCCTTTTTTTAGATACTGTAGTGGATGTTGTATTTTGTTTGCATTTGTACATGATTTTAGTTGCAGCAGCTACCACTCGAATTAACAAGCAGAAGCAAGGTGGGGTCTTTCTGAAACAAATCCTGTCCCTGGCACAGCAGGAAATGCTGTACCTATTTTTAACCACAAACATGCAGTTTTTCAGCTGGGACACTTGGGAGGGCTCCAATTAGCTCACAGGAAACCCACAGAGGCAAACACTGAGATAACTAATAATATGTCTTTCCCCACATGCTGACACACTGCACCAGAAGGAACCAAAAAAACAACTCATCTTGTCTAGAGAGAGGGATCTCAGTTGGAGAGGAAGGTTTTGGCTATGTTTAAGTAATGAAAATCAACATTTCATATATTTTAATGTGACAGCAGAGGACAATGTCAAGTGCTTTACAGTATGCTAACTGTTCAGAAGATAACCCAGGCCTTTAGTGACCTTTTTATCTTTGAGTATCACCTCATTGACTGATGCTCATATGAATTTATCTTGAATAGTTTCAAATGAATGAATAAATACATAGAGTCTATGACTCGTGCTCTCTTTGATTATTTGTTTAACTAACACATCATTGTTTGAGACATTCACTCATTCATTCTTTGATGCTCTTTTTCATTCATTCACAGATTTCTTTCATTCACACACTGAGCCTCATCTGCTGACCCTTTTTTTTCATTCACAAACTCCTGGTGACTGATTCATTCATTTATTCCTTCATTGACACCCACTGATCCATTCTTTCATTCACCAGCTGATCATTGAATACGAATTCATTCATTCATTCTTTCACTCAGTCTCACTCATAATTTATTCATGATTATTATTATTATTCATTCATTCTGAAGCTTTTTTATTCGTTCATTTAATCATTTACTTCACCCATTCATTCAATCTGACCAATTAATTGACTCACTCCCTTATTATTTACCTTCTTCCTCCTAGACACTGACTCGTCATCCATTCATTCTTGAATTCGTAGTCTTAATCATTCATTCACTGCTGGGCTGGTTGATTAATTATTATTGATTGACTCACAGTCATTCTTACACTATCACTCATTTACCCTCTCAAGATGTTTAGACGGTAACTGTAAAAATGCAAATTAATTTAAAAATAAATACATACTTTGCAAATTTTCCCACTCTGGAACTGTCTTATCATGAATCAGAACCAAATTTGTTATTGTTTGTTTACAACCTTAGAGGTTGTAACGTCCTATCAAGTAATAGAAAAAATAACTACAAACTAAATAAAGGTACTCTGAATGTTATCATTATTGTCAGAGAGAAAACAGGAGCAGGCTCGGCTCTGTCTCTTTATTGGAGCCATTGAGGATCCACTCCATCAACTTTTTGGTAAATTGTTTTTATTCTAACATTGTGAGCAGGAACAAAAGTGAAGCTTGGTGTTTGTAACAGTGTTTACTCACAGTGGCTACATTAAAACATTACAAGCTGCTTGTCACCTGGAAAGACTTTAAATAAAGTAGGAGCCTACTGGAGTCTTTTGGAGTCTATTTTCCAACCAAATGTTTGAACATCAATTCTGACAAATGTGATATTTTCATATTCACTTAAGTGCTATAAACAATTTATTCAAATGAATTGAATTTGCTGCCAAATGTCACCAACATGAACACAAGATAAAATAGCAAAGGTGATTAGTTAGCCATGGTAAGAATGAGGAGACTGAAGCGAAGGCTTGATATTATCTACACCGATGACAGATTACCTCAATTGTCTCAGTTAAAGATGCTGTAAGAAGGCGGTTCATACCCTGTTCAGTTAACTGGTGATAAAATGTATTATTATCTTAAATATAGGGCTGCTCTGAGGTGTAATAAAAACATGGGATGGTGGAGAGATATAATATGAAAATCACAGGAATGATTTATGCACTTTTCACTTGTGCCATGATTATTTGTTACAACTGTGTTATAACTGTCTAACATTTGAGTAAAACAGTACACAGGAGTCTTATTTTGGGTCATTTTCTGTACAACAGATAGTGTGTGTGCAGAAGATCTCAGGCCCACACAAAAAGATACTGTGGCAACAGGAAAGATCAACAAATCAACCATTTGTTAACAGTAAAAATTAAATGGAATTTTCCATCAGTGCTTTGGTAGCAATTGAAATTTGCCAACTGCCGAGTCTAACGTCTAACGAAGAGGCAGAAAACCATGACTGTATAAAACCAGGAGTTGGCTGGAGGGAAAAAGGATTTACTGTTAGTGGCCTGAGAAGTAAAACAAAAATCCTAAAAGAGGACGTTGTGGTTTCTCTGCATAATCCAACAGACGTCAGTGAAAGCTTTCCAAAATAGCTGCGTGGACCTGGCCCAAGGAAAATGAAAACTGCAAAGTCCCCTTGAACATAAAGAGGTTTTTCACCCGCTGAGGTACGAGGGAAGCCAAAACTGGTAAGAGTTGTCCACCGGGAGGATTATTTCCACATTGTGTTTTGAAAAATGTGTCAAAATCAACTGTTAGATATATAAAAAAAAAAAAAAACTCTTTGGCATCCTGACATATCATTAACTGATATAAGATCCATGAGACAGGAACCAAATTGACACAATGAAAGTTAGTTGAAAATGGCTGTTTCCCTCATTCCACAGTCACATTTTATTTCTCCTGCAACTTCCACAACTTCACCATCACATTTAAAGCATCACAACTATTCACCATAATGCAGGATCCTGAGCCACACAGACTATGGCAGTGCCCACTAAACCTAATTTTGAGGTTATTAATTTACATATATTAGCACAAAAAATAAAAATAACTGCAGTTCTCACCTCAAAAGAAGCCATCAAGAACATGCTAATTGGAGCCAAATTGGATGGGCTCAGCAGAGAGAGATGCAGAGCAGAAAGGCCTGATAACAAATTATCTGAATGAGAGGTAAAGCAGCATCAATAAATTAAAACCCACCTACTGCAGTAAATGAAATCAAAAGGGATACAGACACCGAGGAAGCCTGTGTGTGTGAGTGTGTGAGTGTGAGTGTGAGTGTGTGTGAGAGATCAAATAGGGGAACAAGGAGCCAGGGGAGGGAGGCAGTCAAGCGATTTGGTGAATCACGCCGGTCTTGGTTTTACATTCAATAGATATTTGCAGAAGATGGATGGAGGGAATTTATCAAGCAAACATGGCGGCTAAAGCGAAATTTACAACCAGCACCTGAGACAAGTTGACAGCCTGGGACTCAACTTAAACACCACCTGACCATTGTTCTCTCAAGATGTTTCATGTTGATATCAAAATAAAATTTCATATTAACAGGAAGTCCTAAATCGTAAGACCGGTCTATGGCACTTGCAGGCTTTAAATACTGTGTCTGGATCAGATACACTAATCAACTGATAAGATGTTTTTCAAAGATGGAATAGAATATTTCACTCATTATCACAAAATGCCATAATTGTTCGAACTAATGCCGTCAGGTTTGAGTGTTATTTTCTCTCTGTACATGCCGGGGGCAGACCTCTAAATGTATCACATATTAGGTGTTGCAAACCTTTTAGGCCACAAAAGTGCAGTACACTAACACTGTATGCCAGTATTGAGTGGGAGTAGAACAAGATGCTTCATTACCAAATTATCAAAATTGGCTAAATTATGAAAGTACATTTTGATTGTGTTTTTACTTAACTTACTGAGATTATTGTGTTGATGCTACTATTACAGTAAATAAACCAAAATCTACCGTTTCGTAGATTGTAAAGTATTGTGACAGTTGCAGAAACAAAACTTACCCTGGAGACAGTAAAAAAAAGTATGTATATCAATATGCAGAACAGTTTTTAAACATGGAAAGGCACTAAAAGTTGTGTAACTTAACAAAACTGCAGCACTGAGTCTCTCTAAAATCTGCAAGCAGCAGGAATCAGGAGTAATATCCACAGGCTAACAAGCACTGAGTCAACTGTCTGACTGACTCTGGTACATGAACGAATCTGTCGAGCCCTGAAGCGTGCGCATGTAGTGTCGAGGGCAGCTAGTCTACACGAGAGCTGGTGGAGGAGGCCAGAGATTTTGTCATGTCGGACAATGCTGTGTAGGATATGACTATTTCCTGGAGGCAGTATGTGCCGGTTTAAACACGATTTGTGACAAACTAGCAAAAGTATCAGTATAAATAATTATTTTGGTCATTTTTGGCCAGAACTAGCCCAAACTAAAGTCTCTGGAGTAAAAGTGAAGTGCTTTGTACTCCCAGCATGCACCCCTGTATCCTCACTATGACTTCTGTGCTGTACTGAACTCTTGCGCTTCTGAGAAAAAGCAGCCGCAAACATAATCCAGGCAGCAATTACATTACTGGAAAAGCAAATTAGTAGTATACAAACATAACTTCTTGGAGACAGAATTGAAAAACGATGGGGAGAAAAAAATACTGGGGAGTTTAAGTGTGTAAGAATTGGTTGGTAGATATTTCAGTTGCAGTGATTCACTTGCTGGCCAGCTGCTGCTTTGAATTAATCTTTCTAAAATCCTCCTCCTTCCCCTCAGCTCTCTGTCTGTGTTTACAGTGACAGTGCCCTTTAGAAAGAGGTGACAGAGGGAATGTCCAACACCCACCATGTTTCTTCTATAAGGCTACTGTAACCTTAGCTAACCAGTGAATAATTGCTATATGAAGGTGTTAAACAAATACGAGGTTCAAGACATGTAATGCAACATGATGAAATCGGCGAGAAACACAAAGATAAGCACTGAAAATCCCAGCCACATACACATAACAAAGAGTTGAAATAAACAGTGAAAACAAATGTCCACAAGCCAGCACAAATACAGTGACCATGATGTGCACTCTCTGTTAAAACATAAGCTTCAGGCAAACCAATATCTGCTGAGTAAATCGCCCACATAAGCCACCCATCCATTCATTATCTACCCCAAAACCAAGGACCTACCTGCTGTGAGATGATAGTGCTAAGCATTGAACCACTGTGCTGCCCCACCTACATGATGATAACTGCATTGTGTGAATTCACACACAATAAAGAAGGAAGTTCCTCCAGACACTATAGGTGAGCATCTTCAGGCATTAAACGGGTGCTGCAGTGACAACAGTAAAACACAATCACTTTTGTAATCATAGTTATTATTTATTTTTCCCTAAGAGGAAAAGGCAGCAATGAATGATCACTACAGACACTGTGCTCTGCATGTCCCTGTGTAACCAACACTACCGAGTAACCACCTAACTACTAAATTAGACAAATAGGAAGACAAAGCAAGAGATGCCATGTTCTGCAACCAACATTTTGCTTGTTACCAACACTACTCTTCTTTTCTTCTGTACCTGCTGCATGAGCCATAGAGAAGTTTTGGCGACAAAACAAAGATAAAGATACTTTCCTCTCATCCAATATGAACCTATCCACGAGCAGCTATTTTCAGGCTGACAGTCTCACAATTACATTTTTATTTTATCCCTCCCTTATTTATTTTTTTTTTTTCATCATGTCTCAGCACAAAGACAACATCTCTTCCCAACTCTTTCAGTGTAAAACAGACACACAGTGAATGTTATTGTTTGTGGCAATCTGCACTCATCATTCTCACCTCCAGCCTCCTCCTCTCACTGTAACTCTCATCCCAGTGTCCTTAAATGCGCATGAATTGGCACTACAGCGTTATGGTACACAGTAGCTCCTATGCACAATTACAAATCAAACCATTTGCATGGATTGAGATGAAGTGTGTGTGTGTGGGATCTCGGTCTTTGCAGACCATGAAACTGACTCATCTTCATGTAAGCTTGCTGATTGGTTGCGTAGGGCATTTTGCATGCGCACACACACAAATGCACATAACCGCACACATGCACACCGAGTGAGATACACCCCAGGCCCTTTAGAGCAAGCATTAGTCACTCCACATAAAAGCATCTAGTCACTCCAAAGCAGGAGAGCAGAGAGAACGAGTGGGAGACGAGGTCTGTAGAGGTCTGGACAAGGCAGCCATTTTCCAACATGTACAAACGCTGCTCGGGCAGGACAAAAGCTGAGAAAGCTTTAATGTTGGAGAGTCGGGTTCAAGTTTGCATAACGGTGATCGATACAGGAGGAGACACCCTCTGATCCGGGCTCATCTAGGATTTGTGTTTTCCATGTCCACACCAACCAAGACTGACCACAGGGTGAAACCTGAGGTCGTCTGACTGTAATTGATGTTGACTCACATGTGCCACTTACATAACTGGATATAACCTATCAGCATTTAACAGTAACAGTTGTCATAATGTCTAGAACTAGTGGAGAAAAGACTCAGATAAGAGGCGTGTAGTCAGTTGTGCGTGGCAATGAATTACGCTCTGCCTTGATCTGAATTTTAAACCTAAGTTGTATCTCCTCAATAGCACCACAAGTGTAAGTAATTTACCATGTCTCTGTAATATCTGTTAGATAATGGTGATATACTGCTTACTGACAGTGTTATCAAACTGTGTAAGATGTAATCAGTGAAACGTTTTGTCAGGCGGCTGATATCTGGCAGACCAAGGAAAAATGGGAGAAAACCAAACAGGTTTTGGAGACAAGGATACAAGCAGGCGAGGGATTGTTAGGCACATTCTTGACTCTGCAGCGTAATATTGTGGGTGATGAAGAATCAATGTACTGTTCAGTGCACTGAGATTTCCATCTAACTGCAGACACAAAGGATTTATGTAAAAAGTGAATAACTGAAGATGCAGTTAATGTACAGTGTCGTGGACGTGTGTGACTGGAAATCCTACTTCCTGTAATGAAGCCTGTTTTCATGCTGGCCTGAGTGAGTGAGGCTAAAACGCCTGGAGACACACTGACAGCTTGACAGATCTGTAGAAAGTTCCTCAGTGGACGGTTTGACTGTCAGCTGGTTTGATTGGTGTTGTAAAGTAATATGTCCCATGGCCTTTGTTGTGTGTGAATCTCTCAGTGAAAAAGAGATGATGTGCGTTGAATGATTAATTAATTAATGGCCGCTGCCCCCAACTGCTCAACTGCTGCATAAACCTGAAGCTGCATTAATGGATTTTAGCCATCAGGGGGCTGAAGAAGTCCAAAATATGTTGCCAGATACACAGCCCTGACAAAGTGTGTTATGAGTTTGGTGTCATCAAGCAGTTGCCTATTTAAAACACTATGTATGTGTAAGATTGATTACTTCTTATTTACTGCAAACCAAATTTACCAGCAGGTACAAATGCAGTGACATGATCTAACCTAGCCTATGTACATATCCAGTATACAAGAAGCAACATATTTATCCCATCAGTACTGTATCTATCCAGCTGATAAATGTAAGTCTAGAGTTTATGCTCCTTTGACTTCCTTCACCAACTAGTTGTGAACTCCTTTCTGTCTGCTGTTTGTTGTGGGGTAGGTTGGGTTTACTAGAGCTTCCACCCATCCTGTACCAGAGCCAATCTCAGCTGAAATTAGGCGAGAGAGGGTACAGTCTTTTCAGGTCGCTAATTTACTGAACCCCAGTTTAGAGTCACCCGTTCATCTTTTCTCTTTGGACTGTGGGAGGAAGTTGTGGTACCTGGAGAGAACCCACAAGCACAGAGAGAACATGCAAACTCCACAGAGAGAGGCCCGAGGGGTTTGAACCCAGAACATTCTTTCTGTGAGGCAACAGTGCTAACCACTTCACTACTGTGCCGCTTTACCACCGCTTGAGTGTCGTAAATGGGGTTGATGAGAGCCTATGAACAGCCAGAACAATCAGCTAAGAGGCTAGAAAGAGATGCAAAGTCGGTCATAATTCTCTGCATCTTTGTAAATACACATTGTGCATTGTCATTTGACTCATTACAAACAGCATTCATTAACAGGCCTTTCAGTTTAGTTAATAATATTCCTCATCATTAAATTAGATTATAAGGTCTAAAAAGAAGAGAGTTAAAAAGACACCTCCACACTGCTGATTTCACACATTCACAGTCTGATGTTCATGGGAAATGAAATCTAAGGAGATTTGTTGTAGGATGTTATTTTGCAAAAGTTAAAGCTGTGTGAGATGTGTGCTGCAGCCTAATATAGCAGGTCTACATGAATAATGTACATAATTTGACTGATCATTAGTCAGAGCCTCTGTAAAGCCTTCTCTTGTTATTTGGGTGGAATTATTCAGCAATGAGAAAAGCTCTAAAGCCGTTGTTGTGACTTCGGACTGCAGTTGTACATTGGCTTCTTATTTTAAAATGGGACAGAGGGACTGAAATTAAAATGTGCCTCGCAAAGAAATTAGTAACTGCACAAATGTTATATAATGCAGACAAAGACAGCACATTAATGTGATGCACTGCATGACCCCGTCATGTCATCGGGTTTGGTTTGTCCTACATAAGTCCTTGGTGTCCAGGCAGGACAATTTGTCTGTTGTCTAATGTAATCATAACTCGCTCGAGGTGTTTTTAGACTAACAGTTTCATCAGTATGTGGTCGACACTTAATTGCAGTCGTGGCTGCCACTGATCCAATAAGAAATTCTGAAAATAGAGAGTGAAATTGAATTTTTGAAGTTTGTTCATTATTATGACAGATGAACGCGCTGTTGACCGTTAAGGTTTGAGGAAAACAAAAGTATTCTTCAATTATTATGTCATTATATATCTATCTCCAGGACAGAATAAGTGTCTTAGCCAGAGGACTATATTTGAGTTTGATATGTGGTAATTGATATTCTCCAAACTAATGGGATTATTGATATGATGAGCTAATACAACTCCTCTCTGCTCCTTTTATCAACATCAAGTTTGAGAATGTATGACTTTATGCCTAATGTAGTGTAATAGCACAGTATTGCTATAATCACCTGTGTGTCAAAGGACAGATTTTAAAATCGTTCAACTTGTATAAAGCACTAAATGATCATGGGCCCCAATGCAGCTCCGATTTACTCGTACAATACAAAGCATCCAGACCTCTCAGGTCATCTGGGACAGGTTTACTCCCACGATCAGAACCAGACAACGTAGAGCAGCTTTTAGTCTCTTCTCACCTGTGGAACAAACCTCCTGAACATCTGACATCTGCTGAAACTTTAAACTCACTGAAATCAGGGCTTAAAAGTTTTTTGTTACATTTTAGTGAGTTACTACTGTTACTAACTTCTAAACATACTTAACACTTTAACAATAAATCAACATAACACCTATTTAATCATGTGTATTTACTAGTTTTAATATTTTTATCCCTGTAGCACTTCTTTTAAAATAGTGTTTTCTGATATAACTTACTCAAATACTTTTATTTTTATTTATTCAAACTTCTTTTACTGTTTTAAAATGCTATTTTAACATAATTTTATTGTTCTATTCTTGCTGTATTTCCATGGCTCTGGAAACCACTTGAATTGCCTTATGTCTTAGTGGTGCTAAACTAGTAAACTTGCCTCGCCCTATGTCCGGGTTTGTTTCTCCTCTCATATCTGATCAACCAGTGGTATGCACTTCGGATTTCATGAATTTGAGCAAAAAAAAAACCAAAAAAAAACACAATTACCATTAAGACCATTTGGGACCACTTTAACATCTAATTGCATTTTACCATTAGATAAACTTTTTTTTGGGCTGCCCTCTAATATTCAAGTGCACGTTGATGAGAAGTGTCTTCATCAAAGATTTGATTAGTTGCAGGGGTGAAAAAAAGAGTCATGTAACTGAGCATCCCAGGTTCAGCTGACTGAGCATATTTAGAAATAAAATAATAAACAGTACGATAACTTTATTTTTACCAACACATGTGACAGGTTGGACTCTGCCATCAGTTCCTGCCTGATAGAATCACAACCTCAAATATGGAAATGACTAGATGAAGATGACGCACAAAATCTGAAAGCAAACATTCATTCGTCTACTTCTAACAGCATTTGTCATTTTAAACATGTGAGCAGCTAATGTTAGCCACTTCGCATGGCACTCACTTCTTAAACATTAGCTGCTTCATCACAGTTAGGGAAGCTGATCCCAATCCTAGTTCTTTTCAAAACCTGGGTTAAATGATGATATTCCTGCTAATGTGTAGGAGCTGATACGCTGATACTATGTGTGATATCCATCCAGGGAGCTACATGTTTACATTGCATTTCATTTTCCAATAGATAACCCCAGCATGCCTTTTGCATTTACCCTCCACTGATTTTGCAGACACTTACTAGTGTGTGTGTGTGTGTTTCTTGATTCCTGCAGCTGATGTTGAGCATCTGTGGCCCCTAAAAAGTTTACAGGACCAGCAGGACGCTCGTCCACTGCTCACCTGCTCATCTTCACAGGGAGCGGGAGAGAAAACTTTTTTATGGTTTAGCAGCTGCTCCATTTAATCAAATCTCAAGCTTGTTCATAAAAAAAGCTGCAGTGCTGTGGGATTTTAGGTAGCACACTGAAAAAATGATTGGGGGGGAAGAAAAAAAAATACCTCTGCGTGATATGACAAATCTTTGAAATGCTTACCTTTTCCAATGCCATAACAAATCTGTAATCCTCTGTTGCCCCAGATTGTCTGTCCGTGACAGAAAACTTAATCAACATTTTGACCACTCATACCTCAGTGTACACTTCACTCACAGAACAGAAACCTCTATCATATTCTCAATATTGATTTGCAATCAATGTGACATTTCTCATAGTTTTGAAAACCATAAAACCGCAATAAAAAATCAGCATTTTATTTTGTTTTAATAAATGTAAGGTAATAGCATAAGCATACAAAGAGAGTTGATTTTTGTGGGGGTGGAGAAACCCAACACGGAGGCATATGTGTAATTAGCAATACAATCTACACGTCTAGAATGAAGTAACACAATAAAGCCTGGGATACAGTCAGATTAATGCAGCCAATTGGAACGAGGGGAAACAGTGGCGGGTTCAAAGAATCAGGTTGCTATCCTTCAATAGGGGGACATTATGTAACTGCTACATGGAAACCATGAGCTGGTCTAACCTTACACTGGGGCTGTAATCCCAAGTGTGCTTTATTAACTGCTCTCGTCAAACGGGGCTGTGAACACTGTGTTTACATGGAAAATTGGAGGTGACAAACAGTCTTTGTCAAGTACGTGATGGCCTGGGGCAATTAAGATGTTAACGTGAACCAGTTAATTGGTCAACGAAAGGGCAAGTTGTCCGATTACTTGTTTGTTACACTGCCAATGTGCGGTTTATAACAGTGATGGTGGATTTACCTCTTAAATTCTTAGTAATTTATCCAACCTTGATCTCAGATGGCGGTGAACATTAGCAGGCGTCTTATTTTGGATTTCGCCTTTTTTGTTCCCCCCAGCTCAACACCAAATACAGGCAACATTAGCTTCATGGGTTGGTTGAAATTGCCATCTCAGGCTGACTTTAAGTTTTTGTTTTTTTTTTTGTTTTTTTTTTTACTGAGATAGCTACATACAGATCCCAGGAAAAGACTGTGCATCCTCAACAGGACATGAACCGCACAAAAGACATAAACAAAACATCCTTGTTCTGCTGTGTTGGTATTAAGTGAATATAAGGAAAACATTAGATCAGACTGTTTTTTTTTCTGTCTAAAACCCGTTGGGCTGCTCACCGTCTGTCCTTGTCTATATTGTCAAACAGTATGTTTCACTTTCAGTATTACAAGATTAACGACTTTTAGGAAGAGAACTAACTGTAACGTAATCTCAGGTAACGTTGCTGGAGAGCAGACTTCCCCAAATCCAATCAAGAGCCAGGCAGCTGCTAGTGTTTGCTAAACCCCACATGTTAATGTAGTTAGTTAATGGTCCGGTTCTGCTCGAGGTTTCCGCCTCTTCAAAGGTAGTTTTTTCTCGGCACTGTCACCAACTGTTTGCTCTTGGTGGGAATTGTTGAGTCTATAAATAATGTTATAAAGACATGGTCTAGTCCTGCTCTGTTTCCCTTGAGGATAGTGGGTAGTTTTGTGCTGTTTTTGTTGACAATCTAGTGAAAGAAATTCTAAAAACAGAAAATTTTACAGGTAAAAAATGTACAATGTTTTGCTGATACATATGTGTTGAATTGTATTCACAATAATAAATTATTTTTCTCTTAAATTAACATAAGGTTAAGTGACTATCCTGATAATAAGTTTAAAGTTTTTGTGTGTCTGTAAATGAGCAAAATATAACCAATTAACAGGATTTGGTTTGACCAAATGTACTTAATCTTTTAACTTTAGTGTTTGTTGTAATTATGTCTTTATTAAGTATTTATTTATCTTTATTCATAAACTAAATTTTCATGGCAGATAATTCACAATGCAGGGAGACAAAAAGTTTATCTTGAATATATTGTAGAAGCTACTGCTATTTAGTATTTTGGTATGAAAACCCACATTTTAATTTAACCAAGTCTGAACCCAAACTGCTTGAAAATGAGTTGAGAAGTTAGAACATATAAAAACTATTTTTAATCCACTCCTAACAATTTAGCTTTAGTGCTTTGGTTTTGGAAAGGCACCTGCCACAAACTTTTTCAGGCCACAGTTTGACAGCCCTGCTTTGCCTGGTTACGTTGCCAAAGCCGTGACAGGACCATCTTTGTTTCTGTCGAGGGGTTTAGTGAGAGAACCAGAATCAAAAACGCTGTGGTGATGTTATTTCTCACCTGGTGAAAAACCTGCTATCTTTAAGTCACTGCTCACTGCTTTTGGCCCACTCTGTCTCTCAGCTTTCTCTGACCAATAGGTTTGAGCAGCAGCTCAGCAGTAATCAGAGTCCTCTGCCCTCTCCAGCTGAAATTGATGAATCAATCCCGTCTACTTTGAACTGTTGTTAATGATTTTACAAGGAGGTGGCTCAAGTCGGCTCGTTTTGTAAAAGGGACAATAATTATCATAAATACTTGCACGATGACAACAGCCAGGATGGTCTGTTGTGTGTGTTGGCAGCGCAGCGAGCTGACAGCTCTTTATCAGGCCTGATTAATGTATTGGCAGGACATTTCAGCTTCATGAAATTCCACTCTGTTTTTTTGTTGTTTTCTTCTCACGTTGCCTCAGTTACTTCCATGGAAAAAATTTTATCAGTGAGGCATGACGGCTCATCTATGAATTCATTATTCACAGTAATTACTTGAAACAATACCTTTAAGATTATTTTCTCAAACAGGCAGCTGTTATTATTATGTTGTTCCAGTCTATGTAATTATACTTGAATAACGATTTTCCCACAAAATCATTACACAAAAAATGACCAGATGGATCGGTGGAGGAACTGCTGGACCAAAATGAACTCTCCTGCTCAAATACTTAACATTTACAGACAACAATCTACTGATGTGATGGTTAAACCTTCAATATACCCCCCCTTTTTTAACTTGTTTTCACTGATTGGACTTGTATTCAGCACTGAGTCTGGGCACATATACATTGTTTTAATGACCCCTTAAACATACTAGAAAGTACTGAGGGAATGCACATGACCAAAGTTACTGGTCTGCCTTTAATACAGCAGGGCATTCACTTGGAAAAAAACAGAAGAATTAGTAAAGAGCTGTTCAGTTTCCTGAAAATTGATTAAACAGTTCAACAATTTATTCAACAATTATTACTGTTTGCAACAGTAGTGGGTTTTGTTCGGCCACTTAGTGGAGGTCATCATCACATTAAAGGTAGATTCTGACCACTGCAATGTGTTGATGTTTGGGTCCTTGTTTTGCTTCTGTTAGCAGCACACACACACAAGCACACGGACATGCCATGGACTTAATACGCAGTCGTGCCAATGGTTTCGCACTATTTCTGTGCTCGGCACGTGGCGGTGATGTGGCAAGAATAGTAGCAATGTGCCAACAAAAGGAGGGAGGAGGCTACGAGGATGTAAACGATGCACATTTCATAATAAGACTACATACACAATACACAATTATTTTTTGGTGATAAAAAAGCCAGCACAGCTAGTGTAATCATTGAATGCCCCCCATATGCCCGTGGCTTCAGCCGAGTCCCAGCCCCCACCTTCAGCATGAGCAGAGATCGAACTATGCACATTTCTGTTGGTGTGCAGGCCTTTTAAAAATTACATTTCAAGGTCCAATGTTTACCCACCATTGCCATTAACAACCTGCTGCGAAGTCCCACCAGCAATGTCCACTTTTGAAATAGGAATAAAACTTTTCATCACTTCAGACACATTGTTCGTTAACAGTGTTAGTCACTGTTGCACATGTTTTATGAGATCATCTAAAACAGTGGCTTCAATTTTGGGCTGGAGGATCAACAGGGAATTTTTTATCTCATGGCTGATTTATTCAGTTTCCTGTTAAGTAATTACACCCAGACAAAAGCAAAACAACAGTATCTAATACAAAAGACACATATTCAATCTTCAGACATGACAGGGTGCATTTTGAAAAATGACTTCACTACCTGCAGGGCGGTAGGAGATCTTCAGTTTTTGTTAGAAGTTGTGTTGAAGAGATGTAGATTCAACTTTGCATGCTGTAGTTTATGGTGCTGTTTATTTTAATTATATTGTGTTACAACAACATGGCCACAAACTCCAGCCGTCAAAATAAACATAAAGACTGAGTAAGCGCTGAACAATCTTCATGGAAGTAGGATTTATTTCAGGGTTTTTTTATTAGACTGCCTTAGTTTTAAGGCATACAGCAGTTGGTGTTATGTCATAGCTGTGAGTGTAAATAGTAAGTTTGTCCTAAACTCCTCTACACTGTTTGCGTGGTCTCCTTGTGTTTCTGTAGGTTAACTTTAGGTGCTTCAGACCAAAAACCCTGCAGGTCAGGAAAAGTGGAAATGAGTGTAAATGTGTTTTGCCCGACTCTGTGAACAACCTGTATTCCCAGCGTCTCATCCAGTGTATGCTGGGATGGGCTCCAGCCCCCCGTGACCCTGAACAGTTATAAGCGGATGTGAAAGATGGATGGATGTCTTGGCTGCAGCTCGGAGTCATTTTCTGAACAGCTAAATGAGCCATTTGTCAGCAGGGTCAGTCGTGACATTGACCTACGGTTGTCAGCACAATTTGGCTTCTGTTATGCAGAGCAGGTTGTGAGTTAACTGTCATACATAAAATGTACAGTGTGAAGTGCGGGGTGTGAGGATTCAATAAAACATTAGTAAAAGCAGATATAACCACTGTAAAAAATCTGGTCTGTTACATTTAACTGAGACTCTGGCTCACCTTTAACTCCCGTCAGCTCCCAAACCCTTCTGCTTCCTGGTAGTTAACTGTTAATTAACACTATAGCCATGTCAAAGGCTGCATGGCCTGCAGGTACCTGCACATATTTAAATCTTAAGTACAATGTAGTGAAATAGTAGCCTATTTATCTGATTCTTAATATTTTTGCAATTTTAGGGGATGTGTTCCTCTCCAGTTACAGGTCATATGATGGAAGCTCATGATACATTCTCCAGTGAACAGGTAATGTGTTAGATGACTGCAGGGCAATATTATCACAAAGCAGTAGGTTGCATGCTACAGGTCAGGCTCACTATTACCCCCTTACACACACAAACACACACACATTCCCCTATGTATTTTGTCCAGAGCCCTAGAAAGTGGACTGGAATAGAGCCCTCCCCCAGTCTGCAGTGAGACATGAACTGAAATGTTGAAGGTATCTTTAATGCCTCTCGCCTCCTCTGTTATTGTGCTATATGTGAATGCGCTGAGTGTTTTTTCATGCAGCCCTGTGTTAACGCTTTGTCTTGGCAATGACAGAGTGGTTAAGATAAAATGCAGGAGCCGCCCTCGGGTGCTTACATTTTCAATTTTTAATTTTGCCTTAGAGTTACATATTACCAACCGAATTTGTAATTAATTAAAGTACAACAAAGTAATTGCCACATAGAAAACGTGGGGCCTTTGGGGTCCCTCGCCCACATTGCTCTGCTGGTAATCCAGCTTTGGCTTTAATAACAATGGGACTCAAACCGCTAGATTTCAGTCTACAAGACAATCTGAATCACTGCTTGTTCTGTGCACCAGAATGGAGCATTGTGAGAAACATTTATCAATGAGCAGTGTCATTCTGTATTCGTAGGGTGTTTACTTTTACTATCACTAAATCTCCCAGCTCAAATCAGTGAAGCATTTAGACGTAAGACACAAATATTGAAATATTATATATGAAACAGTTCTTGTGACCTACAGGCCAAACACCACAGATGTCTTCATGTTACAGTTCTCTGGAGCAGAGCAGCAGCTCAGATCAAACCAAAAAGATAAGTGAGTCAAACCATTCACTGATTGGCGAAACTGGTGAGCAACTCTCTGCTGATCAACTCTGCTCATTTATACTTCGTGTTGGTTATATAACCTGGTCAGACACAATCTACCACACACTCACTTTCTTTCCACTTATCCTCTACATCCTTTGACAGGCATGGGATACCTTTTGAGAAATGACCATAAATAACTCTCACTTTGTCACATGGCCCAGCCATATGGTCTAAATCTGCACTACAAAGACTCACCATGCACGTGACACTAGGTCGCAGCGAACGATGAAAACTATTCAGCTCTGCTCTGTGGCTCAGGATGATGCTGGCTGCTTTCACAGTCAGCTCAGCAGCTACAGGCCTAAGAATATGCCTGACCCACACAGTTTGCTTGAAAAATGTTTTGGATTCTGCCTCTTGCCATAAACCATATTATGTAAGTGCTAAGTGTGAGGTATCAAGAGGAGTTGGCTCTGTGCCGGGACGGTGCCACGTGTGTTTGTGGGTGCAGGTGTTGAAAGTATCTTGTATGAATAGTTCCTCTGAGGATACAAACACACATTGCAATAAATTATTATATGCTGATGCAGCGATTATGTGCTGGGTGAACGCTGAGAAGCACTGATGAAGTGAGTATGGATTTACTGTATTAATGCACATGTCTATATTTGTGACAAAAGTTGGAAACTTTAAGTAGAGCCGTGATGCAGTTACTCTTACTCAAAACACTGCAAAGCTCAGTTGACTAGACGTTTTTCTGAGAGCAACAATTATGATGTTTCCTCATCTTTTTCCCAACAGATGACAAAGTCTTTAGGCCCAAACACTCCCAAGACAGCAGCGAAAAACAGCTTTCATGGATTATTTAGAAATTTAAATACATGAAGCAACTATTCCGCATTATTCATTTATTTAGGATATAAACCTATTGTACCTTAGACCCCATCTCCACATAAGGTGACCCTATGTGGGACCTCACACTACACTACTATAACACCCCTCCAGACATGTTTTAGACATAAAAATATGCCAATTTGAATAATACTTTGGTTTTCCCTCAAAATAGTTCATTTTTCCGCTTAAAATTTCTATCTATCCATCTAATCGGTCTATAAATATGCAAATGAAGTTTAACTTCTGGACCCAATGTGTCATCTTACTGTACTTCATAAGTCCATTTTCACTGTTAGTGAGATAGAGGCTTCAAAATTTGTGGAAGTTGCTTACTGGACCACGGTTTCACGGTTACCTGAGATCTAAAATGAGCACAGATCAAAAGCAGGTGAATGTAAAAACAGACGTCTAGTGTCAAACTGCACAGACGTCAATCTGCACTGTGAAGGTCAAGCATACAATTAAGGTTACAAAAAGCAAAAAACACATTTGAATGGAGGCGGGTTAGGGCTTTGTATAGATTTAACGTATAGATTAATGCAGCAAAAAACGCTTAAAAGTTTAAAACCCTTAAAGTAATGGTTTACACTGTTAAACGTGGTTCAATGTAGTGTGGACGTGTCACAGTGTCCTCACAAATATTAAGACAAGTGGACACCAGAGACAAAACAAGCAAATCCCAAACTAAAATCACTGCTCTATTGGTGTGAATACAGTGAGGACTGTCTGACAAGGCAGGGAGTAAACTCTCTAACACTGTTTCCAGAGTTAAATAAAATACCTGCTGTTCTCAGGCTGCTTTTGTAAACTCTCCACACAGTCTATTAACGAGCCACAGAATCCATTGCGATAAATCTTCCAAAGCCTTTGTCATAAACTCTCAGCAGGCTGCCCTGATGTCAGGTAGATGAGCTCACCACAGCTCCGACTAGTGAGAGGGTGTTTTTAATGTTGATGGATATGCAGCATAATCGCTACCTGACCACACGACGGCTGCGCGCGCACGAGCGTTTTATGCACTATTACGCACGCGTAACCATGCGTCACCCTTTGGTCTGGAGGCCAACCGAGGGTTTGACAATAAAGCTCGGGGTGAAATACGATTGAAACCGTGCTGCACTTGTGCTGCATGTATTCGTCATCTGTCGGATATTTTCAGGAGCGTCGCTGCCTCAGGGTCATGACACTGGGAGTTGTTTTCATCATCACTGCATAAAAGAACTGAAGGCCACATACCTTGGAAGACATCCACACCCCGGCGATCCTCTGAGCTCGGAGATAATCGTAGTCCTCTTGAGAAAAAAAATATTTTTGTGCACGAAGTCCAGCGGACAGGAGAGGAAGTTGCTCGCAAACTCCCTTCCAAGGAGTTTCCACAACAGAGTCGTTTTTGCTATAGCTTTCCATCTGCGTCCGTGTAAAGGGATATTGTCATTTTGAGGTGGTTTAAACGAAACTGGGGAAAGTGTTTGTCGCCAAGGCTCGAGCCTGTCCGTACAAAGACCTGGCGGGGCCAGTCATTTCTCCAGCCATTTTTAATTCTCATGATTCATGTGCTTAACTCTCCTGGTGGGTCAACGACACAAGGCGTTTTTGGCCTGTTGTGGAAAAGCATATTTGTGTAGGTGTCATAAAAAATAATTCTAGCCCTGGTTTATTTCATGGCTGCTAAATGCTATGTCTTATCAGTGAGCGTTTTGTTAATATTAAGTATTGGAGCAGTAACAAAAGTCTCTTTCCTTTATTGGAGTCCAATTTTTAGTGGCAGCGTATGAAAGGGGTTGTAAATATCCTTAGTTTGCTCTCTTGGTGGAAGTTGCTCAAACATTCTTCAGCTAAGTGGTCAGAGGATGACTAAATTATTGCCATTTGCATGGCCTACAGTTTTTGTCTCTAAAATAAAAATCTGCCAAACCCAGCGCAAATTCTACATTAGTGCAAACAAATGTTTAACTTTATTGCATAACAGCAAAAACGATCGTCCCTACCCATTCTGTTATTGACAGATGAAACTCATAAAGTGCGAATGCATAGGCTGTCTTCTCTTCAATTTGGATTGGATGTCGGATTCGGAAGCCCGCACAGGTCCGATGGATTCATTCATAAATACTGGTCACGATTGTTCCTACAGGTCCATCGGTGTGGAGAGGATTTGGGATGAACTATTCTTCTGAGAGGGAGAAAATGGAAATAGCCAATTGGTGACTTGTGAGTGTGTGTCGGTGACAGTGTGCGTGTGTGTGCGTGTGTCTGGGGAGGGTGGGGGCTCTGAGAAGTACGTGCGTGAAACTGGTGCTAGGGGGACCACCTGCTGTTGGGCATAGAGTATCTTTGTAGGGGATATTCTTCTTCAGAAAAACAAAGAAAAAAGAAAACTCTACTTGTAATCACACGTCAGTCTGAATGGATTTTGAGTTAGTACTGTTTTTTCTGCTTATGTCTGTGCCGTTTCCTTTACTGGGGCTTTTGTCCAGGCCGCAAAGCGACTCAGTGACCCCCTCCTCCATCTCCATATACTCCGCTTTGTCACCCAGCGAGGATCCAGAGGGCGAACCTTTGAATTTCCTTAGAAAGTCCGGGAAATAAGGGCAGCCCGGGGGCATGCTCTCCACCACCGGCGGCTGGTCTTCGTTGTCGGTCTCCCTGTGGTAAAAGTAGTTGAAGTTGGACACTATGACCGGCACCGGGAGCGCGATGGTTAACACGCCCGCGATCGCGCACAGGGAGCCCACGATCTTCCCACCCACCGTGATGGGCTTCATGTCGCCGTAGCCCACCGTGGTCATGGTCACCACGGCCCACCAGAAAGCATCGGGGATGCTCGTGAACTGAGACGTGGGCTCGTCCGCCTCGGCGAAGTAGACCGCGCTGGAGAACAGGATGACACCGATGACCAGGAAGAAAATGAGGAGGGCCAGCTCCCTCATGCTGGCGCGCAGGGTATGACCCAGGATCTGCAGCCCCTTGGAGTGTCTGGACAGCTTGAAGATGCGAAACACCCTGACAAGGCGGATTATTCTCAGGATGGCAAAGCTCATCGCTTGCTGCCCGTTGCCTTGGTGCTGCGCCAGGTCCGTGCCGAGAGTTATGAAATAAGGCAAAATGGATACAATGTCTATTGAGTTCATAATGTTTTTAAAGAAAGCGGCTTTGCTGGGACTCGCAAAGAAGCGGACTATAATCTCAAAGGAGAACCAGATGATGCAAACCGTTTCCACGATGAAAAAGGGGTCGTTGAAAGGAGTAAATCCGTGGTCAGGTTGAGTGGAGTTGTGTCGTGGCTGTAGATACTCTTTTTCATCCCTGAACTCCGGCAGCGTCTCCAGGCAGAAAATGACAATGGAGATGACTATGACCAGGACGGACACCACCGCTATCCCCCTGGCCGGGCTCGAGCTCTCTGGATACTCAAAGAGCAGCCAGATTTGGCGCTTGAACTCGTCCTCGGGCAGGGGTTTTTCCTCCTCTTTGACAAAACCCTCATCCTCCCGAAACTTGAGTATCGCCTCCTCCCCGAGTTCATAAAACTTCACCTCCTCGGAGAAGATGTCAAACGGGACGTTGACTGGTCTTTTCAACCGGCCCCCGGACTGGTAATAGTAAAGAATGGCGTCAAAACTTGGTCGGTTCCGGTCAAAGAAGTATTCGTTCCTCAGCGGGTCGAAGTACCTGATCCGCTTGTCGGGGTCCCCCAGGAGAGTGTCCGGGAACTGAGTGAGAGTCTTTAGCTGAGTTTCAAACTTCAGCCCCGACACGTTGATGACAACTCTCTCGCAGCAGCCGCACTCGCTGTAAACATTTTCGTATCCGGACTGAGGACGCCTGTCAGTGATCGACACCGTCTCCTCTTCATCATCCATGTTACACAGAAAGCTCGACCTCTTGCTTCCCCGGTCCCCCTCCTCCTCCTCCTCTTCCTCGGCTCCCTCGGCCTCTTCCTCCTCTATCATGATGTCCTCCTCGGATCCGAGCAGCGCCAGCTCCGAGTGGCGCAGATCTCCGCCGAGAGTCGTCCGGCTGCGTCTCCACCGTCCGACGCCGCGCTGCTTTTTCCGCTCTCTGAGAACTCTCTGCTGCTGCTCGGGCTCCTGCTGGTGCTGTGGCGGCTGCGAGGAGGAGGTGGAGGAGGAGGAGGAGGAGGGGCGCGAGGCGGTACCGCCGCTGCTGATGTTGGCGTTCGTGGAGGAGGCGGCGCGAGACTGATGCTGGCGGTTGTTAAGGAGATGAGCGCTCGAGGAGGAGGTGGAGGTGGAGGTGGAGGTGGACCCCCCTACGCCGCCGCCGCCACCGCCGCTGCCGCTGCCGCCTCCTCCTCCTCCTCCTCCCTCCGCACCGGATCCACCTTCGGCAGCGGCCGCTGCAGCCGCCGCTCTTGTCTGTGCAGCCTGGCGCTCCCTCTCGCGCTCCCTCTCCCGTGCGCGAGCTTGGGCATATCCGTAAGGCAGGTGACTATTGCACCCGCCGTCCGCACCCACCATGGCAAACTCCATCTTAAGTCAATGAGCGGTTCGGTCCGTGAGCGCTACGGTAACCGCCTCAGGGCGACGTGGATGCAGGCCAGAGAATAAAAGTTGGAGCTCGGAGCGCGCAGACAGAGAAAATGAGACATCAACCAGTTCGACCAATCAGTTGTGAATATGAGACTGTCAGAAGAACAAACACACCTCAGTTAGGTCCATGTTGAGAGCAGTCCATGTGGCTACTTACATGGCAGGAGATATTGATCAGCCTGTCTTCCCGGTTAGGCACAGGCCTTTTATGACATCATTACCACAACCAAAAAATGTAAGGGCCGGTGGCATCGCCTGTTACGCAGACGCTCTGTGTCAAACTTGCAGCGCCCGTTATTTGTTCAGCTTTATAAATCACCAAGCCAACAAGCTACACCAAAACAGTCTCCCCTCCGTTTCTCCGGTGCCCATCAGGTGGTTAATTTCTCCACGACCAGGAGGGCTTGAGCCCAAATGCGTCTTTTGATCCTCCGTGGTCACTCATGGTTGCCATTTTATGTGATGAGATTAAAAAAAAGGAAAAAAAAAAAAGAGGAAAAAAAAAACTGGATCTTTGCTGTTTTATTATGAAGCTCCGGTGACTGTGAAAGACTTTATCCCTCTGACGCTCTCTGGAGCTGCGAGGGAAAGACAAGACACAACAGCAGTTGGTTATAGGCAAAAAAAAAAAAAAATCGAGATGTATTCACATTGATGTCCGTTGTTTTGGCGACTGCATAGACCAGGATACTACGCATTTTTTTCAATATGAGGCGCTAAAACTTAATTGTCATATTATCACTATCATTATTGCCATTATTATCATTGGTATTGAGTTAACACGAAGGTAGGCTCACGGAAATGAGTGCAGGGAAGACATTTATGCTTCGCACAGACATTACGCACGAATCTTCGGCTCATTAAAATAGCCTCCCTTCATTCTCACATTCATACTTACATGTGAAAAGGGGCCAAACGAAATCGCCTCAGCCCCCCCTACAAACAAATCTGCTGGAGGAGGAGGAGGAGGAGGAGGTAGGGTAGGTGAAGATGCAGTTCTTCGCTTTTGCCCAAATTCCCCACTTGATTTTGTGGGATAATATCACAAATCCCTCGTTGTCCAACCAGCGAGCACAACATTGACTCTATACATCCGTGGTCTGACGCACTCCGAGGAGGACACTTTTCGGCTGCGTCTCGACGTCTTGTCTCAATTCAACAGGATCTATTGCCACTTCAGCCCCCGTCTGTGCTGCATCGCTCCCGGTGTACTGGCAGCAAAAATCATTTAAGAAAAAAAGAAGAAGAAGCAGGTGTGCAAGCAGCGAGTTGGCATCAATGACAGATCCACACGGTCACGGCGAAAAGACGCGAGGTGGGGGGGGGGGGGGTAAAAGTTTACCTTCGCGCAGGCGAGGGGAAATGGCCCCATGGTTAAGTCTGAGCATCACACATCTGTCTGTCTGCCGCTGTAGCCCTACCTATATTCATGTATCCCTCCCATTGTGTGTGTGATGATGGAGAGCCTCGGTGAGAAAGTCATTCATGTACTGCAGCGCATGCAGGCGGTGCTCGGTCCTCCCCCAGTGGATGCAGCCGGTCACTGCGCACCGTGCTGCAGTCTCACACCCGAGCCTCCTCTGCCCTTCATCATCACTGCTGGGTGGCAACCGGTGTCCTTACCCACAGAGTAACGCATTACACTCCACCCATCCCTAAAGTAACGTCGCTGCGCTCATAATTTTCAGTTGAAATGATCAGACCCCAACCCACCACAACATTTTGACCCGTTTTACCTTCAGAAACTACTCTGGGAAAATGTGTCAGAAATCTTCATTCTTCTCAGTTTTTCATGACACGACCAGAAATAAAGATTTCACCTGAAGCTGCACAGTCGCAAATCAGAGTTTGCTCTTAAAATGTGTGAATTTATAGCACCAGAAACACAAGGACGTGCCTCCTAAATATCCTCTCCTCACAATCTCTCTGCACCCAAATATTGATTGAGCATCAGGCCTATCAATACATGATCAGCACAGTCATTTTCAAGCCAAAATGATCCCAAAAAGTTGTTTCTTGTCCCTTAAAGATTAAATTGTCCATCTGGGTTTTTGACTGCTGGGCACACAAAACAAGATATTTGAAGCTGTCACCTTAGACTCAGAGGAAGAGTAATTTTACAGACTAAACAATTACTTTAGATTGATCAATAATGAACATAATTGTTAGCTGTAACACAATTATTAACATAATTATTCTAAATTTGTTTGACCACCCTCTAATAGATGTTTAAACAGGAAAACTAAACATCAACGTCCATTATTTCGAACATTACTTTGATACTTAGTTAAGTAAGGACAGCACCTAAAAGTGAATACGTTCATTTGTCCATTATCCTTTTACTGTGTCCCAGAACAGCTCAGTCAAAAGAAATCAGAGAATTTTTCAGATGTAGAATCAGCTGCTCAGACAAGTAACAGGCCGTGACAGTACAATACAACTTCAGTGTCTACCACAGAGGAAGGTTTGACCAACCCTCAGCAGTATGAAACACTGCAACATTTCTGTACATGTGAAAATGTCAAACATCAAATCTACTCATGCAGCCAAACCAGTGTTACTGATATACAAACTATAACTGCAGAACATTATAGTTGCTTTGAAAAGGTGCTTCTTTCCTTAAAAAAAACAAAAAAAAAGGCATAAAAATGTCCCTTATTGTTGCTGTAGAGGAACATTAATTTCTATAAACCAAAAGGAAGTACGTCCCTTAAAGGTACAATCCCCTATCCATAAACAAGAGTCACCCACCACCACAAATCCCACAGCACCGCAGTAAGAGCTGCTGTCCCTCCTGCACTGATTTAAGGGTCTGTTAATGCAAACTTCAGCACTCACTGAATTCAAGTGAATCACAGTTTCTAATCTGTCAAAGGGTTGTTTGCATCATTACTGTGTGTTTACAGCAGTACTAGTAGCCCATATTTGAACAAAATGCACGTGATTAGTCATTAAATGTACAATACTTTTTCTATAGAAAAAAGCCAGGGTGGGGTCAAAGAGTACATTAGTAAGTAGTAGTACATAGTAAATAGTAGATTGGTTTATGTTTACGTCAGTAATTTCCTTCCGTTGTTTGAAACAATAACTGATGACTGTATTTTTTCCTAGAAAAAGTGAACACAGTTCAGAAATATAGCACACAATGTAACTCGGGTGTTACATTGTCATAACCAGCAGCTCTGAAATTCAATCCAGGTGTTCAACCAGGAATTATGGGAAGTCTCTTCATGAACTCAGCCAATGTTCCTCTCATCTTCACTCCAACATTATGACAACAAACATCCAACTGTTCACACAGACAGGACCAAATATGAATTCACATCGATTATTTTAAAAAAAAACAAAAAAAAAACTTCAGTGGTCTGCAATTTTTAACCAAACAAAAAAGGGGTGCAGGATAAAAAATGCCATGAAGGGCTGAAACTCTCCTCAGGGCCCTGATAAAACAGACACAATGCACAATGTGCTCTCAGTAAATGTCATCCAAAAATGACAAAAATATAATGAGCAGAGTGTAACTACAGCCATTTCTAGACACTTCCCTGTATAATTTGAATCATATTGTTTAAAACCAGAGTACACCATTTCACACAGTGTACAATTAAAGGTCATCTTCTCGCTTTGGTTTGTAAGAGAAACAGAAAAGTGGTGTTCTCTCTATGTTCTTCATCTTTTACATAAGAGTGACCTGAAATAACCAGATATTTTTTTTTAAGTGTAGGGGAGACAGGGGCCAATATGGAGGCTGTAACATAACAAGCAGTCTAACAAATCACTGTGCTCAGGTATTGATGAGTAAAACAATGCATTACTATCGAAAAAGCAATTAAAAATACATTAAGTTCTTGAGTAATGAGCATCGAAAACCCCAGGCAAGTCAGAGTAATGAATACAATGGTGATTTTTCATTAATGTGGCCACATTAGTTCCTATTTATTCGCATGTACATGTTGATTTTGTGGAAATAATGACACTGTACTAAAGGAAGATTGTGTCTGACTGTTGTATACTGTACACAACAAGCACTTTGATGATCAGTGACCAGTTAAATACATCAGTGGGTCTGTGCTGAAGCCTGCAACTGTCAATAATGAAGCGTCGCAGTCTGTTACCATCGATAAAAGTAAAGCAGAGCTCTCTCTGTTAAAATCAAATGTTTGTGCTGGCAGTTTTTACCAGTAGTGCACACAGCCATGTCTTCTGGGACAGCAGGGGCACTGAAGACATTTAGGCACCTGGCAAGGTAACTGTTGAGTCATTGTTATTGATCAACCACCCTATTGCCACCACAGATTTATTTGGGTCATTTTGCGCTGTGGGACAATAAAGGTCTTATTCATTGCACCTTTGAAACCCCCAGATTTAATTTGATTGTGCAGATAATTGGTTTTCCTGCAGGTACCAGTGCAGGCCTGGTGCTGGGATACACAGCAATCAGTAGCTAGAGCCCATTCAGTCCTGTCCATTTGATTCAAAAACTCTAATTAGGACAAGCACGGCCTGTTATTCCAGACTAGAAAATGGATACAATGTTCCTCTAAGGAATCCTAATCATTCCCCGAGGTATTTCTTTAAATCTCCAGTTGTAATACTCCTGTAGGGATATTTTTGGTTGCTTGTCTCCTTCTAAAATGTATTCCACAGTCACTCTGCTTCTTTTTCATAAGAGGAAATCTGAAACAAAATGTACAATCCAATGCAGAGGCTTATGCTTGTGAAATAATCAGCACTGCTGACACTGCAAATATCACTCAGTGGTTCTATAGAGAGCTCCTCTTCATAGTCTCCCTCTGTATTCCAGATACTTACCAAAGACATTAAAGAAGCTTTTTTTTTTTTACTCTGCACAACATGTAAGCAATCTTCCACCCACCACACACACCGTGCACACTCGCCCCTGCACTTCATTGAGTATCCACCTCACTCAGCACCAGGGGGAGTTGCGAGGTCAGTAATAATAAGAGGTAATAGAGTGAGGATAGAAGGTACCTTATTAAACACAAGTTCAGATGCACTTTGAACTGATGCCAGAGCCACGACACAGCTGCATCTGTTGACAGTGTCCTACTGCATTTTATTCAAACATCAAGTCAAATTTAATTAAATTCAAATTCCTTTATTTGTCCCACAGTGGGGAAATTGTCATGTTGTGGCAGCACAGAATAGAGAGACAAATCCAGCTTATTCAGTTCAATTTACTGGAAACGTCAAACATTTAAATGTGAAAGATGTAGTCAAGGGCTTTTAATGCAGGAAGATGACGAACCCTGCACGCAAAAGTAAGATACTTTTTGGAATTTTTTTAAACAATGAGGAAAAAAAAACTAGCAGGGGAAGTCATAAATGTTTTAGACTTGGAGTCAATGATGCAATGACAACCTTTTAACCTTGTCAGTATGATGGAAAATCAAGTTTTGCATCAGTGGAGGGCAGGAAGGTTTCATTTAGCCAGGCACATTTGTCTCCCTGAGAGTCCTGAGAACAAGTGTTTTAATACTGCGTCAATAGGGCTGCGTCATTGTTCGTAAAGAATATTTGTCAGAGAAACTGAGAAATATCATAAAGTGAATGTGTTCGAATATAAAATAATCTCATTTAAAGAGTAACCTAACACCCATGAAAACCTGTGCAGGTGTACTCCAGGACCCTGTGGCTTCACTGAGGGAGCTTACAGGTGCATCAAAGCACACCTGTACTGCACTGTGGTCAGAGATGAAACAGACATGAGAGTTTCTACCAGATCAGCCAGTGAAACTCTGCTTTCAGCTCGGTGTTTGAAGGGAAGTCTGTTCACAGGTCTTCTGTTGTGTCGTATAAAGTTATAACCATCAAATGTGAGCACAGGGGGGATACAGAGACGGTTTTGGGTACACCTTCATCAGTCTGCATCAGTTTTTCAGATTCATGGTGGATTCATTTAACTTCTCACCAACAATTAATCTCAATCAATTTATTACTAGCAGGTAAACCAAATTGGGGGTGCCACGGTGGTTCAGCGGAGCACTGTCACCTCACAGCAAGAAGGTTCTGGGTTCAAACCTCTTTCTGTGTGGAGTTTGCATGTTCTCCCTGTGCCTGTGTGGGTTCTCTCCAGGTTCTGTGGCTTCCTCACACAGTCCAAATACATGCACGTCAAGCTTAAATTGATGACTCTAAATTGCCCTTAGGCCTGAGTGTGAATGGTTGTATGTCTCTATATGTCAGGCCTGTGATACACTGGCGACCTGTGCAGAATGTACCCCACCCTCGCCCACCGACAGCTGGGACTGGCTCCAGGTCCCTGCGAGCCTGACGGATAAGCAGTATAGATAATGGATGGATGTACCAAGTGGTTACCAAGTGGAGACAGAGGTAAAGAAAAGGCTAGAAAGAGTGCTTCTTCTTCACTCCTCCTTACTCACTATTCACAGACTTCTATGTAGAGGACTATATCGTGAGCTCACCAGTAAAACTGAAAATTACTTTAGCTTTTCTGTCTGTTGCAATGCATGATGGTCTCTATTGCTTGGTTGGTGACCATCAGGTGTACACTGCTTTTCATGATGCATTATGGGTACTATGACTATATAGAGTATAATATTTCTCACTATACATTCAGACAGCACTAGAAACTGGCAAACTCACTGTAGAGTGGACTATATGGGGAGTAGTGATTGATTTCGGACACAGCTCAGGTCTTCAGCTAATGTAGAGGAGGAATTTGATCTTTCTCCTCTCTTTTTGTCTTAAACTGAAATTTGTCCTTTACTATAATGACATTTTCCCTGATATTTTCAGTGTAGTGCACCACAGATAATTATCTTTTAATTACCCATAAGGTTCATGGTAATAACTGCTTGCTTGTATAACCTGTATATAGCTCTGTGAATGTACTTGGGAAGGAGCCCTGAGAGATGGAAGACGCTCACCGCTGTTGGTGATAAGTTGGTTAGTGCTGGTTTACACTTTGCTTATATTTGACAATTTAAACAAAGTGAAAGGGAATATCTTTGTCGACCCTTTTTGTGCATTGGACCTTGATTTTAGTTATATGTACCTAAATTCCCTCCTCTATTAAACCTTCTTCTTCTGCTTCTTCTTTTTTACTGTCCATCATCAGTCTTTGGGAGTGCAATACAAATGCTGTGGATTACTCTTGTATTATTTTTTAAATTTAAAGAAGCAACTGTGCTACTCTCAAATGTATAAAAGTATAATTTGAATAACCTTTTATTAGTTTTTAACACCAGTTTCCTCAGGGTGAATATATGGCCAGCAGAATATTGTAAAAAGTTCACAATATAATATAATCTTGATGCACCAGTTAAATGCTAAAATGTAATATTGACGTCTAATTTCAAGCCTAAAACACATATAATGCACAAATCATTAAAATACTGGAGACTGATAGGAGTGATAGGAGACTTTAGGCCTGTGGCTGTGATTGAGGACACTAAGGTCATGTCTTCAGTGATATTTCAAGAAGAATTGGGGACTTTTGATGACTATTACACAATTCAACATGTTGGATTTTTAAGGCTGATTTCTGACTTTTTCTTAAGATTTGTCTCACTTTTTGATGCAAAGGCTAAACAAGTACCTGGCTGTAGAGAGGTAACATTTATATTAAATACACCAAACTAAATAGTTGAGCAGAATACTAATCCTAAATAAACCTTTTATAGCACACTATAACATCATGGTACAGGTGTTTATTAATGTACCAACAATGACAGCTTCTCTTTTGAGGACATATTGTTATACCTTTGAGTTACAGTAAGAAAGACCTAGTAGGTCTGCTGACAACTGCTTTATAGTGTTTAATAAATGGTTATATGTTTATACTACACTGTTAAGATACTTTTTAAGTATTAACATGTAAGTATACTTAGAAATGCTATATATGGTACATAAAATAAAATAAAGGCTTACCGGTTGTTTAAATGGATCAAAAGCTCAGATTTTGATTTTAAAAAGTTTTTAGTCACTAGTCAAAATGTCTTTAATGTATTTTAAATCCTGGTTCCAGCCCTGAACCACACTTTTAAAAGAAGTCGCGAACCATGTGGTCATGAGATATGAGACATGGGACAACAACAGATCAAAGATATCAAAAGACATAAAAGAACAGATGTGGAATGAGACTGGATATAAAAATGGTCAGGGAACAGAAGGCAGTGAAGAATCAGCAGCAGCTCATACACACACCTACCACCTACTTCCCCACGGAAACATCCAGCACAGTCACCAAACAAAAGTCTTGTCCTTGGCTGTGCTGTGCAGGCGTTTATTTAGACCTGATGGAAGGAGGGGGACAACGTGGCGAGGGGTGATGCAGTGCGCTTAGGGCCTCGGCGAGTGTTTTTTTTTTTTTTTTTTTTTTGCATGCGACACAAAGGTTTTAAAGGAGTCTGTTTCTGTCGGTGGCTGTGATCAAAAACTCATAGGGTAGCAGATGGAGCGGCAGAGGAGGCGAGGCTCTGCAGAGCAGGAGAGCGAGGTGTGACTGAGCGCGTTTGTGGATGTTGTCAGTCCTGTTATAGCTCTGTATACGACATGTTGATAAAAAGTGAGAGGACTCTGTTCCACAGCTCAAAACCAATGACCAGTGACTCAAATATGTGATGTCAGCAAGATGTACAGCTCGGCACTGTTTTATATGTGGGTTCATATAAAGCTTGTTTGAGCTTTTGTGCCCAAAGGAGATTTTTTTATAGTAGTGCCTAGAGTTATGAACCAGAAAATCATTCTGAGCATTGAAACCATCACCTCGTCCATCATTTCCAAATTGATTCCCAGTGGACATTAATGTGAAATTACAGGGCAGGCCCTCTCTAGTTATGGCTGTGGGAAAGAGAAATAAGATGCTCACCGGGGTATATTTTGCTTATTTTAATGCTTCTTCAGTATTGTTTTTCTCTTCTAGTTTGCTGCAGCACAAATTAGCTATTTACAGGGGTGTAATATTGACATATACTTGAAAGTCTTACCTGCCCTATCCAGATTCCAAGTTGAGTGTAAATAAGGTATTTATGGAATTTGCATATCAATGCAGTGCAGGCATGGATGCAATAGTTTCAGCTCCGTACTTAATAAATCAATTTTCAGTGCAGATGCGCTCATTCAAAGAGGAATTACCAGCCACTACACAAACTGCTCAGAAAATGACTAATGATGTGTTCTACTCTGAATATAAGATTAATCATTTATGACTGCCGTTCATTAAGGACAGAATGCGTGCTAACAATGATGCTTTTCAGCTGAGGTTTCCTAAAGGAAGTAGTGCCTTAGAGGACAGAGGTGACACTCTATAAAAGCCCTTGTTAGGCAGGTATGGCAGTTCAGTCCCTGGTGGCTGCAAGGGCAGACGGAGCAGCAGTTGGATGAACTATGGCTCCTGCCCAAGTAGTTATATGCTACTGTCACTGCAGCCTGTCCAGCTGGTGGTGCAGTGCTAACTTTTTACTGAATGCAGCAGAAGACAGAATTCCTCAAAAACAGGAAGGAGCAGGGTTGGAGGCTGCTTAGCGGCAAGCAGTGAAACTAACTACATTTGTTCTAGTGCTGTACTTAAGTTCAGTTTTTAAGTACCTGTTTTTCCTTTTTGTGTTGCTTTATACTACATCACTACATTTATCATTTTTACTCTCACATATATCTGAGAGCTACGTATGTTACTTTGCAGAATCTGATTTTACAGACAAAACATTTGATCAGCTTAAAAAATTAAATAGAAGATTAGCTCCCTCTTGACCAGCTACAACATTAAAAATCCTCAGTGATGGTGGCTCAATAATATAATTATAGAAATATTTATTTCTACACATCTTTCAAGACAGCCTAGGACACATTGTTAGGTCAATGAAACACTCAAAAACAAAAAGATAAGAACAATATATGAATGAAAGAATTAAATACACAAATACAATAAAGCAAGAAATACATTACTATACATTACTACTAAAATGATGTACATGGTGTACTATACACAGTATAGTATACCATGTATATTAATATAATGCTGTGAATGGGGCACAAGAAGAATTTTATTTTTGATGTTTGAAGTACTTTAATGCAGGGCTTTGATCTGGAATAGATTATTTGTTCAGTGTGGATTTGCTGCTTTTTCTACTGGATCAAAGTGAAAACTGAAAAAAAAAAAAAAAAAAACAGAAAGTTTGGAGGGATTCATTCATAGATAGATTACTCATACAGATTTATTCCTGCAGATGAGCTTCTCGGCAGTTGTAAATGTTGATGTATCAGTTTTTAGATCATGCCCAGAAAAGCACTTAAAGCCACTGTGGGAAACTTTTTTTTTTACTTTGACATTGCACAGTGTTATGAACAAAAAAGAAAAGCTGGCAACAGTGTTTTGAATCTGAGTACGAAGATGAATGGGCTGAAAGCAATACTGATTGTACCAATATTCACTGGGATGGTCTCATTTAAAAAAAAAAAAAAAAAAGAGAGAGAGAAAAAAATACCCCTATGCCAGAATTGTCATGAATAAATATAACAGTGACTTTGAAATGTCACATTTTTTGGTCAGTCTACCATCATTCCCTGACCACTGTGTATATATACACTGTATATACATTAGAAAGTGTGTTACTGCCTTCAATACACTGGAAGAATCAAACTAAAGCATTGGAGTGAGAGCAGAGCAAATTAATTACTGGTGCTCATGTCAGTGTTTTCCACCCGGCTGTGGGGGCAGCTTCATGTTTATATTTCTGTGATCCATCCAAGCCTTTCACTCATGTAATCCTAAACAAGATTTTTGAAGATACCAACTCGCTCCTCCTCATGTGTAGGAGGAAAAGGCCTTGAGCCACGGGCCACCCCTGAACTGTTGAGGGAAAGAGACGGGGATTTGCTTTTAAGTCCAAACAGGTAGGAAAAATTGCACCGAGCCAAGGCTGAACAGATTAAAAGGATTTATGAGCAGGACTATTTAAGTAACAGAGACGACTGTCACAGGTGGGAAGTTGTTACAGATGTTTAGAGAGGAGAAGAAGGAACAAGACTTACAACCGAGGATCAAATCAACGACAGCAGCAGCAACAAGGTATGTCCTCTGTCAAAGACTGATCTAGATTACATGCAAACTGCTGGAACTGTATTAATGATTAATAATTATACAACAAGAATGAGTTGAGTGAGCATTCTCTCATCATGGTATGGAGCTAAATGTAATTTATAAGTGTCGTTTATGTCGGTAACTACAATTCCATCAGTTTCATGGATGAGGATGAAAATCTGGACAGATGAGTTTTAGGTTTCTGAAAATATGTAAATGACCGTAGACAGCATCCTTATGTTTTATCTCTGATCACTTTTGTGCTGCTGCTGATGTGAAATGTTTTCTAACATGTATCTAGAAGAATATGTTTTAGTAACAGTCACTACAGTCAAATTACAAAGAAGGGCACATTTTCTCAGATGCAGATGTTTTTTGGGATCCATCTCTGAGATGTCCTCCACCAGTTGTGGAGTTGTGGAAACCTCCAGACAAAGCCATTTATTGGAGCTTTTGTCCATCATCTATAATTTTCTCTTATCCGATCAAAGGGAAAATGTTCACTTTATGTGTTGATTATCAAGAGGAACCAACACATTGTTTCAAAAACATGTTGCTGTTGAGTTTTAAAATGTCATTTTCAGTACTTTTAGCCACAAACATAATCTTGTTCACCTCAATTGTATTGAGGTAGAGGCAGATTCCCCAAAGAAGAGTATATCTTAACTTTGACAAATAAAACTGGTGTTCTGTAATTTAGGTGAACCAACCCTTTCTATCCTGATCGAAGGGCTACAGCAAGAATAAAAATATGAAGATGAAGAAATGAATTTCAATGAATACATACATTTCATCAGAGATGATTTCATTTCATTTCATGATACATAATGCTTTAGGTAGAAGTTTAAACATTTTAATTCTGAATACCACCTGTAAACCTAAAACCACCATTTACCCACAAGTCCCTGCCTGATTTAAAAACCTGATGAAAACCTGGACTTCATCATAACACATTGTGCCACTTGTTAAACCACATGGACTTGTTGGATGCTCTGGCTTGGTTTAAAATCTGATGTGAGGCCTGATTCCCTCTTGTGGCAGACGTCTGTGCTGCACCCAGCAGAGGATGCAGCTGGTTGTCATGGCAGCAGTGCTGGCAATGGCGGGGGCGGGGCAGGGCTGCAGCTTCGACTGTCGTCTGACCAGCGTCAACATCTCTGTGGAGGGCTGTGCCGGCCCTGAGTCAGTCCATACAACCATATGTGCAGGACAGTGCTACCACGAGGTAACTAAGGATTCAAAGTCTACGCACACTGCAGCCAAGCTGTAAAACAGACTTGGTTCATAGAAACTAGTGGGACCTGTGCATTTAATCTGCTCGTACACATGAACATGTGAAGCCCGGCTCTGTTGATATGAATATGAATATTATTATAGGGTTGAGAGCAGTATTGACTGTTTGCTAAGGGAAGGAGGTTTTCCTTTTATTTAACTTCACCTCAGTTCAAACTATTGTAGATTAATTTTCCTCACTGTAAACAAAATAAGGACAGTTATTTTGACTCACAAAGCAAGTTTATTTGTATGGCATATACAAATGACCTCATACACAGAGGTCATTCAATGTACTCAACAGAAATAAAAAGCATAAAAACAGAGGTAAAATGGACAATAGAAGAACAGTATAAAGACAAAATGACAATTATGAAACAGGTAATATATAATTAAAGAGCAAGATTAGGTCAAAGCTTAAATGAACACAGTGGAGATATCCAGGCTCCAGCATTGAGCAGTATAGTGGTTGAAAGACATTTCACCGTATACTCATGTAACAGAGTAGGGATAGAAAAGTCAACACACATTACAAGGTTAAAGGATAGGTTTACCATTGTAACCTGTATCTTAAAACTATAGTCACACGTTTGTATGAAGCAGATTTTGCTCGCTGTATTTATTCCTCCAGTTCATACTGAATTTTAAAGGAATCTGCCACAGTCCATGTTTTGTGCAAAATTACATTTTAAAGTCTGAAGTTAATTAGAAGCTTCATCAGTCTGACTCGATATCTTTGAAGTCCTTTGTATTAGTTTCCTTTTTTTTTGTGTTACCTTCCTTCCACTGCTGCTCGGCCTAGAAACACAAAGAGGGAATTTTCTACGAATAAGGCTGCAACTTTGGAAGATACCCACTTTTTTTAATTAACTCAGACTCCATTAACGTTTGAATACATTTTGCACAAAACGAGGACTGTGGATTTTGTCCCCTATTTTTTACACTGTAGGTGCATTAAAGACCAGTGAGAAATGCCTGCATCAGTAATTCATATAGTCAGTCAGTGCAATTTAAATGTAACTTGAACAATGTTAATTAAAATATAATAATGAATAAAAAGGCCAAGCGCAATTTCCAAAACAAAAAAGTTATTACATTAAGTTATCTGGATAACTTTATTATTATTAACTTTCTCAAATCTTAAACACAGACAAACATAAAAAGACCTTTTGAATGTTTTAACTCAGTAAACTTAGCCTTCAGGTCTACTGTTGCATCTACAAACCTAACTGATGGTAAATGTAAGTCAGCAGTTTTCATCCATTTTAATCGTACTTTCCCTCCTTCACTTCTTTACGATTTTAATGTTCTGTTCCCTATCCGTAATTTTATTTCCCTTTTATCTATTTATTATTTTATTTTGTTCTTAAATCTATTTCTTCTTTAGATCCTTTGTCATTCATTGGCTTTATCATGACTAACTGAATTTGAAGTTATCTTAACATTGTCTTATTATGAGCTTGTTGAAATCATTTAAATTTTTAACTTAAAATTAGAAATACTTCTGTATAAAGATGATCGTTCATTGTGTCCTGTCCTGTTGATGGCAGGATCCGGTCTACATCAGTGATTATGACTGGACTGAGCAGAGGACCTGTAACGGGGACTGGTCCTATGAGGTGAAACACATCCCAGGATGTCCAGTGGGTGTCACTTACCCTGTGGCCAGAAACTGCAAGTGTGCTGTGTGTAATAAAGAGCACATGTTTTGTGGCCGCTTTCTTGAGGACATACCCAGCTGTCCGTCCTTTTGATGAACCAACTGTCCATCATACATTTACTTATTGCCTTTGTGTCACTTGACTTGAGACTGAAATAAACAGGCATCACGTACGTCTTTGTGTTTTGTCTTCTTTATGACTTACATTATCTTTTTAATTTGTCCTGCCTTTAATCCAAATCACCAGTCAGTATTATCAGCAGCACATTTCAGCCTGCTCTGCTCTGTTAGTCAGCAAATCATCAGCACTGAATAAATGATAAGAAATTATCTGTTGATGTAGCAGTGACAAAGCAGTGTGACTTTAAAGTGACAAAGGCAGACTAGAGATTAAATGCCCCACCAGCAGTTTCCCTCTTTGTCCTGTCCCAGGTGACTGACCCCTAAAATTCAAAGTTGTCGTGCTGAGAACAGGAAAACAGCGGGCCTCATCTGCTTTTTGACAGGTGGAAATGAAAATAGAGTTTGCAGTGGATCGAAAAGCTTTGCTGACGTGCACAGTGATCAGTTGCTCTCTTCAGGATAGGGTGTGCTAGATTTAGAAATACCATAGTGTACGACGTTGTTCAGGTGTAGCAGATGTTATGTTAGGAAAACAGTGTTAAGGACGTGATTATGCAACATGAGTAATGAATATATATGGTGTCAGTCATATTCGTTTCTGCACTTGAGTCCATTATTGCGTTAATGTCCAATGTGTTGTGACGCTGACACTTTTTATTTCTTCCGCACAGTTAGAGAACTAAAGGAATAGTTCCATGTTTTGGGAAATATGCCCCTTCACTTTTTGGCCAAATGTGGGATGAGAAGATTTAGGCCGCTCTCATCTGACCTTCTGAGTTTCAGGAGGTGGTTGATCTTAGCTCAGCATTAAGGCTGGAAACAGGGGACATAGTTGTAGTCCAGCAGATAAAACCCCAAAATTTGTTGTATTGATGCTTTTTTTAAAAAAAAAAAGAGGTTTGTGCGAGGAATTTGTTACATTTAGACAGAGCCAAGCTAGCAGATTATGCTAAGCTAACCACCTTTTAGCTTTAGCAACATATTTAGCAGACTACAGTACGAACCAAATGTCAGACTATTCCTTTAATGTCTGTGTACATTACATTCTGAATTCTTGCACGATACCTTGACACCAGCAATTTTTCCAGGTGTTTCCCAGCCAATATTATATTGTGTCATAGTGAAATATTTGCCCTGTAATACAGCTGAAATAATACATGAAATATTGTCTCACTTGGCCACAAAAGTCAACCACTGACTTGTAAAAATGAGCGAATACTTCTGGTCTGCATAGCTGCATGCTATTTTAGGAGTTTTGCCTTTAATATTCACACAACTTGAATCCAAAACTCCACCAAGGCAGAACTAATGGGCAATGTTTGGGAAACTACTTTGAAAGATTCGCAAGGCACCAATTACTTCACACTGGAAGTTGAACTGGAGGTCAGCTCGGATGGAAAAATAGCTTCATTGCAAAGTGCCTACCTGTTCACACGTCGCACATAAACCAAAAATTAAAACGCTCAATTCTCAGTTTTATTTGTATAGCACCAAGTCATAATATACATTAACTCAAGACAGTTAGCAGGTTTAAGTCTAGACCTTACTTTATTATAGAGAGAAACCCAACAGGTCCATTAAAGAGCAAGCACTTGGCAAAGGTCTGGGATGTCAGCTCTGATTCTGTGAACAAAAAATGCTTAAGTATGGTCATGGTGATTCTTCCTTGGCTTAACAAGTGTGTCGAGGTGACTGCCTGACAAATGCCTTGCCTGGGCTGCCTTCACAATGGTCAGGGCTGGTCAAAGGGGTTCAACAACAGTAGAGAAGCAATGAGAAGATTAAAAAACAAAGTTCCTCTCTGTTGGTGACCTAAAATTGTTTTGACATGAAAAAAGACAAAAAAAAAAAGTAATTTAACTACTTGAATCACTGTGCACATATGAACACAACTGCACCTTTGCAGGGGAATCGCAACAACAAATCAGCTCTGTGCCATGAAGTCCACAGGAGACTGTCACTGTCTCTATTATACATATGGACAGGCTTGTTTTTAACCAATAGCAAGTGCAGTTTCATCTTTATTAATCTAGAGACATGGACAAACTAGGTCGCTGTCATGACAAGATGTTAATTCCATACAATGTTGTGACTGCAACTTCCCATCTTTACCCTTATTAAATCTCCTTCGCTGTGGATAGTGTTTAATTCAGGTTAACAGTATAAGTCAGCATTAGTATGGTGAATGAATGTCATTGAGAAAACCATTACACTCTGATTTATTTCAGTATTTAAAGTTTGCTCTGAGGCACAACAGTTACGACCCTGGTAAGAAGGAGCTGGACGACCATAGTTATTCTCCAGTAACTTGAAAAAGAAGGAACAGCTTCAAATGATCAAATATTTATTCTTTTTTCTTGTAAAATGGAACAGGGAGAAAAAATGGGTAGAACAGTGACACCACACTGGGCTTGTATTAGGAGCTTGTTGTTGAACTTATTAAGGACTGCAAAATTGTGTCTCTTTTGCCTATTTTACAAGGTTTTTTCTCATGAATGGCTATTGCAAAAATTCAGTGTTAAACTCAGAAAGTTTCAGTCCTCACAAGAGACAAACTAAAGAAAGGACAGTCAAAATCAAAGGCGCAGGGATTGAGATATTTTCATTTTTAGTTTCTAGTACGGGTCGAGCTCCAAAAGCAGCAGAATCCTGTCTTTAAAGCAACTGTGCAACAACAAGTGCCAAATTTTGGAAAATCTCCCTCCAGATCCAGATTCTCCCTCATTCTTTTCCCACGGGCTGAATAGTAAACTGCTCCTTATAACAAGTGAACTGAACATAAATTGGTTAGATGCCACTACATACTGTCCTGTGGATATAAAAAACCTGTATCCATGTGATTACTTCGAAATGAGTGTAGCTGTTAAATATAATCTGTGTGCGCAACTGCAGAAAACTTGCATTCAATATCAACTTGTCAGCCAGCGGAGTGCAAGGGTCAGAGCCAAACAATCAATGAAGGACAGAACATAATGGGACAGAATGATCGATGAGAAAAGAGCCTAGAAAAGAAATAAGAAGTGGGGAGATTATAGAAAGTATTTTTGTACCAGTAAGACTGAAGCAAGTTCAAGAGGACAACAGATGAGAGCTGAAGTGATTGTTGGACAGACGCGTTTTCAGCTTGATATGTGGAGATGGGGGGGTTAAGACTTGATGAAGCAATGGTCGACCCTGCAGGTTACCTGCTGCTTGTAGTTGTTGAGGAGTACAATGGTGGCCTGAAGGTACAGTGTGAAGTGCTTTCTTAGCCTGCTCTGCCTGTTCAGAGGAAAGATGTGACATGGAGGAATATGAGAAGGATAGAAAAGGATTTTTTCTTGGCAACATTGGTGAATAAAAGGTATTAGAAGAGCACAGACCTGTACTGGTACTGAATATTTCCCCAGAGACACAATTTTTACCACTCACAACCTGGGTTAATTAATCAGCCCCAAACCCTGAAGCAAAAGCTGGAAATACATCTCGGTTAGTTTCATAGTTCAGTCTAAGAAAAGATAATCATGATGAGAATCCCATATCTAAATCAATGCCATCCTCTTATTAATTGTTCTATGGCCAAAGGCTGACCAGGAATTTTCAAGGCAATCTGATGCTCACAAATCAACAAATCTGCATGAGAAAACATTAACTTCCTGCCAGAGGTTCAGAGGAAATTTCAGAGGGATTTTTGTCTATTTTTTGCTAAACAGACAAAAAACTAAATATAAAGTATTTTATAGCTTGTGGTAATAATTATTCTAATTGCTGGGTAATATGTCTGTTATTTGTTCAAATTATAATTTATTTTTCTAAAGAAAAAGGTGATGTCTTCAAATTAGGAGACCGATAGTTCAAAAGCCCACCACAGGTATTTACTATGAAACGTAATAAAACTGAATAAAGCAGTAAATGATTGAACCAACTAGTGCTGGCATCTTTCCCTCTTTGGGCGGCAACATTGGTCAGTCCATCCACCACTTTGATCCAGACAAATATCTCAACAACCGGGTAATGGATTGATTGGCAGTGGAGTTTGTACAGACATTGAACTTTCCCTCAGGGTGATTTGTAATAGCTTAAACATCTGGTCAAACTTTAAAATTATCATTGATGAACAAATTCCTGCAAAACCAATGTTATTCCACTTGTATCTAGTGCTAATTAGCAAATTTTAGCATAGCATGTCACATCCAACACACTGGTCCTGTTGCCTAAATATATAATCAATCAGTTAATCAGATTCATGACACTAAATACTGTTCACATACAGGAAGGTTGTGACAGCCCTGTTACTTGTGTCTTGTCTGTTGACACTGAAGGACCTCAGACTTTTTCACTCATGTTCATAGATTTTATTTCAGCCTTTACTGTGCTCCACACACTCGAACAGACTCCTCAGTCACATCTCCAGCTCAATGCGAACACTGCAGGCTGGATATCTGCTGACGGATTTGGGTCCACTCAGGTCACTGGTGTCCTTTAATAGCAGCTTGTTTTTATCCAGTAGCTCCCTGGAGGTTTGTGCTCTCTGCTCTCTAATGACGGCTGCAGCCAATATTTAGATAGACGTTTTATCAAGTGGACGAGAGTGTCGCTCTACCTCCTCTGCTGGACGGAGGAAATGGACACAGTCATGTAGTGGATGCCTTTGCATCAGGCTATGATGAATTCTCCTATGAGTAGATTTCTTTTAGGATTTATACAGCACGACCCTGAGCACATATTATCACTGCTCTCTTATTAACTGCTGCTAAAAGCATGCAGGGCTCTAAATGGGCCAAATGAATGAATGAACTGAATGTACTTTCCAGGAATTTGAGGGAGAAAATTGTTTTAATTTAGGTTGAAGCTTTTGTGTGTGATCCTGGTTTGGCCTCTTGACTTGACCTTCAACTAATGTGCGAGCTAGTGAGAGCACTGGAGTGAGTGGCAAAGCTGCCACCCGTCAGTGGGTGGACAAAATAAAATTTTCTGCTCATGATAGTAGACTAAAATTTAGGATATCAGTGTTACTTCAAATCCTCTAGAGACGATGAATGTCTATACAAAAGTTAGTGGTAAAGATATAGATATACTTTTATACCCAAAGGGAAATTAAGTACAGAAGCTCAGGTAAAAAGACAAATACAACAAATCACTTCAACAACAACAATAACAACAACATCAACAATACTAAAATGGTAGTCCATTTACCGTCATCCTCTGAGGACAATGAATATCTGTACCGAAGTTTCTGCAGCAACAACAAGCAGCAAAAGAGCTGCACTGCTAGCATGGATATAAAAACACATTCAGCAGGAAACACAGGAAAGGTTGACCTGAAAGAAATGTCCTGATATTCCTTTTAACATCCACGTCACAGAAACAGTGTGATTAATATTCCCGCTGTCAGTCAATATGACAGAGTGGGGGTATCTGGTCCTGGAGCATTTCCTCTACTTGGAACTGATGCAATTAGAATTTTCTCATTGGGAAAATATTTTAACTTGAACTGAAATACAGGTTTGGAGCAACACCTCAGCTGCTTTGATGTATTACTTGCTCTTTGCTCTCATTGACTCGGTTTTATAAATATTAACAAGCTTCATTTATATGTAGCGCTTTAAAAATGCATTATGAAGATAGCAACGATGAAAAATCAGAAATATAACAGCAGAGCTTTCCTACATTTATCAAAACAACACAGATTTTGTGATGGGTAAGCTGACTGTACACCACCTTTTCTCTATAGTAATTTCATTACCAAGCCAAAAATACTCACTGCTGTAATTCCTCAATGTTCTCTGGAAATACACTGAGGATATAGAGGCAAATCAACCGGGGAGTGCATGACACTTGACCTACAGCTGAGCTCAAGGACAGCAGGATGTTATAAATGAGACATTACTGTCTTGCTTTAGCCAGAATGATGAACTGCTGTGTCATGCTGCTTCCCTGCAGCCTTTGGCAGCACATAGGGGCAAGTGAAAGGATGAGTCCTCTAGTGTGTCCAGTCTGAGATAATCAGGTGAAAATGACCAGATGGAAATAAATGTTAATTATATTAAAATGACATTCATTTACTATTTGGACTCAGATGACTACACAGACACATTATTTATTGTCTTTACTTGTTAAAAGGCCTAACATCACAGTGATGGTACTTTCTATAACACAATCAAAAGGTGCCATTTAGTGACAATTAGCTTCCCCGACACCACTGATAAGGACTGGACTGATATACAGTGGGTCCTTTGGTTCTGAGTCACTGTAAATTGAACTCCGTGGTTTACAGCAGCTCCTGAAATAAAGCCACTGATGAATAGCCAGAAAAGTCATATATATGGAGGTGTTGTAAGGCTTAGACACCCCGAAGTCCAAAATCTTTTACTATAAAACATTGTGAGTGACTTGATTGATCTTTGTTTATTCAGTACGAAAAGAAAATAACTAAATATTTCTGCTAAAAACAGCTTCAAAATTCACTATGCATCACACAAAATTATCAATTTAACTGTGACTGCTCTTGAACATATATTTTTAAAGAACCATAGTGTGTACAGACATGCCAACTACACTACAGATTATGTAGTTATACGAAACCCTTAATCTCCCCTCAAATAGTCAAATTAGTCATGTCAGATAAAATATGATTTGTTGAAAAGAAATAAAGGATTTCTTAAAGTACATTGAATTAGATGAAATTCAGCAAACTCACTGGGACAAAGTAGAAGATTCAGATTTTCACTTGAGTCAATCTGACATAAAAGCATCAAATGAGATTATTCATTCCCACCTCTGTAAAAATTACAGCAAATCAACAGTGCAGACATCAAATAGTAAGAAAAAATGTTTATTAACACAAGCTTGCACATACAAATGATTTTAATGGAAAATGCAAAAGAAATTTTTTTTTAAAGAAAACAGTAACAACACACACATCCAATGTTCAGTGAGTACTCACACTGTTCATCATAGTCTTCTACTGCAGGCAGCAGCTTTGCCAGACCAGTTATCAGTTTAAATTAGGGAAGATTCCTTTAAACAGCATTGTTGTCTTGAATGGTTCAGCACCAGCCTGTCTTCAGGGAGAGAGCTTGATTCCCAGAAGCCGCCTGGTTCCATGATTAAGCTTTAAAAGCTGAAGAGTCACTGCTAACTAAATAGCAAACTTATTGCGGATGATCTCTCCACCCTCCACCTCCACCTGCTCGTAAAGCCACTTCCTGTCACAGCGGCACTCGACCCCACACTTGCGCGAGCCGCACTCGGGGCAGGGGTAGAAGCAGCCCATGCAATCCACATCTAGACAGTCACACATGTCGTTGCCGTTGGAGAGCAGGCGGCCTTTGTTGTCGTACACTCTGCTTTTGGCTCCGATGCTCTGTCTGCGAAATCCAGAGGAAAAACTGATATCAGCATTTGGTCTGTTCATTCTGTTACAATTAGATTCTGGTGTCTTGAAGCATTTTCACCCTCTGTAGATTTCTGTAATTACTTTCTCACTTTTATTTATGTCTGACATTACGACAATGTAAAACGATAACAGCTGAATATAAACCATCTCAGTATAAATCTACATCCACGCTACTGGCATCTACTACAGTCTGGTAATGAATGAATATAACGAGGAGTTCAGTGAGGAGGGGTAAAAACCTGGGGACAGTTTTGTCTTTCATTTCATTATGAAACAATGGTCAAATCGACTTTCAGATTTGAATAATCTAATTAAACAACCAAGAGCCTGAAGGAAAACCATAACATCTGAGCGCACCAACAGGACTCCAGCTCATATTTCTGTTACTTTCTGAAACCAATGAGCCAACGTTCATACCCACTTCAGGCTGTGATTGACCAGCTGAGCAGAGGTGAGAGATGAGTCCAGGGTTTGAACCTCTCTTGGTCTCTTTTTTAAAATCATGACACCACTATTTCTGTCACTCTTTGTGTGAACAATCATGTGCAAAACAGTATATGCCTTTGAGGAGAGATGGTCTCTAAACGTGCAGGCTTTTCACTTTGTCTTTGAGTGGCCATTCAGAACAACCGCAAATATGTCTGATGAAGTGATCTAACAAGTCTTACAAACTAGTTCTGATGAACACAAACTGACGTGTAGGTTACCCTGGATTACAACAAGAAAGAAAATTGAAATTCTTCCCCAACATCCTAAGACAAGAAATAACACACAGCCATGATTTGTCACCAGTATTAGGAAAGTTTCTTGAAAATGACTATTACTACTAGTTAACTAAATTACTTAACTATTAATCCTTTAAAATTAATAACCTTAATCGTCATTATTATTTAGTTATTACCTCAAACTTTTTACAAATGAGTGCAAATCCCAACCTGTCATTGACATCGTATACATAATTAATCTAACAGACAATTCAACACATAAACAGTATTTAAAGTTCTCACGTGTTTGTACATTAGTTGCAAATACAAGCCTAAGAAACCAACACGGGGGAGCACCCCAGTGGCCCACCTGGTAGAGCCTGTATGATCAGGCTCAGTCCTAACTACAGCATTCTGGCTTCAGGTGCAACCTGTGGCCCTTTGCTGCATGTCATCCCCCTGTCTCGTTCCATCACCTTCCTGTCTGTCTCTCACTGCAGCATCACAATAAAGGCAAAAAAATGACAAAAAAATAACTTTAACAGAAGAAAAAGATAACTCACAGGTGGGAACAGTCTATCTTGACATATTTTGGCAAAAATTTATTTTTTGGCATATACTGAGCAGACAAAAGAGGAGGTGAATTATGCTGCAGAAGTGAAAAAGGTTTATTTTTCATTAGGGTAACTTCTTTATTGGCATTAAAATTAAATCTGTTGTTCACTGCTCCAACATGTCAGTCATGTCATGACAGTCGACTGGTCCACTGTCTGTGGAGGTATTTGTGTATCTGTGAGTAAAGTATGCCTCCACAACAAAGAATTAGATATGGGTGAAGTTTATTAATGGTATCATTTGATCTTTGACTTTAGATACTCACACCAAAATCTAAAACTGACAAATGATACTTTCGCTTGTACATTTTTTCTTGCTATAATCCGTTGTTGCCGATAGTGTAAATATGTCAACTCTTCATTATACTGCCTGGCCAGTTATTGATGAAAGACAAGAGAACTACACCATCAACCCAGAAATCTAAGGTATATCTTCATTTGGCCACATTACTCCATCATTCCCACCAAACCCAAGTAAAGAGTAAGTGAAACATCAGCAGCTTTATCACTACTTAGTGTTTCACTCACGTCACTTCATTGAGTAGAGGAGTTAAAGAGGTATAAACTATAAAGTAATACTTTTATCATTTAATTCAGCAGAGGCTGGAAGTAGGAAGGAAACACAATGTCTCACCTGTCAGACAGTTGTTTTCCTCCACGGCTGCCTCGTCCACCCTGTGACAAAATAAATGAGCACATATTATACTGAAGTAAATTATCCACACAACAGGTAATGTGTCAATTATAGTTAATCATAAGAAGAAAAGAGCATTTGAAATGAACCTGACAGTGATGCTGTTGATTATCAATAACATAATGTCAATAATATTATATTAATATCTTACTATTAAATTGAAATCAATTTTAAAGTCTGTAATTATCACAGCAATCTGATCATTTATACTTTTGTCTCATGAATATCACAGCTCTACACATCTTCGCATAAACCCCCACCTTATCTACGATGACATTAAAACTTTCTTCAATGGTGACAGCAGCTTGTGGTTGTTACCGTTCTTATTGTGCTGGACTAGAGCAAAGCTATCTGCTGCGACGCCAGTGTCAACTATAAACAGTAAAAGAGTCTGGAGTGTAAGTTGTCCTTTTATGTTAATGAGATACTCGCTGGTCTCTGAACTGATGACTCTACTTTTCATCATAACAACACAATTTTCTGTTGTTAATTAAACAGGTATACAGACAATTGACTTAACAGCGCTCTGTTAGATTGTAAGCAGCGTGCTGAATCATTAGCACCATTACTATGATCACTATTATAAATATTATTGTTATTTGCACTGGTAGGGGGAACAGTAACAGCAGCATGCTATTGGGATTGTAGCTAATGAAGCTCATTAGCTACACTGCATACATTTTGTTCATGCAATTTAAAGTACATGAGCTGTCACATTCATAATACTGAAGGAATGAACTGAATGGTACTTCAAAAAGGTGAAATACATGATGGATCCACAGAAAGAGAAAAGCTCACCCTCAGTCCTCCTCTTTTGTCTCTGCGTAGATTGGCGGCTTCCCTCACTCTGTCTCTGTCTGCTTGTGTTCCTATCTGATTTGCAACGGTTGTCTCCTTTGGTATCACTCCTCTTTTACGAAGTTCAATCTGTGGATTTTACATAGTTATCTTGTTATCATGTTTTGAAAACAAATTGCTGTTGGAGAAGGAAAGTCTATATAATGTCGTGAGCCTGCACCTTAGATGAATCCTGCCCATGGGTGAATATGGTGGGCACTGCGTCCTCCCTCAGGAACTGTTTTCCATTGTAGTCCCTGAAGCAGTCGGTCCTGAAATGCTCTGAGCAGAGGCAGGTGTTTGCTGTGGGGATGAAGTTCTTCATCCCCAGGCTGTGCACCCATTTGCTGGCAAGTTGAGGCTTGCTGAGTGGGAACCTGATACACAGGGGAGGGAAGAGATTGTTTCAAACCCGATGATAACATGACTTCAACCATCACACCTGTTAAGATAATGACCAACAGCCTGACAGACAGTTATGGGGGACGGACACCATGTATCAGATACATAAGGCGTATTTATTAGTTAGTCTTAACACCAGGTCACCAGGCTTTCCAAATGCACAGTCTTTGAGATGTAGGACACTTTCAAGTGGACATATGCAACTGTCTGAGGCATCAACCAGGACACAACTTTTGTCCTCGTGTTTTCAGGGCTGATCAGCACCTGACACGTTAAAGAGCTGAGTGTAAGTACAGGTTTGTTACCGAGTTATAGTTGAGTCCCAACCAAAAGCTATTACAAGTTTTGTCATATCTTTCATTCTTGTGTTTTAATGTTTATTGTGTCCTACCACTGTTTTCCTGTCAGTTTCTATTAGCCTGATGGGAGAAGACGTCTCACCCATTAAGTGAGAGACAGTTATGGTTCAGGGTTCAGCAAAAATAAAACCTGAGAAGATGCCACATGGTGTCGCATTGTGGTTCAATGGAGTCACCTCAGGTTATAATAGCTACGAGAGGTTATTATGGTTATATATATGATAATTATGACGGTAACTGCAGCGCCAGGTTAAATTCAACTCAACCCAACGTGAAACCTCAGCCGGTGAAAACTTACCTGTAAAATCTTATTTCCGACCCTTTTACAAATTTATTGTTACATCCTATTGCCGCACAAATAACGGGCATGGTGGAAAAACTATGCGATCAAACTGGAAATAAAACTGAAATCACGCAGGGAAAAAAAAAAAAAACAGCTGTGGTTTGTGATTGTTTTCGTTCCTTATTTTCCTCGCTGGAGATAAAACATATATCCGCTTCAACTTCCGGTTTTACTTTGGAAGGGTCTGCCCTCTAGCGGCGACTCATATGATCGATTCAATTAAAAAAAGAAAAACGAATTAGTGGCTTTCTTTAAATCACTTCTCAACGCTCATTTTTATAGACTTGCTTTGATGTGATGTTGTCTTTTCACCTGTTTTGTTTTCCTATTATTATAGGATGCATAGTATTTGCTCCCTGTAGTTATTTTGGAGTATATTGTTTCATATTCATATGTCAAAGTAGCTTGTAAACTTTGTTTTTAAAGGTGGTCTGAAAATTTAAAAAAAAAAGTAATACTTCATATTCCTACGATCATTATAAACGCGTACGGCAGATAAACATGACCACCTGACAGGTGGGGCGGGGGACTTGCTGTGACCCCTGCCGCCTGTAAGACCAACCACAGGGCGGTGAACCCCGCTGTCTCTGGCCCTCAGCCCGCCGCTTCCTGCTGCAGCAGCCGCAGGCCGAGCAGCCCGGGCCGCCGGATCACATGACAGGAGGACGCTGGTTCGTGCAGCGAGCTAACATGTTAGCTTCGGTTGTCAAAGCCGTTGTCAGCAGCCGCGGACGGACGGACGGAGTATCCTGCCCTGACTGATAAGTAGTTGAAAACGCGTCAAGTCTCTGGCAAGTCAAACAATTTAGTCTTTTGTCAACGATCCCGTGGTTTTGTTCGCTAACGAAGCTGAACTTGTTAAAAGGGAGTTGCTTTCGAGTGCGGGGGTGTTTGGCTAACGTGAACGATATTGGCCTTGTTTGGATTTGACCATGGAGCCAATCTTGCCCAATCCTGCGTAAACACCCAGATGTGAGTTTTTCACCAGGATTGATTGGTACATTGAAGCGTTGTTAACAGCTGTTCACCTTTACCAGCTGAACTTGTAGCTAGCTGCTTGTTTGTCCGCCAGGTAACAGCAGCTCTGGTTAACTAACTAACTTGGCTAATGTTAGCAGTGAGTCTGTGGCCACAACAACCACTGGATTTAGCTTCATCAGCCTCAACACGAAACGCGTCTTATGTCCTGTAACGTTGATCCTTCCAGTGTTTACATAGTTAACAGGGTTGCGAAACAACGTTAGCTCTCAGTTGTCAACTAGCTAACCACCGAGGCTAATTTAGCCAGGCGGTGGCAGTCCGGTCCACCCCCCCCCCTTCACGCCTGGTCACGGTGTGTGTGCTTGGGTCTCATCAAGCTTGTGCCTGAAGCTCTGACTACTGCTCCATCCACACAGGTGTTTTCACTGATTCTGCCTGATCAGTCCTGTATGGGGACGTGAACACACCCTGGCATCTGTTGCATCTGTCAGTGCAAGGCGACTTATGTCTTTATTACCTTTTGTCTATTAATCTGGTGACAGCACTGGGTCATCCGGTGTTAACCCGGGCAGAGGTCTCTCGCTCAGGAGAAGTGAAAACACTGTTTCTTCTTCTACCAGGGTGTGTTGTGTGTCATTTTGGAGCCTGTGACTCCTGAAAGCACTGACTCTTTGCTTTCACACCAACTTGTTGCTGAGTGTGATAGTCCATTTTTGCTTCACCGGAGAGAGTTACATCCGTTGGTACTCTGAGAAAAGGACATTTCCCACTCACTTATGCTGACTGTACTTGTACGCTGATGTCTGGGGGCATTTTTCACTCTGTAACCCACCAACATGGTCTCTGGCGGCCACAGTAAATGTCACGTGATTGATTGTTGTGTCTATACCCTATTAGAAAAGTGTGTGAAATTGCTATTATAATTATCAAATCATCAAATTTAATATGATCAAGTATCTTATTTTGTCCAAAGCCAGGTATTCAGGGAACAGTCACAGAGGACTTTAAAACACAAACAACAAATATTCTCATTTTGGGAGCTGGAATTTGTAAATTCCTAATCCTGCCTAGAAAATGACTACATGCAATTGATAACTTTAACTGTTGATGAGTCAGTTGTGTAATTGATCTCTGGCTAATTAATCTCAAGTCAGTAGTTGTATAATAAGCAGATGAATTTAAGGTTTAAGGAGGATTTTGTCTTGGCATTACAAATCTACTTGAGTGAAAAAATACTTCATTATGGAGTAAACAGATGTTTGACTAGTAGACATATACAATTAGAACTGGTCCCATCTTTTAACTTTTAACTAAAGTTTAACATTGACTACTGAGTTATAATCAACTGTAGATGGTTATAATGACTAAACCAGGTCCATTATGAGTGTTGTGGCATTTTATTAACATACTGAACTGGTAGATTATCTACAGAGCATGTCAGAGTTGATTTTGAGTTATAACCTGAGGTTGAAATAATGTGTTGAGTACGATCAAACGCTTGGGTCTATCTCTCTACTTAATTGTACTTGATTTTTTTGTTGGAACTTTCATTTAATTTCCAGTCATCTATGAAAACATGCACATGGACAAAGGTGACTGACTGATAAGATGCAGGGGACATTGGACTCAGAACAGCAAGATCAGGGTGCAGATGATATAATGTCACAGGAAGAGTAGAAATGTTTTACAACCAAAGTATGTGAATTCACCCAATAAAACCTGGTTCCTTTTGATTAGCAGAGGCATTGTCTGTGAGTGAGATTTTAGAGCTTGTTTGAACCACTTTAAAATGATCAGAAATCAAACAATTGTAGATTTATAATCTGTAATCATGACATGATGTTTGATATATCGATTTGTGGTTTCTCAACATGTGAATATTAGACCAGATGTTAATCACTATGCCCTCAGGTTACTGTCCTTTTCAGTTTCAGTTAAATGATTGATGCTTTTAATCAAGATTGAAAATAGAAAATTGTTTTTGTGAAATATGCTGCGAGACATTTCTGTGAGGAAGGCTTTATGTGCCGACAGCTTTTCATCTCAGACAGTTGACTATAATACTGGTTATATTGTGAAAGAACCAGAGGAGAGATGGGGTTTTCCTCAGGTGTCTGAGAAGTAGGAGGCTGTTTTTAGTAAAATTGGCTGCTTAAATACTCATAGAGGAAAAGACTGGAGCACTACAGCCCTGTGGGGAGTTGAGAGCAATGCAAATGACCAAAAGTAACCTCTTATGTTCCCTCTTTTACTACCCCTCCCTTCTGTTTTCCCTCCCATCTCCCATAGGGCATTGTAGGAAGAGACTCGTCTTCTTTTCTACTCACTCTCTCCAAGATATCAAGTCATTAAACTTCCACCCAATAAGTCACAGTGGTTTTGGCATCTTCAAGACTCATCAGGCAAGCAAGTGCTCCATCACCGCAGGGATATCGACAGACTGAGGTTGTGGACTCTCATGGACAAGATGGATAGGCGATAAATAAGACATCAACTTCAGAGGTAAGGTCAGTCCAACGTGATGTCTGTCACAGAGTCTCTGAGGAAGATTCATTTGAGCTAATGGGTCTTTGCATAAAAATGTTGTCATTTATATTTTTTGTAGGCATTGACCGATTTTATCTAGACAAAAAAAGGCAGTAGAAACCTTTAAGTTGCTTTAGAGGAAAAATACAGAATATTATTGAAATTCCCTGAGAGTTTCACTCTTTTTGTCAGAAAATTGCAACATTACTGCTAAATACTGACATGGATATGTTAAAGGCAAATAGTGTTTCCCACAGTCATCCTTTGCCTCATTTTAGTGTAATTTTAGTCAGCATTAAGTGAAAACAGCCTTAACTGCTGTTACAGAAAAAGCCACCAAGGCATCTTTTATGCTAAGTAAAGTATTGCCCTCATCAGTACTTCCTTGTTAGACTACGAGCATAACCACTTCACTGGTTTACTATGGTATTTGGAGGCTAATCGGTGTGGCTTGGAAAATTTTGTTAAATAAATTTAGTCTCTGCTATTGTGGCTGTTTTATTTGTTGTTGGGTTTGTCCCTTTACCGTCTTATGATCAGAGTAGAGTTATATCATTTGAACCAGACACATGTAATCACACTTGTTCTGTCATTCCCCTTAAGGTCTCTCTCTATTGAAACATAAAGAACCATAAAAGTAGTTCAATTTTTTTGATGAATGATTATATAAAACAAATCGCATAAACTCGTTTGTTCTCTCTCTGCCCAATGGGGGGTGCCCTGGTGGCTCACCTGCTAGAGCGTACATCGTTGAGACTCCGTAGTCTCCTAGGTTCGCGTCTGACCTGCAGCTCAGTGCTCCATGTCTTACCCGTTTTCCTGTCTCTCTCTTACTTTCATGGTAATAAAGGCAAAAATTTGAAAAAAATCACTAAAAAACATAAAATGAACAGGACTCAACTTAAATAATTTGTTTTGAAAAATAATATATTTCTGCCACACAAATGACGCACTGCTTTTAAACTTTGGTATATTGTGGTGGCTTATAAACATGGGATGCTACTAAACTAAAGAATAGGCAGTTTTGAAGCTCATTTAGATTTTTTGTGATGATGGTTTTACTGGGCTCTGCTCACTGCTGTGTTGCCATGCTATAGGCGAGACTGTTTCTGACGTATTCATCTTAACTAAATGTAAATATAAAATAAATGTAGGAATTCTCTACAAGACGAAGCCCAGTACTAGTTTGGTTGTGCACTCTTAAAGCAGACACAATTTTTATTTTATTTTCCCAGGATTTTGTATAGATAAAGTTATGATTGGACCATATGATGTTATATACCTGAGAGATATCCTCCATAGTGTTTGTACTTAAATATTTATTCCTTTAATTGCTTAATCTAACAAATTAATGCACAGGGTGGTATTGAATGACTTTCCAGAAAATATACACAAATATGACAGAAGCTATATCAGTCTCATGATTTAATATTATATAGAAAGGATTTTCCCTATATCCATCCCACATTTAATAAAAGTGAACTGATAAAATGGGTATAAGACAAGTACATAATAATAGTAAAACACAAGGGGTAATGTGCACAAGACAGTACAGAAGGCCATATGTTTTATAACCTGGTTTTCTGTCTTGTAGGATGGGTAAGAATAGCTAAAAATCAGGGTGTCTGCTGATTCAGTTTCCTGGAATGCATCCATATGTGGCACATGACAAACTTTCATTTCTGCTTTTACAGCTGGTTGGTTTTCCTCTATGCACATTTTTATAGGCAGGGTTTGGAGTTGATTCCAAGGCTTTTCATATTTTAGATCTTTCTAAGAACGGCAATCATGCTTTGTAAGAGAATAGTAATTGCCCCGCCTTTGGTGCCATTTTGAATTTCAATTTGTCCTAAACCTGCATACAGTAAAACAATCTACCTGCAGTGTTGGCATTGCTTTATCTTAAGCTTTCATATGTGTGTTTGTTTCTGGGGGGACACTACTCAGAAGCTCTTGCTATCAGAAGCTTCCTTATGTGAGATTAATTCAGGTTTAAGGTAAACACAGACTTTAGTCACTGTGCATGGTCAATGCCTTTCTCTTCATTGGAAAATCTCCATCTACTTAATTACTGACTACATACAAGCCAGATAGGCAACTGACTGTGCAAAAAGTAAAGCAGGTGGGACCATAGCATCATCCTCAGGGGAGTTTGTTTTTCCTTTTTTATTCTTTTTTTGGTCATACTTGTTAAATTGCCATAATTAAATAAAATTGCTCTTTGTATATTTCAGGTACACGTTGATTTCGTAATGACAAGCTGCTGTGCAGAAGATGTCCACGCTGTCTGTGACTGATATCCCAGATGTTGGTCATGGTAAGAGGAACAATAACTTTCAAAAGTATTAGTCCACAGGGTATAATTACCCGTGGTTGTACAATGTCAAATGCATTCATGTACAAGACTGTTTTGATATCTACAGCCTCTAACAGAAGAGCTACAGCCTCCTTCAATAAAAAAAAAAAAAAATGAGTATTTTTTTTCTATGAGCTTTAGGTTGTATGTGTGTTTCTGTTGTGTACCTCTGCCAGAGCTAATAAAGCCAAACGGTAACAAACGTGTTGTATTTGTGTCTCCCCTGTCAGATGAGAGTAAGGTGTTTGATGGGGCCTCTGAGTTGCAGCTGGACTGCATGGTTGAGGAAAGCAGTGGAAGCACCACAGTGAAGCACGACGGCCTGCTGTCGCTAGCTGACCTCTCCCAGTCAGATGACTTCCACGTCCCCCCTCATAACGGCCCTTCACTGACTGAGATGAGCAGCCCTCTGCCGGTAGAGCCAAATGACATCAAACTGGATCCAGCTGCAGGTGACACACCTGCCAGCATAGGTGAGAGTAAAGCTCCAACACGCAACTTTATTGCTCCTCTCCAGACATGACATTAAATCTGAATCCTCCTTGTATAGAAGGCTTTAAACTGTTAGTTTCTCACTTAACTTAATTATATACAGCACATATAAACCAAAGTATACCACATGATTCTAGGTGTGTTGTTTCAGTTAGTGTTTCTGCTTTAGTGATCGATGAAGAAAAACAGGACATCACTGAGTCCGTCACAAAATTTTGAAGATGTAAATGTTAGAGCAGATCTATTTTTACTCAAGTCTATTTTCTAGCACACTCACCACCTGGTGTACCAGTCATAATGTGAAATAGGTTTTCTTTAAGTGTGTGTAATTGGACTGGTGAGGCAACTTCTGCAGACTAGACTAACCAGTCTACTAATCTCAGACAAGACTTTCCCACAGTTTGACCGTTTTTATTTTTATGATGCCATGATCTTGGACGGGCTCATTTTAGCTTGAAAGGTTTCCTCAAACCTTATCTTATCAGTAGAATGAGGGTTCCACATCATCTACTCTACATTTTAATCAATGGATCTCTATTAGTAATAGTTACACTTGTAAAACATGATACCTACTATACCATGGTCACTATGCAACAGTGGTGACCACTAAAAACTTTACTGTAGCCTCACATAAAAAAGCTCAAATTTTTAAAATGCTATTTCTCCATTCACTCAATATCTATTAAAAGGCAGGGAAATGGTATTCAATATAGGCGCTATATAGAGTTGAATCAACATATCTGACACATATTTAGGGAGAACTGAATTTTATTGCATTTGATTGAAATTTGCATATTGAGCCACTGCCTGTAACTGTTATGCTGCTTCAGAGAATTTGCTGAACTGAAATTGTTCAAAGTACTTTATATGTTTACCACCTCTTTATGTTATGTCTGTGTAGATGGCCAGCCAGTGAAGAGGAAGAAGGGGCCTGCTCCAAAGATGCTAGGCAATGAGGTGTGCAGTGTATGTGGTGACAAAGCATCTGGTTTCCATTACAATGTGTTGAGCTGTGAGGGCTGCAAGGGCTTTTTTCGCCGCAGCGTCATTAAAAGTGCCCAGTACTCCTGCAAGAACAACGGCCGCTGTGAAATGGACATGTACATGCGCCGCAAGTGCCAGCAGTGTCGCCTGCGCAAGTGTCGAGAGGCGGGCATGCTGGAGCAGTGTGAGTGTCTCTTTGCCAAATGAATCAGAGATATAGAAGATTTAAATTCCACTGCCTTTTGGCAGCAAAAATAATGAAAATAAAATGGATCCTGTTAAATGAGAGCTTGAGCTTTGGTCAAGATATACATCCTCTTTGACCTATAGGCGTGCTGTCTGAGGAGCAGATCCGACTAAAGAAGATGAAGAAGCAGCAGGAGGAGGAAACGGCCCGCACGTCCACAGTAGTCACCCCCACACCTCCACAGGAAGCAGCCACGCTGGATCCACAGCAGCAGGAGATGATTGAGAAGCTGGTGGCCATGCAGAAGCAATGCAACAAGAGATCTTTTCTTGACCGACCAAAAGTGACAGTAAGTGAAAGTCTCAGAGAAAAGATCTGCGGTTTGATTTGACCAGTTTATTGTACCTCATGTAATATTAATAAGGTATTGACTTGTGATTTTATTTATTTACTCCAAAACTCAAACAGTATAATGCAAATTCCAGCCCACGTCCATTTATTGCTGTTGCAGGAGTAACAATTAATTGCAACAGTTAAATCAGCTTCACTTAAAGCTTGGGTGCCTGTTATTCTACCATGACGTGGCTCTATAGTATCGCTAAGAGAAAATATAGCTGCCATGAGCAAAAAAAAATAGCTAGGGTGTGACTGTAGGTGTGTAAAGGCAAATTTAGAGTCTCAGTCATATGAAGTCAATTTCCAGTGCAATCCTACTTGATTTGAATCCAGGTTTAATTTATGTTATGCTGCTGTCTGTGGCTTTGATGTTTTGAAAGCATATAAGGGAGATATTTACGCCATGCCAACTGATTCATAACTGTGCTTGCGTGTTAATGTTTTTGTGTGTGTAACCAACAGCCGTGGCCACAGAGTCAGGACCTGCAGAACCGGGAAGTGCGTCAGCAGCGGTTTGCCCACTTCACTGAGCTAGCAATCATGTCAGTCCAGGAGATTGTGGATTTTGCAAAGCAGCTTCCTGGTTTTCTGGAGCTCACAAGGGAGGACCAGATAGCTCTGCTGAAGACGTCAACAATCGAGGTTTGTCATAATTTATTATGAAATATTGTTTGTGGAGCTTTAATTTTAATATGAAATGATGGATTTCAAATCTTTCTTGTTGTTACAAGTGAACTCTATTAACGAACTAATTAAATTTTAAACTTTGCAATGATGGACATTATACCCCTCAGCAATGTTGTGAAAAGTTTCTACCTGTGTAGGTAGCAACACACACACTGTGTGTGTGTGTTGCGTGTGTGTGTGTGTGTGTGTGTGTGTGTGTGTGTGTGTGTGTGTGTGTGTGTGTGTGTGTGTGTGTGTTTGTGTTGCATGTCAGTCTTAGTTTTGCTGTATATCACCAAGAGATGCTTGTCTTCCTCAGATCATGTTGCTTGAGACATCTCGGCGGTACGACCCTGCTATTGATAGCATAACATTTCTGAAGGATTTCAGCTATAATAAGGAGGATTTTGCTAAAGCAGGTACGTTATCTTATTTCTGCCTGTCCACTGTTGTACAAATATTAGCTATCACTTATATTGCATCGCTGTATTCCATCTTCTAAAAAAATTGAGTGACCAAATTTTGCACGTTTTGTGTTGTGAGGAGTTTGTTCACTTATATTTTTCCTCACCCAAGCACAACCAAACTATTGTAACACAATCAGTCACACTTTAATTGCAGTGTATGAAACCTAATGTATTTATTATTTATTATTCATTCCTTATATAATTTACATATCAAAATAAAAATATGTTGCTCCAACTTCTGTTCAGTAATTACAATCTCTGTGCTAAGTATACTGAAGTCCATTGTGTATTATTGCACCACTTTTCACCACCACTTTTCCTTCTTTTTCCTGATTTTTTTTTTGTTTGTTTGTTTTCTTGTCCCTCTCTCTACTCCCACCACCTCAGGGCTTCAGTTTGAGTTCATTAACCCCATCTTTGAGTTTTCAAAAGGAATGAATGACCTGCATCTGGACGAGGCCGAATATGCTCTGCTCATTGCCATCAACATCTTCTCTGCAGGTCAGAATTCATGAGCTTCATAAGCTACGTAACCTGTGACTCCTCAGTTGTCTAAGTTGTCAGTAGTTGCAGATTTTGCATTTTTCAGAAAACATTGATCAAATTTTACATTTTTAAAACATCTAATCGATTTAGAAAGAGTAACAGGTGTCTTTGTTTTGTTTCGTTTGATAAACTTTGTTAGATCGGCCGAATGTACAGGATCATGATCTGGTGGAGAGGCTTCAACAGCCCTATGTGGATGCACTGCGCTCCTACATCATGATAAAGAGACCAAATGTAAGTAATCAATGTTTACATAACCTCCCCTCTTGTGACCAGCATGTCAGCATAACCTGGTGGCCATCATCACAACAAGCACATTGTTTCAGGGCTGAGGACATGTTTGTGTTCAGACTGGTGGGGTGGGGGGGTTTAAACAGTTACAAGAGCAGTTGTGAGTTAGATGAGAAAGGAGAAACTTTTACTGTAATACAGCTGCTACCTCTTGACTACCAACTCCTTTGTTACTTCCTTTTTTTTTCTTTTACATCAACTGAAAACAGAACTGCAGAGAAACATAATAAGTCATTCCTACAGACATGTTGAACTGTCTTCTCTGCTTCCACTTTTTAACCTTTTCAGTAGCTTTTTTAAAAAACTTTTATTGCAATGCTTTCCTCAGGATCACTTGATGTTCCCCCGGATGCTGATGAAGCTGGTGAGCCTTCGTACACTAAGTAGCGTCCACTCAGAACAGGTCTTTGCCCTTCGTCTCCAGGACAAGAAGCTCCCCCCGCTGCTCTCTGAAATCTGGGACGTCAATGAATGACTGCAAACCTGATGTCTCACACTTTGTGGCTTTATGAAGTCAGAGACTGACATGGCATCCATGCAGGAACACTGAAACCTCTCTGCCCACCTGGTCAGGGATTGGTTAAAGCATTGAGATTTTATTTTCTTGTGGGAGGAGAGTATCATTGCCCTTTGCTCTCAAACAGACTGGCTAAAATGTTTTGTGTTCATGAGGAGATACATGAACACCTAGTTTTCTTTGAGCCTTTTGTTGTTCTTCCTTTTTGTGTAGATGCTGACATGATTGTGGCGATATTAAATACCAGCATCAGGCTCTTTAGCCAGTTATCTCTGATTTAATATTTGTTGAAAGTTATGTCAATCTCTAGTGCAGTTCTATACTCAATCTCTAACAATTATTAGAAAGCTCTGAGCAGGTCTTAGCTGTGGTTGTCTCACAGCTGAACATTCAGTTGAAATAGTGAGTTTTTTGTTGTTTTTTTTCCTTTTTTTTTTTCTTTTTTTCCTTTTTCTTTGCAGTCGTGCAATAGGTGGAAATGGATTCAGAGTTGGGCCTGAGCAGATCCATATCTGCTGTTATTGATGTTAGAGTGACATGGTAGACCATCTGGATGGTAATGTGAATTGTTATATGGCAACAAATAATTTGTATTCCTTTTTGAAGTAAGTTCAGAAATCAAACGGTTGGTGTAGTTGCTCAGGTAAAGTAATGTGAACTAGACCTCTGGGAATTGGGGGCTTCTATAATTTCTGTTAGGTTAGTTTTCTTCCAAGTGCATAAGGGACCCTTTTGGTCATTTATAGATGCCCATAAACATGTAAATTGTATATTTATTTTCACAGAAAAAGTGTAGAGCGTATCCATGGGATTGTACAATCACATACTAACGCACAACAAAGTAAAACTCTGCGGAAATGGTGATATAACATTTTCTTTTTTACACAGCACTGGTATATTAAATAGGTGGTTCTTAAGTGTCTTGAAACTCCATGTAAAGATGAACGGTTGGTTGAAAAAGGAAGTCAGTCCACCATCTCTGTGACCCTCTTTTCAGATGAATAAAAACCCATACTCACAAAGTTGTGATCATAGATCAAAGCGGAAGGGATTGCCTCTTTTACACCTTATTCATCATCATGTGTATGTGAAATATACTTTCACACATTTCATTAGAAAACAGTCCAGTTATTTTCATATTTATATTTAGATTTTTATCATTAGCATTTAAAGGTGTGAGAAAGGTGCAAGCAACATATAGTTTGAACACAACACAGAGAAATCTGCAGCCTTTTATTTTTGACAATGCACTGTATGAATGAAAATGAGGGAAGAATGTAAAACCAACCTGATCTAAATGTCCACCATAATCTGAGCATCTTCCTTGAATGGGAGCTCAGTACAAACAGCTTTAACTGGTCTTTGGAAAGTCTCCCTAAAAATGAACCAGAGTCTACATTAACGGAGCAGAGAGCAACAGGAAATGAGTAGAAAGATTAAAATTTTAAGTTATAATAAACTTTAAAGTTAAAGAGGTGTAGATGTTAATATTCATGCTGTGTTTTTCATGCATTCTCCTCAACTTGAAATGCTGCATAATGGTTGATAAAGGAATGTCAATGTAAATTCACGATTGTGTTTGTTCTCACTTCATATTCGTGTTGGGTGGTGAGGGCTGAAAACTGGACAAAAGGATGCTCTTGCAGCCTGTTTTTGAAATGACAGAAAGTTCATTAGATGCCTATTTAGCCTTTCCAGGTATCACAATAAGACTTAAATTCTCTGTCCCAACGCAAACAATTACAATGAATTGGGTGAGGGTATAGTTATTGATTATTGATCAATTTTTAATATTTCCAGGTGTAGTTTTTATGGCTTTTGGTTAATGAAATTGTATTTGACAGATGTTATAGCTAAAATGGGACATTTTTCTTCACATAAGCACTAAAATACAAATACACAGGGCTCTCAGTAACAATGGTACAAGTGGTATCTTTACATGTCCAACACGTAGGCAGATAATCTTGTCCAAAAGCACTTGGTGATGGATCTAATGTGTTTTAATTTTTTTTTTTTTTTTTTTTTTTTTTTAAAACTTCATCCACCGACATATTGGTGTTGAATAATGTTTTTCTCTCTTAATTTAAGACATTTTGACTTGTTGGAATAGAAAAAAAATCACAGGTGTTACTAATAACAATGGCATTATAATTTTTACTTGCATATATAGTTTTCCTACTGTGACATTTTAAAATGTCTTACATGAAAAAACCCAGTCTTAACAGATCATCTGTATATTTATAGTACTTAATAAAACTAATGATAAAAGCATAAATTGGTAAGTTAATTGCCCAGGATTTGCCATTCAATCCATTCATGTTATGTAAAACTGACCATAATTATAACAAATAACGCCAAATTCAGCAGCAGCAGCTTGGTGAATACTGGTTGGCTCTGATTTTAAAGATTGACCTATTTCACTATAAGTGATTTTAAATGTACAAACTGCAGTGAGGTCAACCTAATGGCTATTTGTATTAAAGCTGGTATGTTCTTCAACCTGCAGAATCATCAAAGAAACAATAGTAATAGTACTTTTTTTTTCTCCCCCCACACGGTTCCTTTGAAAAACCCCAGAGAAATCTTTTCTGCTTGCAACTGGAAACAAGTGCCCCCCAGTTATATCAGGTAACTTGAAGTGTTTCATTCCTATCTTTAGCTGTATGATGCTGCACTGCTAATTTAAAAGTTGCCTGAATAAGATCTGAAACTTGATATCAGTAAAGGTGATATAACTTTCCTGAGACACAATTTTTCATTCAAAGACAGAAGCCAAAGATGTCCTGGCTTTTTTTGACCATGTATTATATCAAGCCTTTTGCCTTCCCTCTCAAACTTTGATGTACTTTTTATTCATATAAAATGGGAATGTTTTTGGTATTGATCTGCTTACACCCCTCCATCCCTTTGATAAGGTATTGGTTTTCTTTTTGATACATGGATTAACATGAAAAGAAGCAGATAAATAGTGTGCAGCATTGTGCAATTGTATCAGTGATTTCTCTGTTGGCTATGCAAAACTTTATTTTGGGTCTGTTTCAATGATGTGAGGTTTGCTTTTGGTTTCTGGTTTTGCTGTTTGCAGGATATCTCCAGCCAATCACTTTAAACTATTACATTTAAAAGTAGCCTCTGTATTATTGGAGTGAATTTTCCACCATGCATCAATCAACCCCTGGTCAACTGACAGATTTGATGAGCCATTCTTGGTGTGCTATACTCTGATCAAATTAGCAAAAAGAATCAGTTGTTGGCTCTCAAATCTTTTTGTTTCTTTGTGTACGTTATGTTAATGCTGTACGTATTACGGTTAATTATCCTGTATATAATGTAATTGACACCTCTGATCTCATTTAATTCCTGTCCTCAAAGGGTGACACTGTAAACATTGATATATAGAAATGCAAAACTATTTTAATACTTGTAACTCCTGAAGACCATCTGTTTTGTATGTACAGTATAAATTAAAGCTATGCTGTAGTGCTAATGTGTTTGGAATCAATGTTTTCTGGACAGATTTTCATGCTCAGAGACTCAAATTAGACGTAGGTGCAGATGAGACTTGAGATTTGTTTGGTATTTAAACAGGCCGCTTGCCATCTTGCTTTATTTATTCTGGAAATAAATTCCAACTCATAGCACAGACAACTGGTTGCAAATGATGGAATTGCAGAGGGTTTTGAATAACCTCAAAAAGAGCTTGCTACAATGTCTGTGATATGATTTGGTGTGGTTAGAAAGGGTTTCAATATTGTAAATATTGAAATCAAGTTTTTTTTTTAAATATTTTATAGGCTAACATGTAACATGGATGACTAAAACATTTGAGTTTCCTAGACGCTGCATTTCATTTGTCCCTTTAATATGTCCTTGATCACAGTGGACGATGGCATAGTGCATGGAATCAGTTTGAAGTAGTCATAATCATGAAGATCCTTCATAGAGTCAAAATTAAATGTTAATGTCATATCTTCTGTTTTCTCCTGAGATGATGGAAATACATTTTGTCACCCAACACCCAAATGTGTGCAGCAGTGGCATAAAGCTAGTTGTAATAAATGAAGGAAGTATGTGTGGTTTGTTTGCCTTTGGGTTATCTTAATTATCACTGTAGTGGCTATTTGTCCAAAATAAAAATCAAACTTGAATGAAATTAACTGAAACATTCACAGGCACTGAAGCACCATGGGGATGTCATTTACAATGGTGAAATAAGTCAATTGTCCAATTCAAGGTTTATTCATGCATTACAGGCAAGCATACAAACAAAGAAATCATGGTTCATGGTCGCTTTTCTTGTTTTGAAAAATTAAAAAAAAAAAAAAAAAAACCTCTGACGTGCATGTTGGCCCTATACCTGACTCTGTACAAAACCTGTTTCCTATGCTGTATAATTGCTACATCCAAAGTGGACTAAATAAAAAATTAGAATTACATGGCAAAATATACATAAGGAACTAACATAGGAAATCAAATAAATTTAGCCTAAATGAAGCAAATGCTTAATTAATGGCCGATAAAATGTAGTTAATAATTTCACAGTTTGGTAGGTGGGTGGGGTGGATTTTCAGATCATACATACCCCGAAAAGGCTTTGACCGGCCCTGTTCGGCGATAAAACACCGTAAAACACTGTGAACCGATCCGATTATTAAACCGATGTTTGGGTGAACGACCACCTCCGCAGACCGTCCGATGGTGGTCCCTGCAGGGGGCTGTCAGTGTTTTTCCTCAGGCTTGTTTGCCGCTTCCGCTTGATCGGGCTGTGAGTATGCGGAACTCCCCGCAGACTGATGATGATGAAGGGGATGTTGTGAAGGCAGGTTGTGACTGACCGAGCTGCCCGTTCACCACAGCGGAGAGGCGGACACACGCGCACGCACGCACGCACACCGCTTGTTATGCTGCCAACCAGTTAGACGGGGGCAGCTAGCCGGGCAGCCGTTAACCCTGTCGGACTATTTTTTTTCTCCAATGATACGCCGCAATCTGAACGACACAAGGCTGAATTCAGACACACACCGCAGCCTCTCTCCATCTGTGACCGGGGAGGGCATCAACCACCAAGGCCGTCACCACCACCACCAGCAGCAGCAGCAGCTGGCGAGCGTTAGCGGCTAACCGGCTAATGTGAGCAGGTAAGGGAGTCCAGAACCAACGTCCGAACCGTTAAATCCCACGCGCCGCACGTTATGGCGTAAGCCCCGAACCGTTACCGGTGCTCGCGACCGTCTGTTACATTTGTAAGGTTTTACTGCTCGTGAGATAGAGCGGCCAGGCTACTGTTAGCAGCTAGGCGGCTAACTAGCTAGGCAGCCACAGCTAATCCATCCGTGGCGTATGAAACCGTAAAGCTAGCCGAGCGGGGGTGCGAGGGGGGCATCGCTGGGCTGAACATCGAGGACGAGCCGAGGCCTGACATCTTATTGTAAATATAAACAGGATAACACAGTCATAAGCTGCAGGGCCGGCTCCGTCAGGGCTGTCAGGAGGCGGTGACAGCGCCTTATCTCATTTATTACTTTGTTACGGCGAACGTTATCCTCGTCTCACCGTGTGTCGTTACTCTAATCTCCATAGTTTACCCGAGCTGGTTGGGTTGTAAAATACCTACTACATCTCGTAACTAAGCGTGGCTCATATGGGATTTTTACTGTGCAACCGATACCCATATTGTTGAAATCGTGTGACATTGAGGCCTCATCACTCACCACGTTTGAAGCATCGTAGTTATAATGTTTTAACTCAATGTCAAACCAGCAGTAAATATGATCACTCTCCGTAGTTAAGTTTAAATTTGAAGTACTTCCACTCGAGTATTTCTGTCAAATGGTTTAAGGCTACTTTGCAGTTCACAGATCAAGACTTCACATATAATAATCTTAGACTAGTGGATCTCAATCATTTTGGCCTGATTACTAACCAAAGAGCCATTTATCTTTTGCTGTCCTGTTAGATGGTTTCATTTCAATAACCATTCATGACACTAGAACGTGTAGAACTATGCTAAAAAGAAAAAAATTGTAAGTGTGTGCTAGGACTGTTTTTCTTCTTCTTCAGTCATCCCACAGCCTGTCAGATTTCATTGAAGTCACCTAAAATGGGGCTAATTGATCCTGATGTGAATTTGAATTGAATGTCAAAGCCTCAGCACAAAATATGTAAAAATAGCTCAAACGATGACAAATACTCTCACAGGACTAACACACCGTGCACTGTTTCATAGCCGAGTATCATAGCAATGTGTAAGGATTTCTTGTGTAAAAATAAAATGCAGATGGATGAGGGAGATGTTTTAAAACAAATGTAGTGGTTCATGATTTTGCATGTCATGATCATTATGTAATGAATGCTGAGCTGAGCTCTCTCCCTGTTACTCAAGGAGAGTAAAACCGCACCATACTCCGACTGACGTGTCATCTTGTATGATGACACATGACCCACTTGCAACCTGTCATCACACTGCTACATACACACCTACCATTGTTAGTACACGAGTCAACAGTGAACCTATAGGATGTAATGCAAATTTTAGCTTGCATAAACAAACAGACCATGACTTCAAGTATTTTGGTTTTGTAAATTTTGAAAACATAAATGCTGATCACAGGCTGGACAACATCTTAGAAATCAATAAATAAATGGAGAGGAGAGCGTGGTATTTTCTGTCTCGGCTTGATGAAGTCCAGGCTGTCATTTTGTGCTAACCAGATTTGTTGATATGGGACTAAAATTGTTGTTATAACTGCTCAGGCATTGAACACTGTACCTCTAGTTCAGTGAGAATGGAGTGTAGTCTGAAAGTGCAGCAATCAATACTGAAAAATCTGCCCTTCAGTCCATCTCGCTTCATCATTGTCCTCACTCAACTAATTCAACTGAGCCTGCTCTATCACTAGTTACTGTTGTTCACTGTAACTGGCCAGAAATGCTGTCCATGTTAGAGGCCTGTGAATCATATCTATCTCCTCTCTGCGCTTACATAACCAGTGAGTGCTGCCTGCAGACCACTCTAACCTACATCATTATCTTGCCTTTGAAGATTACACATTGTTGTGATGGTTCTTTATACCTGTTTTATTTAGAGAGAGGAACAAGGTTTGATACCATGCTCACTCTTAAAATACATTAATCAGTAAAGTGGTGTAGTCCTTCCATCCTCATCTAAAAATAATGCTGTGGTCCTGTATCTTTGTGTTGGATGAGTCTGCCTTCAGCTCTGTTTGCAGTCCTGCTGCTTCATAAAATAGCCATTTTGGTTTTGCACCAGGAAGCATTCATGTTGCAGTTGTAAATGTTGATTCATTGTCCTGATAGTTTTGTAAGATCAAGACAGATAGATCTGAGGCCCTAGCCCTCAGTCTTATATATGATATTATATTGTGTGTGTGTGTGTGTGTGTGTGTGTGTGTGTGTGTGTGTATATATCTATATATATATATTCCACCTTGTGGTTATCTCTTACTGTGTGGAAGGTTGACATTTTTCCCACTACATGCTCAGAGTTGTACCATGTATGTATTTGTGAAAAAAAAAATAAAAATTGAGGTTTTCCACATGTAGGGTTTGTCTTCTTACCAGCCTTTGGATACAGATATACTTGTATACTTATTAACGTTAAGTGACAGATTACTTTGGTTTGCTTGTCCATCCACATTTGAAATGCAGTAGGAGACTGTTAGACTTTTAGTACATTTGAATAATTTTACTTGTATTTTATTTTTTTAAGTGTGAAGAGAGCTGACATTAAGCCTACTCAAAAAGACATGTTTGAGCTCACTGTGTAGGGCTGGGTTAACTGTGCCTCCGTATGGCACCACACACACACACACAGAGCCAGCCTGTTAACTCATTCTTCATGCTTTCCCTGTCAATTATGGACCAGTCTTTTTTATGATAAAATATTCTGTACTACACTGACTTAATACTGATGTATCAGTGACCAATTAGTAAGTTTTTTATTTTGGATCTATTAGGTAATTAAGTAAAACTTAAACCATCTTACCATCATGATCCATCACCATTAGTCAAGTTGAAATTTGTCTCAGTTCATTTGCAAATGGATTCACTACTCATACTAATAGATGTAATTATACCCACAATGCATCTGAAGCTCCCTGTGATAAAGTCACCCTTGATGTCCTAATGTCCACAGGACACAGCTGCGTCTCATGCTGGCTGTCTCATGGCTGCTGCATGCGTGACTTCTGTCCCACTCATGAGTTAAATGCAGGCCATTCATAATTTGCCCTGTTGTGGTCTGCTTTTGCCAGATGAGCTCACATGTCTTAAACATGAAATTCATGTCAGCATTTATTTACAGTTGGCAAAAATTCATATTTAATCATGCATTTCACCTCCTAATAACATTAAAGGTTATTATGGTTTTACTGCTCATATAGCCAAATGGTTTGAACAATATAGAAAGGTAATGCAATTTTTATGTCTGCTGATGTATTTTTTTTTTTTAACACTAACAAAACAGTGGGTGTTATGGCACAGTTTTTTGGGGGTGACAAGATAATTTGCACAGTGTTAATGTGAATGCTAGTGTTAGTAGTTGTTTATTGTACTCATCAAGATCATTATAAACCTCTTTAATGGGCTGTGCCCTTTTGAATTGAAATAAATTCACAAGTTAGCTTGAAGCCACAGCAGACTTCTGTCTGATTATTTAAATTATCGAAAGAGGTAATATTCTCTTTTCTGTCTCACTTGCTTGCAGCGATTTAGGTGTGGTCATTTAAACTGGTGACTGGTCCTTTTCCCCCAGGCTACCCTCAGGTTTTTCAGTTGGAATGCGTGAGTAGCATGAACTACTGGTTAAATTATAGATCCATTAGCTTATCAGTGCAGGGATAAGAGCCCTTAAAAGACAGTGAACAACTGCTCTGGGTTCAGAGTGTTTGTGTTTCAGGGTGGAGTTTCCAAAGCACAGAATCATGTGGCATTTGTTGGTGTTGGAGTAAAGTCTTTTTGCCGTGGCATGATACTCTGGTAGTAGTAGATCCTGTCACTGTAGATTTTCTCTTTCACCAAACATTTATCATAGCTGCTATTGTGAGCTTGCTCTGTCAAAAATGTTTTAAAGCCTTGAGATATTTTTTCCTCATTATCCATGCTCAATTGTGAGTGATATGTGAATATATAATGTTTGTGTGCTTGGTTTCCAGCAGTCTACAGAATGAGGAGTTATAACAGGCTTCTTTATAGAGCTGCCATTTTGTAATGTTTAATAATCGTGCTGGGAGAAATCGCTCATGGAAGTCACAGAAATAACAAGTTCTCCTCAGATGATGGTTCTCATAAGACAGATTTCACCTCAGCCACAAGAACATTTCATTGACAGGAAGAATGCCCATTATTCTTTTTTTCTATCACTCCTATCACCGTAGATGTAAAACAGTGGGATTAAGAGCAGCCAACTAACAGACAGTGAAAATAAAAAAATAAAGGAGCTTCAGTTTTATCCTCACCTCTGACCCCCTTGTGTGGGGGAACTGAAGTTTCTTATGTGCCTACATAATGTATAGGATGACATGTCTGTTGAAATGTGAAAATAATAATGTCTCTGTAAATAGTTTCAGGCAAAATTTCAAGTTAGCATAATACGTACCCTCTCCTGGTTTGTTTGTTTGTAAACGGAGTGGCTCTTGCATTCTCATCACCTTTTACAAGAGAACATCCAGATCACTATTCCTCTGAGATGATTAAGCACCAGTGTTGGTTTAGCTTTGTTTGACTTAAGCACAGACTGCTTGCTTGCAGTGCCCTGTTGCTGAAACAGCAGGAGAATAGCTGTTGAATTCACTTATTTACTCAGTTGTGCTTGTGTACTTAATGTTGCCATGTAGGAAATTTTCATCCGGCTCTATCAAGTTCATAATTTGACGATTACAGCATCTTGACTGTGAGGAGATGCTAGACTTGGGCTGTGAGTGGCTCCATGGTGCTGAATAGCCATCTGTAGAGCTGCTGCTTCAGTGTGCGATATCTTCCTGTCAGTCACAGACATGTAAAGTCTGTAGTGCAAGCAAAGTAGGGTGCTTGTCCCACCAAGGCCCCTAAGCTGCTTACTATATTAGCTAGACTCTACTGAAAAAGCTTTATCCTTCAATGAAAAACAACCAGCTGATATCATGGTCACAACAGAATGCTACAGCATTTAAGACACTAGGAATGCACCATGAGTTTTTGTGTCTACTTTGTTTAGATGTATGCGTTTATAGCCTCTTAATATTTTGTGTATTTTGGAAATGGAGGCTGGAGACATCTTTTGTGCTCTTCCTGCTTTCTCTTATTGTCCTCCATGTTCTCTGTCTGGTAGAATGTGAATTTTTGAACATCAACGTGACAGCATCTCATGCAAAGTAAATGGAGACATGACATTACAATGACATTTCCAGTAGTGCTGCGATGATGTTGAGCATCAGCTTAGAACAAAAATAAAGGAGACGTCTTAGAAAATGAATTCTTACATGTTCATAGCATCAGTATTACTGCAAATAGATACATATACTTTTATGCACATTTAAAACAAAAACAAAAAAAAAAAAAGAAAATTGCAGTATATTTGATAACCATTTTACTGCCAGGCTTCCTCCTACTCTAAAATAATAGCTTTCAGCTTATTGTTATACAAATTTAATGTACCCTGTCCACTTGGACCTGGAAAAATCTTTTATTTTGGACTCTTCTTTTCTATGACTGTCATAGAAAAGAAGATTTATTCATATTTATTGTTTTTCTTTTTTTCCAAAATTAATTTTTTTCACAAACTAACTTGAATTCAGTGCAGCTACATTTTACCTCCTACCTGCTGATCTGTTATTGGTAGATTGTAAAATAAAAACAGGTCTCTGATTGGTAGTTTGATACTTGTTGGAACAACCATGCAATGCCACTTTGACCTAGCCTTTACTGTAATGTTTGTTTTGTCATAATCAATGCTTGACCTACAACAGAATTAATTATTTTTTGTTCCTCATTGTGTGTCACAGGTCTGACTCTGTCATTGTACAAATCATCAAAATGATAACAAAGACGCTGTGTTTCCCAGTTGTGATGGAAAGGCACCACTGACTCAAGAGGGAACATATATCCTGGATGCCGTGACATACAGGACGTGGTCAAGCCAAGATGGAGAAAAAGAAAATGTGCCCTCGCCTTCTTGACTACTTGGTAGTAGTTGGAGCAAGGTAAAAACTTAATGTGACCTTAAATAGTAGTTTTTGGTTAAAGGGAATAGGCATTTGAGGCTGTAAATATTGTTTTGAAAACCAAAGTTCTGTTAGGTCTTGTATTATCCTGGCATGCCAGTTAGACATCATACCTTTAACATAGCTAATGAGTCTCACAGCAACAGAACCTAGAGCAGACCAAAAACTATACTGTGCCAGAAACAGTAATTTTAAAGACACCTTGAGTTGCTGCTGTAGTGGGTGTTTTTGTAGAGGTGCCAGCTGAAGCTACCAGCTACTTTTGCTAGAACTCAAGGCAATGCCATCACCCACAATCACAAAATCAAATGCTGTGTTTTAGGTGCATATAGCATACCTTATAGCTTGAATCTTTGCATTGTGCTTAATAACTCTCTCACAAATATTGAGACTGGGGGAATCATGATTCTTGTAAATAAATGCTCACTTGTACAATCCAGGCTCAAAGAATGTGTAAACTCTATTAGGGTGTTTTGGTGTTTGATAAACGTACAAACTGGGCTCCTTGGTTGTTGTCATCTACCGGTGCCCTGCAGCAACTCATTAACCCTCAACACATCTAGCCTATTTTTGTGTCACTGTTTTGGTTTGTCTGAATGCGCTGTAATTGCTTGCTGCGACTTGAAATTTTTGGAAAACCCCAGCATTGACATTTGATGGCTTCAAGAGTTTATTATCTTTATTAATGCTTTCATCACTTATTAAACACTTTCAGGCTTTTGCTGTGGAATTGGGGTGGCATGCATAATGAAGCATAGCAGCACATTGTTTCAAGCAGAGTAGCCACAGGCGAAAAGGATGATTCACATGGACACAGTGAAATTAGAGGAATGTCTAGGCTGCCACTGTTTTTAGAGTTAGCTGCTGACTATCTCTACTGGAACGTTTAAGTGTTACTGCTTCGGGTCAATTTCACAGATGTTGTGGGATGGGATAAGTGTTACTTGGGTACTTACGGACCATATTTTCTAAACAAGTTCCTGTCTTTTGAAAGTTAAATATAGTTACAAATTTACATCTGTCACCACCTAGCTTGTATCAGGGAATTGTTAGCCATTGCATTGTCCTATCAAGTGATCAAAGGCTTTGGCTTTTGTAGAATGCTTTTCTCATCAGTTAATAACCCTTTCAGATCATTAATTAAAGATTTTGCCTATACATAACTAGGGATAAGAATTTATTAAAATTTTACTAATTGCCATTGTTTATGCTAATTAGTTAGATCATTTCATCCATTCCCATAATGATTCTTGATCAGTCTGTTTTTTCAGCAACTCTGAATTAAGCAAATTAAGATTTTTAGTTTTTGTCAGTGGAGGCAGGTGTTTCTGGTTAAACAGAACTTACTCTTTAACAATGAGTATCTATAATTAATCCATAATCCATAACTGTCCATAATGTTGTTAGAAGCATGGGAAATAGAACATAAAACATGAGAAAATAAGGTCAGGTTCAACAATTCACAAATGATCTTTTAAGCCTATAATGTGGAGCGAGATGTTTCAGAATATTGCTGGTGTTGATGCCCATACTTGAAGGAGTCTCGCTTTAGACTGGTTTTTCCTCTCTGCCATGGCTCCTTTCTGTCACGTTCCCAGCAGCGTAGATGACAAGTTTGATATTGTTTTAGTAACGTGCAGTGATTCTGGCTCTGGAACCGGTTCACAATTCCCATCCCCATGAGGGGAAATAGATTACATCAGAGATGAGGTATAAAACGCCCAGGAAACTGCAAAGAGCTAATGATGGATACAGCAATAAAACATAAGTGGCTGCTTTAAAAACAAAATTCCCTTCCTTCCCTTCGTTCCAGGCAACCAAGCAGTGACAGTGTCGCCCAGACACCTCAGCTCCTCCGCCGCTACCCGCTGGAAGACCACCATGACTTCCCACTCCCACCAGATGTGGTGTTTTTCTGCCAACCAGAGGGCTGCCTGAGTATACGCCAGCGTAGGGTTAGCCTTCGTGACGACTCCTCATTTGTTTTCACACTGACCGACAAGGACTCAGGAATTACCCGCTATGGAATCTGCGTCAACTTTTACCGCTCTTTTCAGCGAGGACATCACCGTACTCGTGGGGACAAGAACAGTCACACAGAGACGGCAGCACAGGCAGCGGAGACCATGAGCGAAGGGTCTGATGGCAGCGGTGGAGGGCCACCTTCTGCGTTACTGCCGCCTAACAATGCAGAATCAGCACCTCCACCTGCCTCTGGAGAAGAGGGCGGAAAACCAGGTGCCGAGCTAAATGCCGGCAAATCCCCACAGCACAGACGAAGCGCTGCTAAGATGGCAGCAAGGAATCGCAACAGCACGTTGACCTCGCTGTGCATACTCAGCCATTACCCCTTTTTCTCCACCTTCAGGGAATGCTTATATATTCTCAAGAGGCTGGTGGACTGTTGCAGTCAGAGGCTAACACAGCGGGCTGGGCTCCCTCGTGCCACCCAGAGGTGAGGTTTAAGATTTTATCCATAACTATCCATGCTTAGTGCATGCATATTACCAAGAGGATGAAGCCTTTGATTACAACAAACCTATCGCATTTACTTTCACACCATCAGTTATTAGCCTTTGACTTGGTCAGTACATTGCTTCCTCCCTGCTCACCTGTAAATTCAAGGATGAATAAAAGGATTAATAGCACAGCTTAAAAACAGCTTAAAAACACAAGCAAATTGGGCAAAGGCAGTTGATCCTTAATTATCTGTCTTCATCATTTGTAAGCTGATGGCATCCATGTGAATTATTGCACTGATGCAGGTTTGGTACAGTTGTTTGCTGTAATTTAAAAATGTCTAGGTGAGAAATGTTTACAGTGAATAGCAGGAATTTGCAGCTTTTACAATATTTCTGCTGCTGTTGATGCAGTTCTTGCTGCTTTAATTCCTCCCCCATCTGCTTCTCTCATTCTCCACCCTTTATGTGTTATGTTTGTTTTTCAGAATTAATTAATTGATTAATTATTAATACTAAAAGGCTTTGACTCTGGCGCTCTGCAGTTTTGCAGGCCATCTGCAGCTTATGTCATGGTTTCACAGTACGCTTTATTCCACCATGCTCCACCTTGATGATAAGTAATGGCCAAAAATATTTACAGTGTATTTCATCACCTCAGTTTTGAATGATTTGTGTTACAGCAGATATTATTATTTTATCCAGTCTTACAGGTTCTCCATAAGAAGAAGTATAGGGACAGTTTTTAAGAATGAGAAGTGTTTTACAGTTGGATATGTGAAGTTTTGTTGATAAATTCTTTCATGGGTAAATTCATAACCCTGCCTGATATACCCACTGTATATACAACAATATGAAGAAATGGGGTCAGCACGATGGTGTGCTGGTTCCTTGCACAGTCCAAACACATGCACATTAGGTTAATTGGTGACTTTGAATTACTTGTAGGTGTGAATGTGAGTGTGAATGGTTGTTTGTCTCTATAAGTCAACCCTGCGATAGACTGGTGACCTGTCCAGGGTGTACCTCGCCCAATGTCAGCTGGAATTGACTCCACCACCCCTGTGACCCTTTATGAATAAGTGGTGTAGATGAAAGATGGATGCATGAAGATACAGCTTTTAGCTCAGTAGTTCCCTTATTAGACTTGAAACAAAGAATTGATAATACTGTAAATTGATTTTTCTTGATGAAGCATCAGCAGTGATGGACTCCGCACCTGTGCACTGTATTTCGTTGTGACATTGTGTTGTAATGTGTCAAGTATTTGCAGTGCTCTTTGGGTAATTTTGTTGCCATGGGTGACACAATAGATTGCAATTCTGCAGTGACAAAGTGTTAATTAGGCTGTCACTTAACGCTGGTTTAGGCCTGGTATGATTGTTGGTGTTCACATGTTTTCTCCACAGTCGTCTATTTATAGCAGTAGAATCAGTGCAGCTTTCCCCTTCATCACTACAGGGGATTGGAGGAATGTCTAATACACACTTAATCTCATACCTTGACAGTTTTTTTCTGGTAAAATGTTGCAGTGGATCTACATATCAGCACAGAACTGTGGTTTCTCTGACAAACCTTGGAAAGATCATTCAAGCCAAAGGCTGAACAGACCTGAAACCGTTTTTTTCCAGACATGGTTTGTTGAATTGCGTTATGTTAATGATAGATGAGATGGCAAGCCATTGCATAATGGCTTGGAGCGCATAGTGTTATGGTGGCTGTGACAGATTGAGGTCTCTGGCTGCCTTTGGGTAGCAGCTGCAGTTGGTGGGAGGGCTCCAAAGGACTAATGATTTATCTCCCGTCTTGCCACACATACACTGGGTATACACTGTATAAGGGGTTTAATGGCACCATGTGTGCAAGAGTGGAGGGTTTTTACATCAATATTTCGTAATTGCTCAAGAGCCTCCCCTGTGTTTCAGTCATTTGCTCATCATATTAGTGACTTCACTGGGTGTTTGCTCAGGCCTCTTGGTAGGTGTCTGCAGCAATCAAATCAGCAAATTATGTTGTTTATTTAGTTTTTAAACATATAATTACTGTTGAATGACATCAATACATGTATTAGTAAAGTGTATCTTGTGTATTGTTGACAGATTGAGAGAGCATTTGAAATAGGTTTTCTAGAGCTGTAATATAAAACACTAATATAAATAAATATAAACAAAGGTTTCCTGTTGACTTCGCTTTAGCTATTGTAGGTAAAATCAGATGATAGAAGCCTGTTACCTGGGAAAAACCTTTCGTAATAGAGGTAGGGACTAACTTGGCTTTTTTTTTTTTTTTTTTTTTTCAAACTTTATTATCGTTTGTTCTTGGTTTGGTTAGACAAAGAGGCAACGTAAAGGTATCACATTGGCATTAAGAAACTTGTCTGGGGCACAACTCAACGTATACGCTGAATCCTGAACATATACATTGTTTTTTCCCTCTCAGGGACACCATGTGGCGTGTGTTTACTGGGGCGCTGTCAGTGGAAGAGAAAGGCAGCCAGCTGCTGGCCGATCTGCGGGAGATTGAATCCTGGGTGTACCGGTTACTGCGTTCACCAGTACCACTGGCTAGTCAGAGACGTGTGGATGTGGAAGTGTTGCCCCATGAACTGAAACGGCCACTCACCTTTGCCCTGCCTGACAACTCCCGCTTCTCCATGGTCGACTTCCCCCTGCACCTGCCCTTAGAGCTTCTGGGTGTGGATGCCTGTCTTCAGGTCCTCAGCTGTGTGCTGCTGGAGCACAAGGTAAGGACATGTACAGCAATGAGCTCAGGATGCAAACTGTCATAGGAGTGAGTAGGAACATGAGACATGTGCTTGGCTACAAACTGCAACCTAATCACCTCTGGGATTTTAATGAAGACTAGAACGATTGTATCAAGGAGAAAAGAACAAGCAAAGCTATATTTAGTATGTTGTTATTGGCCAGTGGTTTCCCCTGGGATACAGCTGTGAGTTCCTGCCTGGATAAAGACCGCCTTAAAAATGCCTGAGGTGACCGTCATCAGACATTTTAGATGTAGGCTCATTGCACTTTGAACAAAGGATAATGGATATAAAGAAGACTGGGTGCACTGAAGGCCTCAAAGGAAACACTCTTCATTTCGGTCTGTCGCCTCTTTAACACTAGAAGCTTTAGTAGGGCTGTAATAGGAGTTCGTGTTTGGCTTGTGCTGGTGTAGTGTTCTGTTGTTGCTCTTGGTTTACAGGGACACCAACACGAAGGGTCATTACAACAGTCCACAATCCAACCTAAGGTTTATGACTTTAGTGTCACTGCTGAAGGGCCCTAATGTTGGATAAATGCTGGTCCTTTAATTCTGCCTTGAATGCTTTCCACACCCACCCTTAATCTTTTTATTCAGGCATTTGTGTACTGTTTTAGATTAAAAGGTCAGAAAGGTGCATCCATGTGCAGTCATTAGTTGCTGTTTGCAGCCTCCACTTTACCCGCACCTTTTCTCCCCAGGGTCGCCCATCAGAAATAAACTGAAAATGATGAAATGCTGCCATCTTGTATTCACCCATTGTGTTATTATTATTTTTTTTTTTTTTTGAAGATAAATTCATTACATCATTAAATTCAGTCAGGCTGAACTAAGAGCTGCCTGAAGCTTCCTTTCAAGCTTTTTGTGCTCCCAAGTTAATTTATCATAAAAGCTCATGTCTTTATATTGCTGCTACCAATCCAAGGCATAATGGGTTTTCACACCTCAACATTACTGACAAAAAAGAGGAGATGAGGATAGATCCGATGTATAATTATGTGATAGAGCAAACAAGTCAACTAGGTGACAACATATCTATCTATTTAAATATAACTGACTATTGAAATACACAGGAAAATAAAAGTATGGTGTTTTTTCTTAGGTCATTCTTCAATCTAGAGATTACAACGCCTTGTCTATGAGTGTCATGGCCTTTGTGGCCATGATCTACCCTCTGGAGTACATGTTCCCTGTCATCCCCTTACTACCAACATGCATGGCCTCGGCTGAACAGGTAAAATGTACAATTTATCATAAATATGTTTCAAGTAAGTCGATGGTTTCTTCTACAGTTTTTACCAAACTTGCAGATTTTAATTGCAATTTTTAATTGTCTGTTGTGGTAACATCAAGTTGTGACTGACTGGTATTTTTCTCCTCTCCACAGCTCCTTCTTGCCCCCACTCCCTACATCATAGGTGTACCAGCCAGTTTCTTTCTCTACAAATCTGATTTCAAAATGCCAGACGATGTGTGGCTCGTGGACCTTGACAGCAGCAAGGTCAGTACATCGACATAGTGTTCTACTCTCCTGCTCTCGTCTAGTCTGTTTTTATGATGGCCAGGTAAAACTGACAGTCAATGTTGACTCAACCTTTTCTATGCTCAAGTAAATCATAAAATGCATTTGTATGACTGTTATTTACCTGCAGGTTATAGCGCCCACCAATGCAGAGATGCTGCCACCGCTTCCAGAGCCTGAAGCAGGCGAGCTCAAGAAACATCTGAAACAGGTACTGCATATCGGATTCCTCTAAGATTTGATCACTCGTAACATTTTCTGATTCTTCTACACTGTGGCAGCCAGCCCAAAACCACTGGTACATGTTTGCATTTTGCGGAGAAATTTCAGGAGCTGAGGTACTGGGCATAGCCGACTTTTGATGTTTATTCCTGTGGCTGATTGCACCCTTATATAAATGTAAAACTTCTCTTCCAGCAGTGTGAAGAGTAGGGGTTTCCTTCCTCAACACAGTTGTATGTATTGTACATGAGTGTGGGAGCATTTGAAATGGATTTTGTCGTGCACTAACACAAACAAATGTTTTTTCTTTTCTTGTTTCCTGTTTTCTTTGCATGCTCTAGCTCTTGGAGGTAAAATTAGATGCTAGGACTGTGCTACCTAAGCAAAACCTTTAGTAATACTGGTTGTCACTAACTTGCCCCTCTTACCCAATTATTTAATGCAACATCTGGTTCTGATTCTTGGAAACACCTAATTTTTTTATACTTCCACACTGTGAGCGACATCAATAATATATCATACAAAGCCCTTCACAGCTTAGCCAATATAGAAACTATATGATCATTCAGTTTGCTTATTGGTCAAGAAAGGTTACCCATGGATATTGCTAGATTGCTGTGCATTCTGAATACAAATTGAAAATGAATCACAATCTTAAGTCTGGGGTTTACCACTTACCTTAAAACCTTGTTTGAACAATTACAGAGGTAAATGTTTCCACTATTCCACATTCATAGTAAGGCTCTTAAATTGCACCAGTGAATTATATGATTAACTTTTTAATCATAAATTTAAAGTCTACAGGAACATCACTTAACAATAATTTAGTTGTTTTGCTGATGAGTTTTTTTCAGGTAGCCAAGCTCAAAACTTAACAAGCCTTTAGGTGAACACATAAATGAAAGTTTACCTGTCAAGGTAAACTTTCATTTTATTGTCTCACTAAAGACAACCAACACAGAATTTTTCTTATGTTCAAACTTTACTTTGTGTTTTTGAAACTAAATTCAAAAACCAAGTTAGAATCCCATGCATCTGCTTATTAAGAGTAATATGCCTGGAATCAGAGCCAGTTCATTAGCAGTATGTGATTAGCAGCTCTCTCCCTGTGTGCGGATGTGTGACTGAGAGGCTGGTGTGTAGGAGTGTGCAAAGCCTCAGTTTAGCAGTGATATATTTGGAAACAAGTACACAATATTGATATCTGTGAATGGAGAAAATGTCACAAAAGATGGTTGAACTGCTTATCTGAAGACTGCGATGCCAAAGCAGAATGCTGCTTATGTGAGAGCCACTGAAAATACTTGCATTTAACATTGGATAACTAAAATAAATTGGTCCTTAGAAGTGGTTTATTTTCTTTTGGTTGGTTGCATTATTTCAGATCACCTGACATTTATCTCTGAATTAGGAGTTGCAATTAGAGTTTTTATTTTGCTATAGGCACCTTATTGTGCAAGTATTTTATCTGTCTGAAAAGATCTGCTGTTTTGTATCTGTCTTCACCACTCCATTGTAACCACTGGTTTGTCCCAGATGGTCACCATGGATGGCCTTCATGTGTCTTTTTATTGACTGGATTCTCTGGGTGAAATCTGGTTTTTGGTCATATTATTGCTTTTGTCTGTGTATCTCACCATCTTTCATCCCATTTCCTCTTCATAGTCTTCTTTCTATCTTGGTCTGTCTTCTTAAACTTTCTCTATTCACTCTCACTTGCAAATTTTCTTACTCTACTGGCCGTGCATCACCTTTTCATAACAAACACAAATTTATCTTTTCTTATCTCCTTTCTTCAGTAAATTGTAGACTTGAAAACGCAAATGAGAAAACAAGAAAACGTGTCTTTCATTGTGCAAACAAATGAAAAATAACATTTCTCTTTTCCATGAAGTGGGATCTATTTGATGCACATTTGGTTGCCACTGAATTTTATTTATTTGCTGTCAGCGAAAATTGACAAATAGGGAAGGACTGTTAAAAGGAGACAAAGAAAAGAAAGGGAAAGGGACGTGGTTGTGACCCTCCCATCATGTGCCGTTCCAGTGTCACAAAGTTGTCATTCCAGGCCTTCATGTGATTCTCCTCGCATCTCTCTTATCCCCTTCCCAGTGTCTGGTTAGGTTGACCGTGATCACCCAAAAGCAGATCTTCTCCTCTGAAAATAAGGTTACTCATCTCTCCTCCTGTGGAATGTGTAATGCCCCTGCACGGATATCTTCTCTCACATTATTTTGCTTGTCACTACTACTTGTCTCCTACTCTCTAGACTTGAATAAAATGCATACCAGTGTCACAGAATGTCGCGGACCAGTCTTTTGATAAACTGCTTAGCTCTGGCTTGCGCATGACTGAATGTGCGTGCATCTATCTTGGCATCAGTGAGTGTTCTCGTAACCAAAACAAGATATGATGAAGCTAATCACTTTTACAAAGTTAACGTTCATCCAGACCCAGCAACTAAATGTTCCATTATGCTAAGCTAAACATTGACACTTGAGTCTGCAGCAGTTCCCTCAAAGCAAACCATGCATAGTGACTTACTTCCCTTGTGCTCTTCCTCTCCAAAAATGACACACCCACTACAGGCATCAACATGTGCATTGTGAAACCAGTAAAAAAAAAACAAAAAACCTAGGTTTGGCTGTGGTCAGTTTACAATGTTACCTCACTTTAGCTACTGGCATTGCTTTTTGGATTAAATTTAGCAAATTGGATTGTCCCATGATATCACCATTTAAACCGGATTTTAAATGTTCACATCCCCATTCTAGCAATTGGTGACTTTGGTCCTAATTGCTTTTCCTCTTTAGGGAGGCCCAACAATCATGTAATGTCCCATTAATTAAACAAATTTATATTATTTACTGAATATTGATGCCAATTGTGGGAGTGGTCCATCACAGCGCTGTGTTTTTGTGTTTAGATCCACTGCTGCATTCATAACTACCTTTAATGTCACTTGTTGTAGGCTTTGGCCAGTATGAGTTTGAACACCCAACCCATTCTGAACCTGGAGAAGTTCCAGGAAGGTCAGGAGATGCCCCTGCTCCCACCTGGACGAGACAAAGCTTCACCATCCTCCACAGAGTTCAATCCTCTAATTTACGGCAATGATGTAGATTCTGTGGATGTGGCCACCAGGCAAGCTTTGATTGAACCCTGAAGTCAAGTTGTACAAACTTTAAAAAAAAAAAAAAAGTGAAATAATGCCTTTGTCCTGCAGGGTGGCCATGGTACGGTTCTTCAACTCACCAAATGTTCTGCAGGGGTTCCAGATGCACACTCGCACCTTGCGCCTCTTCCCCCGGCCCGTGGTGGCTTTTCAGTCATCGTCTTTTCTTGCATCTCGACCACGACGTTCTGGCTTTGCAGATAAACTGTCTCACACCCAGGCAGTGGAGTTCTATGGTGAATGGGCTCTCAATCCCACCAACCTCGCCTTTCAGAGGATACACAACAGTAAGACTCATTTTAAAAAGTCTTAGTCTGTATCCCCGCATTATCATAGTCTTTGTCAGAGTCTGTATACTCTGCGCACCTCTGTTTCAGATGTGTTTGACCCCTCCTTAATTGGAGACAAGCCCAAGTGGTATGCACACCAGTTACAGCCAGTTGTTTACCGAGTGTATGATGGAAGCTCCCAGCTGGTTGAAGCTATGGCTGGTCCCCTGGAGGATGAAGGCAACGAATCTGACCCTACAGACAGGTAAAAAAAGCAAGATCCTTTTCAGTATTTAATCTGCACAGTTGGTTTTATAATTTACTGTTTGTTGCTTCAGCTAGACAGCTCTTGGCAATACATTATTCTCATTTGTTGCAGTGGCAGTGACAGTGAAGCATACGATGACTCCAGCTCATCCTATTCCTCCCTTGGAGACCTTGTGAGTGAGATGATCCAAGGTGACATCCAGGGAGATACACCAAGTAAGTTGTTGTTGTTTGAGTAAAAGATGCACACTGACAATGTTAATGCTATTTTCTTCCTCATAATATTTTACTCCGATGTCTTAGGCTTGGACCCTCCGACCCATGCTGCACTGGGGGATGCTAGTGAGGTTGAGTTTCAAGACTTCCATGACTTCAGGGAAGGTCATGGTTCCATGGGTCCACCCAGTGGAGAGGGACCTGCCGAACCCTCGGATGGACAACCTCTCCGCTCAAGCTCAAGCACAACTGCAAGCTCAAGTCCCAGTACAATAATCCAAGGAGTCAACAATGTGTGTGGTCTGAAAATTAGTCTAAAGGTTTAATGTACTTTAAGATTTGATTAAATACTTTGTAAACTAAAGTTACTTCTTTCCTTTTGTGGAAACTGCATTTCTTAATTTTGACAAACTTAGGTCAGGTTTGCCTCATTTATTTATTTCAAAATGAATAATGTATAATTTTTATTTGTCAATTGAGCAGGAATGTACCCAATTCCCTTTAAACTGTTGTGTTCTTTTTTCAGGAGCAGGGGGAAGCACCTGAAATTGAAGCATCAGCAAGTGCTGCTTTACAAAACCCTGTCCCCGGATTGGGCAGTCAGCCATTCCTCAGGCCTACAGCTGATGCTGGCCTGGTGGACCCAGCCAACAAAAAACAAGAGTATGACAACCCATACTTTGAGCCTCAGTATGGCTTCCCCTCAGAGGATGACCCTGATGCAGAGGAGCAAGTGGAGTCATACACCCCTCGATTCAACCAGAACCTCAATGGCAACAAGTGTGTTAGACTTGTTCATCACTTGAATGAATGCATTATCATCATTCAAATGGGCTCTCTGACCAACCATGCAATGTTCTTAAAACCCAGCATGTCAAATTACTCTCTCCATTCATGGTGGTCTTGAATCTTTGGTGGTGTGATGCTGTGATTATGGTGTGAATGCTTGTGAGTTTCCCATGTCGTACACATCCTGTATGTGTCTGTGTGTTCCCACGACACATGGTAATGTTTTTTTGGTCATTTCTTTAGGGCACAGCGTCCTTTACGTCCCAGTAGCCTGAGGCTTCCAGGAGAGTCTGATGGGGAGGGAGACTCCCGCAACAGCTCACCGAACTCCACTATTTCTAACAGCAGTAATGATGGCTTTGGAGGACTCATGTCCTTTGCCAGTAAGCATATTTGAATTTCATTTAGTTCCTTTTAGCCAAGTGCAGCTTATATAACATCGAAAATTAGCTGATTAATGTTGATGAGGATGAATTAGAGTACCGAAACCAAAAGCACTTGTCAGACCTAATTCACCCATTTTTAAAGACACGACAACCACCTGAACCTTAAAGAATCCCTCTCACTTACTGAAAAATGATTTCAAATCCAGAGTGTACTGTGAGTGTCAGTGTCTGGATGAGACTGAACATGATGCTGCCTTGTCATTTCTGATTTTCTTTTTGGAGACAGAATAATATAACACAATAAACACTATAGACTGGGATTAGATTCAACAGTGCAATGAAGTGGCTGTTCATATAACTTTAAATTAGGGGAACCCTACCAATGTATTGTACCTGTTCATCACCTTAGACACAGAAAGACACAGTTAACATCTGTAAAAGTAAATTTTGGACTCAAATTCAGTTGCTCTGAAAATCAGTTATGGCAGATTTTATCAATAACTTACCTTAGTAGATTTTGCTTTTTGTGAAGTCTTCTGTCACTGAGTAAAAGTCAGTTTTATTGTAGGCAAGGACAATCATGTATTTATTATTAGGTAATTTGGCAGTTCATTTTTCTCAAGCTGGGTCAGTTGGCTCTTTTTATCATAGACTGCTTATCACTGTCTTTATGAGAGTAAACATGTTTTAAAATTTATGTGAAGGGTGAAGAACATTAATTTGAATACCTTTTGGTTTTGTTTGATCATTTGAATTTTATGCCCATCATCTGATTATATGGTTATCACTCTCACGACAGGTAATCTTTACAAAAACCATGGCACCAGTTTCAGCCTGTCCAACCTTGCCCTTCCCAACAAGGCAGCAAGGGAGAAATCGACACCTTTCCCCAGCCTGAAAGGTAGGACAACACAGCGAATCTGACCACTTTTACATCTGTTCAAGGTCTTCATGAAGTTGGTGTTTCTGTCACCTTATTATCTGTTGCTCAGTGTGGTTTCAAAGGTGATGAGAATCATTATTACATGTTTTTTTTTTGGAACATACAGGTACTGTAGGGAGAGTTGACCAAGTTAAAGGATATGATTCAGTATAAAGGTTTTTGTGCCATTATTGTTAAAATGTAATTTTTCAGACCCACTCATTTAATAGGTTTTTATTGCCACTGGCTTCATGATTGCAGTCATGTAATGCTATTTTACCATTACATCATTCAAATACCATAATTTAAATCCTCTCATTTAATAAAATTCTCATGATTAACAAACCCTAACCCTACATAATAGATATGTTTATGGCCATTGCCTATGCATTAAAAAAACCTAAACCATAACTAATGCACACTTGTCTATAAAGAATAGCACATTATTTTTCTTAATTAAAGCTTAGTGTTCTTATTTTACTGTTGTGCTCCTCTCTGCCTTTTTTTTTAAATTTCTTTTCTTTTTTTTTTTGTATTGTCTTTTGGGATAAAAGAATATTTTGATTTTGATATTGAGGAGGAAATGGAGCAAGCAGGTTTGTAGAGCTGTTTTTTATGGCCTGACTTTCTTCCCTCTGGATTGCCAAACGGATATGGCACTATTTTATAGGAGAATATTGAGGTTATATCAAAGTTTTTCTCTCGAGTCTTAACAGGAAAATCCACTCAGAAAACAGACTTCAGATTTGTTTGTTCTTCATTTGCAGAGATGAACAATTCTTTGTCATGCACATTTTTTTTGTTGATTGATTTGCCCTTTTCTTTTAACCTTTTCTACCACACCATTAGCCTCTTGAGTAGTCCATACGAACATTGGTACAAATGTGTCCCCATGTATGACTTGGAAAAAGTGGTAAGGCAGGTCTTTTTCCCAGTGAAGAGATATGGTATTATATGGTATTATATATGGTTTTAGATGACTCAGATGTCAGATATCACGATTAATTCAACTGCAATTGCAGCTGATGCTTATATTCAGTTATTTATTAGCCTTAACTGGTATAAACAGAGAGAAGGTCAATTACATAACACTGACAAAGCTTTGCATAAGCAACTAGGAGAACGCTTAACAATAGAGCTATTAATTTAAAGTTTAAGACACTAATATGAATTCTGTTTAGGTTGGATTTTCACTTTAACTGAGAGAAAAATCAGGTGGAGTATGGTAATGTAACTCAATAGCTCCACTCCGTGTGGAATAGCTGCCATAGAAAATGTTCTATTCCTTTGATTATGATGTGTTTTGTCTTTGTTGTTCAGATGCCCCTGACAGCCCGGGTATGTTATGTCTGGTGTGATATTTTTTTTTTTTTTTTTTAGCCCCCTTACTAGGCATTCCTCTATCCTTGAAGTGACCTATTCCTGTCTTTCACCCTGTTTCTAAGCATAGGACTGGACTAAGATAGAAGATACCTTTTAATGTCATTCATGTATATCCATGCCTTACCCTCTGTTCCTTTGCCATTCCTCTCTGTGTGACTGGTGGGAGTCTTTTTGACATGTTATGATGTACACATACATAGTATACATAGTCAAAAGATTTCATCTGGGACTGTTATTGGTGTGGCATCTGCACATCCTTACTACCACAGAAGGATGTTCAGTCTTTTTTAACTGCATTTACATAATTAATGGGTATCAGGACTCACATTAATGTTTTAATGTACATACGTTGACAGAAAGATCTGTCCTCATTGAAAGGAATTTATTTTCTTCCTGCCTCCCGACTCTCACGTGTTTTGCCTTGCTTGCTTGTTCGGTGGCTTCCATTGTTGAGTGTTTACTTCCCCTTTTTGACGTCACTGACTATTTTACCAAAAACAGCGATGTAACTTTAAAGATCACAGATTTTCTTATGACGTATTTTCTCTTTATTGTGATTATCTGTTCTGTTTTTGTGCTCAAATCACAATTTTTGCCTTGTGATAGTGACCATGCTCAAATTGTAAAGAAATACCTCCAGTCATTGCTCTATATTTCCATTTCCATTGTTGAATTGGATTATTCACGTGGCTCAGCCTAATGTTTATACAATAAAGTATGAGCTATATGCAGCTCCTACTTGAAATGTTAAATGTGTTGCCAAACACATGGCATTAGTCATCTTTCAGGGTTGATACCATCATCAGTACATATTGTATTTTTGTCTTTTCTGTCTGCCCTTTTTCTTCTTTACTTTTGTGTTTTCTTTCTCTGTTTTGGCACCATGTTGAGTGTGCATGTCTGTTATGGGTTGATGTTCAGACTGGTTGTGTCTGGGCCGGTGTCCCTCTCTCTGTCCACCTTTTCGCGGCACTAATTCTGGGTTTTGTGTGCAGTATTTGGGCTAAATTCTCTAATGGAGATTATAACTGAGGCCGGCCCGGGGAGCGGAGAAGGTGGGTTCTGCCCTTTTTATTGAGTGAGCTGCATGCTTCTCCAAGCCAGTCAACTACATCTCCCTCTGTCTCTATCCTCATTCCAGTCACCGTGTGTATCATAAAAAAAATCCAGTGGATCATTGAGTCTGTGTTTTTTTTTTGTTTTTTTTTTTTTAAACTATGCTACCATTCATAGTGACTATTCCCTTTCCCCAGACTAACTGTTTTTTCCCTTCACAGTATGTTTAGTTTTATTTATTGAACTAATTTTATCACAAGCAAGTTTTAAAGGACTTATGAGAAAAAAACCTAAATCCGACATCAGACATCACAGGAAAAAATGAAACAATACATTATACAACAAATACCCACAGGGAAGGAAATGAAGCATAAGACACAGATGAGGATAATGGAGTTGCACAATAAGAATAGAATTGACTAAGCTAATCTACCCACATTCATTGTTTGTCATTATTTTCTTATCCTTTATGCTCCCACGGAGTACCAGTGGGGTTGGGCCTTATCAGGCTTTAATTATGTTGTGCACAATGAGCAGTGACTACAGTAAAATGATGCAAATTTTAGCCTAACTGTTGAAAATATAATATATGTGTGTGTGTGTGTGTGTGTGTGTGTGTGTGTGTGTGTGTGTGTGTGTGTGTGTGTGTGTGTGTGTGTGTGTGTGTGTGTGAAAATTGGGCTTTTACCAGGCAAGCTTTTGTTTGTCTAGAAGGCAATAAAGTGTAAGTGTAACACTTCATAGACTACATCCCCCAAAACAATCACACAATTAACACCTCTCTGAAACTGAACAGTTTAACAGTCTTGGAAGAGGATTTACTGCAGGACTGTTGGATTATACTGTATTAGTTGTATTAGTTTTAGTTTTAGCTCCAATATTGTGAGTTTTCAGAATGTGTTGGGGGAACTGAGGCTGAGGTTACTGTTAGAGAGCTGTCTCAAGATATTTTGGGTAGTTCCTGTAATTACAACAGCACTGAAACATAAGTAATGGACAATATAGAATTTAATATATGGGTTGAATTGTTCTTATTAGCACTTTCTAAACACATGGATAACTTTATAAAGCCATACAGGGGAAAATAGTTTGTTACCCATATACAATAACAGAAGATCCACAAGTCAGACACTTCACAGCAATACTAACACACATTAATAATAGGCCATGAAGCCACTAGATAAAAAAATGTACATTAATACAATGAATGGATCATAGGCCATGCACATAGTGACAGGACGAGTAATACAAGCAATAAATATGCAATTAAACCTTTTAAACTGACAAATGAGAATAAAATGCATATGAAGCAAGACATTACTATTTAGTAGAAAACACAATCTGTATCTCAAAAACAGGTTTTATGTGATGCATGTCACTCAAATGTGACTTGTTCTATGGATCGTTTCATATTACAAATGGTGACAATCCCATTGTTAAATCAAAATGTTGGCCAGCTGAGATGGAAAACTTAACTTACTTATATACGTATAAATGGGTTCCTATCCATCATCTGTATGCTCCACAGACGCTGTACAAAGCTCATGATATTAGTAACAGAAAAACTCCTCAAAGACCTGAAATACATGTGTAGCATCCATATGGGCATTAAATGCCACAGGGGATGCTAGAGTAAGGACGAAAAAAGTCATACATACTTGGAATGGGATGATACATTTCCCAGATGTTATCATCTGTCATCTTAATGACTGACTGTGAATGTCTCTAATTTGAGTCAGACTCTTAAATCTCTGGATTTATTTATCAGATTTCAGCTTGGTGAGGTCAGATCAGGAGTAAAATCTGTTGATAATACAGAGATTCTTTGTCAGTGAACTGCTAAGCTTCTTGTTATGCATCAAGTCTGTGGCCCAGACAGCTGTGGCCTGGAGGCATCATGTTTTCTGATTGTCCGTCTGTCCTATTCTCGTAAACACAATATCTGAGCAGCACCCTGCGAGGGTTTCTTGAATTTTGGCACAAACATTCGCTTGGACTCAAAGATGAACTGATTAGAATTTTGTGGTCAAATGTCAAGGTCATTGTGACCTCAATTTTATACAAATGTCTAATAAGATAAAATTACAAAGTGATGAAATTTTATGTCCAAAAGAGGAGGTTCACTGTGATGTCATAAAAATACTTCTGGCCATTATTATTCACTGTAACTCAGGAAGAGGATATTGTGACCATATTTCCTAAAACTTGACTGATTGGCGGAGGTACACAACCATCAGGCGGTAATTCTAGTCTAACTTTGTTTGCTAGCTGACCTAGTTGTATGTTTGCATTTTAGGTTTTGCTGGTTCAGACAGGTTCAGATAGGTTCAGATTGGGTCCACCACTGTCTCTCCCTTGTTACTCACAACAACAAATGATTTGAACCGCTAGGGTCTATTTTAAAGAGTGGCAGCTTCAAAATATCCTTCGTACCTGGGGCTCTTCTAGCATCAGTAAAAAGAAGTTAAAAGGTGGACTGTAGCCAAGACCTGCAGGCCGCGCCACAAAATAAATTGAGTCCACTGGAGCTACTACTATTTGTTATCAACAAACTTTATCATTTTGTCTTAGATATGTCTGGCCATATTCATGGTTGACAAATTCCAAAAGCAGTCTCCTCTCTTTTCCTCTAGTAAAGTTTATCATCCTCTTTGTGTTTCGCAGGCTTTGTCTATTACCATCACTTTTAGAATACATCATAACAGCTGTGCATTATTGATTTTTCCAAATGAAACTCACTGGAAAGTTCTGCTTGTGCAAGTATTGATATTGGGAATAAAACCTAATTTCTTCTCGCAGTAACACTCCAGCAGCAGTAATAAACAATAGATCCCTGCTGTCACACAAAATTGACAGCAAATCAGCCTGAAATAACAGATGTCAGATCAGAAAAGCTTTCTGTCTTCCTGGAGGAGGACGTTCCTCCTCCTTCCTCTTATGCCTTGGAAATAGAAGCAGAAGTTAAAAAAATTGAGCAAAAACATAAAATTATTTATTATCTGCCCAGCCATAGGTGGAAATACAAAAATAATCAAATTTGTTGTGAGATGCCAGAATGTAGAAAATTTCAAAATGTAGAAATGTAGAAAATCTCTACAGTATTAAAAAACAACAGAAAAAGTAATGGTAAGGTAATGACCAGCTTCACTAAATGCTGGACTCAAATAGACTGGTCTGGGTGAAGTCTCATATATATATTTAAATACACGTACATTTATTCAATTGAGTCAATGGATGTTTTGAGCCTCTTTAATGATTAAATTATAATATAATGATAAAGTGATTGACCCAACCCCAGCAAGTGGTTCACTTTCAGATGCCGAGCAGCATTGAAGGAGTATATTAGCTTGTGACCTTGAATTATAGCTCAACACCTTCTCCATCCACTCATCTTTTTATTTTCTTTCATGCATGATATCACTCATGTAGGTGCTGTACAGACTATCCTCTGTCTGACCTCACATCTCTGCTGCTAATGTGTGATGCCACCACCGAGAGCACCATTTGGACTCCTGTGTGTGTGTGTGTGCGTGCGTGCGTGCGTGCGTGCGTGCGCCATGTACCTGTTTGAGTTGTCCTTCACCTCTCAATAGTCAATAGCACCTCCAGTAATTTGTCTGTTCAGCAGTAGATAACCTTCAGTAGAGTCCAGGTCTGTCTGTCCTCTTCAGAAAGTGATGAAAAGTGCTTTCTTTTTTATTTGATCTGGTAGCTTGAGAAACAAAAATCCTGCTCTGGTTACAGTTCCTGATGAGCAAGTGCCTTTTTGTGTGTGTCCAGTCCACTTAAACTGAGTGCTCTTCTGTCTAGTGAGCTAGTAGTTGACAGTTTTTGCTTTAATATTTTTGGTTTTCTTGCTGTGTGGTTGTTCAGAAACCTTATAGGTTTGGTTTTTCTTCCAGGTGCACGTGCACCGCGAGCACTTGTGGACCAGAAGTCCTCAGTAATCAAGCATAGTCCAACAGTGAAGAGAGAGTCTCCTTCTCCTCAGGGTCGAGTCAACAACACAAGGTAAAACAATCTATCATACAATATGTAAGATTAGAACATATTATCGTAATATATTTTATTTTATGATGGTATATTTGTTTGGATCAAAGGTTACAGTTATAGTCTATTTCTGTCGGATATAACTGAAACTGTTCAATTTACTCAGTGAAAATCAGCAGTTCTTGAAGGAGGTGGTGCAGAGTGTTCTGGATGGTCAGGGGGTCGGCTGGCTCAACATGAAAAAAGTGCGCCGTCTACTGGAGAATGAGCAGCTTCGTGTCTTTGTGCTGAGTAAGCTGAACAGAGCCGTCCAGTCGGAAGAAGATGCCCGACAGGAGATCATACGTGATGTGGTGAGATGCAGATTTTTGCAACATGACACCCCCTATCGATAGACCATGGGGCTTGTAGTGCTGCTTGTATGTTTGTGTTTTGTTAAAAACATTGGTCCTGTTCAGACTTGGAATTAACATCTGTCTCACGTGATGCCGATCACAAGAGGACAGCTCTAAGTACAGGTGTGAACACACCCAGGACGAATTGAGGATGCATTTGAAATCTGATCCGATCCATTCAGACCACATTTGGAGGTGGTCTGCGCAACATGTGGCCACATTCTTTAGTGGTGTGAACACAGACAGTCCCCTCACGGTTTCATTATGAACTAAAAATATATCTACTGTTTCAAAGGGATAAAACCTGACTTCACTGGAGAGCTGTGTGCAGGGCATTGATTCACTCAACCCGTCCATATCGCACTCACATACAAGCACCTTAACAGCAGACACGTCTGTCTGATTGGCTGAAAACAACACCGCCTATGTTTTTATTTGTGCATAAAAGTGATCACTGAAGACACAAGTTAATGCCAGGTCTTAACAGGGCCATTATAACCCTTGTTGATATGTCTTGTCTTCAGGAGGTGAGCAGGAAGGTGTACAAAGGCATGCTGGACATCTTGAAGTGCACGGTTTCTAGTCTGGAGCACTCTTACACTAACGCAGGCCTCGGAGGAATGTCCAGTGTCTTCAGCTTATTGGAAATAGCACGCACACATTATCAAACCAAAGGTACGTCACACGTTTAGCACAGACATGCATCAATTTAATGCTGCATTGTGTGATTTCTTTTTTTTTTTTTTTATTTACTGGAAGTTGATTTTTATGATTGTGCCACCTCATTTTTTTAAGACTTTTTCTGCTGAGAAGCATAACAGCAATGGGCCTGTGCTACTAACACTTGTCTTTGCATTGTGTTTATATGAGGCTTTAAGCTGCATGCAGGATGTTGCCTCAAAACATTAACAGTAACTGTAAGATTAGATTTCATCAATGTTTTTTCCTTCTTTGACTGCTACTGTTAACCCTCTCCCAGTTTAAACATCCACTTACTTTCTATTTAACTGTAATTTTGATGAATTCTGTCTCTGGCCCCTTAATTTTGGTAACTTGGTAGACCCAGAAAAACGCAAGCGAAGCCCCACAGACAGTGCTGGCAGCCCAGGGAGTAAAGAGAGTCCTTCTGGTCGTATGGAGACTGCCAGACCTCAGGGCCTTCTGAATATTCCTCACCTGCAGCTGCCGCACCACACAACGGGCAAAGGAGCCCGCCATTTTGATACCCGAAGTCTGAATGAGGAGAACTTTATTGCCTCGATTGGTGTGTACACCACTCCAGCCCCGGTTGCATGTGCACTGTGAGATCCCCCTACCCTGTCTCCTACAAGCTCATCAACCTTGATTCCAGTCTCCCACCCCCTCCCCCAACCGTCTCAAAGAAAGATCCCCTCACTTGTCCCTGACAGATTCTTACAGGTGTTAAAATATTCCACACACTTTGGCCTGAAACACTGGTGATAATCACTGGAGTGACAACACAACAACAGCACTCTGAAAATGTACTCCCCCTCAGTTGTATTTCTGTGTCTAATACTGAAGATTGACTTAAAATGAATAATGAAATAAAATGAATAATTTCAGAATTTGGCCTAGGTTAAAATATTCCTGTTGTAGATTTGAAGCGGCCTTGAAAAGTGTCTGGAATATTTCCCTGTCTTCCAGCCTGGACTGCGTGTGTTTGTCTCCCCTTCCTTGAACATCTGTGCCCCTGTTTGCCTCTTCTCTGGAGTTCTGTTGTCAGCCTCTTAGCACCTTGAATGCATGTCTTTGTTTTGGTCTTCCAATACCTAAATCTGCAGTAGTGGACGAGGGAAACCAGAGGTATGCACATTGATAGTCGAATCGGCGCTTGTCTGTGCCTTTACTGCAGGTTTTATGCGAGGCGTGCGCTAGAAAATGCCAGCTCCTTTGCTCTCAGCATGGAGGGTGGAAGCATCACTCCCCAGTAAACAGTCCCAGTAAACAGACAAATTTCACTGCAGAAAGTGTTTTCTATTGGTTGCCAAAAATCCAATTGGCTCAGAAAGTGCTTAATAATCTCTTATCACTTAATTTTCTGAGAATTATCCTGGGTCTGTATACAGGGGACACATTCAGTCAACCACCTTGACACCTCTCCTACCTGCACCCCTTTTCTTCCTGTTAGAAGTTGCACCTTCAATTCTACAGAATGCTGTGAGACTTGCATCCCGGCTTCAGCAACTGCTCCATTTCACCTGCTGGCTAGTTGGCCTCTCAACCCCATCCCATGCTATTTTCCTCTCTTTCACCTTTGTTCTGGAGAGCCAGACAAATACAGTCGATGAACTCAGTGCTCATTCTGACGTCACTGTGTGGCTCTCCAGGACTTTGGGCCAGGAGCTCTGGGTGTGTTGTAATGTTACCTTAGTAGCTGTTACACACAGTGGATCCAATTTAACAACAACAAAAAAACTTGTTTTTCATGTTGTCAAGATTAAAGCGCAGCTACATGCTAACATTACAAAACACCTTCATTCAGTAATGACAAATTCTCACTGCTTATTTTGTTTTTGTTTTGATTTTAATGCTCATCCACCATACATGCCTTTTCAACCAGCTCTCTGACTCTCTCTCTGTCTTTCTCTCCTTGCTTGCAATGCATCTTGGGTAGAATTGTGGAGCAAGCACCAGGATAAGCAAAAAGCTATGGAAAAACCACAGAGTAAGACACTTTTCACACACCAAAAAAAAAAAAAAAAAAAAAATTGGGGTGCTGTTGACTTTTTTCCACCCCCTTCTCTTCGTCTTTTCAAACTCACCAGTGTCTTTATACATGCGTAAGTGAAAATTAATCTTCCTGATAAACATGTCAAAATGCATAACCAAGAAAATAGTACTATAATTGAGATGTGGATCGAAGTAGCGAGAATATATTGTGATAATCTGATGTTCTAGTTTTTCACATAGTACACACGACAGTGGATTTATCACATGCAGTTGCTTTGGTCTCTTCTGGTGTTATTAAATGTGGAGTATATACAAGTTCGGTCACATAATTTCTCTCACACACAGTGCTGTAAGAAAATACACCACAATTAAAAAAAAAAATTTCATATTGTGTTTAATCAAGACTTGAGTCTTGGTTTGTTTGCACAAGACAGTTTACTATGATGTAATATGTAATGAAATCAGACAATGGATATAAACCGTGCTGTAGAGGTTTAGGCAGGTACATTATTTAATTTCATGCATCATGGGTTCCATGATATATAAAAGGGGAATTTAATGTTATAGTCACTGGTTTAAGCTCAAGCAATATGTAATTTTATTTTCCAGTGTTTGTTTTTTTTTTTTTCCTCTTGACACCATGCATCAGGATGAACAGAAACAAATACCTGCTGCCCTTTCCTACTCTTTTAAACTGTATTTTTTCCAGTTTCAAGTGGCTTGCTGTAAATTGTGTATTTACGGCCAATATCCCACAGTCGTTTGCACCTTATATGGTTTTATTAAATGGTTTGCAAAACTTATGAAAAAAAATCCTGAAAAACAAGGAAGTGTCAGGATCATATACTCGTCACCACATCTGCATCTACGCAGGTGATAAATAACACTTGAAACAGAAAATGTCTCCTTTACCGTCCATCAGTTTGTCTGCATGCCTAACTGCCTGTGTCTGTTGTTTTTGGTGTAACTCGGGCCACATTTGCAGCATTGACTGAGAATTAATGTCACGCTCTTGCAGTTGTTTTTTTTTTTCATCTGTAACTTTTTCCCAGTTTTACTGCACTCTGCTCGCCCCTTTGTCGCTTCTCTGTCTGTTATTTAACTCAGTTAATCATCAGTATTGGAAAAAGTTGTGAAAAATGTGTAAGCTGTATTAGTCATGCTGTACTTTTAGCTAGAGGCAACTTTGGGCTCTGAGACTTCGCTACTAAAATCATTTCTCAAACATCTAAAAGGTAGTGTTATACTCTATGCTTTGCTGTGTCACCGTGTTGAAATAGAGGCTTTGGCACTTTAGACGGAAGTAACGTCAGTGTTGCTGTGCTGTGGTGGCTTTGAGTGAGGCGACTCCGTAAGGTAAGAAGGCAGCGTGGTCATTTTCAGGAAAACAAGCTGAGAACCATGTGTGTCCTGCAGGGTCTGAGGGAGCGAAGCAGCATCGCCCCCAGGTGACTGATGCCGAGGAGAAGAAATCACAGATCAGTGCTGATAGTGGCCTCAGTGTCACATCTGGATCTCAGGTTTGTTCATTGAGTATTAAATGTTATAAAAAAGGAGGCTGGATGTGATTCACCAGTTGATTGTGTTTCTGCGGCGCTTATCAAACAAGTGAACTGACCGATGTGGACTAAGATGAGCTAAATGCTTTTATGGTGCAAGCTACACGCACATGTTTTTTTCTTCTCTCTGGGGTGGGTTTACAGAAGAGTGACACCGAGTCCATAGCGAGCTCTGAGCCACCGATCCTGACAAGAAGCACCAGCCAGGACTCGGAGGCCAGCACAGTGGTAGGGGATGGCCAACTCAGACACTGCACTTTGTTTCTATCTATTACAGACACCTTGTGTGTCAAAATGTTAAGTGTTGACTCCAGGGTGATGAGTTTTGAAGTTCCTTCAAAATTTGATGTATAAAAAAACAAAACAACAAAAAAAATAATAGTACCCTGTGTTTGTAGACTGAAACTGGTGTTACTTTTGTAAGGTTATGGACTCTTGCATAAGTCAACCATTAAAAACATAGAGTCTAACATTCAGAGTCATGTAGTGTGAGAATCACAATGTCAGGATGACTGGATAATACACTGCACTGTCAGAGGTATTAGCTATGAATATAAAAGCTGCTTTTTTACAAAACCTTGTGCATTTCTGTGTTGTTCTTAGACCTTTATTTTTATGTTTTAGATTAGCAATAGCTCTGGGGAGACTCTTGGAGCTGACAGTGACCTGAGCAGCACAGCTGGAGACGGCCTCGGTGGGAGAACTGCTCCTCATTTAACTCAGTCCAGAGGGACTCTCTCTGACAGTGAGATCGAAACCAATCCAGCCACCAGCTCAGTGTTTGTAAGTACAAGACACGTTAAAAGTGAAATGTGCAGATAACAGTTCTCAGTTGAGATAATCATTTTGATTAAATTTAATTATGAACTTATTCCATTTGATGATAAGAAGTTGTGAACTAGTTCAAAAGCTTTACAGCAGGCGCCTGGTTTTGATGGGATGTCAGTGTTACTGTGCATCCTACAGAAACTGAAAAATTAAGGACTACATTCAAATAAGTTCAAAGCAGCTGAACATGAGGGGAAAAATGAAATGTTTCTTTATTTCCTTAGAAATAAAGAAACATTTCCCTGACTCTGTCACTGGTCCTGCAACTCCCAACAACTGAACGTTTGTGGTGTGTTAAAGCTTCAAATGAGCAACATTTATTTACATTTCAAACTCACTGTGGACACTTCTCAGGTATGGAAAACTGCACATGGGATGCCAAAAAAAACCACATGAAACTGTGTTACTGGTTTGTTTTTGTCCTTTTCCATGTGGCATTTAATTGACCAAATGTTTGTATTTAGGTTTTTGGTCCTTGAACTAGCTGTTGTCCCTTCTCCTCAGGGAAAGACCCACACTCTGAAACCAGGTGCAAAAGATCACATACATGCTATGGCAAAGGGTCCACCTGCGCAGCCAATGGAGGACATCAGTATGAGGATTTACCTTTGTGAAGGCCTGCTGGGTATGTTCTGCTGTCTAGTCTGGGTGCTTTCTCTTATTTTTTTGTCAAACCGCTAGCATCTTAAAAACACTTAAAAGTTTCAATTATTCACCTACTTTTGATCACTGTAGATTGTTCTGCTTTGCTTTACTAACAGTAACTTGTTGTTTGTTTAAGAAAATCTTTTGATCCAAGCAACCTGTTAAAAGTTACCTCCTTAAAGTAAAGACAATTGCCAGATTGTGAGATGTGTCTGATTTTAATTTTCGTTACCTTTCATCCAGTACAATCTGTGAAACTCTACTTTACCCTGTGAATGTACCCACAGTGAACCCTTGCTAATGGTGTAAAGTTATTTTTAAAAAGAAAAAAAGCGGAAGTCAAACATGTGATGACAGAGAAGTGGTGTAATAGTTTAAATGTGTATTATGAAATAATGAAATAAACATGAACGGTTATGCCCTGTTCAGATGTAATTTCACATAATGTGACATTTTACACAGTCATTAATTCACACTAAACAGAAGCAGGACATTGTATTCACTGCTGCTTGTTGGACAGGTTTACCATAAATAATTGAAAAATAAGTGCCTAAGGAGGCCATTAAATGATTGTAATTAAAATGTAATTGTATATTATTGACTCAGTTTGACTCTGCACACTCCAACTACTAATCATTACTAATTTCTAATCATGTGAAAACAAAAACATCATAAGATTATTGCTCATTTCCTCAACTGTGCTAATCTTATTTTTCTTGAAAAAGTTCTGAGTATAATTGAAAGCCGCTCAATTTAAATACTGAATAAATGGTATTTCCTTGTTTGTCCCAGTTTCTGTTCCTCTGGTGCGGTTCTTGTCTCTCTGTTCTTGTTTTTGCCATTAAACCCACTCACCTCTTGCCCTAACCCCCTCTTGCTCTCGCTGCTTCTCTTCCCTCCTGCTGCTCCTCCTGGGAAATTTTTCCAGGCCGCGATAAGAGCTCCGTTTGGGATCAACTAGAGGATGCTGCCATGGAAACCTTTTCTCTAAGTAGGGCTAATCTCTTGCCTTTGCCCCCTTTTCCTGCGTATGTGTGTTGGTTGTATCTATTGTTAGTCCAAACTCACTCTCTGTGTTTAATCTTTGAATTGATGTTATGTGTTTCTCCTGCCCATTGCTGAGCTGCACATCTGCGTGTTTTCTAATGTGAAAGAGAGGTGGGACATATGAGCAGATTTCCTCTCACAGGCAAATCAGAGACAGCTAAATGTTCTGCTCACCTTCAGTTTCACAGTGTTCTGACCAACTTTCATGCTGAATTAAAGTCTTGACATTTCATGGGTTTGCATATTGGATGAGTGCATGCTGCCTTCAAGTGCTGTTAGAAATGTAATTAAGAGTTGAGCACACTCAAATGAGCCACCAGCTGTTAAATAAGATTGGGAAATGTCAAGATTTCCAATTAGTTTCTCATGATAGTGATAGGGGTGAAAAAATGAAACTGGCTCAGCCAACGATAATATAAGTGTAATATTTAATCCCTATTTAACCGCCTGTGAAAATTATTTATTTCTTTGCTCCATAAATTTGTGACACATTTTTGTTTTGAGGCTTTAATAATTTTCCCGCTGTATTTCTAAAAATGAAATTGAAAAATATATAAAGTTTGTATCACTGATTCGGCCCACAATATGTTATCTTTTTATAATAGAGAATTCAAACAGAAACTGAATTCAAATTGTTCATAATGTGTGTGTCAGAGAGAGTGTGACTCTTTTATTGAAATGTATTCATCAGCTGGTATGACAGAACAGTGCATATGGTCAGTGTCACGCTTGAATGGATGCGCTGTGATGACGATGAAACTGAAATCTTTGGGAGCTACATGTGTGCTGTCATCATGTGTTCAGGCAAAGAGCGCTCCACACTGTGGGACCAGCTGCAGTTCTGGGAGGACGCCTTCTTAGATGCTGTGATGTTGGAGCGGGAAGGCATGGGGATGGACCAAGGACCCCAGGAGATGATCGAAAGGTTCATCGTGGCTGACATTTTATTCAATCTGTCTTTATTCATACCGTCTTATATTCAGATGAATTTCTTTGCTCAATATTGGTTTAATTACTGTAAAGCTTCTTCTTTTCCACATTAACTAGATACATTAACAATAAGCCTGATTCATGAATTCATGATTCATGTGTTGTTTTTGCCAACAGATACCTGTCACTAGGAGATCATGACCGAAAGCGTCTGGAGGATGATGAAGACAGACTTCTGGCCACCCTACTGCACAATATGATAGCATACATGCTAATGATGAAAGTAGGGAAACCCCGCCTGTTGCTGAAATCATGGAGCAATCCCTAACTTTATGGCATGTTTGACTTTGACTTTTATTCCCATATAGCTCAGTTTTTATTTTCCTTGAATGTTTGTGCAGGTGAACAAAAATGACATCAGGAAGAAAGTGAGGCGTTTGATGGGGAAGTCCCACATCGGCCTCACATACAGCCAAGAGATCAATGAGATACTGGACAAATTGACTCACATGGTGAGTATCTGTCATTTGTTTATTTAGTTATTTCAACTGGTATCACTGAAATTTATGGGTATGTGAATTCATGTTCACTTCCAAATGAATCCAAGGAAGTTTCCTCTTATCATTGATACAACAGAGAGTTCAGTCCACAAACATTCAGTTTAAATGAAGAATAAAGTTTTGATTATTTAATTATGAATAAATATTTACTGTGGTTTAAATCTACCTACCTACTAAACTCCACACAACTAATTTAATTAACTTCAATAACAAACCTGTCTGTTTTTTTTTTTGTTTGTTTGTTTGTGTGTGTTTTTTTTAAATGCAGCCACCAATGACTTGCTTACTTTTAAGGAATTGTTATTAAAGAAATCATTATTGTTAACTATGATACATGTGTAGTAATGAAGTGTATTTTATTTTTTTAGAATGGCCGTGAGCTGTCCATCAGGCCCAGTGGAAGCCGTCACATTAAGAAACAAACGTTTGTCGTTCATGCCGGCACTGATACCACAGGAGACATCTTTTTCATGGAGGTAAGCAAAGTCCTGACGACAATTGTGATTTTCAAATCATTAATGGAGCTTGTGGAAATGGTCTCAAAATTACATAATCACATAAGTCATGTCAGGCGTTCTTCCCCAAATAATGAAAAGCTACAATCAATCGGTCTTGCTGCTTTCCTTTCCATTTAGACTTTAAATGTGAAAAAACATTGAGAAGGGTTGAGGATTTTTGCTATTTCTACTTTCACATAACTCAGAAAGAACAAACTTAAACACGGTATTAAAAAAATGATTTCTGATAAGAGTGGTGCATATAACTGATTGAATTAGTGTTGTATTAGTGAAATTATACTAAATGTCAGCCATTGTACTAGGATGCAGGTAGCTGCTGAGTCTCGACCTGGTGGTGGTGGGACTGTTATTATTTGAGAATCTGAGGTATTCGAATACTTCTACATGAGAATCGATTACACTTAACTTGTTTCAGGTTTGTGATGACTGCATAGTCCTGCGCAGCAACATCGGGACAGTGTATGAACGCTGGTGGTACGAGAAGCTCATCAACATGACTTACTGCCCTAAGACTAAGGTCCTGTGTCTCTGGAGACGCAACGGCCAAGAGACACAGCTCAACAAGTTCTACACCAAAAAGGTCAGAAACTGTGTCAGTCTGTTCTCTAATTTTAATCCACCATTAAAGGACACAGGTTACTAAGTCAAATAACTTTCCATTGCATTCCAGTGTCGTGAACTCTACTACTGTGTTAAAGACAGTATGGAAAGAGCTGCAGCAAGACAGCAAAGCATTAAACCAGGTATGGAGTGAGTGAGTCTGCTGTGTCTACTTCGTTTTGTCTTTGTGTTTTTCTTTTGTCTCTGCTTCTCTCTATCTGATCATCTCCAGCCTGCTCTTTTAACATTAACTACTTTCTCAGGATGACTCGGTGTAGTTTCTTTTGACACTTTTGACTATGGTGTAAAGGTACAAATACCTTAGTTTGGGGGTCACAGTTAAAGACAAATGAAGTGCAGGGCCAGAACCCTTCCTTTCTCAACCTCACTCTCCCCTTGTTCAAGCTATATGTATCCAATAGAATTTCCCATAACTATTTTACAATCTGAAAAGGGATGTATATTAACTAAGATGTGCTTTAACATGTTGATTGAATGTACAACCAACAAAAAGCTGGCGGTTAGTGGGGGCATAGTAAATGTATTCATATGTAGGAGATGTGAAAAGGAAGTATATTTCATGGTGTATACCTCATCAACTATAAGCTCGATCATTTCAGACCCACATCCCCACAGTGTGTAATTTGTTTCCCTGCATGCTGTCAGCTTGTTGAGATTCAAGGGTTTATGGGCGTTAGACATATGCACTAGCTAAACTCCAAACTCAGCTGTGGTTTCCTTCAGGGCCAGAGCTGGGTGGAGAATTTCCCGTCCAGGACATGAAAACGGGTGAAGGTGGTCTGCTGCAGGTTACGCTGGAAGGAATCAACCTTAAATTCATGCACAGCCAGGTAAGAGGCTAGTACCACTGCAGAGAAACTGCTTCTCATCTCACACAAGGGCATGAAAATAAAAACCACTCATGACGGTTCAGAGTTCATCCCGTCCATCTGTCCACCTCTGCTCGTCTCTCCCATTTCTCTCGGTTTCATTTCCTCTCATCACGTGACGTCTTCCTCTAATGTCATTTAAAAAAATAATAAATAAATAAATTGCAGAGATGACTGATTACAACATCATTGGCATTCACTCATACCTGACGTTTCCCCCTAGAGGAAGAAATCCTGTTTCTGCTTTTGCTTTTTTTGTATTTGCTTTTTCTTTCAGATTGTGTTTGTTTGTGCGTGTGTGCGTGTCTTGTATGCATGCATTTCTCCAAACAATATTAACACATCCTTCCACACAAGTTTCTTTTGACATCTGTGGTGCTCAAACCTCATGTTCATTTACTGTGTGGGAGGAGATGTGTGTTAATGTGTATGTTGTGCATCAGTGGTAAGACGGATGACCTTGAGCAAAGACTTTTCATTAATAATTGGCTATTTAATAGCAACTTTGACATTTAAGTTTGGACCCTTGAACATTGTCATGTGTTGTCTTCACGTCTGCAGGTAGTGATAGCAGGGGGTTGGTATATTATATGTTCAGGTTCATTGGACTGAGATTGAACAATGTGCTGTAGCTGAATAGTCTGAGCAGTGACTGTGCTGAAAAATCAGTGACCCATTCAGCTAACACACCTCATACATGTCAAGCATCTTTAAAACAACACACCAAAGAATGACCAACTAGGATTATACACAAACTAATTTATCACCCACTAAAGTAATTTTAAGGCTCAGTTCACCTAAATCACAAGAGACAAATTGCGATCTTCTGCTGGTATCAGACCATGCAGACAGTTTTAGACAAACCTGTCCTGGTTTTGAGATATTTGTCTCAGAGCTTTCTGCCTCTGATCCAGTCCAGTGGATCATCTCTGGTGTAAAATGTAATCTCAAGAACTCGGCAGCATCAGTGTCAGTTTTTACTTGAGCTGCTTTGGTCTAAACAATTGAAAATAATATATTTATATTTTCATCCGCTACAGTTGGGTGATTATGGCCTATAAATACTATGGCAATATTTTAATATCTTCTCTAAAGCATTTGATAATTGCTCAGTTTAACCCTGTGATGCATTAAATTACAGCAGTGTGATGATTCCACTCCCTCAAGCATTTGTCTACACAAAAACTTTTTTTGTTTACTGTGCAGTCATTCATTAGTCGTTTCTATTGGAATAATCTTTAATTTGCATGCAGAAAGATCACTACCGAGTTAGATTTCTGCTGGGCGAGCTGAAGGATAATCTTACTCGGGCATATGATCTACTTATCGGACCACGTCATTAAAAGGTGCTATATTTATAGCTGCAAACAGGAAAGGTGGGGTGACGGGGGGGGGCATGCAGCAAAGGGCTGTGGGCTAGACACAAACCAGAGCCACTACAGTCAGTAGTGTAGTGCAATATAATATAAGATAATTTAGTTTAGTCCGTGCTGGGCGCCCCTTCACGACTTGGCCTGATAGAGTATGTACCATTACGGCAAGGCAAGTTTATTTATATAGAACCATAGACACAAGGCAGTTCAAAGTGTTTTACAGAGGCATGGTATACTTTAATACTTAAAATATTAAAAAATACTTTAAAGATTTAACATTAAATTAAAATAGCATTTAAAATGCATTAAAATTTATGGCTTAATCCTGCCCACAGCGGCCCGACCTGAGGCTGAGTGCTGCATGTCGTCCCCTGTCTCTCTCTCTCCCCATTGTTCCTGTCACGGCAACTTAAATATGCAACACTATGTACTCAATGTTTGCAATATAGTTACATCATCCTATGAGGAGCAAGCCACAATACGTCAGGTGTATTTAACATATCACCTACTTCTGTTATAAATAACTTTTTATCGCTGTGAGGATCATTGTAAAACCTTGGCATAAACTGTTCTTGGCCAAACACACTAATTTTATAATTTGGGTGAACTGACCCCTTTACTTGGACGTCACTACACTGAGTCACTGTTGTTATTATTACTGCCTGCTTTCCCCTGCTGCTTCTGCTTTTTCTACCCCAGCCTTTTCGGCTCCAATTGCACTTTTGCGCTTCATATTGCAAGGGGTTGAGTGCCACACAAAATCATCACCATCAGGCTGAGATTCCTAAAGAGGCTCAGTGTGGAGCACCTTTCTTAGACTGTCGTTAGATTGTGCGTGTTTGCAGATCAGCTCATGAAACATCCTCATGGAGAGTTTAGTGGTTTTTGTCTAAGACAGGTGGTTTTATCAAACCCTCAGGAACTTTATTCAGTGCTGGATGCCTTTTTTTCCCCCTCAAAGTTACCAAATTCAGCTTTTATATAGAAAGCTCACCGGGTCGGGTTCTGGGCAGCTCTGCATTGAGAGTGGTGTCGGAGGTGATATCCTACATTGTAGCAGGATTTCCTTTCCATCAGTGACTGCCCTCATATTTGTTCTGCTATGTGAGCAAGTGATGTTGGTGCCAGCCCTTGTTGCTGGAGGAGGAGGCATGGAGGGCTCTGGGGGACTGAGATGTTTAATGTCCAGGAAAATAAAGGTGAATCCAGCTCTCAATACCCTAGTCAAACCTCTAGTCCTCTTTTTTTTTTTTTCTTCTCCTATTTCCTAGTTTTTGGGGCTGATTCGTCTTGTGACAGGTTTTTCACATTGGCTCTGGTAACTCTTAGCTAGATTCTTGAATCCGTACGAGGCTCCTGTGGATAGCGCCCTCTCGGAGTGTCGTCGAGTGTTTGTGGTCTTCTGTCCGATAATAATCCAAACCATTTCTCTCCCATGCTCTCTCCCCCTGCAAGGAGCGGAAGGTACACAACCTCTGCTGTGTTTGCTTATTAGCAGTAACATCTTATTGGGTTCCTTTTGTTTTCTCTATCTTTTCTTTTTACTGTTGTAGCTGTATGGCAAATCTAAGTTTGTGTCCTTGTCTACATTTTTATATGGAAATTCCATGTATGCATCATATGGGCCATATTGCATCTCTGAGCATATAAAAGAAATGTGTGTTTTTTTTTGTTTTTTTTTAAACTACCTTTGCTGTTTACATCCAAATATAACTGTAAATGTTTGAGTTCTGAAACTCTCCATTGATGAAACAAGTCATGCTGAATTAGTTTTGATCTCGTAGCAGACTAAATGCATTTCTCCTCATTTAACCGTCGCCCATGTATGCGTTTGATCATGGAAACTTCTCATAGTGTGCTTTTCTTTTCTTTCATTAGCTGTTAGAAGCTTGCATCCATGTGTAGTTGTTTTATTTTTACCTTTCACACTGAATAAAACAAGTTAAACATGGTTAATTTTAAATATAAAGTGTTTACTTTTCATCCAGTGTTGTTGAGTTAATAATGTTCTTGTCTTGTTTTGTTTGTTTTTTGTTTGTTTTTAGGTTTTCATAGAGCTGAGTCACATTAAAAAGTGCAATACAGTGAAGGGAGTCTTTGTCCTGGAGGAATTTGGTAATTACACCATCTATTGATTCTAGGCCTGTACTCGGCACGGCAGTAACTCAGCTTCATGGCAAACGTATTGACGAGAGCTGATAAGTGTTCACTAAATTGGATAGTGGCTCTCCTCGAGGAGCACCGAGACACTGATGTCTGCAGGTGTTTAAGTGAGTGATGAATTCCTCAGAGGATGCAGTTTGCCTCCAGTCACATGGTAGTGTTGAAGTTTAGAGCAAGCAACGTTTTCATTGAAGTGAGAGAGTTAGGAAGAGAGACAATAAGTCTGTATGGTGTGAGGACAGAGCAGCCGTTTCCAAAGTTTTGGTTTTTTTCCCAACAAATAGACACAGGTTGAAACAAATAGAAATCAAACTCAAACTCCTCCATCATAAAAAGCTATGTCAGTTCAGAAGTGTATATGTGACTGAATGTATAATAAGCAGTAATTCACCGTAACCCTTTAAATTAAGGAATAGTTCAAATTATGTAAGAAGACTCGATTGCTGCCACTTCAGAAGAAAACAAAGTTGAGATTCTTATATTGAATACAATCAAAGATCATGAATAATACACATGAAAAACTGCAGTGCCCAACTTGTTTATCTTTATTAAAATATGAAACTATATTTGTGGCCTCAGAGCTACAGGACTTACTGGGATTCTTTAATATTACTAAATATATAGAATCCGGCAGAGCATTGGATAATAAATCGATTTTAATGTTTTCCTGTATGAGCTGTAAACGACTTGGCCTGAAATTATTAGAAAGTGGCAGACACACAAACAACCCCCAACTAGTAAAAGAATAAATGAAATCAAGTTACTTTTTTTTTTTCAAGTCTTAAATATTTCATCAGTCTCTTAAAGACTGATTGAACAAAGCAAAGAACAGGAGGTAGTTTTAACTCTTGAACTCAGAAAAACACCTGATTCTTCTACATTAAGAGTGAAAAAAATTCACGTTGCACTGTAAAATGTACCTTTACTTCAAAGGGCCCGAGGAACATCCTGTCAGCGATGCACTGTATCTAACACAAGACAGAGCCATAGCCATGTTTTAATAGTGAGACCGGACATGGTTACAGGTTATTCAGTCAGTTTTTAAAGAGCTTCGCTTTTAAAACAGTGAGACGTGACCGAAGAGAGCACAGTTTGTCAGTTTATAGCTCAGGCTGCCTGTGTGTTGTGGACTGAAGCGACCAGGCGGTTGAACGGTGAGCGCGCCATGATGACGTCAGAGCTGAGGACTGACAGTATGACAGTGCAGTATATGATCATCAGAGGCTGAAGTGCCAGGCTGGGTTACTGTCGTGTCTCTGTGCTGCTTTTGTAATGTTGCCCTCATCTTTGCCACTATGAAAACCTTCATTCTCCAGCAGGTAAAGTGTTGTCACCTTTCTCCTTTCTTACTCAAACCAATTCTGTGCAGAATATTTCCTCACATTGATTCATTTTTCTGAGTTCTCCTCTGCTTCCTTCTTCACTTGCTTTTCATTTCGGAGATCACCCCAGACTCCATCTCTCATGTGGTCATCTGACAGTCTGCCTCTGTGTCTCAGTGGTGGGACTGTAGTTTTGGGGGAGGAGGGAGGGTTGAGCAGAGGGATTTAACATTTCCCAGCCCCTTCATCTGTCCAGATCTCAGCCTGCTCATCTCTGCTATGGGTTCACAGTTACTAATGAAAAGTCGATCTGTCCTGTGGACAGTGACACGGTCCTGGGTCAAAGGACTTTGGCCTCTTGTAGCTGCTTCTCTGTGATGTCTTTTAAGGTGGAACGGGTTGGGGAGGGGAGGTTGTCCCTTTTTCCCCCTTTTTTTTTTCTTTTTTTTTTTTTTTCATATTTGAAAATGTACAACCTTTACAGACATTTGTGTTTTGATTTGTCCATATTGTGGGCCATGATCGTCTCACCAACGGTCCCAACCTCAGATTTAACACACTTTAATATAAAAGGTTTAATCAGTACATTAGTTACAAAAGGCCTTTGATGAATCATTAAGATCATTAACCAGGTTCAATACAGTGACCACCTAAATTAACACCCCCTGACTGTTGTGGTGGACTCTTCGTGGCCCACATCCCATTTTACACCTTGTGGAAAGTTCACCTCTGTAACCCCCAAAGCTCTCAAACATGAACTCACTTGAGGTTCCTGCTGCCTTTGAATTCTTTGTTTTGTCTCTTGCACCGGCATAGTTCCTGAAACTAAAGAAGTGGTGATCCACAAGTACAAGACCCCCATGGTGAGTCCTCGCTTCTTGTGTCTAAGTCAGTGCTTTTTACCAGTGCATGTGGAGAACTAGTCACCAGGCGTGCGCAGGAGAAATTTGTGCATCACAAAGTCTACATCTATGTCTGCGAACATGCAAAAACACAATAACATGGACCTGAATCTGGAAACTGAAGCGCTTCACACTTACTCTAAACATGCACCAAAGCTGTGCCTCCACGATGTTGGAGCATTGATCAAAGGAATGAATTAATGAGGTTTGGCCCTGGTGCAGTGTGGGTGCTGATAAGATGAACCCAGTCTAAGTAACACATCCGGACACAGAGCAAAGTGGTTTATATGCTTCAAGACAGGGTTGTCACACCGGGGAAAGTCTTCCTCTGCTCACAGGTATTTTTTCCCTCTGCAGGCACATCAGATCTGTTACTCGGTCCTCTGCCTTTTCTCCTACGTGGCGGCAGTGAAGGGAAAGGAAGCAGAAGGAAAACCCAAGATTCTGTCACCGAGGCCCCTTCCTAGCTAGTCTACACTCTGCTCCCTTCTTCCCTCCCTTCCTCCTCTCCTCCCTCCTCTCTGTTCTTGGTGTGCCTCTCTACTTGAAATGGCATCCTTGCTCTAAAACCATAGACTTCTGACAATCCCTAACTTTACTCTAAGCACACAACTCCTGCTCCCTCCTCCTGTACATACAAGCCTAAGACCCCTTTTAGATCTTATTGTGTTGATGTGTTTGGTCTGTGATGTTGTGTAAATACTTTCAGCCCCTCATCGCTGTCGTCCTGATGACCATACCAACTAGCTTAATGTTTGCCTGACTCCCCTTAAGCCCTTCTCCTCTGCGTGAAAGTCCTCTATTGTTCCCTCTGCCAAGACCCAACTGTTTTTACTGATAGGAGATGTGAGGGATAGCCCCGAGGCACAGAGTGCATGCAGGTCCCGTGCACAGCCTTGACATTCACTGTAGCCCCCCCCTCCCGTCTCCTTACGACTGTGTGAGCTATTGTGTGATTATGTGGTTACTGTAAAAGTCCAGTCTGTCCAGTTGAAACTGGTGAAAAAACCGAGACCTTCTTGTAGTGCAGGACGTCCCATACTGAAACTGCTACTGTACACTGCACCAGAGCACCGCATGTAAACGCTTCTTAAAGGTGTTTGAGCCCTAAAATAATGTGAGTGTTCTCTTGCCCTAGCTCAGCCCGTCAGGCTGAATTACTGTTCTAGTTCTACTGTAACATTTCTTGTCTGTGGTCTGCTGTTATCAATTGCATGTTACTATGAGGATGAAAAATAAATATTATATATATTTCTATATATAGTATTTATTTAATATATACATATATTGACTGTACATTTCTCTGAAAAAGTGTTACATATTGTTCATTTGCTAGATGTGCAATACTTAATAAGTAGTTAGCCATTGCCAGAGCCAGGTTTTTTTTTAGTTAACTGGCTTTCACAGAGTGAAGAATGTAAGAAAGAACTTTTTCTTTTTTAAAGTACATTTGATTGATGTGAATATGATGATTCAGTGCGAAATGACTGTTTAAAGTTTGTCTTTTACTGGTAAATTGACTCCAAATCACATGGGAACAAAAAACAGGTGTTGCTCTCTGGATGTAAACTCTTATGACGCTTTTTTTTAATTTTTTTTGGGACTCAGGCTACGCCCCCAATGAGTGATGTCACAGCAGGTGTTTTTAAGCAGCAGCAGATGGAGATGTTGAGGTGTTGTCAGGTGTCGTCAACTTTTCCATTTGAACTTAAGACACATGTTGTGTATCTGATGGTCTGAGTTGTTTCTGTGTTGTGTTACTGGACTTTGTGACTGAAGTCATGAGTCTTTAGTCACACGAAGCCGGAGTGAAAACCAAACCCACATTCTTAATGTTTTTCAGTCTTTAAAACCGGTCAGTGACAGTGTATTTGTTGACCTGCAGCAAGAGAAAAAAAAATCTGACTAATTATGAGCAGTCAAGTCAGATATTGCTCTCACATCCATTCTTGAAAAGAATGTGTCTCCAAAGCCTCTGTTGCTGGGAGTTATCACAATAAACCAACATTAGCAGTGAGTCAGTGAGTTTAAAACCAGTTATAAACTCTTGCATCTGGTTTCAATTAACAAAAAAAGCAGCATACATATATTTCAAGCCACTTTTTCTTAAATCATTTACTGAGCAACAGCAGCTTGAACAACATGTAACTACATCAGTGCAACAGTAACTCCTCGAGCTGCAACTTTTGGTTGGAAAATGCTTCTCTATAATTTCCCAGTTTAAGTTGACTTGTTCGAATTTCTCGTTTGTGGTTGAAAACTTAGTCAGTGTCTACCAGCATAGATAGAAGAGCAAATAATCACATCTGAGGAAGTGAAACATTTTTCCTGTAGAAATAATTTAAAACCTAACATGTTAGTCTGTGACCAAGAGCTACAGCAGCCAAAGACAAACACCTGCTTTTACGTCACTGATTGGGGTTCAAGAAAAGATTTAAAACTCACAGCAGAAGTTTTCCTCCCTGTGATTGATTTACTGCTCAGACACATTGAAGCCTCCAGCTGTGGTCCTCTGCTCCCCGAGGAGAACACCACGTCTTACTGTTGTTTCTGTTCTGTGATAGTACACAACTGTTCTGGTCCAATCGCAGGCCCCATTAACTTCCACAGCAAGAGTGTGTGTGTGTGTATGTGTGTTCATGTGGTGAACAGTTTATCCAGAACAGCAATATATCAGTACAGCTATATCACTGGAAGATGTTTCATTTAGATTTTGACATGCTTGTATTTTTAGTAACTTAACTGTGCAAAGGAAAATAAATCAGTAGGTTATTCAGAAGAAGCTGTTCCAGTCACGAGTGTCACAGAACTCCTTCTGAAGCTTCTCCAAAATTTGGTTTGTAGATGGGACACAGCTTTTTTTGCTTAAGTTAATAGGACTTTTTTTTTTTTTTTAAACTGGATTATTACAAGTCATCTCCTGTCATTGTACGACCCCAACTGCTGTAATGAGAAGGAAAAAAGGAAATGAGATGCCAGGTGTAAGTATTCCAGTATTTGAAACGGTGTTTATAGATTATGTACAGCTTTGGCAATATAATAAAGTTGTCCCACATGAAGCTCAGTGGAGTTTGTCTTTATGAGGAAAACAAGACATGTAAACAAGTGGAAGCTTTAAAGGTTTATTTCAACAGTTGAGTGAAACATCCCTGTTTTACAAATGCATGTTTGAATCTGTACTAAATTAAGACTGGATAAAGACACAGACACATTAGATGTTCAAGCTGCCACAGAGGATAAACCATCCAACCCACCACTTGTAATCTCTGATCAGACGTCACCTGATTGTTTTTACCATGGAGAGAACGTCCATGTTGTCTGTCTTTACTAGGGTCACATGAGTAAGTGAATATTATGTACATGAAAATGCATTAAATGCATCAAAATAAAGTGGTGGGGCTACACTGAAACAGACTGTCTGGGCTCTTTGGCTAAAGGAAAAACAATTAAAGCAGATTCTTGCTACAGTAACAGCAGTGAGCACAGCACTCATCCATCTCTAGCAGCTTGACAATACATCAATCGAAAACTGGCCATATTGAAACAGAGCCACTGCTGGTTAATAACATCATTAAAACACAAAGTATTCTGTCACTTAGCCCTAGTAGCCATGTGTATATGCTTCTCTGAAGCTTCGGCCCACGTCCCAGGAGAGTGGAGGTAAAAAAATGGCACAACAGCTTTTTATCTTTGTGGAAATAGTTAATATTAATCTACTTAATCCACACAACTGACTGTCAATAGTTTTTACAGGAACTATCAATCCTTGGTGGATCACACACAAATCTGTCCACTCACATCCAGGCACAAACGGAGCGTATTCATCTTAAAACCATGATACTGACTTTTTATTTGCCAAGTTAAATAGCTAGGTTTTTAGGTAATGCTTTGTTTCCTTATTTAGCTTATGAGTCATTTTATAAATAACATATAGTCGTTGAGTTTGAAAATCACCAGATTGTCTCGACTGTCTGAACCTTGGCAGGAGTGATAAGTATAAAGATTTTGCATGATATTTGCATGATCTGACCCTTTAAATTTAAGTGTCACTGCCACCTGTAGTGCAACTACTTTTCTGTGGCTTAAGGCAATTTTGAATTCAGACTCCAACTCTGTCGAATGAAGGGAAACTCAACAACATTACATCCTTTGTGTAGGCACAGCAGGAAACAGAGGTAGAACCTCTAGAAGGCAGAAAGGAGAATAAAACTAAAATGTACCAAAAGTGTTTTGACACAAGCAACATGGAGGCTGTGTCAGAAACTAGTCGCCCATCCACATGCTCCCTATATGAATGGATGAGCACTCAGCACTTTAATATTCACACTGCATGATGAGCAACACACTGAATTTTGGCGTCAAACTAAATGGACAGTAAATATGATCCTGTGATTTTTTTTTGGAAACAGTCACAATATTTTGAACCAAATCTTCAACCAGAGAACCAGGAATGATATGTTTTTAAAACATATTAATGACTCAATATCTTAATCATCATGTGGTGGACTCAGGAAAAAGTATAAAACCTTGTACTCAAATTTAACTTTATAAAAACTTCACTGTCACTATGACTCATTTCTCTTCATTGCATTGTAGTGTTGCACTGTTTGAAGGAAAGCGTTTCACCGCTTAATCATTTACATTTAGCTCTCGACCTGATATCAGATATTTCAGTAGCTTTGCACGTTGCCCTGTTGTCTCAGCGTTTTAAAAAGCAACATTTCATTTTATACCTGTTCTTTTTTTCTTTTTTTTTTAGATTCTTGCAAAGCTACCTTTTTAAATTGGTCTGTGTCTGGCACTCATGCGTTCTCATGGACAGTGTTGCGGAGTATCCGGAGGCGAGACATGACTTCGTCCCAGTCCAGGTAGGCACCCTCCAGGTGTCGCAGTCTGTCTGGTCTGCTAACGTAGCTCTTCCGTCCGTGCAGCAGACGCCAGTTATCAAAGGTCACCAAGTCACCTGAAATACAACACCACCCAAAGATCAGACATGAAGTTGGGATGTACATTTAATTTGATCTTGGTTTGTCTCACACAATTATGTCACTATTATATCAGCCATGACATTCAGAGAGGTCAGAGGTCAGGGTCTGCTGCAGGGGTCTAAAACTGAATTACCTAGCTATCGAATTAAACTAGCATTAGCTCTAGGAGTTGAGTGAAAGACTGGGTCTCGTAGACTTGCTTTACAATGAATCTTATGAGAGAGACCTCGAGCACAAAATGTGGCATTTCTGTTTGTTCCATGTAGGAACTTCACAGAGTTCACACAGAACTGAAGCTTTCATCTTCTCAGTGGATGTTTAGACCACGGGCAAGTCAATAAAAGCGTCTCTGTAGCACCTTGTTGCATTTTGCTTTTATCAATACACCAAGTGTAAATATTGAGACATTTCAGTGTCCAACTGTACATGTATTACAGTGTCGAGTCAGCTGGTCCTTCTGTCATTGGGGAAAACTGACTAGATCTGACGAGGCATGATTTCCTTTCAAAATAAAAGGTTTTTCACACGAGTAACTGAAACCTAAAGCTATCTGAAGTAACATTGGCTGCAGTGTAAATTAGCCTAAATCCATTAAAGAGCAGGATGAGGTTGCTAACGTTATCTACACATTGATATAGTGAAGGAGCAGCTCTTACACGGTCGATATGCTGTTTGCAAGCAGGACTGACTAAAGTTTCCTCTCCTGATAAACTTTAATATGAAACAAAGAATAATGTTGCCATGGTTTCAGAGATTTAAGCTTTAACTTACTCCATGCATTGAATTCACAAGCACTTCCTGTTTGCTCAGTACCATTGTTTTTTTTGACAAACATCAATAAATTACTCTGAGACTGGAGAAAACTTAAAAACCTGATGATTCCATGTCCAGTCGTGGAAAGAAGTCTCTCTTTACTATGATTTGTAAGTGGATTATGGATTATTCATTATGCACAGCAGAGATAATGATGTCCTGAGGAAGTCAAAGCCTCACTGCATGCAAAAACATGTCTATCATATCAGCGTGTTCAGATTTGACTGTGTTCTGACTCCAGGAATTGCAGCCATTGAGCGCTGCAGACAGTCGACAAAATCTTAGACAAGCCAGAAATCCAGAAATACATCCGATAGTCCAGGAGGCAGACCACTGATCTCTGTGAGTGCCCTTGAACTGCATATCAAGTCAGGTGCCTTGACAGTTGAGACCATTTAATTTCTGTACCATCATTATGGTGTTTCAGAAAAGTTAGACCATACTGCAAAACTTTCTAACAACCTGTGTGAATCAGTTTTTCGTTGCCCAATTAAAGAAGAAGGACTCCAGCTGTGCAGCTGCCTCCAACCTGGCATCACTACTCACATTTGAGTGTGCCACATTTTACCTGGACGACAAGCTGAACAGTTTCGTTTGAAGCGTCCTGGAGGAGGCATCATCTGGATGAATGCTGTCGAAATGTTGTCTTCTTACTAATGGCTCCATCCTGCTACAATTTCATGTCTCATACAATATCATTACTTCATGTCTGTCACTTCATGCTGCAGATCCTTTGCTGAGAGATTATTTAAAGAGGGTTATATACCAAACGGGGGCAATTTGATTTGGTCTACAGTGATAAAGATGGCACTGATATCTCCGGTGTCACTGTGACCTTGATGATGACAAAGATGTTCTTGTACATCACTGAACCACGTCAGCAGATCCCTTTCTCCGAGAGACTTATTTTGTGTCCTTTCAGCTCCTTCAATGTCACAATTCATCCCCTGAATAAAGATTTTGTCCAAATAAAGCCTTCTAAGACTATGACCACGATGTTGTGGCGTTACAGATAAAACCTATTTGATATATTTTTGAAAAGTGCACACTGACCTGGCTCCATCCTGTAGGTGACCACGTTCTCTGGTCGGCTCATGATATCCACGAAGGTCTTCAGTGCTCTGTAGAAGGGCTGGACCTGGTGTAAGGGGAGGTCCAGCACAGAATCTCTGGTGGCATTGTTGTAGTTTATCCTCACAACTCTGCCCTTCCCGTCAACGCTGCTCAGAGAGACGAGGGGAGGTTCAATGTCAAATTAACTAACATAAATGCGAAGTTTTAGAGTTGAAGACATGAACTGACTTGTTTGAGACCATTGACATAAGAATAAAAATCAAACATGCCAAATTCACTTGTGCGCCAACTAGTGATAATTCTTATTTTAATTTGGAATAATCTGTTATATATATTTGGTTTACTCAAAATTTTTTGGGAAAGTTATTCCAAAGCCCAAGTTAATGTTTTCAAATGTCTTACTTTGTCCAACCAAAAGCTAAGGGTAGTAGCCATGAGCTAATACTAGAGAGTTTTTATATTAAATGAAGGGATTGCTTAACCTTTTACTTTTTTGATTGATTAACTAATTAACTAATTGCAACATATTTTTTCTCTCATTCGAGCATCTCTAATATGATGTTTCTGCTTATTCTTAGCTACCATGATTAAATATCTACAAATATTGAACAAGCAATTGAAGAGGTCACCTAGTGCACTGGCAAATTTGACAGGCATTTTTCTATTTTCTGAAATTTATTTTATTAATCAAGAAAATAATGATTAGCCTCATCAATTATGAAAATATTCATTGGATCCAGTCATTTAACTCAGAGATCATTTGAAAGACCTCATTTATTTTTCAGGGACATTTAAGATCATCTTTTCTACTGATTAAACCCAAATACGGTTGTTAAACATCTTCCAACATAATGAATATCATTACGCAGCCGTACCACTGTGATGGCTTTCCACATGACTTAGGAGGCCGTATCGACTATCTGTGCAAGTAATTTTTCTGAACAGCAGATGGCAGTGTCCCATTTCAAATCACACTCATCTCACACACTGGTGAGATACTATGTACTACTGCACATTTTTTCTTTAATGTTTATGTCATTTTCATTTTTCTAAGTTCTGAATCTTGGCTTGGTAAATTCGAGTGTGTGTATGTGTGAGTATGAGAAATAAAGAGCAACAACATGTTCTGACAGCTCATCCCCACTTACTCTATGATGCATTTCTTGGACTGCAGCATGAAATCACAGTAGTCAGTCCCCGTGTCGGTGAAGTCCACATGGAGCGAGGTGAGTGTCTGGAAGGCCTCTGGGTCTTCTCTCAGCAGCAGCTCAGCCACGTGGAAGCCGTCCACCACCTCGCTCTCCCCTCCTTCCACAGCCTGGTTGATGCAGTGCAGAAACTGCACCTAAAAAAGGTCCGCACACACACATGCTGCACAAATGCTCATTTTACAACTCTAATGGCATAAAAGCCAAATGCCAGCAGTCTAAACAAACTTTTAACAGCAGCACATAAATTCAAAAGTGATTACCATATCTGTTTAGTGCAGTTTAACCCTCTAAATAGACCATAGAAGTGGGATTTTACTCACTCCAGGTGCGAAGTGTAATGCGGGGTAGTCTGTATGGTGACTAAGCCTTCCTGAAGTGTAGGCTACATTATTTGCCATGTATTTGTCCTGGACCTGCCATGTGTGCCTGAGGACAAAGATAATATTCATTAATGAACTCCACGTTAATTATTTAACTTTGGCTTTAGAAGATCAGTGGCAACAATTAGGCTATGTGGAGAAAAGGATGAGATGAGATGAACTTTGCAGGGCTCCCTGAGGGGAAACTGTGCAGCTTCACAGGAATGCTTAGGCTGTTGCCTCTGAAGTAGATACTTCATTGAGATGCAGCAGGAGTCAAGCACTAATGAGGTAAAGTTATCTTCCATGTTCTGTTTGCATGCCTCGTTTGGATGCCCGTCTCGTAAAACAGTTGAGTTTCTCTGATGGCAGGCCTTCAGTTGCAGTCGGCAGTCTCTTTACTTCCACAAGTATGAGCTCATCCCCTGGAAGTGGAAAAGCTTTACGCTCCAAACCTCTGTTCTGACTGAGTGCACCAGGTAATTCCTCTAGCTTAAAAAAGCTGGAATGCTTTTGGGTTGTTTTCCCCATCTCTATCCTCAAGTAATCAGCACTGCAATAAGTCAAAGGGATGAACTCTGGTGTGATGAAAGGGCCAACAGACGCCCTCTAAGCTTCATGGAGCTAAATGAATCAAAGCCATAGAAAATTGACCGATGGACACATTTTCGTCAACATTAATGTTGTAAAGTGAGAATCCTAATCAAAATATGGCTTCTCTGTTTGAGTCCCTGGAAAAGAGATGTTAATAAAGATCTTTTGTATTTAATTCTTACTAATAACGCTCCCAAGGCTCTGCTCCAGCTAAAATATGATCAGTGGAAAATTCAACAATTTTAGTGGGCAGTCAGATTATTAAACAGTGGCTTGGCTGAGGATGACTGGAGAAAAAAGGATGAACGTCATGCAGTCTTACCCATAGAATGTCAGCCTGAGATAGCCGATCCTCTCAGCGAGTTTGGCCACTTGGCCCTGCTCTGCCGGAGCCCCCCTCAAGTAGACGATGCCAACGCGACGCAGGGCCAAGAGCCAGGCCAGTGCTGCCTTATCATCATGGAGTACTTCCTGGTAGTCAGCAGTGGGAATGCGCAGTTTGGTGCCCCAATAATAACGCTCTGAAGTGAGACATAAAGAAATCTCATTTTATTGTTGCGGAATTGCACTTAGATACACACTGTAGTTTTGTCTTTTTTAGTCTGTTTAAGGGTCAAAAAGCTGTGTCTGCAATGCACCAATGCACCAGCTTTTCCACCCGACGGTGCATCTCTGACCTTACATGTGAAACAAACAAACATGTAAAGACTTGTGCTGTGTCAGTTTATTCTTCCCCTCATTATCTGTTCTTAACTCTCATTGAGTGAGAACCTGCATGTTCTCTTTCGGTTGTATCACTTCATGCCACATAAATAAATCTCAATGACTGTTTTATTGAGGATGTTGGAAGGTTTGTGCAGGAGTATAAATGACAGCCACAGAACTCACCAATAAAGATACTTGTGTTTGTGCTAACATCTGTTCGTCTGGGTGGATGAACAAAAATGGACCAGAACCATCCAGCAGGGATGAGCGATAGATCAGGGCCATTCCCAACACACTGCTAACCTTTAGGATATTAGTTTTTTTTTATTTTTTACAAAAGTGGCATAAAGGATGCTAAACAAAGTGTGGAAATCAACAAGTTAATTATGAACACACACTTTCTATTGAATAAGAAATAATTAATGTGTAGTTGCAAGTTTCCAGACTTGTTTTGCTCTACAAAGGAAACAATACATTTACAAATCTATTACCAACTCCCCTGCTTTTTAAAACCCATTTCATCTATAAATGTTGCAGCTTGCCACTGCGTGCGATAGTCTGCACACTTCAAGACGAATAGCTCACTGAGAAAAATCAGCATGTCTCCATCAGACAGACAGAGGTGGAAAAAATCCTCCCACTGCTCTCCACCCAGCTGGCTCGGCTCCTTTTTCCATGGAGTCTCTCTCCAGTGACTTCCACAGAAACAGCTGCTAAGTACATTTGAAGGAAGGGGGGAGGTTTAACAGAGGAGATTGTGTACCTGTCTGATGTTTTGTGGCTCCTCCTCGTGTCTCTTTTCAGTACCCACCAACTTCAAAACCAACTTTTCAAATGGCTGCATCACAAACAGTTTACAAGGCTAAAGCTCGCAGGCGATGGACACACAAGGCGGGTCTGCCTTAATGCCATGCATGATTTATTATCATCTGAAGTGTCTGACACCTTAAAAGAAAATGTAACTGTTCACTCTGAAGGCCAAAAGATTTACAGATGCAACAAACAGATTCTAACCGGTGAGGGGGAATTTCAGTGCCTTGCGTTTTAAATTATATGGTTTTTAAACCAGGAGGGTACAGAGGTACAAAACACACCAGATGCAACATCAGTCAGAAACACAGTGATCATCGTGACTCGCAGACCTCCCTCCAGGCTGTTGTCACAAACAATGATAATCTGGCTGCACAGTTCAAAGGGTCAAGAACCCCCCCGCTTGTTAAAACCTGTTAAGAGGATGGAGGGAAACAAAGGCTGAGAATGAGAAACTGGGGCTAAGGTCAAACCTGAATGTTACAATTACTCTTGTGAAACCAGACCTGGATGTCTTGTACAAGCACAGTGGTGTTTCAGCTCCATGGTTTAGGGTGTCACCCGTGACAAAGAGGGTACAGCTTTGGTCGCAGTGTGCATATACATCAGCTGTGCAGTCCTGGCTGCAGTTCAGTCAGATCCTCATTCTGAAATCTTATCACGTTCGCTGCTGTCAAGTGAGTTCGCAGTGTGGCGGCCCGGGGTCGAGACAAAAGATGAGAACTTTGCATGAATATCTGCCTTCTAATCATGTAATCATCTGCTCTCACAAGCTTGTTTTTACCTGGGAATACTGATCACAGATCTTCAACGAGGAAGGATAATGAGGAAGTTCTGTTTTTAATCTAACACTGGCTGCAGATTGAAGGGCGGTATCACCCAAACTGTTTAGATTAAACAGATAAAATATGGTTAAAAAGTATATTTATACAAGTACAGTGCTTAAGTAAAGTTTTTACCATTTGCTGTATGTTCACTTCATGTCAGAGGGAAATCTTGTTTATGACAGATACATACAGAATAGATTTTAATTCATTATTTTAAATTAAACCACCTCCACCATAAAATGCTGTTTGCATGTTAAACACAATAATCATCCAGTAATATAATATGTAATGATAAAAACAAGCCTGTCTACATTTTTAGGTTTTAGTTTTTCTTTTCACTGATTGGTTTCACCGATTTCCTTTAAAAAAAAAAAAATGCAGTAATTCATATCTCCACATTAACAATGGGTCTAATGACTGTGTAAAGTTAAAGTGAGACTCATAGTGATGACAGCCCTCTCAGCATCTATTTTTACATTTCAGTGTTTTGGTTTTAACGACTTTACAGCAATTGCAGAGCCAGATATTTTTTCTCAGAAGGGTAGAGACCAAAACAGAGCTAAAAGGAGAATGAATATTGGACTTAGGTCAGGGACAGGTAAACAAGGCCGTAGTAAATGCTAACGTTGCTCTATATCTCAATGTTTAAGTGTAGATCATCATATTAACTTTTTAGGGTAAAAATATGTCAGTGTTTTGTTTGGAGCTTGAGTCTGCTGCCCCCAAATTGCTAAACAGAAGTTGTTCTTGCAGTTTTGGAGTCACGTTTATGTTCACCTGGTAGTCCAGTATTTACTCTCCTTTTAGCTCAGTTTTGCTCTCCATCACCTGCTGAGGTAAATATTATGTGCTAAATGTTCCACAATTTTTCACCAGTCAGTAACTTTGTCTGTCTACCGTTTGATGGTGTACATTTCAGAACTTTTTCTGACAACTGACAAAAGACAGAGCGAGAGGAAAGGAGAGTTTGGGGCTGGAAAAACAAAACAAGCTGAGCTGAAAGATGACAGATATATAACTAGAAGAACAAGTAGAACTGCAGAGTCAGGTAATAATTGTCTCTGGGTTCATCATTATAACTCTCACATACAATGGAGCAACATGTAGTTGATCCTTTGTTAAAATAGAAAAGTTTTCATTCGAACTGCTTCAAGTAGATGATCTTAATCTTTCTTCCATCACTGCAGAGCTTTGAGTGATTTTCTAAAGCGTAGACCATTTGTGACATAGAAAAACTGACTAATCTTAACGCCTGTCTGTGCTCATGTTCAGGCATTGCAGACAAACAAAGAAGTAAATTAAGAGGAGTAAAAAGCTGTAGAGAAAGACTGAAAGATGAAAATAGTGAAAGTATAGTGAATATTGTTAGATGAGCAGTCTGAACCCTGGCATGCTCCGATGTAGGCTTCGGTGTCCTGTGGCAGTAAACCAGGGCTTGTAGGTCCAAGTCTGGCAGAGCCCACAATGCTTTGGTCTTAGTTGTCCAATATGTAATACTCTAATTCACTGGGGTTTTTTTTTTCTTCTGGAAAGGCCTGTGTGTCCACAGCACCAGTGAGAAATCAATCTCACTCTCTCTTGCATAGTTCCCAGCGGTGGTTAAGATACTACGTCAGAATTAGCATGTGTTTTTTAAATATTTGTGTGCAATAAAAAAAAAAAAAAAAAGCAAAAAAAATAAAAAACAAATAAAAAGCCAGGAAGCATCTAAGTGAGACAGCTTTGACTTTCTGGTGTGAGCTCATTTGTATAAAAATCTCTGCGGGTTTCACAGGAAGGACTGTGCTGGCATGTGCATGAAGGGACACCTCTGACTGTCTGACAAGATAGTATATGTGCATAATCCCCACCCCCATTTCCCCCCTCGGTTGTGGTCTGTTACAGTGGCTTTTCCAGATGAGGAAACCTGAAGCCGTGGCTCCTGTGGCTGTCAGGCAGCTCATGGCAGTTTGGCTCTCCCCTCACTGTGCTCTGTTTAAGCTCGGAGGGCTGCGTCACTCTCCTCTGCAGCTGGGAGCGCCTTCAAAGCTCTGCTTCAATCACTGCAGTTATCCAGAGAGCTTTTGTTTTGACTTGGTGAAGTTTTATCACAGAGCTCGGATCAGCTCACTTTAACGGGCCGTCTCTGGAATGCACAGTGGAGGGGCTCAGAGCCAGATGAGCTTAAAGTGCCCTTTTTTTTCTTTTTTAGGAAAGTGTATGCTTTATAAATTCAATTAAAGCTGCTGTTTATACCAAGAGCATATTTTAGAGATTTTAATTTAATAAAATAGAATTAGTCTTATTAATAATGTCTTATTTAAGCAACAATTTGGTCCCCAAACACCCCATTCTCAGATATTATTAAATTTTATTGATTTTTCAGTCTCAATAAAACCAGTGTTGTAATGTCATCAAGTACATTTACTCAAGCACAATGCTTAGGTACAAATTCAGTAAGGAGATATCAGATTAAAATTAGCAATGCTCCCATTTATAAGAGTAAAATGCATCAGTAATAACAATGCAGCAATATAATACACAATAGTACAAGACTCATCAAGAGTAAAACATCTTTTGACAGACTTATTCAGAGTAAGTAATGAATCATTGTTACATGAATGTTTAATCAGTATAGATTACCAACTCATTTTATCAAGACAGGATTTTCACCCCCAACTCAGCTTGTAAACAACTGCAAGTACAAAATGACTAATGATTAAGACATAGCACCCATTAACTAAAATGCTGCCAACATGCTGCTCAGTCATTAGTGTTAATTCGACACACAACTCGCTAAAGTAAATTAGCCTGAGTAACTACATTACTAGTTTTGAAGAGGGAAAGGCACCATGTTTAGGAACTTGGACATATCTATTTTGACAAATGTAAAATTTTCCTCATCAGATAAATCTAAAGATACACCAAAAATATTTACATATATATTTATATGACTTTTTGTTTCTTCTGGGAGGGCTGACAACGTACTGCAGTAAGTAAAGACGATGACGATTTTTTTATAAAGAGGAACATGTTGAAGCAAACACTGCCGATCTCCATAAAGGCTTTAAATTGTAAAAAAGAAAAAAAAAATCAAAAAAAAATCAAAAAGGAAATATTCTTAGGGATGAATTTATCCAGATGTTTGAAAAATAAAAATGTGTTCCCCTGTTACAGATTTATACCAGTCAACAATTAGCATGCATGTTTGTGTTTTCACAGTGTACAAAATGTGTGTATGTGTGTGTGTGTGTGTGTGTGTAAGAAACTCACTCCACCCTCTATTAATTTGACAAACGCACCTTTATTTATGAAACAGACCTGGGTGACAGGGTAGCCAACCTCTGCATTCATAGTTTGGTGAGAAAACACTGCTGACTCTGTCTACACCGGAGAGCTGCAGGCCCTCCACACACACTAATCCAAACTCAACTCTTTTTTCCATCAGCAAGTTTAGGTTCCCAAAGTTCTACTGAACCTTGCGGTAGTTTGTCAAATTATGTCCTTTTTGCCAACTCGTACTCATGCTGCTTTCAGTATTATTTGAAGTGCCAAGCAGGTCTGGCTTGCCAAAGAAATGAAAAATCCAATCATTATAATCACCAAGCTTTCCATGCAGTCTGATGTAAAGGTGTTGAAAGTTCAAAAGACATGACAAAGAAAAGGGATTGAGCCCAAACACAGTTGATCCAAGGAAGAATTGCAGGAACACACTGTGAAATATGAACTGTGTGGATGAAAAATAGGGCACTGTTGCCTCACAGCAAGAAGGTTTGGGGTTTGATTCCTAGGCCTAGGGTCTTTCTGTGTGGTGTGTGCATGTTCTCCCTGTGCCTCTGTGTGTTCCCTCTGGGTACTCTAAAATTTCTTCCCACAGTCCAATGACATGCATGTTTAGGTTAACTGGTGACTTTAAATTGCCTATAGGCAGTGTAGGCGTAAATGGTTGTATGTCTCTATATGTCAGCCCTCTGATAGACTGGTGACCTGTCCAGGGTCAACCACTCCCTCGTCCACTGTCAGCTGGAACTGGCTGCAGCCCTTCATGACCATGATGGATAAGCAGTATAGATGATGGTTGGATGAAAAATAGTGAAATTTGTTGAGAAATATCCTCTAGATTTTGAGAAATGAGATCTATTAAGTTGGCTGATCACTGTGATTTCTGAGTTGCTCTACCCCACAGCAGCCCATTATTGCACACAGCACAATGATTAAAGCTAATTTTGACAAATGAAATGAGCTCAAGTCGTAGTTGACACTTTGGATTCCTAACATTCCTTTCAGCTTGATAACACAGCATGTACACGTGTAGAAGAGCACGTGTTTGGAAAGTCAGTTCTGCTGAATCTGCGCATGACCAGTGAAGGGATGGTCAGGTTTGGAAGAACATTCAAGTTTTTCCATTGATGGACCTCCACAGCTATGTTTCCAGGAGCGTTTTTGTCAACTGACGAGTGATGACATAAAGGACTAAATTCAGACCAGATGGTAAATGCGAAACACCAGCCAGACAGGGAATTGACAAATCGGCTGCTACTTGGCAGAGTTATAGAATCAGTCAGCAGAGTTAATGGAGAAAGGTTCAAACTCAAGTGAGTCTGTTTAGGAGAGCGTCGGACTAATCCGTCACAAAGTTTACCATAACTGTCCCAATTCAAATGGGATCATAATTGACGTATATACTGTAGGCATTCAAGACAGGAAACAAGTTCACAGTGCCATAAGAGCAAACAACCATCAAGAGAACTGCAAAGAAAAAAAGGCAAACTAGTCAAACAGTGGAAATGTGGGTTGTAAAACGTGGTGAGAATACTCTGAAGTAAAATAATTATTATTATATAAAAAAATTAACAAAAATAACAAAATAAATATGTTTATTAGTAAATAGGAATAATGGTAAAATACAGTAAGTAAGTAAAAAGTCTAAAGTTTATGATGTTGTATGTATGTTTAAATTCAAATATACCACCATTTTCAGTTCCCTTAGATCCTTGGACAGTTTGTTCTAAATAGTTGGACGATGTGCAAATGTGTTGACGTGAAATTGGGTATTCACAGAGGCAGATGTTCCTAATTGTGCAAACTGCTCATGGTCATAAATTGTCCCTCTACAAAGAATAAAACAGAGACCCTCATGAACATCAGCAGATGAACATGTCAGTGATCTTCATAGCTACGCAGAAATTTTAATTTCAGCTAAAAGCTGTTGCACAAACATTTGCTTCCTGCACTGGAAAATAATTAAGAGCTTGTTCTAAAGATGCAGAAATCTGTAAAAACAAAACAATAACAGGAGTGAAGCTTTAGAAATTGGGTGCAGTATTTGCTCTCCTGGTCCGAGCCAGCAGTCAGGCAGCAAAGTTCTGGATCAACATTAACAGAGTTATGATGTTTTGGGTCAACAAGACAGAAGCATTACACTTGTCAAACCTGCTAGAGATAATCTGTCAGTACTGGAAACAAAATGTATTGCCAAGTATCACAAACAGTGCCACAATCTACTACGAACACACACTGCCGGGGAAAATTTTCCACCTCGTATTTAGGGCATGTGTGGCCTTTGTCAGACTGCTGACAGCTTCACAGAGATCATCATACTGCTAAGACTGATTAAGACCAGATAGGTGAGGTAAAGACAAGGAGAAGTGCCAGGGATTTTTTTGACAGACAATCTACAGCTGAAGGTTATAAATTCCTCACGTTTGTGGCTGCGACTGGTAACTAGGGATCTTTTTGGTAGACCAGATGAAGACATGAAAGGGACAGCTGTTACAGGAGAGAAATCTCACTGCAGCTCCTGTGTCATCACCGTTTTCTGTCAATCACACTCACATAGATTTCACAAAATCTGTCCAGCACACTCCTTTTTAATTTTTTTATTCTATTTTCTGCTTTTAAATACTTATATTTTGTGTGTTTATTGATTGAATAGTCTTATTTTGTGAGCTTATATTTAGAAATGTCTGTATTTGAAGGACATTAAAAGTGACTATTTATACCTGTGCCCAAATTTATGGGTTGCATTAGACTGATGGTGAGGCTAAACAGGCACCTCTTCCCCAAATGAGTCGATAATACCTGAAAATTACAATTATTATTACTTATTCACGTCAAACCATGATTGACAACAGTGGATTAAGGCATACTGTGTGGTAAAATGCAACAATGGCACTTTCCAAGTATGGGAACAAAAAATTTAATTTATTGGAAGACAATTTGAAATGGGACAGGCCTATTTTGACATATTCGCTCCAGAAATAAAAGACTACAGAACTGGGACACAGCATATGTGTCTGGTCCTTACTGGATAATTGGTTAAGAATCAGCCATTTTGTGGTGTGTATGTAGTATTACTCATTCTGTAAGAAAAAAAAAACCTGATGAAGGCCATGTGCTGAAAACAGTTGGCTGACCAAAGAGAACATTGTTCCAGTGAGTCAGTGTGTGTTACAGTTATTTTTCATATATTTCATGAAATGTTTTTCTCATTAAAAACTCTCTATACCAGACTCTCTCTTCATTTCTGTTGTTACACTCTTTACTGAGTTCATGGCAACATATTTATATGCCACATTAACTCAGGTGTGTAGATCTGGAGAGAAAACCAGGCATGGCCTTCAGAAACATGGCCTTGATTTGCACCAAACCACTAAGTGTACACGCACAGCACCACAACAGATGACGACAGCGCCATAATCACTATAGCTCACAACCTGACCTGAGGTACATGAGATTTTACGACAACACACTTTAATCAACTACAGTCACCAATGAAAATTATGCAATTACGCAATCAATACGCAATAAAGTCACAGGGTGACAAAGAGGTTAGGTTGCATACTGTGTGGGTGCAAATGATCTGAGCTGCCGAGTCCACAGTTTGATTTTGAGCCAGCCAGACTATTTCCTGCTTATCATTCCCCTTCTTTAAATCCCATTTCATGTCTCTCTACATTGTGCTATTAAAACAATACAGGCATAAAATGGCCAGAAAAAAAAACAAAACAAATGTATTTTCACTTTTTACATTACCTGCATACACAAGATTAATTTTGGCAGTATGTCAACTCTGCTTTTGTTCTGCTACTAAAATATGAAATTAGCCGTCAAATAAATGAACAGTAGGAACAAAAAACAACTTGCAAAATATTACAGTAAACATTTACTTTTATTTCTCAACTCCACATGGTCAAACTACCATCCAATGCAAAACCACATCAGACTTAAACCTACAGATGCCAGCAAGAAAGGCAGGTGGTCCAAAGAAGGCCAAGCAGTAGTACTTAATCCTCTTAGGACAACTCCATTCAGTCATTTTGAGTGATCCGAGCCCATGACTCAACTAGTTACAAAAATAACATGCCATTAAGCCTTGCTTAGAGTTAGCAATTCAAACAGTGTATTCAATTTGAGAATGGTTGCAAGGCATTTTGGAAACAGGACTGACTACATTTACAAAATACTAATGTGAGGATAAGTTTGAGAAAAAGCTGTGATCCATGTGTTTGGGCATATTTTTACTTTCTAAAAATCAGTTTAACCTGTTTCACATCTGTCTTTCAGATATCAGTGACATGAAATTAGTCATGACTCCCACCCCGACTAAATAAACATGACAAGCGCAAAATGGGAGGCCTGAGATGATGACATGCTTCAAATATTAAAAGCATCTGGCAGGCGTCTCAGTAAGTCACTGAGAGATTTATTGGTGAAAGGAAGAGTCATTGCAGATAAGGATGTGAGTGACATATGCTTTTGGTGTTCCCCAGAGCAATTCAAAATCATCACACTGTCAAGTGACGCAAAAGGTTCAAACTCCACATGCCAGCAAGAAAATGGTACATGTGAACTCCAAAGGTACTGAACACATTTAATGAGATGTAATAAAGCAGACAGGGAAAAACAAACCTGACAGCATGTTTGTCACACAGTAGTTGGCTAATTAAATGTTTGAGTAAAGATGCCAAATAATTAATTAAATGACACTAAGCGTCTGTAGCCACACTAGTGGCTGAATGAGGGTGTAGTGGTTACTGGAACAAAAACCAAACTGGTAGATAAACCAAGTATTGGACAAATCGGACTAGTAATTTTCACAAAGACCACAAATGTTGGCATGAAATTGCATGGTTATCCATCCAACACAAATGTATAATAGCTGCTATGACATTTCACTCTGAACCACAAACACCAACCTGTGGTGCTGCTCAACAAAATTATTATGAATCACCCTCTGAGGACCTGTGCCATTCAATGTTGCAGATGTTGAGACATTTTGCCAGAAACCTTTGATCCCAATGGGGAACCAGTACACGAACATGAATGTTTAAATCAAATTACAGGGCGAGCCATCATTTCAGTCAAAACCACCACAACCTCATGGTGACTTTATAGGAAATGTCAAGGATCCACCTTCTGAGAACCAATCAAATGTACTAACCCATCTAGTAGATAATGAGAATTTTCCCATATTTAGTAAAACTATAAACCTGCTCATGCTGCAGATTAATAGTCAGGGAACCACCAGTGTCAGCTGGATTCGTCCTCTGGGGATCATGAATTTCCAATAGTTTTTGAGATATCTCAGTCGGGACCAAAGTGGTGGATCTAGTGAACAACCGACAAACAGGCATTGCCATCCCTGGGGCCACTTCACTACTACTTGAAAGGAGTAGTCTTTTGTGGTTCATGCCTTTTCAAAATAGATTTCAATTAAAAATATCCATTTGAGAGGCTCAAAAAGGATGATTCCAAATATGTTTTTTGCAAAACCCATGACAAAGCTACCAAAAAGTTCATCATAAAAGAACAAAAACAGCTAAACTATAGTGTCCGAATAATAACTGTATCTTGGGATATTACAGATTTAGTATGAAAATGTCATAAAACTGAGGCAGTGTGAGCTTACATTTCTGGTTACATGTGCCTACAGGCTTGGGAATTTTTCCACTCCCAAGGAAGGAAATGCTGGTGAGCCTGTGTTTGGTAAGAACATGCAGAGATCATTTCTTGATCCTCGCTCTAAGTTAGTTTTCCATATGGCAGAAGCAGAAGGGGGTCTGAAGGAGACTCTCACATTTAAACAGCTGTCAGCCTTCCAGAAGTTCCACTGCCTTACACTGTTTCACACGCAGACAAACTGTATCTCAGTTCAGTTTTGTCTGGAGTAGAAGACAGTAAGCTAGAGATGTTGACAAATCCCATGCCCTTGCAATACCCTACTGTATATTTAAAAATAGAAACCTACTTAAACAACTACATGTAAATTTATATAGAACTAAAATGTATAAACTGAGAAAGAAACTGATCAACTGGATCCTAAAGCTGACCTAAACATGTGCCTGCTCCATCAAAACTATTTTAAAATATAAGTAAGTATATATAATATTCGAGTCTGTATAAAAAACAGATTAAAAACTTTTTTTTATAATGTAAGTTCCCTTGAGAACCAGTTCCATGTCTTGCCCCAATAATAACTGCTGCTGAACTACATATTGTGGTTTGAGTTGCACAACTCCATAGAAACGGTAAAAGCAGAAGAAAAAAACATTACTTACAACATAAAAACAGGAGGTATTGTACAGGCTCAATAATATCCCCAAAGCTCCAATTATCATATTGACCTCATGGTGTCCTGTGTGCGCTACACTTTCACTGCTGAGAACACTTTAACAGGCAGACTTGGGCCTATAAAATCTAGGTGCACTGCATAAAAAAGGAAACAGAAATCCAAACTTTGGACTATGCGTCGGTGAGTTAACGTCATGGTGAAGTGAGGAGTGAGAATATGAGCAAAATCCTTGGAGGTGAAAGCTGTTCATCGTCCATCTTTTGAGAGTCTAGACTTTTCCGGTATTTTTTGTGCTAGGAATTTCAGACTGGCGCTCAGGAGGAAATAATTAAACCCAGAGAGTGTGTGTGTGCGCACACGTCATCTTGTATTGTGATTTGGTGCATGAGCTTAGCAGTGTCTTCCAGGAGCGCTTCTGGCTCTGTGCTGAGAGTGGCTGAACAAATCTACACTACAAAATGAATGTCTGCAAATTGCTATGAGGGGAATCTGTTTATACTTCAACATGAATGGATGAATTCTGAAACACATGCAGGCACCTACACACGCACATACACACACACACGCACACGCACAAAACCTTAATCAGTCGGGAACAGAGCAGGAGCCGCTCAGCCCTGTGGGTCCTTCAGGACCACATGTGTACACAAACCGAGTACGGTCCATCCCCCGCTCAACTGAAGTACCACTACCTTGTTCCACATTTTAACTTACTCCTCTGCTGTCTGACAGACTGTAAACTGAGTTGGGCCATCGTAAATGTACTGTAAAATGAGTACCAGTCTTTGGAAAACCTTATTCCTTAACAACCCTGTTATGTTAGAGAGAAATAATGTGTCAAAAGAAATGTTTTCCCCAAGAAATGGTTAGCAGCAAAAGTATATACACTCATCTAACGGCCACACATGCAAATAAGGGAACTGCTGCTGAATAACAATTAATGTTAAACATTGTGTTCTTTTTTAAATTGCCTCTTTCTGAGAATAGTTATTACTTATTATACATGCATACATTATACATTTATACTATTTGGTGTTGTGTATTACAGGTAAGATTTACTGTTGTCAGGAGAATCTATTTGAATACATATATGTTTGTAAATCTAACAAAGAATAATAGATTAAGAGGAGTGTTGATGGAAACAATGGTAAAAACAACAAAACAATCAAGAATGAACTCACACTCTTCACATTTGTTATTTTGCCCTAATGTCAAAGTGAAAGAATTAGACATCAAAATATAAAGGTGATACAAAATTATTGTGTCTTGAAGTTATACAACAGACATTAGAAGTCCAGAATTATTCACTTTCCAATGCGGTTACAGTGGAAGGAAAATATGACACCTCGGTCATCTTGTATTTGCAATGAATTACAGTGGATGGGAACTAATGTGTTTGGTCAAAGTCAAAATGGCACTGACAGAAATCAACATGTGAACAGTTCAGATGTGAAAAATGTTTGTGAAATCTGTCAGGACACTGAGAATCAGACAGTCATGGTCATCTCTTTGACCGTGACGTCAACTACAGAGTCAAATAGAATTATATTTGACTCAATATTTAGTTTCAGTTCAGTGCAGTCCAATCACTACCAGCCTTGTTTGCCAGGGGTTTGTATGCTTTATGTGTTTCTTTTTTAATTTTATCAGTAAAGTGTAATATCCCACTACACCACTGACCTCGTGTATGCATACACATGGTAAATACATTTGGAGGAGGAGTTGAGTCAATTCTAGTCTTCAAGCACACCATGCATTGAATTGTAAGTTACACATAGAAATCCCTTGATAGACATGAAACATATGTTCAGTATCCACTTTATTAGATATACCAAGCTATTTAGTCTACCCTCATTGATATAAGGAAGACAAATGAAGAGAAACAGCTGTCAATATGATGCAATACAGTTCAACAGCACCACTAACTACAGTCTCTAAAATCATCATCAAGTTCAATAAACATCTCTCTAGAACAATTAAAAAAACGAACTACTCATTATAACCTTTACAGAGGTAGGGGTAAGTGAGCCGTTATGTTAGAAAGCTAGGTGCTCATAATAAACTGATAAATAAATAAAAAATAATAATAAACTGAGTGTATACTTGTTGGACAAATCCCTGCAGAGCACTTACAGTAGCTGTAGCTACATATAGTACTGAGGATTTCCACAGTAGGGGACATAGTTATGCTGAGCCATGCTGTGAACAGCCATGAGCAGTTGGGCCTCGCTAGCATAGTGAGTGTTTTTCCACTGCAAGGTAAAGTTGTTTACCTTGATGATGTGTTGGACGTGTGCTAGTCACAGACTACAGAAGGAGCCTGTTGCGCTTGCAGCTCTTTTCAGTTCACTGTGACCGCCTCTGTTTGTTTGTACTATTCCTCCCTGCAATATTTAAACTGATCTGTCGACCAAACAGCACCAAATATAATCCATATCTGGTTGATTAGAGCCCCATTTATTTTACATGGGGCTTCTCATGAAGCTCTACTAAACTGATGATAAACACATTGCATTCTCTAACACAATAACAGTATCTTACTGGTTTGCCAGTGGAAATCTTTTCATGTAAACCAGCAAAAGCAGGACAGGTACAGTGTGCATCAGCAGCTAAACATAACAGACCTTAAGAGACTTAAAAAAAAAAAAATGAAGCCTTCTGAGGGGAGGAGACCGTCACAGGCTGACTGTGGTCAACCCTGCTACCAAGCAGGACCAAAACATCCCTTGCTGTGAGTGAAAGCTTGTGTCATCATGGCCTCGTTTGGAACAGCATCATTAAAGAAGACTAACCTGGGGCCAGAGAAAAACCTCAATAGATGCCCCCCACCAACCATCTATTACAAGTAATTCTCAAATACTGTCTTATGCATCCAAGTTTCAGTGGAAAATATAAAATCTAAACTCACCATTGAGAAAAAGCTCTTCTTGCGTTGCTTGCCTGGCGGCAGGAGAAAAACAGCGTTTCTTCAACCAGTCTGCATCGAAAACACTAGTGTGCTGGTCCGGCCACACGATGGACACCTGACAGACAAAAAGTTTTAGATTCTTTTTCTCTTTAAAGTAAACTGAGTCGAAATATTTACTTGGGATTCTGTTTCTTAGATAATATTTTGTTTTTTTAGATTTTCAGAATATTTACAAGACAGAAGATTAGTCTGCCCCTTCGAAGGTTTATTATTCATTAACCTGAGAAAGACGTGCATTTAAAAAAGTACTTCTTTACAGCTTGAGGCTAACATACTACAGTACTTTACTACAGTAGTCTAACAACGTAGTTAACTTATTGCATGGACCTTTTCTTAACAAAAACACAGGCACACAATAGCTCAGCAGTACTGTTAAGTCAAGGCAATCTGTTTTTATCTGTCCCACTTCAGGGACTGAATCCTCTGAAGGACATGGCTCATAAAAGCGATTTCCTCTGGAGCACTTAAAGGGCAGGCTAAACATGTGCTTTTGCCAAAATTAGATCACATAACCTCACCGAAGTTCAGTTTATCAGCAGACAGTTGTCTGGACCGTTTTAATGATACTTAACTAGTACATAAATGATTTATGTACTAGTTTGTAATCAATTATCACTGATTTGACCAACTTGAATACAAACTGTCGAATAAGTTCAAAAACTGTAGAGGAAACATGACATCAATACCAATGAAAGTATCATATTATCAGTCAATATAACAGCAATGATGTGATGGGTAGGAAAAGTGTATCATGATGCTGGCTGCATTGCAACTGACTGATTCATTGTTTGGTCTTTAAAACATCAGAAGACAGAAAAATGCTTGTTATCACACACATTCTAGTGAAGACATTTAAAAGAGCACGAGCTAATAAATGTCTGAGTAACAGTAAAAACTCCTATCCTATTTACTATAAGACACCATCACATTCAGTCAGCTCTTCCATTTGCAAATCTGAACACATTTTAAGCATTTTTAACTGAAAATGGCTTAAAGACTAATTATTTGATGATCAAAATACATTTGTCAAGAAAAAGTATGTGAACTCTTTGAAATTACCATGTTTTCTGCATTGATTTGTTGTTAAATGTGATCCTCATCTAAGTCACAAATGCAGACAACTACAGTGTCCTTGAGCCAGTATCACACAAACAATTATAATCTTACAAACAGTCACAGTGCTGGTGGAAAAAGCAAGTGAACGCCTGGATTTAATAACTGGCCAAGCCTTCGTTGGTGCTAACTACTGTGTGTGTATGTGTGTGTGTGTGTGTGTGTGTGTGTGTGTGCCAACCTATTTCCCGTAGCAGCTACTCAGACCTGCACAATGTATGAGAATTTAGGACTATTCTTACAGAGCTGCTTCAGCTCAGACATATTCTCTGGATGTCTGGTGTGAGTGACTCGGAGTTTATTCCACAGCATCTCTACTGGATTAAGGTCTGGGCTCTGACTCCAAAAGGTGGATTTTCTTTGTTTGTAGTCATTCTGTAGTAGATTTACTTTGATGTTTAGGGTCATTGTCCTGGTGCATCACCCAGCTTCTGCTGAGCTTCAGCAGGAAGACAGCCACCCTGACATTATCCTGTAAGAGACCTTGATAAACCTGGGAATTCATCTTCCCCTCAATAATGGTGAGGTGTCCAGGCCAGGAGGCAGCAAAGCCCTAAATCATGATTCCCCCTGCTCTCTACATTCACCTATGGGATGATGTTTTCATGTTGGTATGCAGTGCCCTTTTACACCATATACACTGCTGCATGTTTTTCCCAAATAATTCAACCTCACTCTGTTCAATCAGTCCACAAAATAACATGTTACCCAGGAACGTTGTGACTTCCTCTGTGGTGTCCATGGCAGGACAACATGCTAAATGCAACAATGCACAATGATTTGTGTATGGTAGACTTGTGAACAGAAATCCAGTGATTCCTGTTCATTGAGTCGTCAGTCGACTTACTAGCATTCCAGTTCTATTGTTATATAATTAAAGTGAAACCTAACCTCAGTCACTTCAATTTGTTTATGGAACTTCCTGAATTTCACTCTTAAGATTTTTTATTTTTTATTTATATATTTTTTTTTTTTGCTGTGGGTGGACAAGACTGTAAATAAAGAATTTCAAACTGGGCAAATGTATGTGGTCCCTTGAAGAAGAAATTATACCTGGGGCCTCATTTATCAATCATGCATATAAATAGTTTTGAGTTTAAATTATTTATACACAGAATCCTATTTATTATTTTCTTCTTGTGTTTAAAATATGTGTAAATATTAAATACCTTGACATACCACAAATAAATCCCAGTGGTGGGAAGGTATAAGTTACATACACAAACCCCAATTTTGCCATGAAGCAGATAATAATGGGTGTACTGTCAGCTATTACTGACAGTAATAAGTACTACATTTCCTTAAATATTTGGAAAACAAGATAATTATTTCTTTCAAGGTATATGATGCCATTGATGCATCTGTGTCCTCTTGTTTGTCTAATATTGCACCAGTGAGCTGATTGATTGATCAAAAACATTCAATCGTTATCTGTCTGTATTAGGAATGAACTGTTACATTTTTGTATCAATAATTTTAATTGACATGAAGTTAATATTTAGTTCTATGAATTGCACTATACTGGTACTGTGCCAAATAGCTATTCTGTGTTCTGCAAATCTTTTATTTGACCATCACATACATTGAACTATCTGTCAGTCTCCTCCCTCCATACTGTATCTTTATTGTCTTTAGTGTCTCATCAAAACACTGTGATAGTGTCTAACATTGACCTGAACAAGATATTTATCACTGTGGTGATTGTGGGTTCTTGACCACTTCACAAGACATTATTAGAGCAGAGTTTGACATTACTCTGTACTCCAGTGTGGTGACAGCGTAACTGGACATAAAACAGGTGAGATTTATCACTGTTCAAAATTTTCTACACATTTGTTCTACACATGCTTTATGCAATTAAATTATAAAATTCTGTAAAATTTATGGGACATTTATACAGCCGGTTTGTGTAATGATTAAAACATTAATCTTTTCATCTTTGTATAGAACAACCATAAAGTGTGGATGAACTCAAACAACTATAATGGTGGTAGCCTACCTTGTTATCATTAGTGACCTCCACACATTCGACTCCTGTGTGGATATTAAGATCAGACATCAACAGTTTCCGGGCCTGAGCTGACTGCAGGGTACACATCGGACACTGGCAGTTGTCTCTCAGCCAGGTGAATGGATACAGACTGTGGCCTCCATCCTCCCACTCCACCTCAATGAGCCTCTCCTCATCCAGAGCCCTGACAAGCCTCATTGACTGGCTAGCCACAGGAAGGGAGGCCGACCCCAGTGTCTGCTGTCCACGAAGCTGCACTGAAGTCAGACAAGATGGTAGCAGACCTGCAGCCTGCCCTTGTCTAGGACAAGCCCTCAGAGCATGGCAGGCCATGGCAGAGGTCCTCCTCTGCAGGACAGGCAGGGCAAAGCGTGCAAATGTGCTCCTCCACATTTCTAAATGGTTATCTGCAGATGTACGTCAATGTCTCCAGATCAAAAAGAGCCACCAACTAGAAAAGGAAGGAATAAAATGAAAACAATGTGAAGAATCATGTATTTCCAGCTTTCAATCAATGTATTTAAGTAGGTTTGGATTGTTTATCAAGGTACCAACATTAGGAGACTTGCTGCTAAGCTAAGTATACTTACATCACAAATGTTAAGAAATACATTGTCATATAACCAAATGAAGAATACTGAGAACAAAGGTGAGGATGGTTAAACATGCTGATGCATTAAAAAGCATAAAAATAAGTCATATCCGTTCAACACACCATTTAAGAAGCAAAAATCAGTGGTTCTCTTGTTTTTGAACAATACCGAGCTCATTTGGATGGAACTCAAAATTTGAGGTTTTTCAAAGGGCTTTGGGAATAATCAGTCATTGGGAAGGACTGGAAACTGTGCCAACCAGAGGTATTTTCTAAGCTTGGTCAGCTGACTGTGTGTTGGTAAGATCTGGGCAAAATTGAAGTGCAAAACAGCAGTGGTTCAGAATCCTGAGGCAGACACATCAGTAACCTCCAAATATGCCAACAAGGACTGCAACTGGCCATTATATTCACAAGTTATTAATCAGCTGAAAATTCCCATCAAATTTTCATAGAGCCCCAAATTATGTCATCTAATGTCTTGTTTTGTCCAAAAGTCCAAAACCCAAGGATATTTTATTTGTTGGAACTATAAAATCTTTAGCAAACAAACAGTTTTCAGTCAAGCAATTGTTAACAAGTTAAATGTAAATGTCTAATAGCACATAATATGCAATTTAATGCCTCTTTGACAAACATACCAGCCAAAGCATGAGTATGATTAAAACAAACAAAAAAAAGAGTAATTTGATGGCACATTTTTTTCAGTACCTGCAACAAAGCAAAAAAATTATATTTTCTACATATCTAGGATGAAGAATACCTAACGTTTACTTTATACTCCAGTCAAGAAACAAGAGTTAAGACTATTATCAGTCAACTATTCCAACTGTTGACATTGACTATTAAGAGATCCTTCTTAATGCGATTACACTGTAAGTGATCAGTGGAAGACAATTTACAGTCATTCATACATGCAAAAATGTATTAAAAGTTTCTGACTATAATATGCGCTAACATGTTAAGAAAAATAAATCAAGTGTGCATCTTCCAAAGTTACAGACATTTTAGCATACTAAAGACCAGAAGATATTAGTACAGTGAGTATCTCAGCACACTGAACACATTAGCGTCAGACAAACTTTTGCATAAATATTTGCATGAAAGGACAACTGTGGATTTTGGCCCCCATTAACACATTACGAAAGGATCCTTTAATGTCCAGCATTAAACAGGAAGAGCACGATCTTTGTTTTTCATTTAATTCAAACTAGTCAAACAATAAGTGATTCAACACCACTGTCAGATAAATGACGTGTCAATACAATTAAGTCAGGGCAGCACTCCCTGAGCAGAAAAAATATTGTGTTAATGCAGATGAATCTGCTCTAAAAGTGACACTGTAATGTGTCATTAATGTGTCACATCATCGTTTGGCACATGTCGATGTTCAGGAACAGCCAACAGGAAAACAGCTGCTGCTGTTTAGTTTGGTAATGCCCATAGATAATGTTGCTTTAAACGGGTAGAAAGCTAGTTTAAAAACCCAGAAACTGACACTCGGGATAAAACTTGATCCTGCACTCAAATGTGCACAGTCACTTTAGTGCCGCAAAACTGAATGCGGGTGAGTCTAACTAGCACACAACATGCATCCATTGAATACAACTTGCCCGTTTGTAGACTAAAAAACAACAACAAACAACAGGACACAGGGTGTGTGTGTGTGTGTGTGTGTGTGTGTGTGTGTGTGTGTGTGTGTGTGTGTGTGTGTGTGTGTGTGTGTGAACCCACAGCGACCTGCCCCGGTTCACTAAGGCTGAGGACGTCTGTCTGTCGTTAGGAGGCTAACCCGGTTGTTAGCTAACTAGCTTGTTAACAAACACTCACACACACTCTCACACACACTCTCACACACACATACACACACACACACACACACACACACACACACACACACACAAACCCCCACCCCGGGCTCTTCCGTTGTACATCCTAGTTTCAGCCTTTGAGCTAACGCCAGTCGAGCTTAGTGGAAGTTTATGTATTAAAGTGGCCTCAAAATAGAGCAAAAACACGAGTATGTCCCAGTAACAGTCGTTACCTCCGATACTTTTGACGGCGGTTCTTCTTCTCAATCGGCGGCTCGTCAGAGACTCGGATACCGGCTGTCAGTGAGAGAGAGGGAGGAAGTAGGTGAAAGGTTGACCGAGGCTGAGCTGCATGACATAATCACTGCAAGTGCACGAAGGCTGCTCCACTTCACTGTCCCGAGCCAGCACAGTGATTAAAGTAGTGACACCCTGGTGTTGAACTGTTTCAGTGGTCAGTGGATGCTCTTGTTTCCAACTACTGACAATAATAACACAGATGTTCAGCAGGAATAACATGTCTCCATTGGTTCAGGATGTTAGTTGAGACAAAAGTATATTTGAGGCTGAGGGACATGGCGTTATCTCTGCAGGTACTTAGACTTGAATATTTGTGTCATACTTTATTGCAATTATCATTAGGATATATCATCTGAGAACCATGAATGAAAGTATAAAAATGTGCTTTTTTCTTTTTTTTGAATTGTTAATTTCTGGAGATGTTCATCACCCTGAGTGGGTTGGATGGTTAACCACACCTGTCATCATGTCTGTGTTATTCATTTTCATTTTCTTGGATCTTAAGCAGATCCACATGGAAGAGAAACATTGTCTTTTGAATCGATTTTGTGGTTTGGAGACAATTGATACAAAAGTTGAGATATTTCACCACAAGTCAAGTCACATTTCAGTTTCTGTTGGTGCTAGAGGAAATACCAGAGGATCACCAAAGTGAGATATTCAGGAGCCTACACACATGCCTGCACAAAATGAATAGAAATTGAACCACAGTAAGATACTAAAGCCATACTAAAGCTCTGTGACACTGTGGACACGAAGCATCCTGACTACCATCAGTTTGCTAACATGGTCACTGTGGTAATGCTTATATACAGATGTTTTGAAGATCCATGCTCACCATAGTTTATGCATTTTAGCATGCTAACTGTTGCTAATCAGCACCTTAACACAAGGTACAGCTGAGGTAGCCCTAAGTCTAACCTGCCTAATTTAAAACCCAAAGTCTGTAGGGGTCATCCTCAGGGGAGCATGAATATCAGAACAATATTTCATGCCAGTCCATCTCATAATTGTTGTGGTGGACCCACTATTTGACGTTAACACTCCTGATGCCTTGCTGCTATGGTGGCTAAAAATGTGAAATAAATATTACATCAGTTTTAAACAGCACTCAGCTGTGGACATGACTGCACAGACCTCATGTCCACAGCTGAGTGCACAAATCAACAGTATAGTCACTTGTTTAAGTGACTATACTGTTGAAGTGACTATAAGGCTATTAATCAATTAATGGAAGAATATTTTTTACCATTTTGATGGTACATTTTATAGAGCAATTGACTATTAAGAAACTACGACACATTAGGTGATAATGAAATTAATGTAAGTATTTTTTGTGTTCAGTCATACCTCTTTCAGTGTAATTCTTTCTGTCCTTTGGTTCAGGGAAGATGACCAGTACCCAGCAGATGTGCAGTACAGTCTTCAGTTCATGTGGCATCTACTAAGAACTGGGTTTGGATTTTAAAAGCTTCATTTTGCAATTATTAACCAGGATCACACATGCTCACACAATTTATAACATAACAGGCCTGAGTCTCAAAGGGTAAGTGATGATTACAACTCAGTCACCTTTGCAACTGACATCAGAGTCAACGTGTCAACTAACAACAACAACAGTAACACTGTAGTTGTATCGTGTAATGGACTTTGTGGAATTCAGCTGACTTGAATGAAATTCACTTATACACACTACAACTGCACAGAACAATAAATGATGAATGGAATGAATGAATAGATGTCTATGCCTATGTATATATACATACAGAGGGATGATAAATTAAAGGAAACATCAACAGAAAGTATCTCAGTAACACCAGAACAGCTCCAGAATGGCTTTTAAAAACCTAGACATAGGTACTACCACTGGGTTCCACTGGGGTGAAATCTGGTGATGGCCATATATATACATACATACATACATACATACATATATATATATATATAGAGAGAGAGAGAGAGAGAGAGAGTAAGAGAATATACACTACTTACACTTCCATCATAAATTCACTGAAATGATTTATCCAAATAGTCCAAAGGTCAACTACTAAGATTATGCAACACTTTAAGTGCTATCACAAAATAAAATGCAAAATAAAATACAAATGTAATTATAGCAGAGATCTCGTGATAGCTGTACTCATGTATGTTACATTTATAGTTTTTCCTCTACATTTTGCCAATGATCTAAGAAAAAGTAAAAGCTTTTCCCCTCACATTGAAACATTGTAGGGTAAAGGTTATGTGGCTGTATGGATGTTGCCTAATCATGAGCATAATCTGTGGGCTCAAAGTATGTACACACTGTGTATAATCACAAATGAAGCTGTGCTACTGTACTTAATAATGTTATACAGTTGACATCAGTTATCAATATGGAGTTTTGGATACTTAATTCCTTTTTGCTCTAATTCTGTTAACTGTTAACTGAATCTTCTTCCTGAACATAAAAGGTTCAAGTTTTCTGAAAAAAAAAATGTTTTCGAAAGAGTGGAGTAGAAAAACAGGAAGAAAAAAGTTGTTTGTATGACCCACAATACCACTCAAAATACCATCCACACAACATCCTTACATCTCTGTTCCTCATAAATACCAACAAGCAGCTTCTTCCTTCTGAGCAATGATAATTAAGGGGCCACTGCCTGTGTATAATTTACAGAAGAAAAAAGCTTGTGAACGTGGAGAGGAACTTTGTAATATTGAAGCACGTGGCAATGTATAGTGTGTAGTTGCAGTGGTTAAGGGTCTGCTAAATACCACAGAGTCCAAGGACCTACAGGATGCAGCGCAATGGGGATCTCTAGCAACATAAGGAATTGCTTAGTCTCATTTCTATGTCATAAACAACTAGAAGAGATCGACAAAGGTGAAAATGGTGAATGTTTTTACCCAAATTTCAAACTCTTGTCCAAATCACAACAGATCTTCTCAGAAATAGCTCAGAAAATTGATCATTTCTGCAATAAAAAAATATGCTCCTGCAACAACATTTACTTCAAATACAACCTCTTTATTTGAGAAGACTCAACACAATCCGTTAAAAATGTTCTCACACTGATTAGTGTTTAACACTGAAGTCCACGAGTGCTGCCTGCAGTCTTATCCGTCACACATATTTTTTATGGTAAACAAGAATAGATATATGTTGCTCTATTTCAAAACCTTATATAAACAATGAATACATTTTAAGGTGTTCTGTAATAAAGATATTGGCACTCACAGTATTTACTTACTCCTAATAATACACTGTACATTTTACAAGATTATATTGTCTGTGCAGTGCAGCACAGTAAAGGCCTTGCATTTTAAACCGTGTCACAACCTTTAGCACCAGAACAGTACAGAATTGTGCAAAGTCTGCTAGCCTATAAAGCAAAAAAAAAAAAACAAACAGATAGGTGTCCACATGTAAACATTGAGTCTTAGAAACATTCTTTGGAGTGTCAGAAGAGAGCAGAGATAACAGTTCCTCATGTCAGGAGCTTTCAGCCGAACTACTACATGAGGTTCACCCTGTCAGACGCTTATGAAGAGTTTTCCAAAGCTAATTTATTCATCTTCCAAAACTGAACCAGACACATTGTAGAATATCGACACTGACACATTAGCTGTGTCAAAGTGTTTAAAATTTTACTTAGTACTCAAACAACGCTGCTGAACCTGCTCAAAACTTGCCCTGTTTTTTTTTTTTGTTTGTTTGTTTGTTTGTTTTTTTGGGTTTCTTTTTTTTTGGAAAACCCTTCATAGTGTAGTCAGACATGAGACTACAGACCTTTTTTCAGTTTTTAAAACTGATAGTTCTGGTTGGCTGACTGTTTGAAGCCGTTGTTTTACACATGCACACACACACGCACACACATAACCACATACAAACACAATCCTGTGACTGTTAACACATAAATTCAATGTGCCAACTAAAAATGAACAAAAATGATGAAAAGAGGCATTCCTTGTAATTTCAGTTGACAGAAGGACAGATTTTTACTTAATAGCTATTTATTATTTACTGGGAAAATATTACTGTGATTTGTACTCAGTCATGTTTGGTTAGGTAATGTAACTATTTCTTTGTGTTTATGGTTTGTAATTTCTGACAGTACAATCTCTAGTAGTTGCCAATATCACTTACATGTCAGATAAGTGATATTGTCAGATGATATAAATTTACGAAAGCAAGTTGGTGTCACACTCTATTCAGACTTGCCTAAGCACTTATTTAGGAATATTTGAGACAGTTTGACTTTTATTCCCAGGTTTTGAGATATCCCACTACAATTTCTGTGTCACACATCTTCTCTATATCTTAAAGATTCATTAGAAACATCACTTTCTAAAATCTTTGTCCCAAGACTCCAAACCTCCAGAAATTAAAGGTCCTATATTTTACATTTTTTTAAATGTTTTATTTGAAGTTTTGTTAGCCATAAGAGGATATATTTGTGTGGTGAGTGTTTTATCGTAACATCACAAAGTTATGGAAGTCCTGACAGTTAATTTTAAGGCACAGTGTCTGAATACGGACAGTGTATGTGTGTGTGTTTCTCTGTGGACTGACCGCTTTCATACTTTTACGGTACTGATATAGAACCTGAACCTGCTTTGTAATAAAAAAATATCTCTTAAACAATATGGGACTTTTTGTAGTGGAGTTGGGGCTGTTCTGTCAACATGCTGTTTCCATAGAGATTGTTTCTTCAATATTTATTCCAGCATGTGTATTAACCTGAGTAACTCTGACATTGCTTCTGGAGAGACATAATGCTGTTGGATTTTTAAAACTAAAGTAAACGCAGTGGGGACCACAAAAAAAATTCTGTTCACTTTCATTGCACTTTTGGTTGGCAGCAGAAATTTCACACAGACCTGGTCATATTGAACTGTTAGGGGCCCAGGGTAAAAATGAGCTCATGCACTCACAGCATGTATACAATGGTGCCCCTAAGTTACAATCAAGTACAGACTATACAGAAGCCTACACATAAAAGCTTTATTATATAACCATAAGCCAGCGCTCCTATGGTGGAAAAAAATCAGTTTGTGCTAATTTGACTGGCCCCAACTTCATTTAAGAATATGGCCCATGTGAGAACAACATAAATTCCAATAATTAAACACGATTTTGACGCATTACTTCTCTGCAAAGCAGGACCAGTTGAGGGTAATATAGGTAACATCATATCATATCATACTTGGTAATATCATACCATAATATCTGGTAATAATGTAGGGTCCTAATTGATAGTGTACGTTAGTGGCACTTTTTCGTAAAATAATTTGCAAATAACCAAATTACCAGAAAAGAAAAGAAGAAAAAAAAGCCCCAAGTGAATTTATGACCTTTTGGGACCCCTGGGGGTCTGGGGCCTTGGGGCAGTTTCTGTCTTTGCCCTGTTGGTAATTCAGCTTTGGGGACAGATATCACAAAACCTGGGCAAGTGAAAAGAAGTAAATACAGCTCCTGCAGCCAACAGAACGCAATGCAAGGGCGCAAAATGAGCCTTCCTTCAAAAGTTAATGACATTAAAAAGCAACAATACATTACCATTTAAAGAAAGTTATTTTTCTAATTGTCTATTTGCAGCAGTATTTGTATTTATCTCTTTCACTTTATTCACAAAATTATTTATTCATGTATTTTATTGCTGAACTGACATTTTAAGCTTTGACTTTATATCCCTGATAAAAATCTTCACCCCTGCCTTCGCCTCATGGCCACACTCCACCACAAAACTTACACAGAAAATAAAATAGGGTAACCTTTTATTTCAAGGGCCGTAATTTTGTTCCAAATGACTTTCTAAGAAGTTTCCCGGAAAGAACCATGTAATTTGGTTATAATTAATAATAATAATAATAAAAATATCCATAAATGAAGTTTCCAAGAATAGATGAACAAGTAAAAATATTCACCGGGTTTCAGTGGAGGGACTGCTTCAATAACAAACCCAACACAACAAGTGAAACTAACTAAAGCAACAGTCCCAGATGTCTCGTTTCACACTGTAATTGGTACAAAATTACATGGTTCTTTTTAGGAAACGTTCAATAAATTATAAGGAAATAACGGACCGGTATAATAAAGTGTAAGATGAAATGAGAGGCTGCTGTATTGAGAGCTGGAGGACCTATTTTCTCTCAAAACTTCATGTACTCGTTCTTCAGCCTGCTCAGCCTCGTACCGTGGCTGCGGATGATCAGAGACAGGAGCTCGTGTTTGTCCTTCAGTCCCAGAGAAATGTCCAGCGTCTCCTTCAGGACGTCCCGGGTGTGGACTATCATGTTCAGAAAGTCGTCGTTGAGCCGGTGCTCCTCCTTCAGCTCACTCTCTTGGCTCTGCTTGAATTTCACCTCCAGCTCCAGCAGAGATTTCTCCGAGTTTGTAAACGCCTCGCTGATCTGCGCCGTCTCCCTGCGCAAATACTTCCCGTAGCTGTCCTCCCCGTCCAGGTCGTAGGAGATGCTTTTCCCGATCCCCTCCAGGACCCTGGCCGAGTCCTCGATCTGCCTCTTGATGATGGTGAAGTCGTCCTTTATAACGGCGTCCTGGTCCTCGTCGAGACCGCACTTTCGCTCGTCGGTCATTTTGAAAAGCATCTGGCATTTCTCCGGGTCGTCGTTTTCCTCGTAGTCTCCGTCCGGCACGAAGTAGTGATGGAAAGTGCCGTTGGACATCTCCGGATGCAAAGGTCCGCGGAAAAAAGCCCCGCACGTCGGCAGCGACAACATCCCCGCACACAGGAGCAAGTGAAGGAAAGCCATGATGCCCCCCTGTCCCAAAGCACACACTTTCCTAATGGGAGGTATCAGTTTTATTTCAGCTGAGGGGTTCAGACAGATGGGCTATTTAACGGCAACCCGGCGTAGAAACACAAACATTTCAAGTCAGGTTCAAACGTCCAAACTGCGCAGTTAGTTGAGGCTTTGTTGAAGCTTTCACGTCCTCCTCAATATCCTCTTTGTCCAAACAGACACAACAGATCTGTGGCGTGTGAAAGGAAAAAAAAAAAAAAAAAAAAAAAAGATGTTTTAACAGTTATTCTCTTCCTTCAGTCGAGCCTGCCAGCCTCCATCACTGGTGGTGGAGAACAGGAAAGCGATGTATGAAAGTTTTGCTGGAAAACAGTTGTACTCCCGACTTCACTCGGTGCCTCAAACGCAACATCTGGATGTCTCAAGTGCCGCGCTCCGGTTTTTGGCTAATAATACCTCTCTCTACTCTCAAATTACAGCCCCGCCGTCACTTAAAAGGCTGCATTCAGCTTGGACCCGGCTACTACAGGGGCCAAGCTGTTGAACCAGGAAAGACCGAGTTTGTGTTAATTCACATAAGCGTGACAAGTTGGCGTGGATAGTTCAAACGCTCATATTAGACTACTGAGAAACACATAAGTGACCACTTATTTGAAACTTGAAAAGTGATCCAACACTCCAGTCCTGTAATTACAGCACAGTAGTACGTTTATAATTCTTACTACCTGATGACATGTGGCAGAAATGTGGATTGTGTAGTAAATGTGGTCATTTTGGAGACTTTTGTGGTGTTATTGTAGGCTGCTAGATCAGGTTATTAAATTTTTTCATTCAATTATTCTTGTCTGAGGTGAAGTCAACCTGCTACAACATTAAAATGCTGCTTACATATGTTTTGATAATCTATAATACTGGTTGATAAAAGGCTATAATGATTTATAATTATATAATGATTTATTTTTATTTCAATTCTGCTGCTGTTTTCTTTTACTTGTGACAGTTTATATACATGTTCACTGAGATACTTGTGATGATTATTTTCACAGTATTGTAATGCCATTGTCAGTTAAATAACACTGTCCACCACAATATAGCCTGGTGCAAAAGTAGGCTGCATCAGTTAGACTGTTTTCTGTTACTGAGTGCTTTATTAGCAACACCATACTAACACTGCATATGGTCTTCCTTTGTTCTCAAAACTACCTCAGTTCTTCCTGGCGTGGGCGCTACATGCTTTTGAGATCCTGCGACATGATTACATCACATCGTTTCCTCAGATTTGTCAGCTGCACATTCATGCTCCAAATGTCCTGTTTAACCGCATCCCAAAGGTGTTGGTGGAGTCACATCTGGTGACAAGGGGAGGCCACTGAAGTACACTGAACTCATTGTCATATTCGTAAGACCCATTTTGAGACAACACAGCGTGGCCTTGTGCTATTCTGGCACATCCACCTTAAAATTGGAAATGTTGTGCATTCAGAGATGCTTTTCTGTTCACCATGGTCATAAAAAATGAATTGCGTTCTACTCTATGTGTCGTTTAAATTTCCCACTGGGGACAAATAAAGTTTCTTGAATTGAAATGTGGTTATCTGAGTTATGGTAGCTTTTCTGTCAGTTTCTCTGCTTCTCCAGTGACATCTCTCATCAACAACCTGTTTCTGATAGCAGCACACAGAATTCAGGAAATGTAAAATCATGTTCACTGGGTTTCCTTTAACAGACTGGCCACCTGTTTTTAGTTGTCTCCTAGTATCAAGTGACAAGGCCAGTTTATTTCAAGGCAAATAAAAAAACGTGATTGTCACCTGTTGAGTAATGGGAACTGAAACGCTTGGTCACAGCTCAGACATATAATTTGTCTAGATTTTTGTAACACTATGCTGAATATAATTGTACTCACAGTATTTGCAAAAATAAAGAAATGCTCTGAAATATGCTCCTGTACTGAAACAGTGTGCCAGCACGAGAAGCATTTAAAAATGTTGATCCAAGAAATGCCATTCAAATGAAACGATAGTGCTTCTTCCAGTAGGATTAAGCCAGCAGCCACAAAAGCAATGCCCCAAGGGAAGAGGGATTTTCAACGTGATCTTCTATTTCAAGAACTAACATGCAAAGAGTGATCTAATTTGCTAAACCCACAATTCCACTCAATGTGTGCATATCTTTCCAATGGAAAGAGCATCACCTACCTCTGAGGAGCCCTGCTCTCATTTTTCCACTCTATGAGCGATTATTCAGGGTTGTGACCTGCATAAATGAAGCTGGAGCAGAACAAGTTTTAAAGGGTAAACAGGCACTGTTAAATACAGGTTTATTGTCAGATTTATTGATCAAATAAAATATCCTATTATGTGACAGAAAGTGGAGTCAAAGTACTATGTTACATAAGCCTTACATAAACCAAGGTCTGCTTTGGGCATCAGCCTGATACGAAATGTGCAAAATTGCCTCACAGTTCATTGTATCATTGAAAGACCATAAATTTCATGTTGTCTGGCACCAAGTCCTCATCTCATACTCACTCTTGTACTTGAGCTCAAAGATATTACAATTACAAATTCTACCGTCTACACTGACAGTAATAATATGCACGGGCATGTGTGCACCTCCACTTTTATGAGAAGCCTGCACTGCTTACTCTATTAGAAAAGGAATATACTGTTGGAGACAGCCTGGAGATGCATAACAGCGTCTGCCCTGTGACATTATTCTGCAGAAGGAATTTAAAAAAGAAAAAAAAAAGAAGAAAAAAAAAGAAAATGGAAAGTGAAGTCATGTTTGGGGTGTTTAGGGCGTGTCACTCTGTCCTGACTTCAAGTCTTTTGTGGCACGTTTGCATTTGTATTAAATCATTTTGAAGAGGAGAGTAACTCCACCTACTCACATAGGACATAGGGAAGCCCAGCCAGGACACTTTGGTGACCCTCCCTCTTTTTGCACTTCAGCTGGAACACAAAATCACAATCCAGAGATTTTCCTTCTCTCACAAGTCTGAGCTGCTATAGTTTCTATTTCATCCTCCCAGTCTGGATATTGGATAAAATTTGAATTTAACAATGCATAACAACATGTTACAACCTAATTTGGAATAAAGTGCCTCCAAATTTGTGCTAAATTGACCAAGTTGGGATTACATCTCATCTTGGCAAACCTCTGATTCCAAACTTGAATTAAAAATCATTTAAAAATCAGGCTCAAAGCTTCCTGTGAATGCTGAACAGTTTTATTTATTTTAAATTGTTGGGACCATTTGAGACTGGCTTCTGCACTGAAATATATTGTGCTACTGGGAGCCTTGTTACTGAGTTTATATATTTAAGAACATAATCATTAATGGGCCCACTTATTGCCCTAATTCTGGTAGGTCTTGGTGAAATGAAAGAAAAAAAGGTTTTGCTTGGTCTATGTTCAGCACAGAAGTTAACAAGAGCAAACAAATCCAAAAGGAAGCAGGAAGGCAGATTACAAAAAGCAGAGATCAGACCTTACAAACAAGCAGGCAGAGCAGGAACAGATGACTAAAGCACAGCAGCACAAAGCTCTACTGAACAAAGTAGTAGAGAGCTAGTTTCTGTGTGTATATACATACAGTATAAAGTGTTATTAGGGGCCTGAGGGGCAGGTGTGGTTGCAGGTGATGATCAGGTGACCTACTGACAAGCAGGGAATGGCACGACATGTTTGAATGTTACCTCTGGTAAGAAGTACAATTACAAATACAGCAAATCAAAGCCAAAGAAATGCAATGATGTTAAATGGCTTTGCGATAAATGTTCCTTTTGGATTTGTTGTTTTATGCTGAAACTGTCAGAGATGTTGACTTAAATCTATGGAAATTATGCAGACCTTACTTTTATTGTGGTGTTTCCTATATTCCACAATGAGCCCTTAACACTGTCATTGTCAAACCTCAACATTATAAGATTCATTCACAAAAGTAATTACTATATTAGGTTGCATTTCATTGTGTGGTTGGTTATGTTGTGCTCTCTATGCTCTACAGAGGAAGGAAAATACCTTTTTCCAAAAACACAAATAAATTTAATTTTCTAAGAAAAATGATCAGTTACTGACCTAGAAAATTAGCACCAAAATCAAATATTTCCAGATGTCATTGGGTTTAAATTCAGCTCAGACACAGAGTAATTTGTTTATTGGGGAAAAGTCAACTTGTGTGTCCAGTGTGTCACACATCTGTGTCCAATGCTGCAACACAATTCTGCCACACTCAGTCAGTCTCACCCAATTAGACATAAGTGAAAATCTATGAAAATGTTTTTGGCTGCACTGCTGCTTACTTTGAGTCCTTATGTCACAACTTCAAATTAAACCCAGACACCATACTTTGCAGTGTTCTCCTTCTGGCAGTCTGCTACATAGCCCTACACCAAAGAAATGATGACCCAATGTACCCAACGTTTGTGGGATGGCGGCAGTGACATCATACTTCATATGGACTTTCAATACTCTGCTTGTGCAGCAACTCAGACTCTGTAAAATGTAACACAAAGGGAAAGTCCAATATTCATCCTTATCCTTTTTCATTATCAGTTGTTTCTCCTACTCAGGAAATCTATTGTATTTCTTGACAGACTGTGGGCCAAAGAGGATTTAGATAGCACAGCAGGGCGACAGCCAGTGCTGAAGATGCATTGCCTTGTCTGAGGATCCTCAAACTGTATCTGTAAAGCTAAAAGTCTTTTGTATCTGTAAAGTCGACGGACCCATCATTTTGTGTATAAAACCATTTCTCTGCTCCGGCAAGCCAGAGCTAATGCATAAGTGTGATGTTCTGTCTTCTTTCAGCTGTAATACATTTCAGCCACCCTATTGGTTTTGTGATAGTCTATGTGAGTGTAACTAACAGACTCTCTGGACTCTCTCCAACTTGCACACCAAGCTTATGTAAGTTTAATATGCAGAACACATCATAATCCTTGTTCCCATATGAACAGACGTGTTAGCATGTGAGCGATCATGGTATTTGATTTCTCAAGGTTTTTTTTAGGGCCATCAAATTCAGACAGATGACGTTGGATGTTTCAGTCAGACAGCAGTCTACTGATGTCCAATGACAGTTGTGCAGATCAGCTAACTAGAACACACCTTAGCAGACTATGTACAACAAAACTGCCATTTTCTTTAACCACAGTAGCTACATGGCTCTATGGATGGCAGTGTTGGTCTGTGTATTGGTTGATCCACCACTTTGGCCCACACTCAAATATTTTAAGAATCACTGAATGGACTGCCATAACAACAACAACTGCCAGTCAGACCTTTATGACATCCAGTGGACAAAGACTACTCACTTTGGTGATCCCCAATTTCTCCTATAGTGTCACCAGCAGGTCGAAAGGTTGCATGTTGTAATATCTAAACACTTGTGATAAGCTATTGACTGTATAGTCGGGAAATCTACTACAGACATTCATCTGTTTCTCAGGATGAAATGTTATCAGTTTGGCGATCCTTTAACTTCTCATCTAGCACCTGCAGAGCTAATGACATGTCCATCAACCCCAGCTGTACTTTGCATGTACTGATAATGGACAAATGACAGTATGTTAGTTGTAACAGCCTACAGAAAGATGGTGAACATAATAATCATTAAACCTGCCGGACCTGTGCATGTTAATGTTGTCACTGTGAACATGGTAGCATGCTGACATTAGCATTTAGTTCAAAGCATGGTAATGTGTAGGTGCAGCCTCACAGAGCCACCAGCATGGCTATTAGTCTTGTTATGGATCTGGATGCTGCTTCCAAAAACAATGTGTTGAAGACATGAGTAACACTAATTTTTGATTAATGTACATCCTTTCAACGCAATTTTTTATCATAACAATCCTGATATTGACTGAAAATGGAAATATACATGTCTTAATAATTTATTATAGTATAGTATATTTTACATTACTTGATGTTTTTATTATCATATTTTTATAGTGAATATTTTTTGCACGATGTTATACAGTGTGAATCAGAAAAAAGGCAGTGTTATATCTTTGCTCTATTGGAGTTTGCACACAGTAGACATACATGTATATGTATTATGTACCTTCTGTTTTTACAATTCTAATATCCTTTACTATGGTAACTGCTGTTTGCATTGTGTTTCATTCCTCATAATTTATCCCATCCACATTCATAAATTCCATCCATATTTTCCTTTTTTTCCTGTCTATCTTCTCCTGCTCCAGCAGTCCAAGCTCACAGTTTGCCTCCCACTCTAATGAAGTTATTTCTTTTCAGCCTGAGATAATGGCCCAAGAACAAATCCATTTGTCTGCACACTCAATGCCCGTGTCATTACAAAATATATTTCAGAATGGCTGGTAATTTGGTTTTACTTGAAAAAATCGCTTAATAAATGTAATGTGTTCTTTTTTCTGTGGTTTTACTGTGTGTGAGCCCCATGTGAACCTCCATACTAAAGTGTAAATGTGGATCCATTTTGAAACTCTTACTTTAAACTCTATTAACTCTAACTGTATAAGGCATACTGCAAGGGTGGTTTTCAAAACATGAATTACTGTGCCCGCGGGATGTGCAGAATTAGGATAAAATGTTTTTTGGTATGTTATTTTGTTTCGGTGTTCATTAATTTGAACACATTATTAATTAAGATGAGTTGTAATTTGTAATTAGATGTTTCCTCGCTTGATATGGTGCCATATCAAACGTTTTAAGAATAATCCAATTTAATTATATTTTTTTCAACTTTGTCACATAACATATGTTAATACATCTAGACGTTAAGACATCTGATTCTAAAGTTTTGATAGACATCAACCACCAACCTTGCTATTTACTTAGATCTGGATCAAGTAAAATGTTTAAACCTTTGTCCAAAGCATTTATGAATCAAAAGATGAAAAGTGTCTTGTCTTGATATTCATTGATATCAGATATTCAGGTTTTTATTAGAAATCACAAACACATGACATCCCTTACCCTGAACCAATTTGTCTGTTTTAAATCATGGTCTTCTTCCCGATGGCCACTGGCAGGCTTCAGCTGTTGCTTTTTAGGCTAGCTCATATCCTTTGACTCATAGTGTAAAATGAAGACAGTTCTGACTAATAGACAGCCTTGTATTGGCACTGTGTCCATGCACATGTGTAGCTTCATTGATCTTTGAGAAATAGGGAATACTTCACCACAGTGAACCACATGTGAACTTAAAGTTATGCCAGAAAAGAGCTGGATTTGGGACAGTGGGTGTTTCGTCATTATTTCTGCAGAGACCAATAAGAAATTAAATGCATACAGATTTCAGCATTTTCTGAGGAAATTGGGGTTTCTGTTTTGTGGAATTTTCTTTCCAAGTGCCGTATAATGTTCACTGGCTGGTTCTAAGATGCCAAAAATGATTCACCCCACATAAAACTGCAATGAAACACAGTCACTGGACTTCATTTATATGCTCTTCAGGAGCGATGGCTTCAGTCTGAACCAGAAAATGCACATTTTCTGGTTCAGACTGAAGCCATGGATGAGATCAATCTTTTAACAGCCACATACAGTTACTAACTTTGCATTAAAGCAAATGTTTGATATTTAACACTTTGTAACAGAGTTAGAGGAGATGGTCAATATCACTCTTGTGTCTGTAAATGCAAAGCTTGTCTCTGTGCATTTGCAAGTTACCATTTGTATAATAGTGAATTACCATTAATATACATTGTTGTTTGAACTTGCAAAATGAACTCTGAATTAATTGATATAACATTTAAATTAGTGAGAAGAGCTGCTATTGGGCAAATTTTATAATAGATGGATAGAGCCATGCTAAATGTCCCCAGTCTTTATGCTAGGCTAACAGTAGTAGCAGACATGAGCAGTGCGTAGCAGACCTGCGAGTGGTGTTGATCTTCTTATCTCACTCTATGCCAGAAAGCAAAATATTTAGCATATTTACCCAAACTTAAAACTATTCCTTTAACACAAGCTTGTCATATAGCCCTCTATGTAAAGTGTTTTAAGATTCATAATGTGATGTTAGAATTACTATTTCTAAAGAGGCAGGAATTGTTTCAACGTGAGTTTGACAAGCCAGTGTCTCTGCAGCCTGAGATAACAACCATGAAATCTTGAACTCATTATCAAGCCTTTCTAGGATGATATGATTTATTTTTTATACTTTATATTGTCATACTACCATTTACTCATATTCCAAGTCCAGAAACAAAACCAATTTAAAGTCAATTACAGGCATAACACATAATTTATACCTTATCTCCACTTACATTACTTACAACTATTAGAAAATAATTAAGTTAATTTGCATTTTCATTGCATTTTAATCCACACTTTAGAAGAGCAGCAGCTTTATGACACTGGGCTGTTTTTCTTGTGATGTATGTTACCGTAAAAATATATCACACCAAAATGAACTGGGGAGCAAAGTCAATGGAAACCGGATGTTTGTTAATAGTTTTCAGCATACTGCTCTATAAATTTAAAAAAAGAACAACATTTTTCAAAGACAAATCTGCTCAATTATCAGAGCTGTGCAAGAAGCATCAGCCGTTTAAGAGCAAAAAGCCCACAAACCTCTTTATTAAGAGATTTTGAAGCTTAGCTGCTGCTGAAGTAGTCCTGCATCACTCCTCCTCCCCTGAGTTATCAGATAATGTGCCTTATACTCTGTCCAATGGTGACTTCAGCAGTTTCACTACACAATTACTGCCATAAAAGACACAACAGTGACCGAGGGGACCTTTACTGAGACTTTGTATGAAGGAAGTTTTGAAGTGAAATTGGTAGCAGCTTTGAGATAAATCCCTGGTAGCTAAATTGATGTCTTAATTTTAATGGACATTAATGATACTAACAACAACTTTTTCTAAAAGCATATATGAGACCTGAGATGTGACATTTTTCCATCTCAAAACCACAGCCTACGACGTCAGGAGAACTATAATCATAAAATGATGATGCCTTGCATACGCAGTCACGGGTGGCGTCACTTGATACGTCTCTTTCAGTGGATAATGACTTCAGGGACTTTGTGGTATTTGAACTTGGGAGGCATAAAAAATGCACTACTTCATTCAAAGCACAGGAAATTTGGAAAAATAAACAAACACAGCAGCCAGCTAATTCTGTACAACTCAATGTTATGATGCAGTTCTGATGAAAACATTTACCAGTGAGGCTCGAGAGCCAAATTTGCTGATTGTGGTTTTATGCTCACCAGCAGGATTGGCAGATTGGCAAGGGTCTAGCTTTGCAAAGGTCACTAAAAGCAGTGCTGATGTGGTGCGGTGTCCATGGCTAAACTGACACAAGTTATTATGAGGTTTCTCTCATCTGGAGGAGCTGAGTGATTAGTATATCAGTTACAGAGATACAAAAGTTTGCAAGCTTATGCAGATATTATGATCTGGAGTCAACTGACATTTCCATTTAAAAACCTTTTGAGGATCTGTGTTAACATTAGTCTATTAGTCTGTCTCCACCAACCTTTTTCTATCACTTCCTCTGAAATTAGCATGCTAACCAGATAGCCCCAGTCTGACTGGACAACTGAAAAAACTGCAACTGCAGAGGTAGTTTTAACTGTAAATGATGGCTTAAGCTTTATTATTATCACTTGTTCCTTAATTCATTTTGATTATAGAAAAACAAACATAGGCCTACATCTTATTTGACAAACATAGCAACCATTGTTAAATACTTCACAGCCACCTGTCCTGTGGCTGCAAGTAGGACATAGGTCAGTTTACAAGGAATGTATATGTCTTTGAAACAGATAATCATGTTCTAGATCAAACCAATTCCACCTGTAGTTTACTGTAAGCTGCACTAATAATGTTTCCATTACATCTGTGTGTGCTGGTAAGTTATCAGACATGATGTTGTCGGGCTCAGACAGCTGCAGTTAAGGTGCGGTTAGTCTTTAGGTGAGTTTGTGCATCTGAGCCAAGCTCTGTGTTTCAAACCCATGTAAGTTCCAGTTTAGCAAGACCTGTTTTAGGCCACTAAGCTAGTCAGATCCAACAGTAGGTTCCTACCATGAGCAAGCACTTGGCGACACAAGCAGGAAAAACTCCCTTTTAACGGAGCAGAACGCCTGGTGGGCGGCCACTTGTCTCGGATAGAGAAAGGGAGAACAGGAAGAAAGAGAACAAAGCATGATGCAAGTTTCAAATAGAGAAGTATAAAAATATAATATTAATTATTTTTTGAGCAGGATAATGGAGGCTGTAGGTGTCTGAGATCCAGACTCAACAGCTCCAATGGCAGAAATACCTGCAGACAGCGATAAGAGGAGGCAGAAGATGCTGAGTTAGCAACATGCATTAATAGGATATGATTGCGTACAGAGGGAGAGGCGCTTGGTGCATCACAAGAAGTCCCCCAGCAGTCCAGGACTATGGCAGGATAACTAGGGGATGGTTCAAGGCAAGCCTAAGCCTTCCCTAATTATAAACTTTATCAAAAAGTAAAGTTTTGAACATACTCTTAAATGTGGAGAGGGTGTCTGCCCTCTGCCCCAGGAGGTTAGGAAGTTAATTAAAAATCAAGTCTTTTAACTAACTCAGTTCTTTCAGTCACTGCCAAGGCTGCATGACCAACCAAAGTGGAAAACTACTACAGGGTTCCTGACCCTCAGGGGCTTCAAAGGTGCTAAGTGTGTTAGCTGGTTTGTGCAATATCATGAACTGCTAATTTGTTAATTACTGAAATGATATGGTTAAGGTTCCTGAATTATTACCTAATGCTGAAGGCATAGTTTGTAGAGAAACGCCAATTATGGTAAATCTGAATTTGATTAATTTACTGACTGACACACAGCAAATTTGAAGTCAGATATTAGAGCTCCAGGCAAAATATAAATTATCTGCTGTGTGTGTTCTCCTGTGTGCACTGCATATGGATGTAAGAAGGCAACATTGACATAGTAGTGGGGGTCTTCAGGGGCCAAAATGATTTTTTTTCCAAATGTAGTTGCACAAGTTAATTCAGTTTTGGTAAAGAATATAAACATTCAATAATGAAAAATTCCACTTAAACAAAAGACATTATATATATATATATATATTACAAAGTCTGGTAACAAATAAAAAGACTGGGTCACTGCGTCTGTGGCTACTTGCATTCACCCTAGTTTTAGTCAGTTTCAGCCTTTTGTGCACGGAAGATGCTGTTGTTACCAGAGGCCATGGTTATGTATACATAGTTTTTTGAGCATCCCAGTCCAATATCATGTGATCTGTCTACAACAGGACTGCAATTCAATGACAAAATGTAAAGTGAACCCAGACTGCTTTGTGTTCATAGTTCATAGTTTAAGTCAAACATAACATGTACTAGAGGAGTATGTTGAGAGGTGGTCTCAGTGAAAGGAACTGAGACCGAAAAGAGACCCCCCCCCATTCGAGACTATTTGTGCTAATTCTATTTGAAAGTGCAATGGTCAATGGGGAAACTCTCACTCAGTCACATGGCATTTGGCTGACCAATAGTGGAATTATGATCAGTCAGTCAGTCAGTGTTTCAATTGTAGGAACTCTCTGTTTAGCCGAAAATCAGTACCTCTAAAACCCCAATAATCACCCTCCCTTTGAATGCTTGGTAACTGAGAAAAATAGAACTAAAAAAGAGAAACTATATAAATAACCTAACTTAATAAACTGTTGAGATAGAAGTTTCCACCATGCCCTGTGCTGCACTGAGTGGGAATAGCAGTAGCAAAGACCACAGCGCTTGGGGAATATTGCCTGTTCCAAACTCGGGAAAAAATGCAGAGAGCTGCATTGTGGCATCATCTTTTAAACAATGGCCAAGCTTGGACAGTTGGTTTAAGAGGTTATGTGTATGCATACAGCGCTGATGACTCATATTATCTTTATCCAGAAAAACAAAGCTCTGTGTTTTCAGTATTAAATGGAAGATGAGAAATACTAGATACTAGACAGAGCAGTGATTCAGAATGAATTCAAAGGCTCATTGTCACACATTTGATCCATACACTCTTACTGATTAGTATAAAACATAGACTGAATATGTGTATTTATAAACAACACTCAACCCTCAGTGCAAACAATTGGATTAATCCACAGAGTGGGCACATTTTTCACAATATGTAATGCGAAAATGAAAAGTTTCAAAGAAAAGAATGGGATAAGAATTGGTTTAACTGAGAGATGATTCATTTCACCACAGTAAATCAGTCTGGCAGTCTGTTGGGAGACTTGATATGAACCATAGAATTACTTGGACACAAACAGAAATGACTCGTACACCATATTGCATTGAGGGCTGTGTGTAAATCACAGGCTGTGATAGGGACAGGCGTGAAAATCTCCAAAGCTATATAGTATGTTCAGATTGGCAGACCAAATCCAAGTCAGACTGCTTTTATCATGGCTTTGCCTCCATACACACACACACACACACACACACACACACACACACACACACACACATATAAATTAAAAAAAAAAAAAAAATGAAATCAGATTCAAACCCATTTTTATAGATGGTTAAAAACCAATGCACATCAAAGAAGAGGTGTGCCTCAGTTTGGCCTCAGAGTTCAAAAATGTTCTTTTTACCACTTGTGACACACATTGATATTGAATCCAGAGTGAAATTGGCGGCTGTGACTGCAGCATGAAACATGGCTTCATATCAGCCTCCTCAGTGGGTGCCCATTCTGCTTGATGTGACTGAGGAGTTAAGCACCATGACTAAACACTATGGCCTCAAGTGCAGGAGGATACATCTGTATTCCTCATCTAGCCCACGGCTCGCTGTTTTGGTTTTATTTATTAGCATACTGTGCATACTCATGCTGTTACCGCAGCAACCATTGCAGATAGAGGTTAATGATGCCTGAACCAAGAAAATGGACACAATTACTTACAAATAACAGTATGCTCCAAAGATTAGATTCGATGTTTGTAAAATGAGATTAGTTTATTATCTGAACATGCTGTGTAACTTCCACAGAAGTGCTAAGGGAGAGTGGGGAAGAAAACTTGGGGAAAAAATTGCTTTTTAGATTTCAGAAACTTGTTATACCTTGGTTGTTTAAATGGGGCCTTGTTTAAGAGCCAGATTGGAGGCTACAGTAAGTCACTATTGAAAAGCGCTAGGTGGTTAGCATGCTAACTTCTGAAGAAGGAAAGGCATTATAGAGACATGAGCTTTTAATTTTGGTGGTGAACTCACAATGTATAAGCTCCTAGTGCTAATGCTAGCTATGCAGCAGTAGCAAAACTTACAAATAGTTCCTATAATCAATATGCAAAGAAATATTGTTCCTAATCTTTAACTGATATTTCTGTAATGAACCACAAGTTGCGCTGTTTTTTTCTTAAAAAGGTGTTTAGACCACAAACTATAGTTTACCCCCTACTTATGTTGTATTTGTAGTGTATTATAATTGCAAGCTGTTGCTAGTTAACAGGAAGCTCATGACTTTGTCACATCATAGAGTGAACTTTGTATTCAGAGTCCTCTGTGGTTTGGTTTAGGCAACTGAAGCACTTTTGGTTAAGGTTAGGGAACGGTTCATGGATTTAGTTAAATGGAAGGTTTTATTTGAAGTCAATGATAATTACGTGTTAAAACACCATGATCATTCCTTAACCATATCCGAGTGACGAGAATGTCTAAACATAATAACTGCATTAATAGAAAAACAAATAACATGGTTTAATTATGTTTTCCACAAAACATACTGACTTTAAATTAGTTGTATTCGTTCTAAGAATCAGGGTTGCAGCACAAACACAGAACAAAACAATATAAACAATATATAATAAACAATATTTTTTAGCCTCCTGTGAACTGTTGCTAAAACAGCTCATTTAGCAGAGATTTTAAAAGGTGACAAATTGTATTAAAATGGAAAAAAAATCCACAATCTTAATATTACTCCAAACAGCTTTCTGAAGCCAAACAACTGCACAGTTGCTCCACAGTTAAACATTTACCTCAGTGGTTTTATAGACAATTCATTTCCAACACACAAGTCCAATAACAGTCCAGCAGATCAATAACACTGTTCTCCAGAGCAGTTAGTCTTCCAAAACTCCCATCATTACCAGGCTGCGTCAGTGTCCCTCAGGAGCACTGCTCACCTGGAGTGGAAACTGTGTGAGGATGTGGGGCCAACAATGTGTATTGTGTGGTGTGTGGTATGGAGATTTCTGTTTCTGTTTATGTTGATGCTTGAACCTGCTCTGCTTATTTTAAATGTGGACCTCACAAAGCAGTTGTAGTTCATAGTAGCTTTTATTGACTGTGTACAGCCTTGCTGTGGGGGTCACGGGGTCAACAGGTGCTGAACTGAGAGCCTGGTCCTTGTAGTTGGCAGTTGGCATTATTTTGTGCACAGTTTTTGCATTTCATTTACTGCAGAGACGCAACTATTGTTTTTCTGGTCCTTGGAAAATGTAGTTGTCAAAGCAGTTTTACCAAAAGATAATAAATGTATATAATGTATAAAATAATGTATATAAATATTAGGTCATGTGCTTATCAGAAATAAAAGAAGCATAAAAATACTCAGTAGCATAATAAATAAAATGCATGACAAGAAAACAGTATAAAAATACAGACTATAAAGCAGGTAATATTTAATTAAAGTGTGAGCTACAATGATTAAAAGATGGCAGTGGAGAGTAAAACAATTTTTAGCTTCTTTTTAAAGTCAGGGCCATTTAGCAGACATTTGCAAGCTTTCTAAAACACACAACAGTTATTTCATGTTGTGAGGTTGTTCTGTCAGCAACACTGACCAAGGTCAAAAATGAACTTTCAATCTCAATTTCTAAACCAAATGTGGATGAATAGTCCTCAGATAAATGGAAATATGAAGATCTGCATCATCCAGGACTAGTGAGGGTTAACTCCATATACAAATGATTACATGACCTTGTGTTCAGATGATTTTGTGATCTAATATTGAGAGGAGGAACAAGCTGCAGGAAATACACGGCCTCCAAAATCTTATATGGAAGTCATGAAAATAAATAAGCACTAGGTATAATAAACCTCCAATGTAAAGCTGACCTTCTCATCTACTGTACAGTGAAGTTGAACTTTTACCTTGAGGAAAACGTTCCAGTTCTAAGTTGATTTCTCCTCCAACAATTTACAATTCTGTGTAGCTAAACAAGCTTTTTTTTGTATGCTTCCTGAATAAACTGCCTATTTAATATCATTGGGGAAGCAGACATTGCTGGGAAAACATGGATTCTTAAACTTTTATTTCCTTAAATACCATGCCCCTGCTGACGGATAATGAGTAACATTTTTAAGTCAGGTAATCATATGCAAATCTGTTTGCCTACTCAACAGAACCATGATAATAGTAAGAGGACCATTAGCTGTTCACTTTATATTGCATTCACATGATTAACTGTCTGCAAAAAAAAAACTACTTTGGAAGCTGTCAAAGCAATCGTTGTCTAGCCAGTATTAGTGAGAGGAAGACAAGAGCCAAGTTAGTGCTGAAAGTCCTGAAAGCACTGCTGCCCTGTAATGAAGCTCGTGCTTTTACTGCCGCGGTGCAGGGGTCTGCAGTATGTAATTATGCAACAGTTGTTAGCCACAGGAAAAGGTCACAGATGGTGGGAGTATGTGCAAAGAGCTTAAATGTAACTGTTACATCTCTGACGAATTAACTTCCCCATGCAACTGGAGTTGTAGATCGGATCGCTAATTACGACAACTCTCGAGTCAGGTGTTGAAAAGACAAGAAAATATGTAAAAACTGTTCATGTTTGCTTTTCTTTTTTCTCCTCTATTTTTATCTAATGAGTTTACAATGTGGATAATGTTTAATTGTTGCTTTGGGCTCTTTACAACTTGATTTAGAAATTGCTGTGATCCAAGATCACAGTCTTTAAAAGAAATTACACAAGGTGTGAGCGGAATAATTGCAAAGCCACTAATGAAAAACTGAAGTGCTTTGATTAGATCTGTGTGTGCTGTGCTGTTACACTATATACACTGAAGCTTCCATTCAAATACAGCACAATGGAGTTGTTGAGTGCCTCTTGAATCTCTGCCACATGGTCACTTATTTTAGCTTGGTGTGCACAGTGCATGCTTTCCACATGCTGTAAGCAATTTGTGTGGTGGTTGGCAAGACAGCTGAACCAGTGCGGTAATCTTTGGATCATGCTGCTACATGAATGGTGGCTGTGGCTCTGTGAGTATCCTGACTGTCTGCCTGGGTGCCAGGCCACGGGAATGAGTCCATCCCTACCACTGTCTGCCTGTGAACGACACTGTTAAAGCCCACATTGTACTTGACTGAGACAGAGAGGCCTGCTGTGTGAAAGACTCCTCTTTCTCTAATATTAATCTTGTTTAATCTTTCTACAAAACTATGTCACCAACTAATTTGCAGGTCATGGAGAATGTGCCTCACATGCCCGTAAAGGGACTCTAGGTGGCACTGTTTCTGTTATGCCACTACCCTTTTAAATCCTCTTGAGCAATGCAATGTATTTGCCTTCAGCTGCCCTCCCTGTTAACGTTTCCACCCCTGTCAAGCCTTCTGCTCTCACATGCAGTTCAAAGTAACAACAATGGCAAATTTACCACTAAAATTCAGTCCATCCTTATTTTCAGACAAGCCGAGTAAAGCACGCTTCACATTTCTAGCTGCTGCTTTAGTGCCTGAAATAACAGTGTGATCCGGTTAATTAATTAAGTTGTTAAACTTGTTTTAAAACAGGAATCTTGATGACTACATACATGATGCTAAAATACTGAGGTGAAAGAAGAGCATCCTCACCTATTGATGATACCATGGATACAAAGACCAAGTATTCTTCTCATATAACAATGTAGAGCTAGTTTGTCCTATAAACATGATGAAAATATGAGAGTAAATTCTTGATTTGTTCCACTGCAGCTTCTTATCTTAGATACTTCAATCAGAGATGTTTGTGATTTAAAACAACTGTAAATGCTAAAAGAGAAAAGGCTTTTAGGATGAGGACTAACTGATTGGCAACCATAATGCTGTATATGGTAATGTTGGCTGAAGTCGCTGATGTATGAACTTTTCCCCAAATTTAATAAAAACCAGGACAGAACTGCTAACTTTGGCCTAAAGTCTGATAGAAACTGTGTGAAAAGGCTAAAAAAAGACACCATCATCCAAAATCTCTAAATCCAAACTCTTTAAATGTCAAGTATCACCCTGAGCCTACTACAGCTCGGTGCGCACCACTTCGATATGTGGAGAAAGCCAAGCTTGACAGACCTACTGTGGCTAGTTATGGTTGAGCTATGATTAGACAATTATTGTTCAGGGAAGGGGTTTAGTGAACGGTCAAAAGAAACAGTGACTACTTTTCAATCCTATAGTTACGTAAGATCTGTGGGGAAAAAAAAGCTGCCTGTGAAAACACACAGTGTTATTTTCTACATTTATATTTATTCTCTACATTTAAGTCCATCTGGCCATTTGGCCATTAAACATTAAACCTGAAATTTAAGAGCACACTACAAAATGAGACCGCAGGGCACACGCCTTGTTAAACTTATTTTTATTGAATGGTCAGTCAGACATTTTATTTTAAGATCTGTACCTTATTCTTCTTATTGTTTTATGTACTTTATGTTTTATATATTTTAATTTTCTTTATTGACATTGTGGTTTTATGGTTTTGGGTCCTGTTTTTTTTTTTTTTTTTCAGTTTTTTAAATGAGGTAATTATGGTTATGGTTAACTCAAGGAAGAAAACTTTCTTTTAAACCTTAGTTTTAAACACTCATTTTCTTTCACAGTCTTTTTAGTGATACACTGTACAACTCAGTATAAAATAGTGAAAGTGAAATATGACTTTCAAGGTAACCATGAAAAAGAGCATATGAGGTAAGTATTGTGGTTTTAGTGTCATGAAACAAAGCTTTTCCAATTCTATCCTCTCATAACGAACCAGACGAGGTGCTGAATACGCAACTCTTTCCACCAAAACACATAGTGACTCCAGGTTCTGAAATGAAACAGCCTTTGAGAAACTTCCTGGGCACACTGGGTTATAGCCGGGCATGTCAAAGAGACATTCATGGAAAATGATCTAATCAGTGGGCAAATATTCCTTGAAGTGAACATAGAGGTATTGTAGAGGAAGATCAAAGATTATTGGGAGGTTAGCCAGCGGCCTTTTTTCTCCACATCACTGTAAATCTACAAACTGGCAATAGTTTTCATCTTTTCTGGCTTAAAACATCTATTAAAAACTACCATGGGCTCGAATTTCCAAAAATCATGAACATCTCTAATAGAGCAAATGTAGCTGGGAGGCAAGTGACAGATTTTTCCTAATACCCACAGCAGTAAATTTCTCCGGGAGCAAACACTCTGAACCACCGAACGCCTTTACAATGTTATTATAGTATTATTGCAGTTGTTTGAATAAGCATATTAAAGTGCTAACCATATTCAAACACCAGCTACTTTCTTTTACCCATTATGGCTAGTGTATTCTCAAATGTAATATATTGTTTTTTCTATATGCTATCTTATATAGGGACTTAAATAAGCTGTAGGAGAACAGTGGCGGTGGCTTTTTGCAAACCAAACTGCAGTCAACAAATAAATGTGATTTTTTTCATACTCATTTAGCAGATTGTTTACAAGAAAGAGAGACTGGTTAATTCTATTTGAGTATGAATGTATTGTCGCACAGAGGAATTTTTTCTTCAAAGACTGAGAAATCTCACATATTACATCAAGGACCTCATCCAAGTGAACCATTTCCAGCACAGATTGGACACAGTGAGCATCCAAGAACTGTCAAAGGAACAATGGAGTTAAATCCAATGACTTCCTTTCTGCATCTTTCAAGAAATTTTTTCTCATAGCTCTGATGTTGTGTGTGATTTGCTATTTCTGTGCCTACTTCCTTCATCCCATATGTGTGAGTCTGGATTTTAGGGCGGCAGATGATTCAGCTCATGACTGGATGGTGAGGTCATTTCAGTGGAAGGCCTCAGTTTTTCTTCTTTGATCGGGTAAAGATGTCCTATTGAAAAGTTTAGGATTCAAACACCAGTTAACAAAATCATACTTCTTCCTTTTGCATATTCAGTTTTAGTTAGCAAAGTGCTTCATTGGGTCGATCTGGGACAGTGCAGGATTCTGGAGTAAACTAAACACACTGTAATTTTCCTGGAGACACTCTGACTTGCAGCATGAGTTCATGTCAAAAAGCATGAGGCAGTGAAGCTGCTATACAAAGAGATGCCGCGACATGCTGCCACAAGAGGTGTTGACAGAATCTGCTGTTCATTTTTCCACACAGGACATGCTTAGCGACTTCAGTCACACGCTATTCATAACACTAGTGCAGTGTCTTGTTCTTGGAGTCATCCCAAACTCTAACTGAATCTATGAAGAGATCTGCTATTGGAGAGCAACGAACAGTGTGGAATTTAAAAAAGTGATTACATGTCACCACAACACATTGCAACTGGGAAAATAGCACTTTTGATGGCGCTGTAGCGAATACAGGATTTAGTCAATGTATTAAATACAGCCAAATCTGTGACGAAGCAAATGTTGACATGCACCTCTAGAGGTTTTGTAAGCGTTCATCACTGCGACTAGATGTTGCACGAGACCACCAGCACCTCACTCCAAAAGAAATGCTTCATCGGCCACACCTCAGGCTTCCATGCGACCAGTCATACAGTCGGGACAGTGTTACAGACCACAGTGAAAGCTGTTGCTAAAACACAAGAACCACAACTGAAAACAGCAAATTTAGGATATACACACCAAATGAAAAAATAATGGAACCACCACCATTAGCCAAAGCCACGATATGCTCCATAGCAATGCTAACAGTTAGCCAGCTAGTGCAACATTTAGCAACAGTTATTGAACAAATTCGTCATTTAGGATATTCGTGAAGTCATTGTGTGGTATTTTTAATTCAAAATCCTCCTCTCTCTCCATACAGTTTTTTAATCAAGTTTCGGGAGACGCTTTGCTTAGTAGTGATGTTATCTTTCACTTTCCAAACAGAGAATGAGCTTCTGCTTGTGGTCCGGACTCATCTCAATGCTTCATTTTACAAAAGTACATTCATTCAGATTTATTGGCCAAATTGGGAATATTGTCACGTGAAGTCAATAATAGACAATGGACAACTTCCTCACTTTTTCCAAAGTTCCTGCTTTGGGTATGTTCATTTTCAGTTTACTACTGGGGAATGTGTTGCAAAGGACTAAAACACACAAGATGCAAATTCATAAATGATGCAGATTCAAAACAAGCACAACAACAGAAACATCCTGCAAATGAGAAAACATGCTGCAGGAAACAATTGCTGCATATCGATACGACACACCAAAAGTCCTCCAGCCTATAGGTGGAGCCCTAGGTAGAACTGCATGAGCATAGCTTCCATTAAATTGTTAGAAAAACTAATCAATTCTCACAAAAACAGCAAATCCTGAGCACACCTACAGTTAAATATCACCATCTATTTCCTGTTGAATGCACACATCACAGAATACATATTGCACATTTAGTCAAATTTATTTTCATATCACAATAAATTCACTTCAGACTACTTAACAATCATGACAAAAAAGTATTTAAAGACTTTTTTAACGTCTTCATTTGATTAAAAGTTGGACTTGAAATAAATTTCAAAAATTTTTTTATCACATGCAGAGCTCATGTGCTCATTATTTTCACAATGGAGCAAACCAGACGACCAGCACTGTTATGAAAGTAACTTGGCAAAAGTAAATTAAAGAAATAGTATATTATTATTAAAACAAAACCCTGTAGAGCAGGACCCGTACACAGTAGTTACGGTCACGTAGATACATTTTTACAAATAAAACAAAGTTTATATATGGTCATTTTCAATTATTACATCTTGAATAAAGCAAAAAACAATTTTAAAAGAAAATCAGCACATCAGTGCACTCAATAAGCCAAGGAAATTAGTTGTACTACTTAACAACAAAATAAACATGACTTGGGGAATGATAATGCTTCTAACCTTACTCTCCCTGTTCCTCAGGACCATTTGCCTTGCGGCTTGTGCCCTTCCTCCTCGATGGATCCAGCATCCAGTCACTTGCAATCTTCCTGCCCCTCAGCAGCCTCCATCCCACATCCTCTGCTCCACCATTCCTCACCTGCCTGCTCCACAGTCTTCAAATCAACCCAGCCCAAATCAACCAAGCTGCTCTTCACAATAAAATCTTGTGTTCTTCTTGTGTTCTTGTGATCAGCTTTTGAGTTGTAAAGAACATTTATACAGGTTCAGTAGCCAGAGGAATGTGTGAACAACAGCTTCAACAACAAAAACAGAATATTGCTTTTATTTATTTTTGGATGAGGTAGAGATTATGACAAAACAGGCCAAATAATTAATGTTTGTACTTTGACTGTACAGAAAGTTTTCTAATCATCTAGCTAATTAAAAAGTACTGTTTCAATCAAAGTATTTTGAATCACAATCGATCTTGCATGAAAAATAGTATTTAAATGAAACAAAATTAAAGGCTCTTTAGAGTAATCAGGAGTCAAAGTGTCTTGGATGTTTTTATTTCTTGATTATAATTGTTTGCATTGAAATTACGCATCTTGTTAAACTTTGATAAGAGATTTGATATTAAATTGTATGAGAGATCTCTGGATTGCTGGCATCACTGATTAATTCAGCTTCTATAATAATTGGGTGGGAGAGCGCAACTGAAATGGGAAATGAAAAATGGACAGGTCATTTTGGGAAGTGATTCAGCTCATTTCGCTCACACAGAAGATTGTTCTTTTGAATAAAGTGTTCATGAACAACACTACACTATTATGTCGTTCTTTCACCGGTGACACGTTGCCTCTTCCTAGGGAACAATGTAAGATAGGCAAACTATTTACTGTTACTATGTCAATCAAACACAGAGCCTTCAGTCCTGTTATTAAAATCTAGATATAAGACTTTTTAGCCAGGCTTTTTATGATGTGGATTTTCGGTTGTTTTCTTCATGTAAATTATGCTAGAGGGCCAACCCTGAATAATCTTTTTCAGGCTTTTTATTATTCCTACCATAAAAACGTATGTTTTATCCAACACTGCTTTCACGCTGTCACAATGGCTCCCAGTAAAAAGTCTTAAAATTCTAATTTTCCTGTCATCACCTTTCACTGGATGTTTGTTTACCCTGTTGCATCTACACACATACACACATACAGAGAGCAGGAGAACTAGATTTGTCAAGGGAGTATTTATAAATGCACAGTGTATTTTCATGAATTTTTTTCCTTCCCAGTGCTTCAGTCACTTTGTAAAAATCTCCTGTATTTTACGTCTATGTAAAGTCCTTGGTGGTAGAGGATGTCAAAGTCCTGTTACGTTTCAGTTTTACTCCATCTTTTGCCTTTTTTCTACACTTATCTGTCCTGGAACTGGACTGATCTCTTGTCTCATGTCTGATGCTCTTCCTAAAGCTTTGTCTCATGTAATGTTTTTTTTAGTCAGTGGTTCAGTCAGTGTTTCAGAAGAGGGTCAGTCCATTGCCATCAAGGATCCACTCTGTGATCACAGGTGAAGGTGTTGGTTGATGCTGACATCTAGTGGTCGAAGGTGCACCAGCAACATCTTATCACAGCTGGAGGGGAAAACAATAACAGAAATAAATAAATAATACACATAACATAATCACACAGGGAGCCAAATAACATTGGGGTGCACCGTGGTGTTTCCTACTCCCCTTGAAGTGGCCATTCAGTCTCCTGTAATAGAGATAACCAAACGACTGTGTCAAACATTCAGCAGCCTTTAATTGTTTATGTCACGAGCCAAGGGGCAAAGACAACACTTAACATTATGTATATGTCATTTTTTATGACAATGGCTTTCATGTTATATCATCATCATTTATATGATGTTTCTTTGAATTTTAATGTGAGATCACCAATGACTTCATTAACTAAACCTTTTAAAAGGAGATTACACATTTTACTGTCACTTCAAAGATAGAAATAATAATTTAATAAACCTTTATATATATTATTTATAGTATATTGGATAAAAAAATACAAAATGTAGCAGAGACACACTGAGGTCTTTCATCAAATGTGATAATGAAAACATTTTTTTTAAATGTATGATGATGATATTATCCAAACTCCACCACACATAAACCACTGTGAGTTGAAATGTACAATGAATTATATTCAGTGATGTACAGATGTTCTGGAAATGAACCATATAGTGTATTTGACAGTTTTTATTATGAAAGAGATGTCACATTTTGTGTGATGGTTTTTTAAATTCAATATCCAGAAGGCATCACATGATCCTGTTATTGAAATTTAAGATCTTAATCACTCGGCCATTATTAGTGAGCAGATGGTAAATGTAACTGAAGTGCTATCTGAGCTAAATCCTGCAGACTTGGTCTTCAAAGGAAACAGCTTGTTCCTGTGATATGTGGCTTTATGTTTTTACTTCAGCCTTTCCTTTTAATGTCACATCAAAACCATAAAAGTGACAGAAACCACTTTCAGTTCGCCTCCTTTGAAAATCAGTGAATGGCTTTGGGATGGTGACAACTCAATCATTTAAAAAAGTGTCTTTTCAACTGATCTGGACGTTGTCTTGATAAATTCTGTTTTTGAATAATGGTTCAAAACATATTTGCCACCATCAGTCAAACACAATAGGAAGAATCTCTAGATATATGAACTGGAGCCTTTGAAAGTGTCACAGTAATTCAGATCCATTCTGTTTGCTGGTGCCTGTTCATTAGTGTCCCAGTAGAAAAGCATAAACAAACATTAAATATTAATGCAGAGGTGATTTTAGCCACTGTCACTCAGAGTGTCAGATGACTCAGAGCACAAATATCACCTGACCACATCAAGGTGTGTCTCATTCTGTCTGTCTGCTTTTAGAAGACACAACTATTTTCAGTCATCGTCCTGGTATTCATTTTCTATTGTACATGTAGATACTCTCTGATGCCTTGTTGGCAGTGGTATGACACATCCAAAGCAACAGTTGTTAGGAAGTGCATGTGACATGATATGATGTATTTGTTTTGGTGTTCCGAACTGAAACTAGAGTAATTAATGCAGTCTGTCTGGTGGGAGGAAAGGGATATGAGCTTTAACCACACAGGTTCAGCACCATCTTGACTCCTTTAATATCAGGGAGACCAATCACCTGCCTCATCAGGTACGCACCTGTTTGCATTGATGGTCACAAAGACACACACTCCTGTCGCACATAATGCCTATTCATTAACAGTGATGGAGAGAGCACCCCCATGCACACATGCACACATGCACACACACATACACATACAATTTGATGTCATAATAATAAAATTGTTTACATGCTGGACATTCACTTGTCCTTTGCCCCCATGTAGAGAATAACCTTGCAATATAAGTCTCACTTATTAATATGTTTTTTAAATTTGTTTTTCAATAGCAAATAAGGATCAAATGGCTAAAAATATAATGTGCATGGGGTCACTAATATTGTACAACAGTGAGAGAATTATTACAAAACTCTGCTGCTCTTCTTGTGAATTGTTTTGGTTTTATGGCACAGTGACTGTGCCATTCCTTCACTTCATTATGATTTGGAGAGTGAAGAGAGAAACAGGAAAGTTGGTGGTGAGAGTTGTACTCATAACCACTGCTGCAGTAAGGAATGCGCTCTACCTGGGCGCAGCATTTTTACTTTTAATAAAGCCCATTTCCAGCCACATCAGGCAGTTATTGTCAGCAGAAAAAAAATGTAACAAAGTAAGGTGGCTAAAGAGCCATGGATTCTACTTTTAGCTCTTGCCAAACAAGAGCTAAAAGCAGAATAATTGGATGCATACTCTCCAAATAAATGGCAATGCTGTTCTGTCTGCCAGATGTCTAAATAGGCAACTGTTTGCTTTATTGTGAGCCATAGTAACTTTAAGATATTAATAAATTAGACGTGCACCCGCACAATGACAAAAAAAGCTTTCCCTTAAATATGAATTGAACATAATTAGAATGAAGCATTTACATAGCTATTTCTGTTTTATTATTAACTTCAGATAATTAATGTTCATACAAACTTGTCCTTTGGCTCCATGCGGACAGCAACCTTGGTACTGGACACACTCCAGTTAAGCTGTTAACATGAACCTTTGGCACCCTGTAACTGAGTCTCCCAGCATCCATAAACAAACCAAATTATTTTTGTGCCACCCGAGGTTTGCACCTGCCCACAGATACAACAATTAACATGCAGTCATCAGCTTTGTAATTATAAGTACAGATTAGTTTGTCACTTAGGGCCAGGGTCCATTTGGTTAATATGTGGATATACTTCAACCATCTGAGACATTTCGCACACATCCAGGAATATACATGTAAAAGGTATAGCATGTCTCTCTCTCTCTCTCTCTCTCTCTCTCTCTCTCTCTCTCTCTCTCTCTCTCTCTCTCTATAT
>CM076648.1:19476753-19705622 GCA_038496675.1 Rachycentron canadum
GAATATATATATATATATATATATTCCTCATAACTACACCAGGTGAAACATATCAAAATCTTCTTTTCTTCCCATGCATTGTTCTCTGGTACATCACCAGTTTCCACTGACAGAATGAAAGCACAAATATCTTTTACTGAAAATCCAAAGACGATTTTGCACTTCTTTTAGGATGTTAGAGCTTGTCATGAGAAAAAAGAGACGAAATAATCTCGAAAATAGGCTCATAAAGCTTTTATTGGCTATTCACAATGAAAAGTTAATGAGATGCAGCCAGTGTGTTCCTTGTGAATGGCATGAGGCTGGTATAGATTAAGACTATAGCCAAGTGGAATAAAGGCTTCTCAAACAATTCTGGAGTGCATTTCTTAAGAAAGGATTAGGTGCCAACCAGTGGTACAAAAACAGGGAATGTCAGATTGAGTGTGTATCTAAGGGTTAAACCTATAAGATTTCAAGGCAAAGCCATTCAACTCTCTCTCTCCTGCCTTCTGGGTCTCACTGGTTTCTGCCTGACACAAACCAGAAGAAGATAATTCAGCTCTGACAGTGAAGTATCCTCCTCAGACCCACAGCCATACATCCTCAGACACACACAAACCCCTGCACACACAGAGACACAAATCACGTACTCTTTGTGGGTTTTAAGAGGGCATCATTAATGCTTTTGGTGAGCTTGCTGTAACATAACAGTTGGACATTGACTGTAATTAAGCCCAGAGAGAAAGCTTGAAGCCCAGGAATACATAAGGCCACAACCTGGAGCTGCCTGACAAACATCTTTCCAGCATCACTCTGTTTTCTAAACCTAAAGCCACGTTTTCTAATTAAAAGTGTTAGGACTTAATTTTTGTCAATCTTAATTGACGCCTGTATTGAACACCAACTGAAAGCCGACTGAATCTGCACGCAGGGTTCTGCCAGCCAGCATTTAAATGTCACAAGCATGTTAGTAAGTTGGAGAACACCTTGAATGTGGTTACACGTCGTTACAAGCACAGGGATGAATCTTCTACAGGAAACCAACTGCTGAGTTTCACTTTCACTGACTCTGAGTCAAAAACCATTAAAACCTCCTGCGGAAGCCACACAGGATTTGTCTTGGTAGAAATTATACACTTTTTTATGATCAACTGAGGAAATAAGCGAGAGCAAGCGCAGTCTGGGTTTTTCATTATGTCTCTCTGAAGATTTGCAAAGTGTTTCTGTTCACACTGAGCCACAGAATCTTTAGCATACTGGGAAAACACTCATCAAATCTAATGTTTATCCGGAGCATCTGAGTGCTTCATTTTGGAAAATTTACTGGAGAAAGGAAAATCATTTAAATTCTACGCATAAAACTTTAATTCAAAATTATCATGGTGGGATTGAAAGTACATTAAAACAGCTGTGAGCTGCTTGTCAAAGTGTGAAAACATTGTGTTTTATGAAAATATCTGGTTTCTCATTTGAAACCAGCCCAGTGTTTCTGCCTGTTTGCAGCTAATCAGAGTGAATTAACCTTAAATACAACAGTAGTTCAAAGAAAGCTTCAAAACATGCAGATAAGTGCAGACCCATTATGGTATTTTGGTTGTTCCATGCTCCCTCTCAGCACTTCAGCCATTTCCCAAATCGAGTCTTACTGATAAAGCTGAAGCGGCCTCAGATCTCTCAAAGAAAAAACCTACTCCACCATATTAACATGGGTTTTCATCAGTATCCTAAAACTGCTGAACTTATTTTACAAGATGCCAGTGTGAGCATAGCCTCATGTTAATGAATTATTAATCACGCAAAATTATATCTCTGGATTTTCAAACCCAGCATGGTATTGTCATGGAGTGATAACTTCATATTTGGCTTATATTAAAGCTTCAGTACTGTCTGCAAAGGCTTTGAGTTGTCAGTTATATCAGCCATGATATAACTGTATAGAAGATTAAGTGATATAAATCAGGAAAGAAGAACTCTATGACATGTTTTTATCATTTTACATGTGTGATTCTGTACATAATCCCTTTTTACATGCAGTCTGTTTGATCCTACCTTAAACTGTATGAGCCGTGCAGCTTTTGTGACTGTGTTAACAGTGTTATTCTATTACACATCTAATAGAATTTATGGAAACATCTATGCATGAATATGCGCATGAATGAATTCATGTGTTTCATTTGTAGAAGAAGGTGCGTGAATGGGTAATACATATGAATGAATAAATGAATGAACCAAAAGGGGAAATCCTTTCTCATATCTTGTTATTCACAATACTGCTGGTGTGCTTGACAAGTCTTTTTTAATGAATAAGGCTCCTAACTGAATTTATTTACCTGCATGTATCTATAGTATGTGGTAGTTGAGATAAGAGTTGGTTGAATTATGGAGAAAATGAATGTCAGCATTTCTTTTCCTTTATCCCAGAAAAGAAAAAAGAAAAAAAGAAGAGCGTCTGGTCTGCAATAGATTGAAGGCATTTTGTTTCACCTCACCTTGCTTAAAAGAAGACCTCATACATTTATCATGTTTAGTGACAGTGAAAATGGGCACCTACATATAATTAAGAATTATTTCATGGGTTATGATGGTTTATATATCAAAAATAATTTTCTCAGTTTGTCATTTTAAGCCACAAAGACAAAGATCTCTCATTCCTGATATGCATCGAAGTGTGATCAATATAAGGGCTAAACCTGTTGTTCTTTTTTAAATCACTACTCTCATCTGTTTAGCTCACCAGTCTGTGTCCAAGCCCATTTCTATTTCATTTCTTTTTGCTACATACCCAGTGTGCACGAACAGCTATTTACTTAGCAGTCTAAAAGAAACTCTCCAAGCTCAGCACCAAATTCACTCCTTTATTATCAAAGAGCTGTTTCCAGTGGTGGAAAGCAACAACAGTTTTAATTCTTCTTTTGCTTCTATTTCTATCACTTCTTTTCTACTTCTGAAGTTAGCATGCTAAACAGCTAGTCCCGTCCAGGCCAGACCACCTCCTCAATATCGAGTCACTGTAGCGTCCAGACCATCCTGAACATCTTGCAAAGACTGATAAGTAAACAGCTGTTAATGTTAAACTTTGCTATGTAGTAACTTACAAATAACTGCTGTAAATCCTACACATAAGGGCTTTATTTTAGATTTTTATTTATGTGGCAGCTCACTACTGAAACTGTTTCTCTTGTATGATTTTATCATCAACTTTTAAACGATATATAAAGTAATTCTAAGCAACATCATCTTCCGCAGCTTAGCACTGACCTTTCCTTTGTCTCAATTTACTGAAAGTCTTTACACAATTTCCTCTGAAAAACTGGTCCTCAAAGGAAAATGGATCTTTTATATTTGACTTTCCAGTTAGGGAAGATTACAAAGGGGAGAGTGCACTGTGTTGCATGTTAATTTGTATCCCAATCATTATATGCATCCTGATAATGTCCTAAATGATTGTACCTTATAACTTCAGCTCTCAGTTCCACAAAGTTAATGTGCAGCGTACCTGCCAGATATCGAGACAGAGCAACTTTCTACGCTCTATCCTGCCGAGGACTGAGGGAAAACTGGCATAAAACTTGAATCAGTAGAAATGTGCCATGTCTCTGTTATGAAGCTCTTTGTGGTGTATATTCCAGTTTTCAAAGTGCCCCAGCTTTTTACTTTTCTATGACTTTTGTACACTTTTGTTTTGCGCTAAAGTCTGAAGCCTGTTTATCTCCTCTGTTCGAGATTTAGACATTTCTATTATTCACGTCCCTGGTGAGGCTACATGATCCCATTAGCTTCCAACGCTGGTAGGCCACGTGAGATGCCAGGGACAAGCACTCTGTGAGGAACTCTGTGTGCTCAGAACAGTAAGCTACTGTCAAAACCTCATTTATGGCAGTATGTCAACAGCTGGCCTTCAAACAATGACACCTTTCCTGCACTATTTTAGATAGATCTCATTTGGTTACAGCTAAAAGACACACAGTCTCTGGACATGTGTGCTAATGTTTTAGTCACTAGTTTAGAATATATATAAAACAGACCTATCATAGAGTGATATGTCTCTCCAAAACTGTTTATGTTTTTAAGAATCAAGCTCAAACACACTTTTACTCATCAGCCTATAACTGCACCAAATCCAACATGCTCCTTTATTTCCTCAGAAGCCTCCACGGGTTTGTTGTCTCTGTGTGGTTTTTATGATTTCTTCTTTTTCTCCTATTTTATTTACCTTTGCCATGCTAATGTCTAGTTTGGCAGAAATTTCTCAAAACTTTCTTGTGTTCCATCATGAAAATAATAAGCACTTGAAATCTGCATGTGATCAAATTCTTATGTGAAATGTGTTTAAATCGATGAAGATGTTCTAAAGGTTTTTAAATGGGTATTGCCATGATAGTGATGCAGTCTGTGGTGAATTTTTTGACATGCAAATAAATTTGACTTGTGCAAATGTGCAACATATATTCTGTGTTGCAATTTCCAAAAGGAAATCGATGTTCATATCTAACCGTAGGTGTGTTCGGGGTTTGCTGTTTTTGTGAGAATTTATTTGATTTTCTAACAATTTAATGCAAGCTTGTTCTTCTCTGATTCATTAAAAAAACAAGGAGAACCACTACTTGTTGTTAACTCACCAAAGCGAAGCAGCTTTAAGTGCCACTTCATCCTCCTCACCAGTCCACTCAAACAAATTCAGCCGCTGTGTGACTCAGTTAACTGGGGAATGAGACAAAAAACAATCCCAGCTCATTTGGTGCACAGTACCTGTGAGTTCACAAAGTCACACGTCACTTGGTAGCCTGATATAGACCAGAGACAAAGGCGTGGATGAAACCTGAGCATGCCAGCCTCCTTTCTGTTGCCATGACGACAGCAGCCATTTCCAGCGCATTGGTAAGAAAACAAAAAAAAAAAAAAGAAAAGGCCTCAGAGGACCTTTGGCCACAGGCCACACCCACTAGGGGAATTCACGGATCTAACCTGGCAACCCAGCAACCTGGCAACCAAATATTGATACATTCAAGTTATTTAGATGGTAACACAGAATAATGAGTTGTTAATGAATTGGTGTTCCCTGAACCCCTCAACCTTCTCCCCTGTCTCTTGTCCAGTAGTTCATTTCCATCCCTGTCCTGTGTGGCTTTTTTCACAGCCGGCAACTGGATGCAGTTCAGGGTGTGTTGCTATTGCTGGCAGGTGTAGAAGCAGGTTGAGCAGGTTGTTCCCTGAATGCCTCTCTGCCGGGCCCTCCTCCCTCACTCCCTTGTGTCCCTCTCCAGGCCGACTGCTGATTCATTCTCGCATGTTGGCAGCTCAGTGAAGAGATTTTGTTGCTTGTGCACCTGTTCTCATCTGATACAGCTTAAGAACAAGGTAAGGATTTACTCAGGAAGGATTTAATTCTTTGTCTTCCCTCATTTTCCTAGGAAATGTGTGAGGCTCTGAATTGGATGGAATAATTTTTGTCTAGATATTTTTAATAAGATTTGAGTTACTGTTATATTTGAAGCTGAACCTTAAAAAAAAGACAAATCTCTTTTTCAGGGTTCTTTTAAAATCTGTACTGAGACATATGAAGTATAAAACCTTCTTTCACAGTATTTTTTATATTCAAAAACTATAACATGAAGTTACACTTCATGGTGAAGTAAAGTAACAAATGAAAAATGTTTAAAATTTGCTCATCCTTGTCAGTTTTCACTTGTGCTTACTCTTTTTAAAGACTAAAAACAGAGTACAAGAGACATAACTGCTTTTATTTTCAATGTGAAACTAAACATGAGTTCAACGCTGTGTGCCAAAACATCACAAGTGCATATATGCATATACATACTTTACCTTACATAACAAACCAAGGAAACAATTATATCTGTGGTGGAAGTACAGTACAAATACCAATACCACACTCTATTATGAGTAACAGGCATACAATGATAATTTTAAGTACATAATTGTAAACAACAGAATATAGTCAATGTGTAAAAAGTGAATGTACTCTTACAATAAATGAAAGCTAATTTTATATGCTTTGTGAGCTGTTAAATCTATGACATCACTGTGAAATAATTCATTTGAATAAAAAAATAAAGGTAGTGGTAAACAGTAAAATATTTCTATCTGCAAGCAGAAAATGGAAGAAAATGAACCTCAAAAATTACAGCACTTAAGTTATTTTGAACCCCTGCTTTGCTAATGCGCATGTTGAGGTTGTGTGATGCAGTGAATGTACAGCCTAAATTCATCATAACACAGGTGAGCTTTAGACAAACTGAATGATTTATAGCCTAAATGTCAGGGAATTAGAGTCTGTGCGTGGGTTGCATGATTCAGAGTATTTACAAGATGTGTGTTTGTTTGGTTAAGTCTCTGTGTATGTGTGTGTGTGTGTTCATGTGGGACTGGATCTCTGTAAAGTCACAGCTGGCAGAGCTGTGGAGGTGATAGCTGGTACAGATTCTGACAGACCAGCAGAGTGGGAACTCTTTTCAACAGGCAGCTTCTCTAAGTGCAAAGGGTCAGAAGTAAACATCTCTGCCGGTTTCTTTTGACCTGCCGCTACGCGTAGACTCGGCCAAATGGCCTCTCAGCAGCATTGGAAGGGTGCTATAATTTCTGGAGACGGGTGGCGAATTGGTCCACACAGCTATGCCCAGTAAGATGATGGATATGACTATATTTTGATTATGGACAGGATGTGACGAGTTTACACTAAACAGAAAATCTGAAAATATTTCTCCATTGACCATGAACGCACAGATCAAAACAAACCAGTGACTCTGCTGAGCTGCCTGTTAAACTGGTTCTACATTAATTTGACTCATTCACACCAGCTCTTAGGTCGCCTGCAACATAATTAGACTTTATACTCCATAGAGTGTTCAGTATGCTGGGATTCACACTTCAACATGCTCTGCCAATCACAATTATTAATATTATTATTATTTAGCAAAATTGCATTATTTAGCAAAGCCTTAAACTCGTTTAGTCAAGAAAAAAATAGGATGGAAATGCAACAAAAATCTCTCAATTTAGATTCAGGCCACTATGACAACTTGATCTTTTAATGATACTGAAATAGTTCTTTATTTCATTTCCCTTACATAACAAACCAAGGAGAACTGGGAGTTAAGCCATTGTACTGTCAGTGGTGATATTTACACTCAAAAAATGTAAATGTAAAAATGTGTTTTTCTTTTGATGATGTCCTCAAGTTTGTGAGAAATGGTGGGTTATTTCTCTGCCTGTTTGGTAGACGGCTTCATCCCCATGATCTTTAGCTGCTGTTTCTATGGAGACAATGTCAGTTAAAGGCACAAGTTAGAGCTGCAGCAAATTCAGTGTGTGCTTTAATGTTGCAGCAATAAAAAAAAAAATACACATAATTACCAAATATATACACAAAAAGAAACACAATAACCCAAAACTGATTTGATGTAAACTGCCAATTGTGACATCAGCTCTCTATAAAGCGTTTTCAGCTTCTGCTCCATAAGCGGTGCAGGCAACAGAAGTTGAAGCTCTTTGATTGGATGCTTCTTACAGAAAACATTTAGCAACAGAAGATAAGCGCAGTGATGATGCTAAATATCAGACAGGGATACAGTTGTACTGGTACAAATGAACAGGTCAGTTTATTATTTTCTCTGCTGCAGTGGTGGTTCTAAATTGTTCCCGCACATACCCTTCTCCCCCCTCCATCTTGAGCCATTTTCTTTAATGATGTGTTCTCAGTGTTGTATCATCAGCAAACTTGAGCTGGTTGATTGATCCTGCGTTCACACAGCGGGCTGCACCATTAACAACCCACAGGTTTTTCATTTATTTCCCACAGAGCAGAAAAAGCACAGAAACATGTGCGTGATGTGTGGACGGTAAACAAACTTGTTGAGAAGCTGACTGCACATGAACGTTCCTGTCTCAGTTTTTCATTGACAATAAACATGACTGCATGTTTCCATACTTACGTGAAAACAATTGTGTAATAGGTGAGATGTTACTTGCACCATTTTAAAGCCTAAGGGTGTATTTTTTGATTTTGATTTGATAAATGATTAGAATTTTATTTTAAATGTTCTGTTCATTTTCAGTTAGTGGTGCACTTATTTACTCTTGAAAACAAGGGCAGGTAAAACCAGAAATGTGAAATACCCAGATTTGCATGTTCAAACTGCTGTAACACTGCTGACTGTGCCTTTTGCACTGATCATAACAACAATCAGTTTAGAACAGAGAAAATGTCCAACTAAGTGACTGGCAGTGAGAGTGGCCTGTGGGTGATAACTAGAGCTGGACTCATTTGTTTATTAGAGTGAAGCCATGGGGAGAACACAGAGCTCAGAGGGCACCTGTATGAAACGAAAAATTTCAAAAGTCACTGATCTCAATGGGACTTAATGTGTAACTGCAGGGAAGAGTACGATGAAATTCAGCAAGCGCCTGACTTAGCAGCAAGGGATGTCACGTTCATGATGCTCTGGCCCATATTCACCGCACTGTCAGCTGAGCAGTTCCTTGAAAAAAGGGAGGTGGGACAAGATCCGGCATTCAAGGATTTTCATTATGACTTGTGTCAGTGCAGATGACCTGTGCTCTGAAAGTGGGTGATTTTGTGCTCCTGGAAAATGGAAACAAACAGAGATGTCTCGATGCACACTGAGTCATTGCGTGTGGTCATAGGGAGTTTGAACGCTGTGCTAAATGCAAGTTTAACACCTGTGGCTCCTTCCTGATGCTGCTTTATCTGCACAGGAGGTAAACAGACTACTCAGTCATGGGGGGTGGGGGGTCCTCTCTCCAAAATCTTTACATTTTGACTCAAAGGTAATGGAAGGACTTGCAATGATTGCATCTCTTGTAGTTATATTGAGAAACTGTTATGGGCATGGACATAGTCACTGGCTTCATTGTCTGTGTTTGTTGAAAAAATAGCTTCTGAGTGGGCTGTTACTTTAACATATCATCAGGGAGTATGGTTGAAATCAATACAACAACAATATATAGCACAATACATTAAAACCATTCCCCATACAACTGTTATTGTGAGACTTTACTGGAAGATGCATTTAAAGACATACAAAAATAGACAAAATAATCTCCACTCAAGATCCACTTGCATACTTGTTCTGCAGCTTTGAACTCCTTGCTCTTCATTCAATTTTCAATTCAATTCAGTTTTCAGAATCGCAGGAGAAGTTATTTCAGGGCACCTTTCATATAGAGCAGGTCTAGCCCATACTCCTTATATCATTATCTGCAGAGACCCAGCAACGAAAAACACCATTTTAATAGGGACCTTACACAGAGCCCGTGGGCGACTGTCTGAAAGTCTGGGAAAGAGAGAGAGAGCAGAAGGAAAAAGAGAACATATAATAATATACATAGAGATATTGTATAATAATAATAATAATAATAGTACTTTGATTTAACTTTGAAGGCAATATGGGAAAGAAGGTGGTTGAAATAATGTTGTGTCAACATGGCAATATAGAAAATTTGACTGAAAATACAGACTGTGATATGAACACTGGCTTCCAAACAAATGAGTAAGCGGGCCTTGAGTGGAACTGTGAAGCTTGACATATAAAAATGGATTTCCTCTTAGAAATAAGATGTGTTCCCCTGTTATTCATTAATTGCATCAAACCAAACTTGTCATTGTTAAACAAACAAAAATATTGTTGTTGTTTTTGTGAGAATTATTAATAGAGAAAACAGATTTGTGAAGAATAAAAACACAATCATGTAATATAATCACCAAAATATGAAGCTGATAAAGAGTTGATAAACAATTATATTCCTTTTAGCTACTATGACATAATCTGTATTAATAAACCATTACACACATCTAGATTACTGTCATGTTGTTCAGATGGGAATCAGCACCTGCTCAACTTTGAAAACAACAAGACATTGTTTACTTTTCAAGAAAAAAAATGATGTTTTGTGTTCTCTCCTGTGTTTCAGAGTGAAACCAAAGGGGAAAATGGGACTATATTTAAAAATCACAGCAGGTTTCCTCCTGATTGTCCATGCCTTTCACCTGGCATCGCTCCAAGCTTCAACCCACTCTCCAGGGCGTACATTTCCTAAAAACTGGCTCCGTGGTGTCAAAAATACAGCTGGAAATCTAAATTCTACAGTTACTGAAGAGGTGACAGAATATGATCAGGAAGCTGATGCGACTGCTTTGGATCATGATTACAGTGGCATAGCATCAGGCTCCATGGCAGTATTTAATAAAGAAGAGGGGAACCTATTGGACCATGAAAAGAGTGAAAATAATATAGATGATGATCTGAATGTTGTCACTACCACGCTGCCTCCCACATTTCTGAATGGTACAACCAGGAAACCTGAATTGCCAGACACCACAGTTTCTCAAAATACTACAACCATAGATGCCACAAACTCAGGCCAGATCAACATGACAAAAGCTAAGGAGGGTTCTTACAACTCAACAACAACCCCTCAAACCTCCACCACTCATTTGATTTCACAAAACTATACCAACCTTCCCGATTTCTCTAATCGCACTGATTTAGAGGCAACAGCAACCCTGGGTCCAGAGAGCAATGCTACACAAGAATCCACGACAAAACCAGAGAAAGACACAGGGTCAACCAACAGTACAAGTTCTACCAACACAACAACAGCAACAAACACAACAACGCCAGGGATGAACAAGACATCCACCACATATTCATCTACAACAGTGATCCCTGCTGAGACTACAGAGACCAACCCTAAGACTTCGACTGCCGCTGCTTCGAACACGCCTGTGATGGCCAACAAGACAGACAAAGATGGTGCCTCAGGGAGCAGCTCAGAAAGAGGTAGTGCTATCGTTTCAGGTGTCACAGTATCTGGTGCACTTTTCCCTGTCCAGACACCTGTTTTATGTGTCTTCTAAGCAGCTTGGCATCCCTTTATAGACAGATACAGAGGAAAAAAAGTTGCATTCATGTGAATTTCCAAGCCCCCCGACAGACGTGTGCAAGGAGGCTTGACAGATGTTAGCATAAGAGCTACAAGGCAACAAAACAGGCACAAAATCCTTTAGCGACTTGGTTTTAAGGTAACACTATGCCCCACTGCTCAGGAGCACATATATCACTGTTGCTTGCTTTACACATTGCTTTTTTCTGCCCTTTCCCTGACCCACATTTGCCTGCATTTATTTTCCTACTGGCAGAGGACAAATGCCCTTTCTTTCAAAAGAAAAGGTTGGGTATCAGGTGATATCAATGTGGCTGCTAAGAGTGAAGGGATCTGTTACAAGCACCCTCTCAGCGCAGGACAATGAAACCCTGTTTTAGGAGCTAAAGAAAAATAAAAAAGACAGGTCAAAGACATGTTTGCTGCATCTGTGAAAGGGCATGAGACTAGTCTTTGTTGCTGACCATGAGATCAAGTAGATAGAACTAGAAAAAACATGAATAATCTAATCTATCTATCTATCTATCTATCTATCTATCTATCTATCTATCTATCTACTTTTCTTGAAAAATATTTGTAGGTGATCTCACTACTGACATGATGGCAAAAGGAAAGTAGAAGCCCCTAGAGAGCTGGTGCAGGGTTGAGATTAAAATAAAACTCACATCACATGGACAGATGTGACAGCAGGACGTAACACTAACAGATGATGGCAATAAACAGTTGGAAAACAGTTGTGAAACTGTGGGCAACACAGACATAAGAAAAACTGCCCCAGAGTTACCGTGACAGGCACAGCATGTGCACAAAAACTGTACAAAAGCACAGACACCTGAGTACAGGTAAACACAGAGTCTATAAATATGTGGCTGTAAGGTAACTTTACTTGTACTGACATCAGTAAATAAAAATATTCACTTGCTTCCCGACCTTACAAAACCAAGGTACCATACAATAGTTACAATGACATCAGAGACTGAACAAACTCTAATCATGTGTTATTATAACACAATAGTATTAGGAGTCCATAGCCAGCTGTGTGAGACTGCAATTAGGCACGGTGCTGCTTTGGGCTAAATGCTAACATAAGCATACTAACTCACAGTGGCAATGCTAAAATGTTAAACTCAAAGTACAGCTGAGGCTGATTGAAATGTCATCAGCTCTGCAGATATTTGATCATAAAGCAAAGTATTGGCCAACTTTGAATTTTGACCTGATGATGGTGCAAGATGAAAGGTCAGGGGATCACCAAAGTTATTACTATTCATCCTGTGATGGACAAAAATATCTCCACCGACATTTCATGATCATCCAAAAGAGAAATTCCAGCCAAGACCATAAATGTCAACCTCATGGTGGTGCAAGAACAAAAGTAAGGGGATAGTCAAAAAGGCCGTAGGATTCATCCCTCAGGGCAAAAAGCGAATTATACACTGACAATCGGGGGTCCATTCTTTTTTTTAATTTTTTTTTATTTTGCTTGTTTAAATAAAGCTGCAAAATAGATTTAATCGAGTAAATAGTACAATATTTTGCTCTAAAATGTAGTGGCAAATTGAAGTAAATACTTAGAGTAAATGTACTTAACTCCTTTCCACCAGTGATAATATTTTCCAAACTGTTGTTTTAGGGGAAGCCAAGTCTTCATCAGAGGTTCAGATGCCTCAGTCCCCCTGTAGATTGAACTATGCCCTAGAGAATGGGGATATGTGCACCAAATTTATTTTAATTCAATTTCAACCCACCCACTTCAGACTGAGCTATATCAGATCAAAGTGTTGGATTGACCACCAGGCTAACGTCACCATCCATGGAACCAATATGACAAAAAAACGTTGGATGGATGGAGGGATTTAGATCAAGGTATTGTAGTTTATTCATCTGCCAGTATTCAAAGGAAAATGGGGTAAATGGGATTAGATGACCACATCTTTACCTGCAATATTTTCCTAGCAAGAAGAAATAAGACATGACTAAAGCCAACACATTTACTCATATTTTATTTATAACTATTTTCAAATGAAGTGAAAAAACAGCACAAATACAAGAATAGGAATACACTCTGTGGAAAAAATGGTCTTTTGGTTAAGTTTGCCTCAGGTTAAGGGTAAATTGATCCTAGCAAGTGGGTAAATTGAGCCATTTGTAGATAAACAGGGCCACTGAATTTTTCATGTGTGAGCGTTGATAAAATACAAACTGAATACTTCAATGTCAAAGACTGCTGTAGACAACTGTCACTTTTAAAAAAGCTTATTTTTTCACAGTTTTCCCCCTGAAATAGGTGGGAAGAAAAACGTATTTAAGGAGTTTATCAAAACACTTATTGTTGTAACAGAAAAAGTTACAGTAGGTCATATTTTTAAGAATAGCTTTTTTCAGTACATATCTTATGTTTTTAACAGTATGGGTGCACTCATAGCTCATGTGTGTAGGTAGTAATTATCTCTGTGGTATATTTACAGATAAAGTATTGTTGTATAGTGATCCACTGGGTAATTGAATCTGTTCTGTCATTCAAACTCTAAGTGCATGAAATTAATGGTGATATCATATAATGGGAACTAAAGCAGCCTAATGTTCAGTCACATTTAACCCTATTGAGATGATGAGCACAGGCTGCTGCCTTAAAATATTCAAATGTATTCAAGAAATGATCATGATTTTGGCATGTTAATTGCATTAATTATTGCAGCGTAAATTAAACAAATCTGTACAGATGACTGACTGGGATGTGTGTTTATGCAAAGTGCTGCCACTGGAAACACTATTTCAAAAACACATTTTCAGCCATAATTATCTTACAATTAACCCTGAAAGACAGCAGTTGATATAAATAATTTTTTTGTTGACAAATTATTTATCACTCTCTCCCATACTCTCTACCCCTTTTTACTCCAATAAAGGTTTGGCATCAGATTCACACCACAGTAAAAGGAATGGAGCATGGGGGGCGGTGCTGGGAACAGCGGTGGCTGTGGTCATTGTGGGACTGGTGGCCTACATCATCTTGAAAAAGAAACAGCAGAAAGGTTTCTCTCACAGGAAACTTGTTGAGGAGTATCCTTCAGACCCAGGTTTGTAAGTTCCTTCAGTTCATTATTTCACATTTGACATTATTTGAATTTTTAAGGAAATCCCAAACCAGGATATAGTGTATTTAATCACACTGTTATTTGTGATTGCTTGATCAGGATTCAATTATGTCTGCCAACTTGATTTGGCAAACTTTTCAAATTAAAAAATAGGTGGGCAGCTAACTGCAACCTCAAAACAAAATGCTAAAATTAAACCACTAAGTATGGCGAGTGAGTCACTCACGCAGGCTCAGTCACTTACGATTGCCTGCTAGTTTAATATTTTTGGCAAATAGTCAGACAAACAAATCCCTGAGTGAGTAGTCATTTTACACCTTACCTTTCTAATGGATTAAACAAACATGAGTTAGAGTGTTTAGAGGCACTACCATTGTCAGTGCTAAGGCAGCTGACTGCAGTCTCATGTTAAATGTACAGAAATGAGAGTGGTATTGATCTTCTCATCTAACTGTAAATGATTTTCCCAAAATGTGTTTTCTCTTCAGCCCTTGGTTTCACTGCCTTATTCTCTCTCTGTGTCCCTGTTTTCTCTACCATGATGCTTTCTTGAGGTAATCTTATACAAAATAGGATCATGTACTACAAAAAAGGCCAATGGTCCAATTAGATACATACATTCTCAAAAGCTGCAACAGGATGGTGATCAATGTGAACTGATCCTTGAATGTCTTGTTGGCGATGGGCACCACTGCTCAAAGATTCCCTCATGCCAACATGATATTGCATTATCTATGTCTGGCCAGTTGCCTGTGTAAATCCACAATCCTACATATACTATAAACTGTTGGATTAAAACAGTAAATACAGTGAGTAAGTCTTTTAGGTGGCTCTTTGGATGCAAGACAAAAACAAGGATAAATCCTGCAGTAACAGGAAACTATGGGCCCGACAGCCAGATCATGGTTCAATGCTTCAAGTGTTAAATGTCAACTTGTCTGATTTCCAGTTCTCAGATTAGACAACAGTGAACCACTGGACTTGAACTTTGGTGGTTCGGCTTATTACAATCCAGGACTCCAAGGGGACAACATCCAAATGACCAACTTCCCAGGACACCACAGAAACTGAAAAGACTGCCGAGACAAAACTCCCTTTGTATGAAACTATTATCCCCCTATTATACCTAGAGTTTTGTAAATACGACTGTTTGAAACTGAAATTTATGGATGGAAATCCCACAGGGGTTTGTGCAGATCTGTTGTTGACCACCACAGATGATGCTTAAGTCAGATTATGCATTGTATTGAGTAGATTTATTTCACTGAAGTCAATGATGGCAATCTATCTGCCAGAGCCAATATTAACTCTTAGCCATTTATGTATGTTGCCAAAGGGAATAAAATTCTTCTCTAGTCTTACCTAATGAAGAATATGCTTTTCAGTAAAGGAAGGATATTAAAAATTCATATTTGTTAGAACTTTTGATTTCATTTTAATATTTTTTGTGTGGCTAGGAGCCACAAAATTCTGTTACAGACAAGCAAAACAAAGACATTAGTGCATAATCTGATCAGATAGAGAAAAGAAACTAGAATGTGACTCCTGTGGTGCAGCCTAAGTAACAGATGACACAGGAGGCCTTTGCAACGAAATTCAGAAGCCATGGTCAACAATAACATTATCCACATCAGCTATCACCTGCTGTTATGGCATAAGGAAGGCAATAAGAAATTAAATTCGAACTGCGCTCTCAGATATTCCACAACTGGCAGCCACAGCCAGAGACTGAGAATTCAACCGTCAAACCAAAGACTTGAATTTGTTTTTCTGCACCAGTGAGGGAGGTGGTGGGAGGCTGGGTACTGTTTTGTTATTCATAGACTGAGGTTTTGGTATTCAGGAAGGGAGTTGTGTGTTTGGTCTTAGCACTACTCTGTAGGAACAACTATATCATCATAATATACTTCTTAAATCTTCTGACCTGCAGGTGTCCAAACAGAGATTTGAGTTTCTGACAGTATGCACCTTGGAGGGTTACATCGATTTAACCACTGCATGCCTAGATCAAAACTAGAACATACTCCATTGTGAATTTTTAAAAACCTCATATTTAATTGTCATTCTTCACATATGTTTGCCTTAACTTTGAGTGACAACCGTCAGCTAGGAGAGTTTCTCTTATTTGACTCTTACAGTGTGATTGGACAAGGACGCTCTCTTGTCCTTTTATACATCTAATGCCTTAACTAACCATAACTGTTCATTTCTAAATGTTCTTACTTACTATCTAAAAAAAGACACTTTTAAAAACTGTATTTATGTAGAAAATACACCCAAAGAATACCTCTTTCTGTTCCCTTGATGCTTTCACTCATCGATACCTGAATGAAGCTTGATCAACGTGCTCCTTGATTATGATTGATATGTACCTCAGCTCGGCAACAATAACTCTGAGATTTTTTTTTTTGTTTTGTTTTTTTTGATGAGGTTAGGTGACTCAGTGGCAAACGCAGTGGGTCTACTTCCTTCCTCGCTTTAATTTCAGACATTGATCAGTGTGAGAAGCATTTTGTGAGAGTGAGGATTCTTGTGTCACAGTGTTAAAGAATCGCAGTGATTACTGCGGAAATGATGCAGGGCAGATGGTGAGACTTCTACACTGGTTACCACTACTTGTAAAATGTAATGAGACTTGATGATGCCTTAATAAACTACCAACCCTCCCAAATTGTTTTATTTTGTTTTGAAGGTGATCTAATGTGTATACACATGCATTCAGTCTTACGAACATATTTTGGCAAACATGGGTTTCTCTCATTCATCACAAAAACTTGTCCTTTGGAGAGATTGTGTCTGTTTTAATTAAATACAACAATTTAGGATGTGATTGTTTGGCACTGTGCTGAAATCAATTAACTGACGCCTTGCTGAAGAATGTACATATTTCAGCAGGAGGGGTATAGGCAGGTTAATTTACACCTCCAGCTGAGCCAAATTAATTCCAATGAAATTAAATGATTGCTATCTAAATGGGGGCTATATCAAATTTATTACTGGCTAAATTCAAATTTATTTTCTTCAAGCTAACTTACTGGAAATGAGTTTAACCTACATGCCCAATGTGCCGTAAGAACCCAAATCGTTGTCTCTTTATCAAATAAGGCTCTATAACAATTAAATGGTCAACAGTGCGTAATGCCTTAATCCTGTGATCTTTGAATGAACATCAGGGTGTAGGATGAAGGTACAGAGGGACAGAATCAGAAGACACAATCACAACAGACACATTTTTCCACAAGCAAAGATGCATCTTTAATCATTTTGCAAGTGAAAGCAGCTGTTTACAGACTTTTACTTAAAAGTGTCAAAGTTAAATGATTAAAGTGGAATTAATATTTATTTTCGCTGAGATATGAACATATACAGTATATTTTGTATTTTGATTTGTGTACTTACTTTGCCAAAATTGCAATAACCAAAAGTTATTTGTGTATTTATGCCATTTCCATCTCACCTGCATTAGTGAAGGTGGGCACTAAGAATAGTTCACTTAAATTCCAGCAACCACACATTCACAGTTCAGTTATCAAGCCTGAAATTGTTGATTTCTTAGGTCTCCAGTTTGCTCTTATATATCATCCTTAAATTATGAGGTAATGTGCAGAGTGCTGTGATTACAGGACTACCAGCTGCCGCTGCTACTGCTGCTGTGATTTTTGATCATCTGCACAGCACTGAGTGCTGCTGATGACTCTGCAGGTATTGAGATAACATGAACGAAACTAAAATTTATTGGGAACATCACTTAGCCTTGTTAACTAGTTTAATTTTCCAGTACATATTTAGTTTGGTCTGTCTTAAAGGAATAGTTCAACATTTTCAGATACATATTTTTTCACTTCTATGCTGAGTCAATAAGAAGTACAAAAATTAATGTGCAACTCGTCTCTCTTATTTGTCCTGCACAATACCTGCTGGATTGGAACATAATTGTGGCGTTTAGCTTGAGCCTGGAGCAAGTTAACTTATTTTAGCTTAGCACAAAGGCTGGAAAAACAGGGAAACAGCTTACCTGCCTCTATACAACATATTGTGAATGTGAACATAAACAATATAATAATATAACATAAAATAACATGTTTTATCTTGTTGGTTTGATCTGTACAAGTATAGGTTTTAAGTTGGTGTGTTAGTGGATTGTATATCAAAACAAAAGGTAAAATTATCCCTTTAAATTATTTACAGTGCATAACCAACGCCATGTGGGCTTGTTGAAAATGTAAACAAGGTATTGACATCTCAAGGATATACAGGTCTATGACACGCTCCAGTCAGGAGCACACAATGGAAGTTGACAGTTCCTCTCTGAGCAACACTGGCCTTTATATTGACAGCCAGCAGCTCCCACCAGAGAATTGAAGCTCACACACGGGTATCCACACATACATGTATGTCCAGAATACATTATCTCACCGTGGAAATGTGCACAATAGCTGCAATATGATCAGAGTTTTTCCTAAATAAAAAGTTAGGCGAGTTAAAACTTCAGTTCTGCTCTAATGTCTTTAATGCAATGATGTTGTGTAATGATGTTATTTTCAGAATTAAACCAGTCTCTGACATGAGCAAAGATCAAAGGAATTTATTCTTTTCTTCTCCAAGATAAGCCTTAGTGATCTTAATGAACAACATGTGAAGGAATAAGCATGCCAGTGTTTGGAATAAATCATTGACAAGCCCCTTTTGCCAAACCAGCCTCACACAGAGACAAATTCTGGTGAAAGAAAGAACAGCTTGAACTCCAGTTCAGGGAAACAATCCAAACACCTGAACAGCGACAGGATCACTCAGGAAATACTGGTGTTTATGTCTTTGTTTGGTGAGTTTGTGGCACACAAGTGGAACAGAATCTCAAAAATGAACTGAAACACTTGAATAATTGAAATATCAGCTGTCAGCTTTTGTCTTGTTGTGCCATTTGCAATTCCACACTGCTCCCCTTTCCACACAGGATCACTAGAGCTCAGCCGGAGTGATTAGCCGAGCAGCCACCTCTAGTATGAGTCCTGGTTGTCTCCTAACTTTTTCCATTTAACAATAATGGAGGCTACTGTGCTTCTGGGAAACCTTAATGCAGCAGAAATGTATTGGTAGCCTTCACTCAGCTCTGCAGTCAGTTCCTTCACCTGTAGAGCTTTTTTTTTTTTTTTTTTTTTTTTATCTCAAAGATCATCAAGCAATACCTGAAGATACCTTAACTAAACTTCAAGTGTCAAAGGATCTGAATTTTTTTTTAAAAAATAATAAAAATTTGTAAAAATTGATATGTTGGATGTGCATAGTTAAATATTTGTTTTCCAGTTGCCAGTGTGATAAAATTGGCACAATTTCAGATAAGCACAAATTAAATCCATTAAAGGACACTCTCATCACATACATAGTAAAAACAATATTATCAGTGGTTTAAAGGAATAATTTCTTAACTACTATAATTTGTTCTCCTAAGAAAAGTTGATAAGATCAATACCACTCTCACATCTATGGAGCTAGAGCCAGGGGGCTGTTAGCTTAGCTTAGCACTTTTAAAGCTTTACCAGTGAGATCCAGCAGTGATAGTCAGTGAGCTTTAGAAGTGCTTGTAGGTGTATTTTTGAACCTGAGAGACCAAGGATAACTGTTTCCCTCTGTTGCCTTTATGCTAAACTAATCACCAAAACAGGGAGAGAATGGTTGCCCTCCTAGCAGCACCTTTAAAGCTTCAACAGTGAGATACAGCAGTTATAGTAAGTGAGCCTTAGAGGTGCTGGTAGGGGAATTTTTGAACTTGAGAGACCCGGGTTAGCTGTGTCCTGCTGCTGCTGTTATGCTAAGATAAGTTTATCGCCTCCTTGTTTTGGCTGTGCTTAACCCACATAAAATTAGAGCGTATACACATAAATGTACAAAAACTCAGATTTAAGAGAAAATAAGAGTCTGTAGAGAAGGAGAATCAAAAGAGTGGAACAATGATGACAAGTTATAGACCATTGTTTATTTGAACAGTGATGATGATCACAGTTGACCGAATAAAATTTTCATAGGAGGCAAAAAATGTGCAGGTGTATTTAGCACAATTGAGAGTATAGACTCAATCTTAATTGGACAACCTAAGTTTAGGACAAAGCCACAGGGAATTCACAAAGTGAGCATGATATTCCCAAAGGTATACTAAACCAACATACTTAATGTGTGTGTGGGTGTGTGAAGGCATTGTTTTGCATTTTAAAAGTACACCTACAGCTCTGTTGTGACTGTTGTGATATTAAAGAGATTCCTGAGATGTGTTTAAAAGCTAACTCAATAGTATATGACAGTGAGACTGAGAAATGAGGCCAAACAGCAGGTTAACATTCTCCTTCTGTCACTGTGTCGCTGCACAGGTCGCTCGCTCTCTGCAGCTTATACATTACCCATGTGTCTGACAGGGCATTGTCTGTCACTGATCTTTCCACACTGGTTGCTGCGGCTGTTAGGTCACTGGGGTGGATCTGAAAGGTCAACCTCCTCCTCTGGTACAGCCCGTTCCGGGAAAGATAAACAAATACGAAAGGTTTCCAAATATACAGATGAGACAGGGGAGTGATATTTGCATAGACGGAAAGAGAATACTAAAGTGCTGTGTATAAAACAAGCAGGACAGTGCTATCAGTTATGCAAATTTAGACACCTGTAAACTTGTGGAACACAGCAGTGGTATTTAAACCATGGCATATTTTTGGACAGCGTACAGTATCCCCTTCAGGCACAGTTGCCAGGTAAAGAACAGGTTGACTTTCACTGAGCCGTTACTCCACTAAGCTCTGCTGACATTAAATTTTCCTTTAACGAGACCAAGTGAATATAAACACAGATTATGATTATAATACATTTTCCTATAAAGGCTAAGATTAATGTCCTGGCTGAGTGTGGGATTGTGCTGTGTCCAACATGAACAAAAGGCCATTAATAAAAACTGGGTAAAAAGATAAAATTACAAAGGTGGAAGGAATTAAAAGCCTACTATAAGGATTACTCTACTACTCTATAGCAGGCTTACAGTTACATTACAGTAACTTATAAACCATTTATTAAATATTTATATATACTGCAAAACAGATTTCGTTAAATTAATGTGTAACCAGAAGGGAGATTTTGATTATCATTTCAACAATTTCAGTTTGAGGGAGGGTGGAGCTGGTAATTATGTAAGGTCAACATGAACTCGATAAGAATAATAACAAACATCAAATCAAGAAAACTGATAGACAAGACAAGTTTATTTGAACAGAACCAGTCAGACAAAAAGCAATTCAAAGTGCTTTGCAGAAGCATGGAGATACATAAAAAACTGACAATAAAAATGATAAAAACTAATTTGGAGAGATAGAAATATTTAGATAAGTCATCTCAAGGTTGCATAAAGTTAATAAACTTAGCAGACCATTTTAAAAGAAGACAGGAAAAACAAGAAGATAACGATTAAAAGTTGTGAGCAGAGGCAGTTGTTGTAATTTGAATTCAAAATTTTGCTGACATGACATGAGATTAAAAAGATGTTATGCACGTAGTTTATTGTTAAGCCCTGATTCAAATGAGCTTCCAAAAAGCTTGTTCAGGAAAGTTGCTTCACTTTTCTTGGTTCTGATTCTGGGAGTGCTGAGTAGACCTGGCCCAGATGACCTGAGGTGTCTGGATGCTTTATTGTACAAATAGATCAGAGATGCATTTGGGCCCAAGAGCATTCAGTGCTTTATAGACAAGCAGCAGGATTTTAAAATCTGTCCTTTGACACACAGGAAGCCAGTGCTGTCATTTAAAGGCAGGTGTGATGTGCTCCACATAAAAGTAAAGAGAACAGGTTTAGGTTTTCAACCAAAATCATTCAAATTGGCTGTGTGGGATTAGTATGGCTGTGCAGGGTCTTTAAGGTTAGGGAATGATTGTGGTCATGGTGAGAAGAAACCAAAGTTGAATGTCAGTAGGGAAATGGGAACTGACCTGCAGTGTCAGGTATTTAAGTCTGATGTTTTGCTGACCCATGCTATAGACTCTGGGTCCATGCTAAACCATGGCCTCTTCTCTGTGGCGCTCCAACAATGTCACATCTGCTCCTTTTTGCACGGACAAACTAGAGTCATATATTCCAAGTACTTTTAGGGGTCATTTAAACAAAAACAAATGTTGTTTTGGAGCATTTGCTGAAACAAGTGATGCCTTTGCTTTTGTGAGGACAGTTATACTAATGGAATTTTTTTCCAGTGAAAATAAACTGTGTACTGATTTTTTATCTAGATAACAGGTAAACAAGAGGGAAGTTCTGACTGTAACTGAGATGGTTTGAAATAAAGCTCATGGTTTCTTTACCATTAAAGCAAAAAAAGAAAAAGTTGTGGCATGACAAACATCAATACATTTTAGAGGCAGAGCGAAGCCAAACAATTATGTGACAAAAAAGCATGAACACTTTAAAAAGAAATCTTCCTCAAGGCTCTTTGTCAGTTTTTCAAATTCTTCAGATGACACATGTTGATCCAACAGTTTTAAGTCACTTTGTAGTGAGGTCCAACCATTAGAGCCAGAGTATTTTTAAAGCTCTCTTATCTGTCTATGCATGGTCTGAAGGCAAACAGCTAATAACAAGTCCTGTGAATACAGCCTTTACCAGACTTTGGACAAGTGTAATTTTAAAGATATAAAAGAAATATGGCCAAGAATGGGCTTATATATAAAACAAGCCCAATGGCTGCTCAACAAGGAGAGACAGAGAATGCCAGCCAACTCTTGCATAAAAGGTACAGTGATAAGTGTGCTTTCAATCCAGTAAAAAGATGAAAGGCTACATAATGAAGCTTAGCAGCCAATGATAATGACTGAATGCTTTCATCAAACCCATAGAAATCAATCAGGCATAAGGGATGATAATAGGGGAAAATGCCTTCTTTTTGCTCTGTCTGAACATCAGTACATTGGTTTTACCTGCTTTGAGGACAGGTTGGACAAGGTTGCACACAATGGCATTTTAATAATGTCAAAGGCTGGCTAAAGCATGTTTTAGGCTAGATACTTAATGTAGGTGTCAGCTTGTTGCTGACTAGATCACTTGGCTCATTTCCTGTTGATTTGAGAGATGAGAGTCTCTGCAAAGGATAAGATAAGCTTCTGTGGACTGAGTTGCCCTGAAGTGACCACATTTAGCAGTACAACCAAACAGAGATCATGCTCTATTGCCATTAAAGAAAACCAGCTTTGCATGTTCACACCAAACAAAGCTGGGATACTGGCACCACAGTGTCAGAATCTCTACCTTTTATGCAGATGCGGTCAAGCTTGGTGATTACTCCTGCTGCCGATTCATTGCTGGAACAACAGCGTTTGTACTTTGTACACAGAACAATGTGGAATAAAGGTGCAACATTCCTGCCATTCATAGGCTGCGTGAGTGGCTCATTAAGTGCTTTATTTAAGTGCCTCGACAAAAAGAGAAGGTAAAGTGACAGGACTGGGAATAACGTTGCAAGTTTTAGGGTTTCTGAATGCAGTTCATATTCACTGACATAAGATTAGTTCTAGTGAAATCTAAAACTGTAGCCTTGACAATGACAATGTAGGCAGATTAATGAAAGAAAAATTAAATTCATGAGCTTAAGTGGCACTTTGTTGAGGTAATTTTTCCACAAACTGCCTGTGACTTCAAATTGATCATAAAGACATGAGAGTGGTATCTATCGTCTCATCTAATCCTTGACAAGAAAGCAAATACGCTTATTTCTCAAACTGTCATACTCTTTTTCTGCTTTATTGTTGAAACATGCATACTATCAATGCCGTATTGCAGCATGTAAGGAGGGGTTGGAGTAGTTGAGGGAGCCGAGCAAGTGTGATTTATATTCGTGAATAGCGAAACAGTGAGAAATGCAGGTTATAATGGCTGATATAACCAATGGACCTTCATTCAGGTCTAGACAACAACAACAAAGTTAGCAACTTGCTAACTAATAAACATGGTGATCCCTTTAGAAGCTGTAGAGCCAGATGTTTCCCTTAGGAACTGGTTAAAGGACACATGTAAATTTAGCTATTGCTAGCATTTGCAATAACAGCTGTTAATTAATGTTTCTGGTTAATTAGGAAACATTTTGAGTTCAGCAACAAATTTCATTCCTTTACTGACTATGAGCTGTCTGCAGTGGTGGAAAACAACGCTTTGTCTCTGAAACGTCTTCTACTGAAGTTAGCACACTAACCAGCTAGCTAGTCACCCTCAGATAGCAACTGACTGCAGCCTCCAATCTGCCCCGAAGAGGCAGCGCTGCTCAGTCCTGGAAACCCAGCAATGTCTGGGGCTCTTGTCAAGTGACAATTTGACGTCAGGGAAAACTTACAAATAGCCCCTTTAAATGATGATGATATGCCAGTGTTGTGTTTGCATTTTGTTTCCAAATAAAGTGTGACCCTAAAACAATCCCTCTCCTGTGTTGTTTAATATAGTTGTATTTACAGTTTACAGGAAAAAAGCAGAATATTATCGATAGAGATCCCCCGAACAGCCTGTGCATCATAATCCAAGTGTTTTGTGGACAACTGTTTGTGCTGTGGGTCTAAACGCCCAATATTTGCATCATTATTGCTTGGATTTTCCTCATTGACAATCGTAGCTTTGCAGCAAGCCGACTGCCAACAACAATCTGGATGAAGTCATAGGAGTGTTTACAGAAGATTATTTGGCGGAGATTCGAGGAAACAGGTGGTATTCTGACACAGAAAAACACACAGTGTGATCCAGGTAGTGGCTGAGTGGACGCTTTCGGCATTCGACCGGCTTTCACCAAGGTATGTGTTCATCAGGGTCACAACATGTGTTTTTACTAATAAGATAATGACATGAGTACTTATTGCTTGCCACTTCGATCTGACTCGGTGGCAACATTATCAATTGCTGGACATTTACTTTGCAGCAGAGACAGGTAAGTATACTATTAAGGAAAATAGGGCTATGTAGAGTGAGTAAGTTAGCAAATGAAATGCTAATGAGCAAAGGCAACTGAATTAATTCAAGATTAAATTGGATGAATTTTAAGGGAAAGTTTTCTCAGGCAGAAAGGTAGCTGGTTGACAGCAGCAGCTCTGTCTGATGAAATGGGGGTAAACGTGTTGTTTTGGAGGCTTTCCCACTCAAATGATACAATATGGCTTGATTACAGGGAGCAAGTCATTCTACAGTGAGAGCCAATCACAACCAATTCATGTCATCTTACCTCATGTCATCATACCTTTAGCTGCCTGTAAAAAGTACATGTGATCATCACCATTGAGAAATTCAAACTAATTGAAAAAAATATCATGTCATGTGATCTTCATTAGCAGATGAAGTTTTTAAGGAATCAATGAAAGAATTAAAGGACATTTCACTGAATTTGATCACTGTAAATTCTTGTGGAAATTATGTTTCTATACAACCACAGTAATTTACAACAGCAAATATGTTTTCTAGAAAACATAATTGTGGCCTGATTATGATTCCTACCATTGCTGAGGATGGTGCTATTAACTTATGTAATTAGCATGTTGCAAATGTGTTGATTCTGAGCATATGGGTAAAATATGAGTAAAAGACAAAATGCTTGTTTTCTATCTTCTTCTATCTAAAGTTGGCTATACTATTGACTTGTAGTGACTAAAGTAACTTGTTTTGGTTATAGCCACTGGCAGCACTTTCAAGGTTAGGGAAAGGTCATAGTTTGGTTATAATAATGAAAAAGTAGCAGCAACGAATTTAGGCAAAATGTGTTTATTTATATTTAACTAAAGAACATCTAAAACATTGCGTTATAGCCTGATATTTACATAAAATAATGAGATGAGGTGGGAGACTGAGCCAGGCCATAATCTAATATTACCGAGCACATTATCCTGCACTGATTACATCCATCTAAGTGTGAATAGATAAATAGGAGATAAAAGCATACTCCCTCATTACAAACATGGTTCTGGAGAGACTGGGCGTCCCTCACTACTGAAAATGTGCCCAAACCAACTAATTTACACCTTGTAATGAATCAATGTGAGTTCACACAATGTGAGATTGCGGTTGTCAATTGTGTTGACTTGCTGCTGGCTCAGAGCTTGTGCACTTCTCTTCTTTTATGTTTCGTCCTCCAGACAATGTTTGTGTTTTTGGCAGATAAACAAGCAAGAGAATGCAGAATAAAACAACAGATGGTTTGTGCCATTCAAAGAGCCTCTTCAACAATAAAATGTTATTTCTCTGCTTTCCCACCCTGCTGGCATGGACACACACACACACACTCCCACCAACTCATAAACATACACACAAGCAGCCTGACACACAGAAGATCTGAGGCATGAAAACTGCAAGACTGGCAAAAATTTTGCCTCTGGTCTTCTTCATCTTTGCTCCTCTCCTCAGTAGCACAGCTGAGTCCTGTGTCCTACATCTAAGCTGCTGTAAAAAACTTGTTTTTTAATCTTTGAACTCAGGCATTTAGGATTTTGGGATGTGTAACGAAACACACTGATCTTGATGCTTCATGGAAACTACTATAGGGACATGTGGCTCCTCCACCATATTTCTACATGTATATTGTCATAAATACAAACTCATCAGTAAAGGACAGAGGTTTGCATTTCTGTGTAAGGTTTTAAGTTAGACAGACTTGAAGGTTGGCCCTGCACCAAAGTAAATTTCTCAACAACGGAGAAATATATCCTCGTATTGGCCCTAACCAAATGTGATGCATGGAGAAGGCGCATACCTCAGCATCTCGTGAACAGCTCAATGAAAAATGCGGCAGAGTATCGTACAGAGTGAACTCACTGGGGAAAATGTAGAGTGAAAGTAATCAATTATCACACCTCCCACCACATTCCCTTTGCAGAGGCCCCTTGATTATTTAAGGGAATTAGCTATCGATCAGCTAAGAGAATCAGCGGGACAGCCACCAGCCAGCTAGCCGGTCAGCAATGCTTCTGTTGACTACACCCCTTCAGACCATGCATCAGCAGGGGAAGACTGGTTAAGCACTTGCCACTTCCCACATTGCACTTGCCTTAAGATGATGGGGGAGGAATGCAGAAATTAACAGGTACTAATTATATATGGGAGGCAGGCAGGCTCAAATCAAGGTCAGCAAATGTCGAGGAGACATGGAAATCTCACGCCATATGCTAGGCTGCTGCGGTGAAGCAGAGCCTCTGCACTCTCCCAGTTTATTATCACCATTATCATCCAGGATGTCAACATTAACATCACAGCAAGCAGCCACAGAGTTCAGTCATTAAAAGAATACATTGTCTTTTAGACTTGCTGAACAATTTGCAACAATACACAGCTTCATCTGAAGAGGCTGCAGTCCTGAGCAGATCGCATTATTTGTCCAGCCAGTGTGAATTGTCTGGGAGGGAGAAATCTCTGTTCTGATAATTTCTATTTATGGCAATAAAAAACTTTACAGTCTTTGTGAAAACATTATTATGATTCTGAGATAATGAAGAGGACATGGAAAGTGCTTAAAATGAAACTCTGAAAAAACAATATGTGGAGGAGACAGTGTTCGTGACTGAGACCTCAGTAGGGGTAACTTTGTTCATCATACAGTGCACAACATCAAACTATGCTTTGTGTAAGTGGGCCACGGGAGGTAAGTTATGTTAATGTGAATGTTGCAGGAAATAACTTTAAACCTACAGACTTTTTTTGACTGCAACAGACATTTGTCTTAGTATTGGAATTCCTGTCATTAAAGAATTAGTGGTTTTAAGTGCTAATTATGAACAACAAAATTTAACGGTCAATAATTTAATACATTTTACATTAACACTGTATCAAATGGCTACATGTGATGTGAAAGAGGTTTCTGTTTGTGAACAAGCCACAGAGAATCAACTCTCAACCGAGCGGCTTCACAGAATGTTTCCACCTCCTTTAGTCTGTTGCCATTTGATATTTGGTGATGACGGTTCAGCCTGAGCTGCTCTCATTTTTCTGCATATTCACACCAGGAAGTGGGAAAGCAAAATTAATTGCGCAGTAGCTGGTGATGCTTAAAGTGATGTAGTGACTTATTATCTTGTTGTTAAAATAACTGCATATGCATACTGTTTGTAGTAACACACTATCCTGTCATATATCAAGAAACAACAGTGAATACAAAATCCTTCTCTACTGTGGACCTTTTGGGTCTCTCTTCCACCTTAAAGGTCAGCAAAGCTGAGAGACTTGGCAGCTGATCAACAGCACAAATGTGTGTGTCACAGCTCACCAAAGTTATTACCGCCAAATATATTATGCGAATTTACTCTGTAAGCAAAATTTCAGTTTTAGATACACAGGCATAAATCTCTAATGAATTCACTGTATAATATCAGTCCAAGTTTTTCCTCAGGCGCTGTCTGAGACCAAAGCTGAGCGACAATGAGGGGGAATGTTGTACTTATATTTTTAAGATACCCAGAGACAGCACCCTACAAAAAATACATATTTCGATGGTGATGGGCATCGATTGTTACCAGCATATTCACCATAACAACTTTCCAAGCTGAAGGAGGTACCATTGTTGGATGGTTTTCATGATTTCCTGACCCCTAGTGTCCAAAAACTGATTAGTGCAGCCATAATCATGTTCATGGCCCAAGAGACTTTGTGATTCAATTGCTGAGGCTCCCTTGCAGGAATGTCTGAGACAGGCAGCAGCCAGCCCCCATTTATCATTTGAATGCCAAAAGCTCGTCTTGTGTGGGAAAGGCCTGCACAGACAACAATCTGAGCTGATTGCAAAGCAGCCACTGCAGCAACTGCTGACACTATGAGATGAGCAAGTGTGGCCACATATAACATCAGCAGTTGCATCTAATTAGAGTTTGATCGTTTTATTTTGAAAATCATCCTTCTGTATCCAGGCCACAGAGCATATGATAAACATTAATGCAGTGTCTACCATAAATGGTCACCAGCGACTAGATTTATTTCCTTTATAACACTGGCCCTGAATGAGCAGAAATAAATACACACTTTTATTGAGGTGCTCATGTGGTTTGAGGTGCCACACAGTTAACAATCAGTGTTCACACCCTGTCCCTACTGATAATTGATGTCCTGCATTATTAGCCCCTTTCAGTGCCATTAAGAGATCCTGTGTCAGTTACTTGGTATGTGTCTGGGTCCCAATACCCCCATGGTGCGTGTCATGCTGTGGCTGAGCAGATGAACTGATTAAAATCTGCCACAGCCCAGTGCACCGAGGACACTCACAGATATTTGGGTCCCGCAATGCAGAGGATGATACTCCTTTTCCACTTTCTCCTGCTATCATCAAACCAATCACACCTTGTTTTCTACTTTTTCTTCCCACTGTATTCATGTCTCGAACGAAAGAAGGGAAAAGAAATGTCTTTGAAGGACTTCAAAGCAGGAACTGAAGAGGAGGAATCTATTTTAGTGAGAAAAAGACTTAAGACAGGTATATCTAGACACGCAGGCAAACACCAGAGCAATTTTTCTTGAGAAAGGATGTGATTACATGCTACATTACAATGCGACTCATTACTGCTTATGGCGAATTAATTACATGCCTCTCAGCCGAACTAAATTAAAACCTGCTTGCTTGTGATATTCCACAGAAAGACTGATGAAAAAGGCTATATCTGATAATTAACTCTGTAAAAACTAAAGGCGGGAAGGAAAGCAAAAGGTGTCATTAGTTACACACACACACACACACACACACAAAACAGTTGTTTACTTACTTTTTGACATAGATGTAGCCAAAATTAGTGATAGTTGTCAATCTTTGCCACTTTTTCCAAGTTTCTCCATCAATGCCTTTTATTTTCACCCAAACTATAAATGGACTTCATTTATATAATGCTTTTCTAGTTTTATCGCCCACTCAAAGGAGGCCACATTCACACTCACAGTCCTACGGGTGCTTGTCTGTCGTACATGCACATTCACGCAACAACACAGATATTTTGGGGGTAATATGGGGTTCAGTATCTTGCCCAAGGACAATTTCAAATGTAGTGGAAAACCTGCTCTCAATGCTGATGAGACACAGAAGGAATCAAAACTCTACATTTCAGCCTGTAAAACAACGAACTGAAAGAAAATTCTCAGTTGATCCAAGTTGTGAGATAATTGTTTGTGGGTTTGTCATTCTATATATAAGCTGTAAACAAGGTTAGATTTGATAGACTCTCACTTCTTTCTCCCCCTGTATCAGATAGCATTTGTAACCATGTGTGTCTTCAGTCAAAACACATTTTACAAGCTTGTATTCTAACATCCACAACAAATAGACTTAGAGTGTCAACAAATTAGCTACAACTTAGCTGCCAAAATAACTCTGAAGTGCCTGGTGTGCAGGTGACACTGGGGGCAAACACACATGTACCCATACATCACTTTGACTGTCAATGAACTGCATGTAGCTGAGGTCAATACATTGGCAAACTGTGAGTGGTTCAACAGCAGTGCAGCAGAGCAATCAGCATAATGAGGGACATATCCTGGTAGCAATTTATCTTAAATTTGGTGTGTAACACATTTATGGCACTCAGTACAGTTAAGAGCTTCAGAGCAACTGTATTAAAAGCTCATGAATACTCATGAATTATTTGTGGCGTACCCTCAGGACAGTGTGCCAGTTTAAACAACAACGTTCAAAATAAGACCAAACTCAGTCCTGCTAATTGTCATTTTAACATGAAAAATATATCCTTAGTATAGCATTTATAAAGCGCCGAAAGGCTTTTCACACATATGGCTGAATCACTGTACCTGTACACTGACACTTCAATAGGCTGTAATTATGTGATTATCCATCACGCCATTCAGGTTGAGGCAGTGGAAGAACAGTGAGAGAAAATTTTGAATAAAACAATTAAAATGATTACTAATGAATAAATATTCATTTACGTGACAAAAACACAATGTACTGAGTCCATATGTGTCTATCATGTGACTATGTGTATGAGATGCACATTGCTTTCAAAACACACACCAACAAAACAAGACAAGACAAACAAGAAACCTTGTACGTAGTGGCTAGAAAAAGTAATCCTAGGAGGAATCCTAATCCTAATAACACAAATTATTGCAGTGTTTTTTATTATTAAATTACATATTTGAACTGACTAATGACCTCAAGAAACTATAGACTATATGTAAAACATTGAACAGACACGGTGTCCATGGCAGGACAGGATGGAATAGCTGCTGTGTGAGGCCCCTGAAGTTTACCAAAGAGCACATTGACATGCCACAACACTACTGTTTAGTGGACTGACTAAACTAAAGTTGAATTGTTTGGGAAAAACACACAGCACTACAAATAAGGGCACTGCATGTCGACATGAAAACATCATCCTAACGCTGAAGCGGAGGAAGCATCATGATTTGGAGGTGCTGTGACGCCATGGGGCCTGGACAGCTTTGCCATCATCGAGATAATTCCCAAGTTAATTAATCAATTTTTGTGACTCACTCAGTCTCAGGGAAGTAGGGCTGGACCTTGGACTAATCTGGCCAAAAATATCTTAAATGTATATTTTATATTACTGTATAAATCTATGATAAGATCATGCATATGTGTAATATGGAGTCTTGAGTGTTCATACCTGGAAAAAGCTGATACATATGATTTTTTCAGACTTCATGGAATACGATGATTATAAAAACCTCAGAGTAATAAGAAATAAAAGATGAAAGCTAAATGTTGAACTCAAAGTTAGTAAGTTTTGTTAAATGTGAGAAACTATGGTTAGACCAATCATACAGTTATTATCATATTTTGTAAATATGCTTCATATTTAGTGAAGCATATTAGCTAGTGGTGCTAACTGGTTAGTATGCTAACTTCAGCAAAAGAAAAGATGTGATAAAGACAAGAGTTTGCTCGTTTTTTCTAGACTGATAAGTAAACAGCTGTGAATGCTAATGCTAGCTACATAGCATAACTTACAAATAGCTCCTTTAAACATTGTAGGGTCAGCAGTTTGAGGGTGAGACCTTGTACACAGGCATTTAGTCTGTTACAAATAAAAAATGTATAATTGCAGTTTTAATGTCAAACTATCAGATATTTTTGCTCCATTGTGTCTTGAGGTCATCAAAGATACTGTATACACTTATGAGTGTCCCATTAGTTTGTGAACTTGACAAAGATGAAGCCTCCTCCTCTTTGTTTGTCTCACAGGAACAGAGAAGACAACAGCTCACATGCCCATTTTTCACACCAGCGTAGCAGAAACACAGGATTTCCATCTAAATCTATATCCATCTCATTGTGTGCTGTGCTAACCCAGCCAGTGGTACACTGCTGTGAAGGCAGAGCCTGTTCCTGCTGGATTGTACACGCTTTCTCCAAGATTAAAGACTTTTTATTTCCATAGCAACCGGAGCATCAAATTTGGTTTGGAGATATCAAAATGAAAACAACATAAGAATAAAATACAAACATAACATATGTGCAGTGTGTGAACTGTGCTTAGAGCAAGACACAATTTAAGCAATATGCCTCCACAAGACTGTTGTTGCATCATGGGCTTTATTCAAAAGTCTTGAGAGGAATTTGTAGTAAGTGTGCAGAGCTTTCCAATTTGTTTACAATTTGATAATTGAGTGAGCCTTAAGCAAGAAGAGTCATCTTTTTCTTCAATTTTTTAACCCAATTACTTTTATTTTCACCATCACCAGACTAAACAATGGTATGACAGTTCAGATTAACCCATGATTACATACAAGGAGAAGAGTCTTTCTTTAACATCCAGCACCTACAAATAATGTCTTAACAATGTGTGTGCATGCCAACTACAATATGGTTATTTAAGGTTAGGTAAAATTGTGTTTATGGTTTTAAAGCAAACAATAATTTTACAGGATATACAGGATGTAAACTTCACAGTCCTATTAAATCAGACACATTTCTTACACCACCACCACCCTGGCCTCTACACCTCCATCTAAAAACCGCACTTACTACAGTGGCATTGAACACTGGAACTGTATGTAAATATATACAGGACTACCTTATTTGCTGTACGATAGATTGTGGCCATGTCAGTACCAGAAAACGTGCTCTACTTACATCAATTTAAATTGGTCTGTCGTGGATGACTTGTATGGAGCTCCAAAGGGGGGGTAAGGTCGAGTTTCACCAAGAAATTCTACACAGGAAAGACAGTGCATCAGTACAAACCAGTGGATATGAATATTACTTTTATTATATTATCAGTATACATGTCCATTACAGTCTTAGCAAATTGCATAACATTTTCCCCTTGAGACGCTACTCTTTTTTGCTGCTGTGTCAAACTTAAATTTGAATTTCCTCTGTGGGTGTTCAATAAAGGTACATCTACCTTATTTTATATGCATTTATCATCTTGTTTGGAATAAAAGCCTTGGTTTTATATATTTTTTTAAATATTATTTGTGCTGTACAGCTTCATGCAGATTCTGTGACCCTCCAGTCATTGTGTTTGTCCTTTCCCACACATCAAGGTGGGTTTTTTATCATTATGTAAAAAAAAACCAAACAATTCAATGTCATTCATATTAAGAAGAGAACTTCATAGTTTGACTCTGTAAATGAAATATTTTAACTTCCTTGCAGTAGAATATATTTGCCTCTCCACCTCAGACACAATGGTCCTCCTCTATCCATCATTCTGGTTTCAAACTGCTGGTGTTCCTCCTCCTGTCCTCGCATAATCCTTTAGTGTTGGGAAGATGTGTTTTTCTCACTTTTCATGTAAGACATGCATGTATTTGCATTTTATTCACTGTGCTCTTTTTGTGGAAATTTAAGGCGCCCACTCAGTTGGACTTTATGACACAGCTTTGTGATTGCAAGGTAGGCAGCAAAGTTATTACACCGCTACACCTTCATTCATCAATTTGATATGACCAGTGCATATCCCATCCAGCACTTGAGGGTGCACTGTATGTTCCTCCTTGAGAGTACACACACGGTCTTGTGCTGCATAATAGCTCAAGTAACAGAATCAAATAACTGAAGTAAAGGTATTTAAGTTTGTTTAACCTGCACATACAGCTGAGCCAAGCTACAGTCCATGCTGTTATTGAGGGCAGGCAGTGGTCATGGTTTTAATGTTACATTCTCTGAAGCAATGTGTTATTTCTCAAAGTTTACAGTATTGATTATTCATGATTGTATTCCTGTCTTTCTTTTTGATCTCCTGCCAGACTGCTGTTATTCGTACCGTGTTTCCCTGAGTTTAAATGCTCAGCTTGTTCCACTGTGTTTTACTGTTTTGAGAGTTGCTCTCTAGTACTTATGAGTTGCTGTATTTTGCCTTTTATTGTTATGATCTATTAATAATTAATCTATTTTGAAGCACTCTAGCTGCACTGTAGAAACTGCCAGTGAATCAAATGAATCACTAACTTCATCATCGCAGAGCATGGTGTGGTTTTTATTATTTTCTTCTTATTTACTTGAAGATTATGACTATGTAGAACACACTGGTCTCTTGTCCCTTGGGAGGAAGGTAAGCATTAATGGTGCAGACCCCATATTAAACTTTACTTCTTATTTTATGTTGTTTTTTGCAGTTCAGCAAGTGTGCTGTGAGCATATTGAGCATGTGTGGGGTCCAGTCTTTGTAGAGTAAAATCTGTTCTCATCACTATAAGAGGCCATATCAGTGTTTTTGCATGTTTCAGCCCATTTACTCCAAGTCAGATATACTTTACATTACCTCTGACCACTTTCCACAACAACCCCTGGTTGTATAGATTTGCGATGTTTTCCCCACCTCCAAGGCAGCCAGTGGAATGCATTGCATTAGCATTTCTATTAGGTGTGAAAATCAGTTTACAGAGCCTTGAAAGTTGTTTGAATAACTGTGCATAATCTACTCTAGTTGAAATCATGTCTGCTTTTATGTTTTCACAAGTCATTGTTGTGTTGTAACGCAGCACAGATTTTTAACACTCAACAAATTTGTAATGGCAGTAAAAGCAGAAGTGAATTTTACTGCAAGTTGATTTTCAGACTGTAAAGACATTAATGGAGGGGGAATAAGTGCTTTATTAATGTGTCATTGTTGATGAGCCAGTCTGTGTTTAATCAAAGATGGAGTGTGCATTTATGTTTGTCTGCACTTAAATGTGCACTGAGATGTATGGCTCAGATATAAGTGTGTATAATATGTGCACATTATGTATGCATATGCGTATGTGTATATATGCATATATATACTTTTGCACTATGTGTCTTACTCTTAAGTGGCTTGTTTGCTATCACACATGTAATTATTAATTTTACTCATTCATTTGGCTACCAGCAGATACCAGCTGAAGATGCAGAAGGGCTCTGCCCACCCTGTCACCAAGCAATGCTATCAAGAGTTTTTTTTTTGCTTCTGAGATTGGAAAACATAAGGGGCAGAAAATAAACATGAAGCTGCTTTGCTCTTAAACAGACACATTGACGAAAGGTGCTCTTTGGACTTCAGGACAACAACTAGTGCAAACATGAGTGAAAGATTCTAGGTACTCTGAGTCCTGAATCCTAAAGTGTGTTGAAGCAAAGCACAAACACAGATACTTAAGTAGCATGAGTCATGACACAAATTTAGTGCTACAGAAATCACACACTGGAGATAAATGAGGCTGTGACTGTATTTGTCTTCATAAGGACATGTATATGGAGCTAAGTGTGACAGCTCAGAAAATCTACACAACAAATTCAAATTCAAAATGAATTATATAAGCTCAAATGTACATGAAGCACCTCCCCACTCCATTAACAACAATCGAGTAAACTCAGTGGATTCATTTAACCCAAAGCCTGAGTCTCCAAACATTTCCCACTGAAGTCTGTTCTCCTCTCTAATGGGCTCAGGGATGACCTCAATGCCAAGTGCTTTGAAAGAAACAGGGTCATTGCTGTGTGCAGTCTTCCCATGAAATATCCCTTATTGGCAACACTTAATGTTCGGCAATTCTTTCCTTCAGTTTCCGTTTACTGCAGCAAACATAAAAACATCCACAAAGGTTTTTCCAGGTGATAAACAACAAAATAGGTGTTGCAGTTAATGACTCCATTAATCACATTTATCTTGCTAGTAAAGACATAAGTGCAGACTTTGGTCAGTCTGATATTTATGCAGTGCCACCAATTATGTTTCTTAAACATTTGAATGTCCCACCTCCACGCAACCCTCTGCAAAAACCATAGCCAACATGACATATTGCTATATGGATTTGGAAAAGGTAGTCATACGCTTTCATTTCAGTGTCATAGGAACTCAACAGCAACAAATGACAGAAAGACACAACATGCCACGCAATGATAATGCGATGCTGAGTGCTAAATGCTAGATTGGATCAATTGGAGGGGCACTCTGTGATTGGTGGTTACAGTTAGGAGCAGGGGCCTGACAGCGAAACAACCACAGCAGGTAATCCAACCTAGCTGGATATTGTTATCAAATCAATATAAATTTGGACTATACAGTCCAATACTACACAGTCCTGCAAATGGGTGCTCAACCTTGTTGTTCTTGCATTTATGCACCAACCTGAAGTAGGTTTCCACTGTGGTACATGCAGCCATAGGCGTAGAAAACCGTGGGTACTTCCTGGCCAAAGCACCCACGGTTTTCTACGCCTATGGCTGCATCTATTACATTTGCAGCATCCATTGGGTTGGTGTATAAATGAAGCCTTGCAGACTGAAGGCATGTAAAGGAAGTATGTGGAACTTTATCTCCAGCTTTAGGGGCCCATTTCCAACTTTTAGGCCTCAATTTAAAAATACTTTTAGTGGCAGGGTCATACTGCAGAATTTGCCAGTTAAGTGGGTGGAATGTGTGAATACATGTGAAAACATACTCAGAAATTTAAAACACTCAAGTGCATGAAGCTTTCAGGTCATTCCCCGTGTTATGTTTTACTTAATAAAATGACATAATTTTTGCGGGAAAAATATTTTCCTAACGGGTCACACTTTGAGAAGTGTGAAAAATTCCACTTGTTACCTTTTCCTGCTGTTTGACTTCAAACTGAGGGAATGGGTTTCTGTGCTAAGCTTACTGAGACACTACGGGCTGACTAAATGTTGCATGTTCATGACATACACACACACAACTTTTTTACCATCTGTATTTAATTTGATCAATTCACTCAATGTAAAACAACAGCTCTTAAATAAATCCCACATTAATTAAAATTATGAAATATTTCATGATTCTATTTTCATGGCTGTTTTGGATTCTTCAGACTGTCACAGAGAGCAACACAGAAACAAACTCTTGGAAAAAGATTTCTGAAAAAGGAAGAAAATACAAAAGTGGAAAAATTCATAATGGGCTCAGTAAGGTTGCAATCATGGTGCCAACATGTCCATGTGAGCACACAGAGCTGTCATGAAACAAAAGAAGGAAAAACACTCTGTTCCAAGCAGCCAGTGGTAATATGTGGGGGCCTAAATTTGGTGATATTGACAACTGTGTTCTTTCTCTTTTGAAGGTAAAATTATGCTGCTGGGTGGAAGTGGGCGTTAACATCACACTGCTGCACATATTGTTGGCCTCTAGGCCTATCTCTCCAGTAATTGAGCTTTTTCACCCCAAGGCCTAATGTTTGGAATGACAGGCAGAGGAAAACAATGTTGAAGACAGATGATAAAACTGTGATAAGACCCATGAGGGCAGGGCAAATGCATTAATGGAACTGTATCAAGTGAAAAAAAAAAACTGCTTGTGGCAGTTGTAGGGATGATTTGGAGTAAAGGATGGGCAGAAATGACCTTCAAACAGAGACAAATTTGCACCTCAATTTTTATCCTTATTTTACATGAGGGCTCATTATGCCATGGTGCAAAGCATTTTCCCCTGAAGCATGCATTATCTCTGGCTTGTCCAGTTATGCATTTACGACCTTTATTTATTTTCCATTTAACTACAGAATAAAAAAGCTCCTTCAAAAGCAAGTTCCTTGAAAAAAAAAGAAAATATATGGTACTGATTTTGCTGCTTGCTAAAACATATTTCATCCCTTCTCTGTGTGTGAAAATGCAACCCTAGAGACGTTCCTTTAGAGAGAGAAACTTTCTTTCTTGTTATTTCTAGTCATGTGTAGTTCAATATTACAATCATTACACATTATGCTACTCTGCTGCGCTGAGCCAGGACTGCACACAAAGCAGGAAGTGCCTAAACCTGCTGTGGGATTAAAAGCAAGCTTTGCATAGCTAAACAGTAGATCCCTTGAAGCTGCCAGTCTTTTCAGTGTGCCAGCCTCATAAATCAATACTAACATCAAATGTGACAGCTATAGATTTAACAACTTCGCCTGGATCTCAAAGACGAAAGTTGACTTCAATATAGTTACCTTACTTTCGTCTTCAGAGCCTCACCCCAGCAAGGCAAGGCACTATTGACTATGTTGACTCAGTTTGAAGTGGAATTGCTATTCTTTCCTTAATCTTTGCTCTCTGCTGTTTTCTGAAATCATCAGCACTTATGGCACCTGCAGCTCCTTTTCTTAGGCTTCGGGGCTGTTAGTTAATATTATAAACACGTTATCTATTGGAAATCTCTTTCACACGCTTTTTCTCTCTCTCTCCCCCTTTCCCCAAACTTGAATCATCCTGTAATAAATATGGTGAGAGGGAACAGTCCAGCGGGAGGAGATGGAGGAGAGCAGGAAGAGATTACTCGAGCTGCTTGTAGAATTTTAAAGATCCATTATCTCAAACTGGCCTGATTTAATAAGCACTAGGGGACAATGGAGTATTAAATCTATCTGTGCTTTAATGAAAAATTCACCTAAATTATGTCATTTTCAACTGAAAGTCTTCTTCTGGTTCAACAGGATACTGTATGAATAACTTCACGTAAATCAGGCTATAGGAGGCACAGAGGCACGAGAAATTTCCACATCTGAGGAAAATGACTGATTTTCTTTGCTGATTCAGCCGAGTTGACACAGAGATGATTTTATAAGGATATGTTTTTCCATGTGTCTGTGTCAGCAAAGGTGGGGACCATAAAATAATTGCCCCAGTCTTTTATGGTTGCCTGTGAGGAAACTTTAATTTTTTTTGCATCACTGACAAATTGTGAATCTTGTAGACTGTGAAACATTTAAATGATACACTTGTCAAACGAGCACTTCCTCGCTGGCTGGTGTGCTGTCACATCTTTTTCTTGCCTATTCTTTCTCTGCCTTCAAATCCTCTATACTACTGCAGAAGAGTGGACTGCACGCCCACACTCCCTTGCATAAATGAAATAGTCCTGTCTTTAAGCCTTACAGCTGACAGTCCATAAGTGTATGAATTACATCACAGCGCTGCATGCAAGTAAAGGCTTTGCGTGCCATTTGAGATGCAGCAGTTACTCAAATGTGGCCATTTAAAGTAGTCATAAAAAAACAATTTATCATCAAAACAGGTTTAAAACAAAACAGTTTACTTTTTCGTCAGTTGCAACAGTGTATAGGAGTCTAGGGGCGCCAATATTGTACGGTGTCATTTAATGATATAAAATTCTCTATTTGTGTGATCATGGATCTTTTGGAGGAGATGTGACATGGTCCTGCCCAACATGCATAATGACTCAAAGCAAAAAGAACGCAGTCAAACCTGGTTCAAATAGACCCATTGATAATTCAACCCAATTCAAAATGTTGTTGCCCAAAATGAGAGAGGTAACTGGAAGCAGCTTGATTCAAGACAACAAAACAAAACAAAAATAAAATACAAAATAAAACATGTAATTTTTCTTGCACTTCAACAATTCATGCTCTTGAGCTCACTTCAAAAAATACACTTCTTCTGGGATGATTATGATGCACTACATGGTCCGAACGCTTCCCCCATAATACCCAATACCCAAGAGGTTACTCGGTATTAGAGGCAATTATAGACAATAATACTTGGGTATTGTCTGTTGTCTGTCCAAGTAGAACCAAGTTACCTAAGTGGGTATTAGAAAGACCCACACACAGACCTGTGTTACTGAGGAAGCAACTGGACCTGGGACAGTTTTAACAAAACAGTCATTCAGAGGATTTTATGGTTGACTTTGACTTCATCAGCAGAGCTAACACCAGCACCAGATTAGCATGCATTAAAACACATTTCTAGCCAAAACACAGACGTGACAGTGATGTTACATAAAGTCCTAACATACAATATAACCTTGTGTTTACAGCGTATTGAAAAAATTTAATTCACCTGGAAGAAAACACAAATGCCTTCAGTCCTGTTGAGACTGTGAACGTGGTGACCTTCAACCTCTTGTGGCTGAAATGAATATTACAACAAAAAAATTCAATTGACAAAACAAAAGAGAGAAAACTATTTATATCAGAGTTGCAAAATGGATAACCTGTGGTGACCTGGCAGCTCACCTGTTAGAGTGCAAACCACAAAGGTTTTGTCCTAGCTGCAGCCGCCTGGGTTCGAATCTGACCACTGGCATTTTGTTGCATGTCATCCCTCCTCTCTCTCCCTGACTTTCTTCTCTCTCACTGTCACTGACCAAATAAAGGCAAAATAATGCTAAAAAATCATTGCACTTTGAGACTATTTTACTCTGTTTGACGTGTACAGTCAATGTAACTTCTCATATTGTCTGTGGTTGTGATACATTCACTCAGGAATCTTTTCCTCACAGAACCAAAATAAAGTGTGATTTTCTATTTATTATCTAGAAACCTGCTGTGGGCTCTGTGTCTCCTTTACCTGCCACTAAAGTGAGTCTGCTCTCCAGATTGCACGAAGTGTGTTTCAGCCTGTAATGGGTTTAGAGGACATCCTAGCAGTGTAGCCACTAGCTGCTTCTCAGACTTTGAACTATCTAATCAAAAACATCCAGTTGTCTTTAACCTCAAGACCTGCTTCTCTGAAATAAGTCAGCTCTGCCTCCCCATGTGCAGGATTACACACAGCTTGCACATCCATTTTTGTCCTGAGAGAGTATTTTTTTTGTCTGAAAAACCTGAACTAGTGAGCCATCCAGTGCTTCCCTGCATATTGTTTTCTCTGTTGAACCGTTATGAGTTGTAACCACTCCTGACACATTCAAAGTCTGCCAGTGGAATACTGATGCTTCATCTACCCAATAAGTTCTGTATGAAACAAAAGTGACACTTCATCTTCTAGTATATGTATCCCCTCTATTCTTTTTGTCTGTTTATGATTCCCCATACAGTTCATTGATACTGGTAATAGAGGGCTAAACTTCCTTCATCTCAATTCCTCTTTCAACTGAAATACACAAAATGACTGCAACATATTTTATCAGGTTGGTGGTCCGTTATTACAGCAAACAAAGAGTTAAGATTGAATAACCAAGGTTTTACCACCACATCTATATTTCCTGAGTGAAATTATATTCACCTGCTGTAATGTTATTACATCTTCTCTGATTGCCTTGACTCGGCGAGGTGCCTTTAAATCAACTGCAAACTTTATATTTTTATATAATTTTTTTACACAAGCAAAAAATAACACACACAGGACACTTTTCTGCACTGTGAAATATGTTTCATTATTATTTTTCTGTTCTTTGGTTATCAGTGTTTAATTATCACATTTATTACTTTTATTTATGACAAAACTAATTGAAGTCAGATAATGTTACAATTGGTGAGAGAATTCAAATGTTAATGGACACGTTTTAGTGAGGAATAGACCAACTGTAAGATACATAAAATGACAAGGGAAATAAAAATGAATCAAAAGGGTCCCCATGAGTGGGAGGGTGTTTGTGTATGAGTGAGAGAATGAGAAAGAGAAACGGACAGATTTTTTATGGTCACATAGAAATTGCTCACATAGAGCTTTGATTAAGTAGTTGGATCTGAATAATTTGAAATGATTAAAACCTCTCAGGGTAATAATCAGAAATAAATAATGTAATAATATGCACGACACAAGGCCACTGAGGACACTAAGGTCATACCCTGTGTAGTTATTTATTTAATTTCACATACATTTGCTGCTTAATGAAATGTTCCTCAAGGTGGGTATTTCATCAGATGTCTTCATTTTTTTTTTTTTAAATCTCTGTTTAAGTTTGACACTAGTTACACAAATAAACAAATAAGCAGATACATTTAGCCGAGAATACTTACTTACTTACTAATACTTACTAATACTGGTGCTTACAGTAAGTGAGGGATCTGAGTAATTCTACCAGCGCTGGTTATTAAAACAGCCACATTTCATACAGATACTCTGGATTCATGGAAGTGACTTCAGTATTACTTACAAAGGAGATCCAAAGAATCCAAGCAGCAACATTAATTCTGCTGGGAGATCTTATCTCTTCTCTTAATATAATGTTATACAATCAGTGGTAGCTGTGGACATACAATACATGAACATTAGGCATTAACAAGCCAGCAATATGAAGCAGCAATCACATAAAATGAAGTTGGAGTGGTGGAGAGAAGTTGAGGAAGCAAATACTCGCAATAATAGCAGGAGAAAACAGGTTTATTTATACCAGCCTGGTACACTAAATATGCCTGGATGTTACTGGGCAGCTGGAAGTTGAATAAGTGATGCATCAATGAACCAGTGCCAGTGCCTCAATTCGACAGCTCATGCCAATCAGCTCCAGTGCTGTGCCTGCACTAACGTAAAGCTTCATATCCTTTGAGACAAGAGATGAGAGCAACAAGACCCGTTAGATTTTTGGCTTACGTAAACATGTCTCCACACTCTTTTCAGTGGTTTGATTTTGCCAACAAAAGGTTGATAAGAATTTAGAAAAGATTATGGTTTTTAAAGTGTGAATTAACTCACTTTGTCCGAATGTTTTATATGATAAACCCATTTTTTTCTCTAACCTTGAAAGTGTTGTGATTGTCTAAACACAACCATAGAAGTTACTTTTGATAATTATGATGTGGTCACTACAAGTGGATATTGTAAGATTAGATAATGTGGCAGAAAACAGTTGTGTTAGCAGAAAACTTCAAAGGTTTACTGTTTTTGCAAATTAGTTGTATGTAAATCTACTGGGTTGGCTTGACGGGTCACTCTTGACCTTGGAAAAAACAATAAACAAAACAATGTCCTCTGACCTCTGTCCTGTTTGAGTACAAGGAGCCTTTTTCACAACTTGTCATGGCAGAAAAAGCAACATTTCTAGAGACATCAAGAGAAGGTCCATTACATTTAATCACAACAGTGTGACAATGAGGCAGGATGCAAAATACCAGCAGTTAAATGGAATCCACCAATGATCAGTTTTATTATTTACACCTGAGCCTTTTTGGTGCCATTTGTAAATTAGAATTATCTTAACTTTCTATGAATTGCTCTGACATCATTTTAAACATTTAGAGAAAAAAAACAGAATTAAAACAGATGAGTTTTGATCAGCTCACACTGAAAATCACACAAGAAAATCTTGTCAAGTCAATGTCTATGCTCATGTTTTCACAGGGTTTATACTTGATGTGCTGTAGGGCATAGGCTCAATTTAAAAATGAAGGCTGGCCATCATTTGCAATCATGCTGTGTAAAGGTACAAGGCACAGATACAAAGGAGAAATCAATTACAACAGGCTCAAACAGAAGCTGAATGGTTTGTGGTAATGGATTTAAAGTGACCACCAAATTAACTTTCACAGTACATTATAAAGAGTTCAAGGTGGTTGGCACATGGAAACTAAAAGCATAGGAGCAACATGATTTGCTTTGTGCTTTGTGAGGGACAAACCCACACGCAACTGCACATGTAACCTAGCAACACCTCAGTGCTTTGTGTATACTGTCATAGATATCAGACACCAATACATCCATGTCAGACATCCATAACCTAGCAACGCGTCAGAGTCAGTCGTTCAGTGAATGTCTAAAAGAAGCAGGTGGATCCCAGAGCAAAAGTTTTTAAGTTCACCTGCAGTGACCTTTTAAAAAGAGGAAAGAAGAAGAAAGGAAGGAATTGAATAAACAAGCAGCCAAGTTATTATGAAGAAAAAAGCTGCTGAAAATCCCAAAATACTGCAAAACAAGTCCTGCATCATGTTTAAGGCTGAATGGTACAAATGACTTGTACTCAGAGGGAATCAAAGATCAACTCTCCTCACCACATCTTCGTACTGTGGATGTGTGGAGGAAAATAAAAAGAGACTTGACAAGACCACACGTCACTCAGTGCGGTCACTATTTGATATGGGCAGACACTGAATGTTATAAAACCACAAGGTCTACCGTAAGGAAAAACAATCTCTCCTTGACTTCTGAATTGTTTTTATAGATGTTTGTTTAATGTGGGGAGAAAACCTTACTTGGTTACTTGGATGAGATACTGAACCCCATATTACCCCTGATGTAAATGGGAGAATGTATGCATGTATTGCATTGTCAATAAGACTATATAAATGCAGTCACTTTCTGTTCACTATCAACATATTTATAATTTGCTAAATATGTAAATGCACATGGTATTCTCATTATGTTCATAAAAAGTAATCCAGTTGCAATTAACATATTTGCTTTACTGAATTTGTTATATATAAACATAAGTGTGCATGTGTGTGACCACCCATCCTACTTGTCCTATATTAAGGTGACTGGTCCCCATTATTGTGGCCTCCCCAGCCAGAGCTCTCCCTGGAAATGTACCTGGAGAAAATGAAGGGCAGAAGAGCAGACAGCCAAATGTCCAATCAGTTTTGTTTTTGATTTTTTCTGGCCACTTTGCAGGTTTATGATGCCAGTAAATCTGAATCAATTATAATTTTGTCAATATGGATAATATAAAATACATCAAAAAGTTTAATTGTGGACAACCTATCTGAAATAACAAGGTGTAGCATATCAATATTGACAAAAGTTCAAACATTTACATCTTTATGTGTGCTGCTATGCTGCTTTTTACGAGCTTTAAACTGGTCGCGACTGACCAGGTGGTTTTAAGAGGCTCAACCTCCTCAGTTTATTTTTTGGTCCCTCTGTTTCAGGTTCACGTTAAAAAATAGCAAAAACAAAACAATTACTATCTGAGTTACACTGGTCCTGAGTGAGGATTACAATGAGACCTCATTCTCTGTTTGTGTAGTGGAAGATAATATGACAATCAGGTTGAGGGAGAACAGGATGGTTGCCGCTTGTCTCATACAAATTGTCCCATTTTAAGAATCTAAGCTATTATAGTTATCTCCCACAGATTTGCACAGAATGGAGTCTGAAAAATACTTTTATGGGATGATTTGGTCATTTGCAGCCTGACAACCCTGCCATTTCCATCAGCCGGCCATCAACATATACAGTAGCTTACAACTGTTTCCACGGTCAAAATGAAACCGACATTATTCCTATTTTTTATTTCATCGATAAAAACACTGGATGGTTCAACAATATATTGACCCCCAGAACTGGCCCTCTGTTTTAATTTTAAAAAATCTGGCCTTTATGCTATATTTCTATCAGTTGTGACCAGGTCAACCAAAAAAACAAAACCTCTACAACACTTGAAATTACCCAAATTATCCAGTATCTTTTTTTTTTTTGTTGCAGAAATCTATTTATTTTTTAGCTTTCTTATCTTGTTAATAACCTTGCAACCCCTCAGATTTAACTTGATTCCTCTGGTTGGGAACTTTCAATAAATAAAATAACAGTGTACAAATTGAATCCTGGATCCATTTTCCTTACATATTTCTCTCCAAAAACTCTCTAGGCAATTATTAGAAATATTATTTGGACCATAAACAGACCAAAAACTAATCTGATATTGCCAAGTATTTATTGTTTTTCTGTGTGTGCTGCTGACATTCAGTAAAACACTGAGGCTGTGCATTTGTTGACACAACCACTGGAATAATATGCCAAAGGTCGTACCTGGTCAATGACAGAAGCATGCCAGTGTCAGCACCTCAGTGTGAAGCACTCTCTCAGGTCTTGTTGTGTAATTAGTTTGGGAGTTAATTGTGTGTATCTACTGTCGAATCTGCTGTTACAAGCAGGTACTTTGGTAAAATGGCACGTGGGAGTAATGAGTTATCATTCAGATGCACTTTAAAAATTTATTTAAAGGACATTTTCTGTTTCCTGTTTTTGACAAGGAGACAAATACCAGGACATACAGTAGATTAAAATAAGAATGCACTGATTTTTTTTTTTTTTCAGGAGAGGCTAAACATTTGTAATTTTTTTTGCCAAAGTCTGAAAACTAATTAGTGAGCTCCATACACAACAAGATAGTAGACAGCAACCCCAGTCCACCTAATGGCTTTGAGAAGTGTAGTGGGAGCATTATCTGGAGGATTGGAAATGGGCTTTGTATGTAAAACAAGAATCTCCAGGGACAATAGTGAGAAGTGTAGAGAAGGGAAATCCTTGGCCCAGACCCCAGGCATTGATACTCAGAATTGAGCATCTATATCACGAGGAGTAAAAGATGATACCATTATGAGTTGTGTTTTATAAAAGTCAAGGTCAGAAAAGCGATAAAATCTATTTGAACAGGGAGCATCATTATGTCCCAACATCAGAATACTGATATACTGAGATTTAAGTCATTTTTCTGTTCTACAGCACAATATTAGGATAATAATATAATAATATACCAATGGAGACACCAGAGGTGTACTGTTCAATACAAAAGACCCAACAATAACTTAACTGGTGGCTTTGACTTCCAGAAAATTTCCATCCTGGCACAGCATTTTATTCTCCAGCCAAAAACCAAATGACACAGCAATATGTTCACTGCAATATTATTTTAGGGTGTTTCTTTGATTTGAAAATGCTACTAATGAGCCAGTGCTTCAATTAGCTAAATTATTGTTACTCTTTTAAAAATGTGGTTTTATTATCTGGATTAAGTATTAAGGACAGGGTGTTAAAATTGACTGTGATAAGAGACAGCTATAAGCCTTAAAGTACAGGGACAACGTGCCGGTAATTAAGAATATAAGTCTGTGAGGTGTGGATCAAAACAAGGACATTAGCTTGGTGGACGGGAAATCTGAGATGTCAGGAATTTCAATATCAGAACAGCAACTCTTCAACTTGACGCAACACATTGAAAGTTTGTTGTCCTGGATTTGTGAACACACTGTTTTAAGTCACAAAAAGTTAAATTTGTGTAAATAGAGCATGAATCAGAATGGATAACATAACTAGTAGTTAAGTGATTGTCACCATGTTGAAGTAATATAGTTAATACAGTAGATTATAGCTCAGGAACTTCAATGGTGCCTCGGAGAGATGCGGTTCACAGACTCCACTAACTTTACTGAGTGATTCATGGAAGAGTTTGATACCTTTGATAAAATAAACTGAGCAATATTTTTCACACATATAATGTGTCGAGTGTGGTGGTTTATTGAGCCAGTTAAGACACAAAATCCCAAACCTGACATTTTCAACTGAGTCTGTGCTGGAGTTTGAGTGAAAGATGTCATGAGTCCATTTGGTGAAGATAGAAAAGACCATCAAACAGACTTTAAAAATAGGTGTACTCTCCTTTGCTGTAGCCTGTTTTTCCAAGACATGGGTCTTTGAAGCTACTGTAGTAATTCTTCAACTGTAGATGATAAAGTACTAGTATCATTTTGCCCCGTTCTGTTTTTATGACTTTAGTTTCATTACTGTCTTTGACTCTGTAAACAGTTTCTACTGGTCTTGTCTCTGAATGCCAAACACCCTGTAACTAAACTAAACACTAATAATATAACTCAATGGCAGTGGTTGACATTGACAGCATGGTTTGCTTGGCATCCCAAGACTAGCACAGTGCTATGCACAGACACATCACTGTTGATTCAGAGGCAGTAGTCGTATCACGTGTAGCAGCAACTGTATTGTGACTGTGTTTGCAAAGGGCAAAGGCCTCTGATGCTGGACCAATAACTTACAAGCTAACTATCAAACAGACAATCCAAAGTAGTAAGCTAGTAAGCTAACAAACTAGTGAGCTAGGTGAAGCTTGAGTTAATTCTAGCTGCCCGATAGAGCGCCACAGGGATGATGTATTTTTGTAGAATAACCCAGATGTTAGCATCATTCAGGAAAGGAGATTTTTACTTACTTGGATTAGTACAGAAAAGGTTTACACTTTTTGTTTAGCTGGATAATCGTCAAGCTAATGTTAGGCTAATGTTTGACTATAAACATCTATATTCACCTATTCAAAAAAAACATAGACTTTGGGAACCAGAAGTGCTAAAACGCTAACTATTTTCCAGGTTTTTAAACTCCTTCCTGTGGCAATCGACGTGAGACTCTTTCTGTGAAGTATGATTCATGACCTCTGTAAACTGTGGCACATGTCTTCTTTTAATAAGAAACATGTTAGTAATTGTCTTGGACTGACGCAGGCCTACAAGTCCAACAGTAAAGTAAAGAAGATTATGTCAGACTCAATCTCTGCCATTAGGTCATTACCAATTTTCACTAACTTGAACATTATGGTTATCATTCAGCAGTGGAAGGGTGTTTGCATTTGTGCCTGCTCAAAACAATTGCAAAAGGCAAATTATTGTATTTAATTTTAATTAGTGATTGGTAAAGTACGCACCATGGACAAATGCCATCACAGCTGCATGTAGTCAGGAGTGCAGGGCCCTGGATGTAATTTGAGAAAGATGGGAACTTTTTCTTTGTTCGTGACACCTTGTTTTTTTTCCCCCTCCTGATCTATTTAATCAGTTTCCTGCTTTTAAAGTGGATAAGAGGAGTTGATGTAATTGGCCATTATTGAAGGTTGTTTCCAACTCCACCTGCAGACTCTGTTCTTCTTATAAGGATTTCAGCCTCTTTGGCATGTTATGCTGGGGTACACCGTGGTAGCATTGTTGCCCCTAGTCTTTCAAAAGTTTGTTGGTTGCACTCGCTGCACGTTTGCAGATATGACTGCTTTTGCAGAAATCGGGCTCCACAACAATTTTCATAGTGTAGCTGATATTGATGGAGTCACTGAACCTTGGATATATACAGTAACTATGCAGGTGTTCCAGCAGTGTTTCAAGAGCAGAGGAGGTACTGTACTTACTGCTTGAAATAGTGCACCTCCCAAAACCGTCATCAGAATCTCACTGTAGCTGAGAAAACCTTTACGCTGTCTCATTGTTCTCTGAGGACTCCTACACAGCGACTTCCTCAGAGTGCTGAGGACTATTCACAATTCAAAATATATTCTTACTCTTGTGGCACTTTTAAAAGGGTTATCACAGTTCTAAATATGTCCTCCAGCAGCAGTTGGAAATGTAAAATTAAGAGACTGACAAATTAATGGTCCTCTGCTGTTACCTTTACTCATGAAGTAAAGACACTTCTAAGCCTGATTGTTCTGTTTGCCCTTACAAACTTTTTAATACTTAGGCATTGTTTAACACAATGTTGGCTGTAACATAATTAAATATCTTGCTGACACTAAAGCTGAATGCTGATCAACCAAACACTAATGGAGAAACAGCATCTGCTTTTACACATTAAATGAGTTTGACCATCAATTTGTTTTATGTAAAATATCTGGTGATCGTCTGTGACAAAAGTCAACCACTAATAAGAGCTACCACCCTCTCTGAAATACTTTGAAGTCAAGGTGGATAAAATTTGAGTGTTCAGGAGGAGATGAGAGCAGCTACATAAGTATGTGTAAAATGTGAAATTTATTTTGATATCCTTGTTCCCCTTTCTCTAAATATCATATAGCCATTGTATATTTAAATTGAGCAGGAAGTGTGGATAGCCTTCATAAAAGCCTCAGATTTGTCATTTTTAACAGTAACTTCTGAAACAAAACTTAAGGTAAGTGACTTGCCAGTTCTCCTATCTTGGAGAATATTAATGATGCATGAGGAACATCAAATTGTATTTTGGGATCTTCAGTTATCCATGTTAAAATGTCAAAACAATGGAACAAACTGTAGTTACTAAATAAATAATATTTGAAAAAGTGATATTTTACCCAGCACAGAACCACACATGACTATAGGGATGTAAGAAGTAAAACTTAAACAAAATGTAATTAAAATTAACAATTAAAAATGTCACTTTGGGTCATAAACAAGTGAAAATTAAAACAGTGTTTCAAAAACTTTTTTTTTTTCTTAAATTTGTGAAATTTGTTTACTGAGTGGGATGAAGTAAATTAGCTTGTCATTTAGTGCTTCATGACCCTGCTTTAAACACTGAAAAAAAGGGAAAGAGAGAGAAAATCTCCTGAAAATGGCAGGAAGTCTCACCAATTTTCACTTTTTAAGGAGGACTGTGAGAGACGCCCTCAGCATCACTGATAGTTTTTGTGTATCAACAAGAAAAGCAAACAAACAAAAATGATTGAAGTATTGTGTCTTATCCAGTGACTGGCGAATACCTGGGTAACCGTGACTCTTTGCACAGTCTCTTTAAGCTCAGCCTCTGGAGCTTGAAACTCCCTCTAAGATGTCATGGGTCTCTTATGACAACTTAAGAGGAGGTACCTCTATCACTTGTGCACAGTTGCTTACTTTTTGAGTACGGCCTGCTCCAGGCAGATTCATCTCTTCCATATTCTCTCCACTGATTACTTGAACTCCCAGGGATGCTCAATGACTTGGAAATATTCGCATATCATCGCCTGACTTCTGCCTCTCAATCACTTCACTCGTACCCACCCTGCAAAACTTTCTAGAAACAGGTGTATCTATACTGCAATCAGTGAAAAACTCCTTAACACAAGTGATCTCTGTTTAACTCATTATGAGACTTCCAAAGACCCTAAACCTGGTCACCCTAGCATGTAAAACAGCCAAATTTTATGGCAACTGAAATTAATTCCAGTGTAATCAATACTCTCGTTAGTGGATAAAGTAAAGAGACCCATGAATTCATGCGGTTTACAAGTGACACTATTGAACTTTGAAGGGACGAACACCTGGAAAATACAGTTATGAGTCAGGAGCTGAGGGCACAAGAATGTCTTTAAATGAACCATAAGAATGCATTGCCCCTTGAATAATCGAGCTAAGCTAACAGTCAATTAGTAAGCTCATTAGTTCTGCGAGCTTTACTTTCCCTTTTTCATCAACTCTATATTTTCAGGGACTAAAATGGTGTACGGTGGTGAATACAATTCTAGTGGGAGTAAACAGAGGAGTGGAGAGAGAAAAGAGGGATGCTAATGTGACTACTTTACCAGGCTGGCTACACAACACCTGCAACTGTTGCCACTACGTCACTGTTCTTGAGCTTACTTACCATTTGGTATTTACTGTGCTACTGACGCTTTCAGTTTACATGTTGATCGCATCTATATTTCAAATTAATTTAGATCCCTTTCATGTTTTCACTTTAACATGAATGATGTAAATATTTTTGTGCTCACGGGTGCCAAAATGGCCACATTAATTTTCTATTTTAATTTAAAGAAAAGTTTGTAAGTGTTGCTGTTGCTACGTAGCCAGCATTAGTATTAACAACTGTATACTAAACAAAAGAAATGTTAAAAGTTCATCATCAAACTTCATCCCTTCACTCACCAAGAGGTTCCAATGGTGCAACGCCAATGCCAACTCTGTATAACATTTCTCTTCTACTGAAGTTAGCATGCTAACCAGCTAGCCCTTGTCATTTTCTGAAAGCGAATCACTGTAGCCTCCAACCTGACGCAGACGTAATGTTGCTTAGAGGATGTTTTGTCATCCATTGTCTTGTAAAATGATCAAATTGCAGAATCTCATCTCTAGCAAAAAATACCCCTTTAATATAGTAAAATAAAATTGTTTAAAGATGTACAAGGCAAGTGAACATGTTTTTGTAGCCAATAGATAACATGCAGCTGGATGCTCATGATCTGGCTTTGTTTCAAACTGAAAACACTGTTTCCTCACTGTCTGTGCAGAGCCAACATGGGAGCTGTTAATGACTGACTGTTGGAGTGTTAAATTTTTCAACATTTACTGTAGCCTTCCCAGAAGAATATTCACTTTCATCAATTTAAAATAAGATGTTACTCTGTTACAGTGGTCATTGCATCGTGAGAGGTGAATGAATGATTCATTTCTTTGCATCACATAGAGTTTTGGTTCTATTTTTTCATCTGACCGTGTGTTATCCCCCTGCAGTTGTGGGACCCATCTCCTGAGATTCTACATAGTTCTGTTCAATGAATTATGGCCCTTAGTCCATGACCAAAACCTCTTATTCCCTGTTAAGCCACCTTGACTTTCCCCTGACCGTGGCCACACAGTGACCGAGTGACAAAATCACATTTCTAAATATTTGCTAGGAGCAAATATTTATTTCTAAGCTAATAGTAGTCAGGCTGATAAGAGTCAGTTAATTTTAAAGCACAGTTTTCTTGAGCTCTATGACCTGAAGATCAAACTGAAAAAAAAAAAAAAAGTCACTCTGGGATCCCACGGTCACAACCAAAGATCCAGTCTTGCTGTCAATACTTGAAAAGAGATAGAAGATAAAAAGTATATTTGGATTCATTTGGTGAATTATGACAGTGTTCAAGAAGAGGCTGGAGAGACATAACGGAGAAAGCCATGTGATATTTCAAACGAAGTGAAAACATGAAATTCATTAAAAAAAAGAGAGGTTCTAGCACAGCAATATCAAGAAAATTAATTCCAGGCTCTTTATTACCCTATCATTTTTCATTTACTTTGGAAAATGAAAGCAAGCAATTGACTTTAAGCCTGGTGCCTGATTGTTAATATAAATTAAAGGTGAAATTTGAGCTGGCGAGCAAAAAATCCCACACTCTTGTTGTGCAGTGAGGTAGTGTTTCATAACTGCCAGAGACACTATTTTTATTTTATGCTCACAATTTTCAAGCATCATCATACGTGAATGCTTCATCATATGGAAAAGGAATTGGAGTGAACGCATTGTAAACTGGTGTGATGGCAAACAGAGAAATGCTGAGTCTTTGATTGTTTTGTTGATTGTCTCTCCATGTTTTATCTGAGCAGTGAATTATTACTGGGAACAGAGGCTGACTTTAGCTAATTATTTTTTCCAAAACGTACTTCAAACTTAACTGTGTACATGCTCATGTCTCCTGGGAATAGCCAATTTATTATTGTAGTGTGCAGAGGCAATCAATAAATTCATGTTTTTCCCCTCCACACATTTTTTTTTTACTGTCCAATCAATTTAGGGCTGATGCACCTGCAAAGATGCTTTTATCAACGTTAAGATGGTCACAGAGCTCCTGTTTCAGAGCAGCAGTTTTCTGTGCTCGAGTACTGAAGTATAACTGATGCTTGAGACAACAAAAACACCAGACACAACAGAAGCTGGAAACATATATCACAAATGGCTGGAAATTCAATGTTTGAATTCAGCAAGAAAAGGATGTTATTAGTGTTTTTAAAAAGAATAGATTCCTCCTGTGCTCTTTATAATAGTAAAACAACAATATCTGAGGGAATTCATTGTGCCTGACTTATCTGATATGAACACAGAATGAGACTGTAAATAAAGATTGATGTAGTTGCTGCGATGACACCCATAGGTTTCTAAAGAGTAGTTTTGAAGCTCAAAGTGGGCAGCTCCATTGTTGCTGTATTGCCAGTGCTTGTCACTGCCAAATTCCCAGCCGATCAAAAATGGGAGAACAGGAGGGGTGTGTGTGGAGCTGAGACTTTGGTGAATACCCGTTTGTGGCAAGCACATGCTCACTCACCTGTCACTCATAGAGGCATGCCCTAAATTATGCAGAACATTAAGCCTTAATAAAAGTTGTACCAGGTCGCAAACATGCTTATTTCTGCTTTAAAGTTGAACATTTTAACATGGCAGTCACTGATGACTTCTTTCATCACTGTTCAATCTGTTGAACTTTTGAACTTTTCAACAGATAAAACAAAAACGAATTTGACAGATCTAGGTTTTAATGCACCCTTGGTTTTGATCATATTAGGAAAAAGCATTGCACTACACTGAGCACAGGTTATTGATATCCCTGTAAATGTGAATCTCATCCAGTCTCAGTCAAATTCATTGATAACTATGACCATGACCTCACTTAACCAAAAATAGTGGTTTTATTTGCATAGAAAGCAGTGGATTGCTTCCAGTTTGTTTAATAGTGAAGACATGAGAGCTGTATGAGAACATGTGAAATGCTAAAGAAAACATAAAACTAAAAAACAATTCCAGAGGTTACAAGGCAATTATTATTAATAAGACACATTCATGGTACCAAGAAGAAACTAAATGAGAGAAGTCAGTGGAAGTTGGTGTGGGCTGTGAAAAACCACCATGCAAAACATCTAAAGAGCTTCAGGCCGACCTGGGGCAATCTGGAGTGGTGGTTTCAGTCCATACCATATACCACACACTAAACCAAGAAGGGCTCCAAAGGCCAAGGAGGGCTAATGTTTAAAGAAAAAACTTTAACAGACAAGCCTCTTACTGGAATGATATATGAGCAGATGAAACCAAAGTAGAGCTCTTTGGGAATACGTTGCAACAGTGTTTATAAGCAACAAAATGGAGCCCACAAGGAAAAGAGCAGCCTAGCTACAGTAAGACATGGTGGAGATTATACCATGTTGTGGGGCTGCGTTGCTGCCTCTGGTACTCAAGGCATTGGATGGATCAAATGCAATCTAAGCATCAGGCATTTTAGAGCTAAATGTGTTTCCCAGTGTCAGAAAGCCAGATTTGAGGCAAGGCCATAAATCTGACCAGACAACGACCTAAAGTTCACATCCAGGATGAAAAAACAATGGTTGATAAGAAAAGAATGGACAATTTTAAGATTTACAGCAATGAGTCCTGACTGAAATCCCAGTAAAAACCAAGCTGAAGTCTGCCATTGCAAACTTAAAAGATCTTGAACACATAGCAGTGAAAACAGCAGATAAGTGCAAGAAGCTATTAGAGGGTTAGAAGAAACATTTAGAGGCTGTCATTTATACCATAAGGTTATAAGGTTCTGCCAGTAATTATTCAATAGGTTAATCTTGGACATTATTTATATTATTTGTATTGTTTTAGTTATACATTGGCACTAATTAGCAGGTATCATTGTCTGCACCCAACTGGCTTGTTAGCTCGATGCCCAGCCGTGCTAATGATGCTAACAGGAGTATATGCATAGAATGAGGTCTTGACTCCACACGTCAGGGACACAGGCACTGCCAAGATGGCGACAGTGGGTCAGCGCACTCTGAACTTCAAAACTGCTCCTCAGGAACCTGTGGATGGATCAAGAGTTTATATGACACAATATTCTGTTTTTCATCGGAGTACTCTGGATGAATGCTTATCCAGTTGGTGCTGTCCGTGTTGTGTTTCTCTATGTAAATTGGCATGTGCAGTCTCCTGTCACTGGTACCAGGGGTGCCCATGCTCATTCATCATCCTGCCAATCACTCTGGTCGCTCGTCCCCCATCTAGACCTGTGCCTCTCGGTTGGTGACATGTTTCAAAAGTGCAGTCTGACTTACAGTCAGGGCAGCTGTGTTGTAAAGTGCGCAGCAGGCCACTGAGTGTCTCCGCTCTCTATTCACTTGCTGGTGGTAACTCATAGCTTAGTAAATTTAAATTGTCTAGGTGTATGGGTGTATGGCTCCCAACAATGCTCTGTTTTGTAATGGTATAAGGGTTGTCAAATTAGTATTGGCTTTTTTTTTTTTGTTAATTAGGCCAAGGAGGTGAATGTTAATTAGCATTTTACATAAAATCAGGAGAATCAGAATACTTTATTGATCCCAGGGGAAAGTTAGGCTGCATCACAGTTGCTCCCTCAAGATGAAACATAAAAAGATAATATATAAAAGAAAATATAAACATGCAATGTAAAAAATATGTCCTTATACTATGATATATGACAACTATATGTAAGAAAAAATAGAATGTAATATAAATATGAAATAGAAATAAATGAGGAAAATTTGGAAGACTGTGTACCACCTACTTGTAATGAGGTGATTATTAATATAATTAAATTAAACTAAAACTTAAATATCAATAAATATCATAACTTTGGGTTATGAATCAAATACTGAACCTGTTGACATCATATCATTACAATTAAAGACTTTGCTAAATGAAATCCACCTGGTTATTTATTCCCTTTTTCTTAGTTAGGTTGCAGCACCATGTTGCATAAAGCAATATATAACGTTTAAATGAATAATAAAAAAAAAAGTTTGCATGGAAACAAGAGCGTCTCTGATGAAGTATATGTTTATATTCTGCCCTTGACAGTTTAAGATGTAAATTTATCTTCAGTACACTGCAGTGATGTAGAGACTAATTATCACTGACGACTTCAGTTTAAGACCATTATGATTTTATTAACCAGTCAGTGCAGACAAACATAGTACATCTGAACTTCTGAGAAGTGAAGTAGGCAGACAGAACCTGAGCATCACCTATTCTGTTTCATATTTCATCTCTGTGCCCTACTCTCACTCTCTTGCATTCACACACAGCCACACACACATGCACGCACACACAAACACGCAGACAAACACAGACCCGCACACATACTCTTTACTCCACCATGACTGTCATCTAACATGCACTTTCTCAGCCATCTTTTATTCTCTATACTCACTGTCAAGAAGCCATGACATTGTCTAGTACAATGCACTTTAAATATGCATTACACTGGCGTCAAATTGAGTTCAAAGTGTGTTTGTGATTTCAGAGCTGCGGAGGAGAGTACAGGGCTTGAATAGACACAGTATGTGAGCAGCTATGAACTGACCAACAACCTTGAGTTTTAATGGATTACAAGGACTTCAAAGAAGTGAAGGCATGCGTGTCACGCAGTACCAGTTCCTGCTCACTTTTATTCTGGGATTAACAATAGATTCACTTTTTGTGCGAGTCGAGGCTTTTTGTTTTTCTTTTTGATCAGGTTCTCATGCAATCTACTGCACCTCTATGGCTACGAATAGCAAAGGAACAGGTGTCATGCTTGTCTGACAGCAGGTTAACTCAACTTGTGTTTGACATCTAATAAGCCCAGATTTAAATTAAAAGCCCATTAATGCCAACTAATCAGGCTTCCCTGTGCTCCCTGCACCAGCCCCCATCACACTTCCTCCATGAAGAATTATACTGGGCTGGGGGAGTTTGTCTTAGCTATAGTACACACTGTACAGTTCCATAGTTCAGTCCATTTAAAAAGTTTCAGGACTAGATGGAAGGAGGTTTAGACCTTTAGAGCTGTAATTGCTACTCTATCATAGCACATTGACTTCCTATCCTACAATGCAAGACATCGTTACTAAATCTACACCTCTTATTAACAAGAAATCTGTATCAGATTATCTTATTTGGATAAAGAAAAGATGTTAATGCTTGCAGAACGCATTGCAATCAGGTTGTTATCAGATTGGCCAGACTAATACTACCATCATGTTGAAACTATGCCTCTTCTCTTTATCTCAAGTGATGTTAGCAAAGAGACTACTTCTTCATCAAAGGAATATAAATCTTGTGCAACATCACTGCTTTGGTAGACTCCTGAGGATTTGCAATGCAAGACAATGTTCATGTCACCATTAGAGGTTAGCCTTGTTAGCAAGCTATAAAAAGTAGCCTAAGGATGCCTTCGTCAGTCTCCATCTTGGCTGTCATTTACTTGTTTCTTGCAAATTAAGTTTGATTAATTCATTGATTTTACTGACCTGTCTTATGACTAAGTTCTTGCATTGTCAACCATATTGTGAAAAAATAAGGCCAAGATCAGACAATCCTATAAAACTGGATTATGTCCAGTGAAGCTTTTTTAATTTTTACAAATCCTTGCATTGTACAACATCCTTTTTTTACACAACTGCCCTAACAGTGTTTGTCATTAGTAGGATTTGCTGCACACCCATCCACCAAAACAATCTCCAAACCTTTACATACTTACTAGATTAAAGGACTCACTACTTCCTGTACTGCCACTGAGCACTGGTTTGCACATATACTGTGAAGTGTGGAATCATTCAACATAAATGCAGTTTCTGGGGAGACTGGTTTGGCATGCAGTATTAGTATGTTGTAGCAACCCCTTGAGAGAATCCCCCCATCTATTTCCTCTATGTTTTGTTTTTTTTGATGACTTGTGCCATCATCTTTCTTATCTGTTATTGGGTGAAGAGAAGTCCATGAGCTGAAAAGTAGACTGGACATTTTGATAAGAGGTACCAAGGTTAATCACATGTGCACCAGAAGACCCTTCTTCTTAAGAGGCTTCAAAGTAATCCCTGACTTCTGTTGTTTACCAGAAAAACAACATTGGTCACGTGCATACCAAATGTTAAATGCAATGCAAACCAAATGTCTAATGGTTTGTTTCATTACCTTGTCTTGAACAGTTTTTGTTGTTGAATTTTTTGTTGTCTAAACTTAACCAGATGTTAAGCATGAGAGAAGAGATAGAGCCAGAAGCTACTGACAAATTAGTTATTTTGCCATTTCGGTAATTGCTGTAATTCTTGCTTCTGTTACATCTGAGCTTCAAGCACAATAGAGGTCACAAATTTAAAGCAACTGATACTAATATAAAGGATGTCTACTGTGCCACCCAATGAGCCACAGTTTGACTTGTTTTTGTGAGAATTAGAGAAACAGAACTGGTTAAGGACACTTCCATTCTTTTGTTTATGAGGTACTTTAATTAAAAAATATAAAAGATGTTATGTTGTTCATTTTCTCTGATGTTCATTATATCTCTGGCTGAGAATGCAAAAATCAAGTGCACCCCAGGACCTTGCTTCAGTTTATTCTCCATAAAATTTGGAGTCATAGCGAGGAAATATTTTTCTATGGGTTTCTCTCGGTGCAAGACAGAAATGACAAAGTGCCTCTGAACCTATTGCTTCGAAACACATCAGAGAAAAATAATGCTTTGTGGCACATCTAATTCATCAATGCACCACTACACACCCCTTTTTTTCCCAGCATCGATGGTGATGCATTTTTCCAGGCAGCCTCTGCAAGAATCAATCTGTGGAAGAGAAGAGGCTCTAAACATGTTCTGTTGACTGTCTTTCAGTTCAACCTATTAGCAGCAGTTAACTTCAAATGAATCACTGAAAATGTGTCTTTATAATTCAGCTTGTAGAGAACCTTTTCACCTAAAAGTCACTGTGTTTGACCCACATGACCACTGATTCTCCACAACAATACCCTTCCTCCTGTCTGCGATGAGAGCAGCTACCTCCCCTTAAACACATGACATGCCAGTAACCCTTTGGAGAGGTTTTAGAGCGTTTTGTGGAAATGAGCAGCCTGCTCTTGCTGTGCATCTTCCCATTGCTACATCAGCTCGCTGTTTTATACACACTTAAGCTAGGTGACAGGATCCTATTATTAAAATTAGTAGCAGTACTGATTGATTGTAATTAAAGTCTGAACCCATTATTAATGTGCATATGCTTTTGTCCAGCTCTCAGCTCCTGCCATCAGTCTGATTCCCACCATATAGATGCCCCCACTGGTAAATGTTATCCTGTTAGGGCCCTATTCCTTTCACTCTGGTCTTCTCAAAGTGGTTAAGGGAGAGGAATGAAATTAGCCCAGTCCAGCTCTGAGGAATTACATTGATATTGGTCAATTCTGCACTTCACAATGTGTATCCAGTGCCAGCATTCAGTGTCAATGCAGTAAGTATTGTGCGTTCCCTATGTATTAATGTAAAAAATAAGGATGGAGAGATACATCACAATGGTTTGGTTTGTGTCCCATCACAGATCTGTGATTAATGATCAAGGAATATTTTTTAACCATAACTCTAAACCATAAAGTGTTTTTGGTGCTCAACTTCAACTCTACCTTAAAAATAGTGTAGTAGTGCAATAATTTTCTGCACTATCATGATCCCATAACTGAGTTGCCAAGTGCAAAAAATGTGAATATTTTTTCATATTCACATTTTTATTTTCACCTTGGCATTGGACTTACACGTAAATCAGAGGTTTCCACAAACTTTTAATACTGACAACCTTCTCTGACAAATTGTGTCAAAATATGTTTGAGCAAAAAAATCATAATATGGTCAGCACAAAAATTAATTTATTACTATTACTATACAAAAAAAGTAATTCTATTCAGTGACGGGCTCAAACCTACCTTGTTCCCATTACAGTCAAAGGAAAAGTGTGTCCAAACTTTTGACTGACATTTCAGTCAGCATACAGTGCAGTCTCAGATATTTCAGTCTTTAAAATGTGACTTTGTTTGTCTGTTAGGTCTTTTTCTATGAAGCTGGTTGTTCATTGCAGCACTGACCTTCACTGCTGAGCAGCCGAGACTGAGAGAGGACCGGGTGTGCTGTAGTTAATAGCTTTTGTTCCAAAGCAAAGTTTGAGCAAGCAAGTCAGTTTTGAAAGCCAGAAATCCAGGATCTGGCAAAGGAACCGTGTAGTCAATGATACTAATGAACAAGACTCTTAAACCCTGCAGATGTAATATATTAATGTGCTTTTGGGGCATTAAAAATATTTCATAGCTACTAGATGTGTATATTTTTAAAATTGCAGCAGGTTTGTAAAGTGCTTTCTAAAGAGGAGGAAGGAGGAGAGGGAGCGCTGACGTACCTCATACACCAAATAAAAAGTACACTCAAATTGAAATCAGCTACAGAAAGATTTATAAAAGCATATGAAATCAAGAGATTTATACATTTATCTATCTAATTATCTATTTATCATGTCTTTCTAAAATTCCCTCTGTAATTTTATGACACACTTCAAGTGTAAGTCCCAAAAAATATAAATACTTCATAATTATAAATTGGTCCAACAGTGGAGTAAATGTACTTAGTTACTTTTCACCTCTGCCAATATCTTCATGTGCTTCAAAGACAAACAAATATATCAGTAAATGAACAGTAGACTAAATATGCTCTTTGGTCCTGAGCAGGCAGAGTTTTCTTATGGAGATCATATGTAATAACTCCAGATGAGAGCAGGTTTGCTGTCAAAGCACTCAAGAGAGAAAACATGTTTGACCCCCCTCTGTCTCTGTCTTCCGTGCTCTTTGAAGCTCAGAGTAGATTGAGTCAACATACATGTGTGTTTCAGGGTTGTGTTAAATTATAGGGCTCTCATGAGCATCAGCTGACACATCTCATCTCCCATGGCACTGCAGTGCAAGCGCACTTTCCTGCATGGAAACAGCTCTATCTGTTTAATTACCCTCCTCTGAGGCATCAACACATCTCAGCTGCCACCCCCACCACTCATGAATTAATGATGCGCATCTCTAGTTGTTATTAGTAAGCTGCATTGGGAAACAGACTGGTCGAAGTTAATTTGAGATTCAGCTAAAAAAAAAAAGAAAAAAAAAAGAGGTGGTTGTTGTTTTCCACAGTTGTGACTGTTTAAACAAAGAATATGCTACTGCACTTGTTTCAACAAGGTGTGCAACCCTTCAGGGACGTGCTTTGGATACAAGGCCAGCTGGCACCAGCAATGATCTTCTCTTGAAGACTGTCATGCTGGATATACAATACATGTACATGAAGAAAAGCTGAATTAATTAATAACAACTTGGAGGTGTTGTAGTTCAAATGTGGACCTGAGTGATTTGAGGATTATTTGTATGTCTGTGTGTGTGTATGTGTGTGTGTGTGTGTGGCTCAGTTTGAGTGTGAGCAATGACAGTGGCTATAATTAATGCAGCAGCAACCCATTTGCTCAGCCTCACTTGGTCAAGTCTAAATCTAAATTACTTGCCGCTCATGTTGCTGAACTGTCTGATATTCAAGTTCATCTTTAAGATTGTCGTCATTTTAAATCCTATTCATGACCAGCATTTTTTTCAGAAACAGTGATTCAGCAGATTTGCTTATTTCACTGACAGAGTCTGTCTTTCTGGTGCAGGGTTCAAATTCACCATGCACAAGGCAAAACCATGCATGCATTCATGTGATACAGAAAGCTAATGCTAGTGCATTCACACATTTAACATAGCAAAGGACATCATGCAACAATCTGTTAAATATTAGAGTGACCTGAAGAAATTAAATCTGAAACTTTAAAGGCCCTGAAAATGTACTTTCTCTATCAGTTCCTGACCCAGAATAATGAGATCATTAGCGTTAATTTCATACCACACTTGAGTTTGAGACCTGAGCACAGAAAAAAAGAAACAACAAAAATAAATAGTTTTTATTTTGTTTTATTATTAATCGCACAGATGCTAAATTTCAATATACATACAATATACAAGCAAGAGTATACGTATACAAGCATATACAATCATTAAAGTATATATTTGAATGTAATTATGCATTCAAATACTATAAATAATTAAAATTATTGATAAATGAATATTTTATGTACAAATACAAAGTACTTAACACAGTAGTTTTTAAGTTTTTAGGGATTTTCAAGAAGACAGTTGCAGGAACTGCACATCTACTTTCACAACCAGTTCCTGCAGTTAAGTTAGGTCTGTCCATTCCTTGTGTCAGTTCCTGTTTTATTTTGAAAGACTCACCTCTTGTCTCATTCCAGATCACCCACTTCCTGCCCTCTTATGTTTCCTGCCTGTTTGATTACCTGCTCCTCCCTTAATGGGTTTCACGTGTGTCTCATTATCTCCCCTCCCACTGAGTATATAGTCCATGTGTGTATTCAGCGCCAGTTCGTCTTGTTCTGATAGGTCAAGAGGTCCAGCATCTTTGTGAGTTTCTGGTCTAAGAGATTTGATCCACCTGTTTTTGGCATCTCGTTGCCCTTGCCTACTTTTGATTTCCTGGTGTTTCAATCACAGCCTGCCTGACTGTGTATCTTGGATTTAATAAATATTGCTGTTTTTGGAACCTACTGAGTCGTGCATCTGAGTCCTTTGTTCCAGAGCCGTAATATCTATATTTAAAGGAGCAGTTCTGATGTTGTTAAAGCTTTTACTTGCTATATTTTTTTTTCTTTGTATTTTTGTGTTTCTTGATGCTTTCAGCTGTTTTCATTGCTGTTATGATTTACCTGGACTTAACAGCTTGTTCACAGCACAAGCTTTATACCACATGAATACAAATTTACAGACAGGCACACCTGTCATTGTCTTGTTTACTATCACTTTGTTTTAATTTTAGAGTCCTGCATATTGTCCTGTTGAGATTAGACCCTAACCAGAATGTGAGAGCTACAATAGAAATCGCAGTTCGTCTGTCATCTTGATGTAGCACAGCACTTGTGAGAAAAGCTGTTGGCTGATGAAAAGGTGTGGGGTGATACATTTCCAAGGATTACCTGGCAACTCTCAATGCCAGCAGAGCTTATTCATTATAAATCTAGCACACTTTAATAAAGGCAAAATTACAGAGGAACGGTGACTTCAGATCAGCCTGAACATCGGTGTCAGCACACAGTTTTTCAAGTGACACCCAGACCTGTTTTCAGTACTGCGACACAGAGTTCACTGAAGTTTACTCTGTTCCTGCAGGTTTAAACTCCTCTCACTGTGGCTGCTGTGTCTCAAGAGGTGTCCAGTGCACTGTGATTACCTACACAAGAGCCCTTATATTCTGTAGCAGCAGAGTGCTGTTTAATGCGTGAAGGATGTTTTCCATTTGTGAGTGTGATATGATTAAAATTAGCAGCTGGACAACCTGTTGAAAAATAAAGATGTCATACCTGTTTATTACACCATGCTTGTGGCCCCAGTGTGCATTTACCCAATACGTGACATCTATGTAAATCTGATATATAGTTGTCTTTTTTTTTTCTCTTGAGATTTTTGGCTTTATCTGCAGGTATTAAAGGCAAAGGTGGAAACATTCCAGCTTCAAGTCTCTTTGTGGGCATTTCCCTCCCTTTATTTTGTTCAACTTACAAATATACAGTATATTTGTATTTATCCACATATTCCCCCCAGAGATACACAGGTCAAAACAGCGTTGATTATGTACCTTTAGTTATTTAAGCCATCTATCCCTTTACATAACATTAAACATCTGATAGGATCCATCTGTCCATCTGTCCATCCATCTGTTAAGTTTGTGTCTGAGTAAACTGAAGTGATATGGAATTTTTTTTAGTGCATTTAGTGCAAACAAATTACCCATACGAACATTGACAGTTGTCCCCTGAAGATCACAGGATGTAGGGGAAACTGTCATTGCAAAAATAAAAAAAAAGCTTAAATCTCTTCTCATTGGTAAATACATTTTTCGCCAAATAAGTCACTGCAGGTAAACATTGCTTTCTAAAAATAGATTTTGATACCAGTTAGACAGATTACAGTGACAGTAAAATTGTTATGAAAAGGCTAGAACTAGTCAAGGACCCCAGTGCAGGATCAGACTCAGAGATGCCAGCGACTGATTAAACCAAGGTTCTTTAATGTAAAGTTCAGGGAAGGAAGACTGTTGAATGGATCCAGAGAGCCCAGGGCAGGAGGTCCAGAGAAGCTGTCTGGGTGCTAAGACCAAGTGTGGAGGGGAGTAGACCGGAGACACAACACAGGTAGATGGCACAGGTAGCAGAGGCAGACAGAGGAGATCCAGGCAATGATAATAATAATAATAATAATAATAATAATGATAGACTATCAAACTATTAGACTAAAATAAATCATGAGACAGACTGGGCCCTTGTGTTACCATGAGCAGAGCAGCACTATCAGGTGGTGCATGGATGCTGAGCCGGGGTTCATATACAGACACTAGCGATCTTGATAGGAGCTCCAGCTGCACCACGCCTCTGCAGAGGAGGAACACACCCACACACAAGCAACACAGGGGAGGAGACACAAAGACGGGAGACTGGGGAACACAAAGAGACACAGAGAAACACTAGGAAAACTGGAGGTCACAGGGGGAATTGTGACAAAAACAGCTAAACATTGTAGATTTCAGCAAATGTTTTTTAATCAATAGCAAATAGTGTATTCAGGAACTATTTTTAGCTGTGAATGACACATTTGGGGCTATAGAGAGTATTTACAACAGCAGGATGGTGAAAGCGATGTGGGATTGATTCAAAACAAAGTATAATGTCTATGTTCATTGCAATGGAGGAACATATCACCCAATGAAATATCTTTAATAGTTTGGATCATTGATTTTTTTAAATAGGTTTTGGACAATAGACCAGCTCTGTGGTGGAGAGGAATAAATTATATCACAGAAAATGCTTGTTAGGATCAAGTCACTGCTGCTCTGGTCTTTACATCGTACACTCAATAATTTACACCAGCAATGCCAGACTATCAGGTTTTCTCAAGATCCCTTATTTCATATATTTGGAAAATAAATAGAGATTATAATCAATGAAGATAGATCAGCTACATCAACACTACTCATTATGTACTTATATCTCATAAACTAAAAATATAAAATGTGACCCAAAATCCAAATAGTGGTCATTTATTATTTGTTATTATTATGTTTTGCACTGACTAAAGTGACTCAAAGACATAGACATACATAGTTGGATAGCTTCAATAAACTATGATCCTTGTGTAAGCATTTAGGGGTCAGTCATATGAAATCAGCTTTGAACTGACTTGTCTCTACTACAGAGCTTCTAGTAAAGCTTGAGTGACTTGACATTTTTCCCCAATCAATCCTCCCTGATATCGTAGGAGAATTAGTGGGGAGGGAAAAGGCTAAATTCACTCATGCCTATCTTGAAGCTGTGTGCAAAACACATTACAATTCAAGGCTGAATTGGCAGCCTGTAGCCTTGATTACTTGCTCTTATTTAAAACACCCTGAAAAACCATACAAAAAGCTGCACTTGAATATTAAAACATGGCGACTTTCCATTTTTCCAGGTTATAAGAGGATAGACATTAGTGTCTTGCTGTCCAGGTTGTCTTTGTGCATCCGTTTGGGTCACTTCAATATCTTCTTACATCTTTATTTAAGTTTTACTTTAATCCAAGTACAGAGAACATTCACAATGTCACATTCAAATGTGTGAAAGTTAACAAACATGATCTTTATCCAGCAAAGTCTCCAGATGCAGATCGTCTCGGGACAGACCCTTCATGTGAAATGATGGGTACATAAAAGTAAAGGTCAGAGCTAATATCCTGCCACAGATTTTAAACTGCTCTTTTGCTTGTCATTATAATGAAATTCACCTAAGTTAACTCCCCACTGTCGACTTCTGAGGGGGAAAAAAAAATCCTATTGATCGTGAGAGTTGGGGGGATTCTCCCAAGCGTTTTCACAGCACATTTCACTGCATCAGCCCTGCCTCAGGGCATCACAGTGAAAGCAGCAGACTAGTGTTGCTCTTGAGAAGCAAGGTGGAGGAACTTGATACAGGTGAAGTGAATATAATGACTTAGCTTTTGACATACCAGGGAGACTAGAGCACTTCAGGGCTCGGTAACAGCATCCTGATGCCTTGATCCCTTGTTACAGACTATTGATCTGATGTGTGAGCTTCTGTATTATAAGGGCATAGAGTTTAAAAGATGCCAAAACACAAGGTTAGTTTTCCAGTGTCTCATTTTCTCCCCACTGAAGCATCATAACAGTTCTGCTTATGTTACATACTGCCAATTCCTACTTTATTTTACTGCACTGGGAAAAGTGTATTGCTTAATTGTATCATCTCTATGTTTGTAATAACAGTAGTACAGGTAGTCACAGTTGTATCAGTAGCAGTTTTAGTAGCAGCAGTAGTGAAGACTAGTGTTTTAGTGCTGGACAGGTTGGTGGTATAGTACCAGTCTCTCATGCAAGAGATATATTTTCCATACAGGGATCTGCTACAGTGATAGTTGCACCATCTTCTTCTTCAGTGTCAGACTTCTTCTTCCTCCTCCATAGACTTACAGCAGCTACAGTGAGAGCCTCTTTTAGCTATGGGGAAAGTCCCCGTGCATCTCATGGAACCACATCATTCCCCACCTGTCCACCAAACGCCTGACCCCCCTCCTCCTCCATGCACACCTGTCCCTCAAATCCTTCAGCATGTAAACACAAGCCACGTCCAGACTCACAGTTGTCAGATTGTCTATATGCTTTGCTGACAGTGTTCCAGCTATGCCTGCTTGCCTGTATACCCGCCTGATCTCTGTTGCTATATTTTGACGTGCTGAAAGTTTGTGACTCGTCTTCCTGCTTCTTCCCTGGTTCTCTGTTATATCAGGGTTCTGTCCCGCTCCAAACTGGATTTGGGAAAGTGTGCATGAGATAAATCAGTTATAACTCATCCACATATAAATTGTAAAGGTGATATATATATATATATATGTATATAGCCAAAATCTACAAATATATATATATATAGTAAAGATGAAATATAAGGTCTTACTCATATTAATATGAAATATATATATAGATACTTATGACAAAACATATCAGCTGGAAACATTAAAAAGTCAGTCTGAGATAGATGCTAATCAGCTAGATAGCACAATCTGAAAAAAATCTACCAGCACTTGTCATTTCACAATACACAGTTTTGAGTGACTGTCCCATTTTACCTTAAGCCAAGGTGGAACATTTTTCTAAAGTAAAACCAGCAGATTTCTGGGCTTCCAGATAAAGAAATATGCTATTGTGTACTACTTTTTCATACACAGACATTTTTGATGATAAAGAGAACGCTCCATGGTAGTCCAGAATTAGCCATCAATTTAACTGCAAGCACATGCACATCCATGTGTCATAACATATATACATGCACACACAATGTGGGTATTTGTGCATGTAAACTTTTTGTCAAGAATTTATTGATTTTAATTCTTCATGAATTTTAGGACAAATCAATCTTCTCTCTCCAACCCTTTTTCCCAAATGTCCCTTTTTTGTTCTAATCAAGTCCACAAAGTGACAAAGTGACAGTCAAGGATCTCATTCAAATATCAACGAGACAGACAGGCAAATCCTGCAAAACATCATATGGAGACAAAAGTGACTCCAAAGCCACAAAGGACTGTATCTCCTATGTGAAGTGTGGTTCTGCAAACTGATGCGGATGATATAAGCTGTGTTTGCAGAGAGTGTTCAGGACAGTAGATTTTGGCTGATAGTTTATAGGTTGCTTTCAAATGGGGTGATATGAAATTTGGCTGACTTTAAATCCTTTACAAGCTTAAACTAGTCTATAATTTTCAATTTCTTATAATGCTATTTTTAAGTTTTAAGTCTGCCACTGAATATGGGTTATTGCAGGAGGTGGTGATGTGGTTACTTTACGAGAGCTCACAAGAGGCTTCAGCAAGTCACATTAGTAAAGTGATGGGACTGGCTGGGGCTAGCTTGTTAGCATGCTAACATTAGCAGAAGGAAAAGGAGTGATAGAAACAGGAGTTAAAATTTGTGTTGCTTTCCACTGCTGGGGACAGCTCTTGTTTAGAAAAAGGTAAAGTTTGATGCTTCATTTTTTTGTTTCTTAATTTCTCACAGCTCTGAATGGTCATGCTAGCCATGTAGCAATAGCAAAACTTAGGCTATGAATCATTCCTCTGAAATTCCTGAAATAGTTTATTTATTTGGCAAAACATTTTCTTTATAGAAAAACGGAAGCAATCCAAAGTACGCATTTACATAACATTAACTTAATTTTTCAAATTTTCTGACTTCACATGATACATAATGTTAATATACAGTATATATCAACTTTACAACATGTTGTGTAATAGTAGGAGTGGATGTGATTGTATAATGTTAGAAGTAATCTCTAGTGATAGCAGTGACATTTTTAATCCCAGGAAAGCCACAATTAGCTTCCCACCACTCAAGCAGAGCATCATGGTGGATTTCTGCACAGTCTGAAGCCATAACAGAGTATGTTAACTGAGACGGTAAAAGCAGGGCATTATAACAATTGAGGAGAGATGATATGAAATATAGCTCAAATATAAATAAGTCTCTTCATATTTTTAAAGGAAAAACCAGAGTAATCACTGTGATGGTAAATCCAAGTCTGATGATAAATCCAAGTCTGAAATAGAATACTGTAGAGTCATCTTTATTAATGGATTTAAACGGTTTAAAAACAATTATATTTTTCTAGAGATGTCTGTAGAGCAAATAATAGGATTCTCAGTTTTATCTCTTGACATTAGCCAGACAGTCATTTACTACTGGCAACTTACAGCTTCAAGTTGGCAATGAGTTCTGCTGGCATGGCAGTTAAAGGAAGCGTTTGCTGACAAATACTAGGAGCCAAAGGTTAAATAAAACAGTTTTGGCCCTAGAACAGAGCCGGAAGACTCATAATCACCAATGGAGATTAAACATTTTCTGTTTGATGGGTAGAACAAGAACAAGCCCTTGAAATACAAACCTTATTCCCCAGTCTATCAATTACAATAACATAATTAATCACATCCGACAGTGGGCTGAGGTCAAGCAGGGCTAACACAGAGTTCTTACAAGAGTATGTATGTATCCTTATATAACCCAGAGAATAGTACTTTCACTGTGGTTCCACACAGAAGACATATCAACCATTTCACATAAAACAAAATGCCCTATTTACATTTGTCATTTGTCTGGTGTCTGGTATCCAGACGAATTCGAGACACTTTAATTTGCACTTAGCCACGGATGCATCTTTGTTGTGCAACTGTACATGCAGGGTTCGCTCTACTTCAGTCCACTGGATGGTGGTAGGGACCTGAAACCGTACTACACAGCACAGTAGTTTAGTTGCAACAGTAAAAGCTCAGCTAGCTACAACTATCTAAATAACATGTTTTGTCATCTCAGGCTGTCACTCACGCTGCTCCCTCACCCACAAAGATCCAGGATCAGATAAATTCTTCAGTTGGATTGTATATGTTGCAATCACTGGAGCCATTATTCCTTGTTCCATTGATGCAGAGAGAATTACGACTAATTTGTGTGACTTTAGCTTTCATCATCACAGGGCAGGCACCATCAGTGACTATACAATAGAATAGTGCTTACTAATGTAGTTTCACCAGGAAGCTTTTGTATGTGTCTTGGAGAGGCCAATGCATTTATGTCATTTCAACATCTGGGCATGAATACAGTTAAATTTCAATCCGACTTGAATGTTTCTTGGGTCCTTTTTTTTGTTATTCAATCTGCTTGAGACAGATGGAGCGAATGATCGTAAATGGGGTCACAGAGTCTGAACATGTGGCATGAAACATTCAGTAGTGCAGAGCAAGTCATAGCCAACTACTAGTAAATCACGTATAAAAGGGAGCTAGTGAGTGTCTAGGCAACTCCTGGTTTCTTGGTGTAATTGATGGAAAGTGTCTTAACACGTCAGCTCAGAAGCCTCACAAGATGATGATTGCACAGTTTGTAATTTAATGATCCAAGCAGCTGGAACACCTGTCACCAGGCGGTGATTACAAAGTGATCAACAAAAGTGAATAAAAAACCTGGAGAGGTAAGTTTAGAAAAATTTAATCTGAGTCCAGATGATCTGATTGTTGATTGTTGCCTGAATGGAGCAATAATATGCACAGCTGGGTGAAATCATTAGCAGAGCCATTGTGGGAAAGAGTGCACTGTTTGCTATCAAACTGACAAAAAGGAGACAATTCTGTGATCATTAAAGATGTGAGAGCACACAGTGTGCTTATGATGTGTAATGACTGCTATAAAAAAAGGAATAAAATGACAATTCACCAGTGATCAAAGAGAGAAATGGCTTCTCGCCTTATGAGTGTTTAGAAGAACCACGAATTTGGCATGGTTTTTAATTTAAATGGAGTGCTAAAAATAAAGGTTCAGCTCAAACTCAGGTTTTTAAAATACATACAGGGTACAGTAATAGGTGACAAAACGTATGTTTAGGGAAATGGTCTTAACAACCTTTATGAAATTAAAAAGGAAAAAAGAGAGCACAACCACACATTATAATACAGACTTATGGTGCCATACTGTAAATAGAGGGTAAAATAACAACTACTACCAACTGACAACTGACTCAAATGAAATAGAAAACAGATGTTTTAAAGCAATGATGTTAATTAAGTAAATTAGCAAGGGTAGTTAAAGGTAACCATTTCATCCTCACATGGCAAGCAAGTTAAATTAAGCTTAGATATGCTTTTATTTCCATCAGTGTTCATTGCAGAAGTTGGGTATTTGATGAATGTGATACAATTCGAAACTTATGCATATTTCCTGTTCTTGATCATGCTGTAGTGCTCACCAATTTTCTCCCTTTTTAACACAATAGTTTGTCTCTCCTGTGTTTTCTGCGTTCTGCCCGAAGCAGGATTTTAGTTTTGCAATTCAGGAAGAAAGGGAGTGCGTGTGGAGAATTTCAGTTGTCTCTGTTTCCCTCTTTTTCACTGTGGGTTTCCAACTGTTGTTAGTGGCTTTAATGTTAACACTGCCATAGCGGGAATGACCTCTTAATCTCAAATTAGAAACTATATTGTGCTGCCATTTTCAAGTTTTATTCTCCATTCTGCAGTAGTATGCAAAAAATAATTGAAATCTAAATCTTTGCATTATTCAGTATTCAACAGCATAAGACAACACTTGTCTTATTGAACAATGCTGTTGCGGCTGCCCGCACCTTAGAGTACACAGTCTGATCATCACCATTTCTTCTTTACTCCCTCTCTCCTTCCACCAAACACTTTTTGTCCCTGGCTGATTTTACCAGCAGCCTTAAGAATATTGTCCCCTTCACAACAAAATCAGCAAACTGTTTCTTGCTGCTTTTAAACCCCTTTGGTCAAATAGCTCTCATATGGCACTGCAAGGTCCCATCTCAATCTACTCTTTTCTGTGTTGGGTCCCTGGAAGGTTAAAACTCAATGCAACACTGGCCAAAAATACTATCCTCATAAAATCTGATGTCCACTGCAATCTCTGGCTCTATCCCCTTTCGTGTCAGTCAGATCACCCAGGTGAAATCATGTGTCATTCCAACCCTGTCCCCAAAAAATGACACTTTCATACTTATAATCTGTTTTGCCACATACATTTTGCAGAAAATGCAGACAAATAGTTTTATGTTCATTTTTAATGTTTTGGCGTGTGAAGAAAGGGCCGTGTTTTCATACTGCAAAGATATTTTAGTTTATTTTTTAGTATTTGTTCATACAATGTGTGTGTAGTTAAGTTTAGGCAACCACTGAAAGGTAATGGTTGTAGTTATATCTAATGAAATACATCATATTTAATTCCTTCCGCTTCCCTTTTTGACCAAGATCTTTCTCTAACCTTAGCCAAATGATGTGAGGTGCTAAATACAACCATACAACCCCTTAATCAGTCTTACATATTCCTTAATTAAAAACATGTCTTCCTTATAATGGTAAAAATGTAATTGGGTTGGCTTTGCATTTCTCCCACAGTGTATTTGCTGTTGCATATTAGTGGTATGTAGGTGTAGTATCTAGGAGACAGGGTTTGTAATTCAGTCAGTAGCTGCTACTAATCTTGCTATTGGCTTTAAGATGACGAGCATTATTATACAACTATAAATTCTATAAATTCTAGATTATGATAAACCAAGAATGACCTCACACACCCCACTACTGGTGTATTCACCACCATGATAAGTATTCTTGATATGGCCTCTAAAACACCAGAGGTAATGGTGAAGTGCACAGCAAGACAGGAAGATCCTTAAGGTTCTTTCATTAGTGGCCTAATTTCTTAGGAAAGGGGCCTATTATAGAAAAAACGGCTTTAATTAGGATGACAGCAATCTGACCAACGGCTAAAAACAGGCACCCTGCTGTCCCGCAGACTGCAGAACAACAGAATAGCAGATCTGATTTCACTCCAGTCTAGATAATATTTTTTCATTAAAGTTGTCCAACTGGGCCTGCTTTGTTCTGTGCCACATTATTTGGAAATGTAAAACTCATATGTGTTATAAAGGGCATAGAGGTGTTGCTGTGACCCTCCTCTGCTGTTTAGCAGAGGTTTCTTCTTTCACAAACAACCACCATTGTAAGATGTACAAATTTGGGCTCTCTAAAACTGCAGCCATGAAATCTCTGTCAACACTTCAGCACACCCACTGGCACTGATAGTGAGGAATGGGAGTATCACCTGGAGAGGGGACATCATAGTAAGAAGTGTGCTCCACTTTTGGCACCCTCTGAACAGATGGCATCAATTAGGTTGTCATCCACTAAGGAAATGAGGATGTATCCCAAAAGGAAAAATACTGAAGATGGTTCTGCCTGCCATTAAAATGGATCCAGCTGGCTAAACAACAAAAGATCTTCTCCTTCATACCAAAAGTAAAGTGGATAATTTTATGACTTTGCTTTATATTACCTGAATGAATGGGATCACTCTGTATAGACAAGACTCTGGTGCATTAACTGAACCTTGGCTTAATGGTAACTAATGCATCTCATTAACAAGTGGTGGTGTTATGTGCCAAGCAATGTCCAGGCTTGGCATGAGTATATGTTTATGCATTATAAGTCAGCTTCCCTATATTCAAAATACTAACATGGTCTGTACAAAGACAAAGCAGGCCGGCACTCTATCTTTGCTTTCCCTGGCTACTCACATTAGATTTTAAATTTATTTAAAATAAAACCTGATGATGCACTATTTTCTACTTTTCCTTTGTCTCTCTAAATCTGTTGATTTTACTCAGCACTTTGCCTCTCTCTGTCACTGTCAACTCTAAATCTTGCCTGAAAACCATATATACTTTTTCTTTGGCTTATCTGAGGTCAGGTCTCAGCAGCAGCAGGTTAAGTAAAGTAGTGCAGATGTTCCTCTCCTCTGCAACACTGCCCTGTTCCTCTTGGGAGACCCTGGTGCATTTCAAGACCATATGAGATATATAGTCTCACCAGCATGTTCTGGGTCTTCCCCGGGGCCTCCCACCAATTGGACATGCCTGGAGAACTTCTAATGGGAGGCACCCAAGAAGCAGCCTGATCAGATGCCTCAATTGACTACTATCGATTCAAAGCTCCCTCAACACCAAACAATGCTTGCTGTTGACAATGCACTTACCCAGTTGTCAAATTTGAAGCACCTCCTTTATCCCATTTTATAGCAGAAAACCATGGCATTGCAGTTGCTGACTTTCATTCCTGCTACTTCACATTCAAGCTGCAAATTCTCCCATCTTATGCTGCAGGTTACGTTCTGATGAAGCAGAGCAGACCACGCCATCTGAGTAAGGCAGTGCCATGAGATTCTGTCCATAAAAATCATGAATAGGATCATAACAAGGGACAACCCTGGCAGAAGCTGACAACAACTGGCAACACAACACAACTCTCACTCTGAGTATATATATGGGCCAGATGGCCCAAAATAATGTCCCCAGTACCCCATATTCCCTCAGTATCCCCCACATGGACCATGGTCATGAGCCATTGCCATGTCCACAAAACCAGAGAGATGGTTTCCCAGAACTTCCTTGGTGCCAAATAAAAGTCTTCTCCATAGCCTCACTGATCTCCTCCCACATCCAGGTATTTGCATCCTGTGCATTTGCTCCTTCAGGTCAACCACAACCAAACTTCAGCTTGATAGCCTCCGTTAGCACTGATCTCCACCAGTGGGTGGAGAACTATAGAGTCCCCAGATGGTGCATATGTGTAAACCATCTTTACTTTTCTTTCAATGCGACACTTTATCAGTTTGACTAAGAAGTTACAGTCAAATTCGTTCATAGGAAGTCAACAACTTAAATGATGACCTCAATTTTCTAAAATCTGAGCCACTGATCTGTCCCTCTGTGTAAAGCATGCTGTTTATTCACTTAAGATCCCATGTATAATTGTCTCAGTGAGAGTCATCTAATGACTGCTGTGAATATTGCTGCTGACAGCTGCTAAAAGACTATGCAACAACAATAACAACAGTAATGTTAATGGGAGAGAACTGAGGATGCAATAGGCTTGCAACCCATGAGCGCTGTATTCAAGGCCAGTTCGACATGCTGCTCACATCCCACAATTTAAAGAAACACAATTTAAAGTCATAAACATAGAATTTGTGATCATAGCCAAGTTTAAGGATCACGTACAAATGGCCCAAATATACCCATATACCAGATACATGGCTTGACCTCAGCGGTGGAGGGAAAGTTCGGCCATTAAGGTCGCTGCAAAATAACAACTCTAAAGGGCCTGGAAAAACCAACACTAAGGAAAAAGAGGTGCTTAACAAAGGTAAAAAATGGACCTCATATTGATCAGCACTTCTTAAAAAGTCAAAGATACAAGGGGAGGGTCAAGAGTTCAGGCAGCAAAAGAAGGAAAAGACCAGCAGGCAGAAACATCCAAAGTAAAATGGCCTAGGGCTACTGACAAACGGGAATGGTGAAACAGGCTTGAAAATGGCACTAGGCTGGCTAAAAGGAAGAGGTGAGAGCAGAAGAGATAAGATGGAGCAAGCTGGAGGATGTCATATAGTTTGTGGCTCAGGAGAAAAAAGGTTTGGAGTTCATAAAAACTAAGAGGTGGCATCAGAACCAAAGTGGTATAAGCGACAGGAAACAGGTGTAGTGAGTAAGAGAGACAGCTCAAAAACGCAATGGAGAAATGTATCAGACGGGAAGATCAGACAGATCAGAACTGAAGTGTCAATATACTGCGACTAAACAAAGAATCATTTGATAGAACTGACTAGAGAGAGTCTTTGAGGGAAATGAAAAAAATCAAAGGACAAAGAAAAAAGGATGACATGACAGTATTTTATAAGCACCCCTTCAAATATGTAGAGCTACTCTTAAAAGGATAAGGCTGGTGTTATTTTTTTCTTTTTATTATTAACAGCAATTTCCCTGAAGATACTAAAAACAACAATGAATTTCTCCTTCCAAAAACAATTTGAAAGCCACAGCTTGATTTTGTTTACGCTTCAGAGCTTATTCCAGAAACTTTTAAAATGTTGTTGCGTTTGGGGGACAACGTGCTCAACACAATCAGTGCGACTTCTTTTGGTCAGTCCATCAAAACAAAGAGATGTAGACACAGAACTGCATGGGCTAAAGTAACCCGTGACATCTGCCTTGTCAAGCTATACTCTACAGAGACTGAAAAGCAAATCACATCTACTCACAAGCTGTTTCAGGATAAAGGCAGGGGGTATGTGGTTGAAACAAACCAGCTCAAATGGCATGTTGTCTGACCACATCTGCAGGCAAAAGTGTCAGGATGGAGATTTGTACAATTAGACATAATGCTATTATTCATTCTGGGCTCTGGAGGAGGTTTGATTCCCAATTCCTCCTGTGTGTATTTCGAAGTCACCTTTGTGTAAGTTGCATACTGTATATGAATGTATGGTAGATAAGCACTACAAGAAGGAAAAATGCTCCTTCCATTATAAAGCATTTTGAGGATTCGATAAGACTATAAAAGCGCTGTGTAAGTGCAGTCCATTTTCTTTGGTACAGATGCATAAAGTCTTTGAAAATTGTTTGTGTAAAAAAAAAAAAAAAAAAAAAAAAATCATATTTACTTGGTAAGCTTCAGAAGCAGTTTGTCACAATTTACAATTTTTCACTTTTGTATGAGTCCTAGTTTCCCTGAAACCAGGTATTGAGAGCAAAATGTCCACTATAAAAGTAAGCACTAGGAATACATGGCTGGAAGAAATGTGGCCTCTTCTTATTTTATGTATTTATTTTTCACATTTGTCATCATTGGCTAAGTGGAGTGTTACTCACCACTGATGGTTAATAGCTATCTTGAAATTGGATATTCCTGTGTCTGATATAAATATTATTAATCTGCTCTCTTGTTTGTGTTTGAAGTTGTACATATATGTTGAATATGGAGTAAAAGATCTGATGGATGGTATCATTCCCAACCTGTTTATGTAGAGTTACACATATGGTGTGTATTCAAAAGATTTTTGGACCCACATTTTACTTGTGTTACAAATGTGTCTGATTTTCTATTTTAATTTTGAATTCATTGTTTAGATTTTTACATTGTTTATTTGTTTATTTGCTAAAGGATTCAATTACCTCATTCCTTCCTTATGAGCGATCTCTATTCTCTATATAGATAGTCATTCAAAACAGAGCTAACCACTGCTATAACAGCACTTGTGGTAAATAATTCTTTTTGATTAACATCCCACCATAACATAGTGTGTAGATAAATGGAAAAGTATCCTGGTGGCTCATACAATCAAGCAAAAAATACAGTCAAGACAGAGGCACCTTGTTTTAGCACCTTGTTTCAGCTTGGCAGAGGAAACCAGTCTGCCACCCTTGAGCTGCCACTCTGCCACTCTACCACTCTGTTACAGCTTGTCTGCCAAGTCTCCACCACTCTATCACTGCCTCGCTGACACCCTTTGTCTCATCCTCTCTTACGTTTCTGCCACTGCTGGAGCACCATGAAGTAGTTGTTGTTTTTTTTTTCCTTTTTGCAACTATTCCTACCCTTGAAAAGTCCAGAGAAAAGCAAACATCTAATCTGTGTGTAATATTTTCACATTAACACGAACACAGATAATTGTGCATGGTGCAGCTACTCTGGTGTTCCTGAATATCAAATGACATAGATGTGTGCTGCAACTATAACAAAGTACATTTGGCAATGGAGTGTGGTTAAGATGGTTCCATTATCAGAGGCTGCACTCTGACTTTATCATATGAAGAGTTGTACCACTTCTCATATTAATTTATGTGTTCTCAGGGTTCTGGATTTTACAAAAGGCTTTTCTGTTCCAACTTACTGTTATTTTAATACTCAAGCAGTCCACAACTACAATTTCAGTCTCACGCAACAGCTTTTAGTTTTTGGCGACACTAAGGCATTTAAGAATGGCACATCCTAATCAAATAGCTTTTCAATAAAAAAAAAGAAAAGAAAAAAGAAAAAAAGAAGAGTTAAGTGGTCTGAATAGTGATAAAAGACAAGTAAAAAGAGGCAAATATACCACAGTCAAGTCTGATACAGACTTGTGCTACAGTCTGACTGCTGTCGGGACAGAGAACCTGTCACAGCACTTCTTTTTAAGTCTTGGACACACTGATTTCTCCTTTGACACACTGTAGTGGCTTGCACACCGTCAACCTGTCTGTTGGCTTGGGTTACTGCTATAAATATATTGTAGGCAACACATGTGGCCTTAAATGTAAACACATGCAATTACTAAAAAATATATATTTGTGTTTGTTCATGTTTATGCAATATTCAGCTATAGTCTGGTCATTGAAGCTATAGTGAAAGATGTCAGTTGTATGTAATTTGTTGCTGGTATGTTGTCAGTTTGACATCAGCAGATCTTTTCCTGTCAATTTTTGCTGGGAACTGCATCTATCGTGCATGAAAAATATGAAAAAACTCCCGCAGTACTGAGGTGAGAGCCACATGCCTCACACAGGCTGTCTGGCTGCTCTTACCTGTCAACATGGGCACTAAAATGAAAAGAAAGACGTTTTGCGACTGCCATGAGCACAAAACTTAACGTGTGTCCAGGGTGTTGTGTAAGTGTGTGGGAGTCTGTTGTTGTAGGAGCTGGTTAAGACCCCTGCAGCCTCATGCAGGGGATGAGAGGCGCTTTCTCATGGCTCTTTTAAACAAAGATCCTCTGCTGTTGGCTTATTATAAGAACAACAGTGTCTCATTCTGTGTTTGTACATTTTCTACAGAGCAGTGAGGTGGAGTAAAGGCACAACATTCTTGCTTTGAGCAGTTTGTGTAAAAGGAGCTCAGGATTGATGACAGCTTCACTAAGATCCTCCTCTCACCCACCTCATCTGTCAAAGGACAGTCCAGGACAGAGTTAGCCCTCTTAACCAGTTTATTCTTTCTGTGTCCACCTCCCCAGCAGACCACTGTGTAAGAGGTTGCTGACGCCACCAAAGTGCCATAAAATATTCTGTGCGCTGCACACTCCAAAGCCAGGTATTTGCACGCTCCCACCATTAAAATACACAATTATTGGATCAGTTTAGGGCATCTTCCTGCAGAAGTCTATGGTGACATTGTGTTCTAGGTACTAGCAAAATAAAAAAAAATTTAAAAACCCTCACTGTTGTCCCTGGGATCTGAAGATGTCATCTAACAACATGATTGTGCCTTGTGCCTTTAACACCATTAAACCAAGTGGATGATGGAGTGCATCAAGGTAATTCTTAGATTCTTAGTACCAAGAATGTACTAGGCTGTTTGACCACTACTGAATGTCCTGCCTGTCCCTCTCCTGCCATTTTGGCATAGTTAAGTTCAAGGTGACTTACTAATTCCAAACAGGTGCAGTCAAGATTAAAAAATGAGAAACCCTTCAGGGTGCTTGATGAATATGCTGTTTTACTGGCACAAACCGCCATTAAACATCATCACGAAAATGGTGTAAAAATGGACAGCCCAGTAAACTACCTTGTTTGAAGCTGCCAACAAGAGACGTGACAATTGTTTTCCCATGAGAGAAGATGTGACATTGCTGTACTATCCTTTGCCTCAAACTTGCTGTCAAAGCATTCGGTTCAGTTCAGTCGGTTTGAACTTTGAGCTTGTTTGCAGCTCACAATTCAATGTGTGACCACTAAGCTTGTAACATCACATCTGAGGGAGCAAGGGGAAATGTAATAGTTCAATGGCAGCGCTTGCCACAAGCTTGTTTGAAAGAAGAAAAAAAAAAACATCATGCTTGAAGCAATATCACTCTTAACAAAGGACTGCAGATCCAACTAGTTAAAGATTGTGAAGTGTTTGCAGAACCTTCATTGCTGAAGACAATCAAAATATTTTTCCAAAACTCCATGAATAGCAACTGTATGACTAACTGACATTTCCCTGCATGTTTGTTTTCAGCAAAACAAAAAACTACTGCTGCAGTCAATTAATGAAACATTTTAGAAGATGTCACTTTGTTTTCGAGACATAGGAGGGACTAGAACAGACTAATTACACTTTTGGGGATCTGATTAATTTCAACAAAATAAAATGGGGGTTTGTAAGCAGGCAGATTACACTTGCAATCATAGTGAAAGAGGACAAGATCTTGTGTGTTATGGAGTAACATTGTTTTTGCTGATAGGTGGTAGCTCAAGGAAAAAAATGTTTGATTCTAATTATGCTTGATGTGGTTTGATGATGAGACATCCAGCATCAACCAGAGTCTGAGTGCATTTCCTCACTATCCTGCTCAACCTGCAAACCCCCAACTGCACTATCGCGACTCAGCCTCGTGTGGAGGCTGTCAGCACCCTAATGACAGAATAATGACAAGATGGTGACAAAGGTCAAACACTGTGGTGGAAGAAAAGACAGAGTGGTGGGAGCATGACGGAGTGGTAAATGTGACATGTTTGTGGTTTACAAATAATAAAAGGGAAGCGGGGCCACATCAGTGAATTGGTTCATAGGCTGTTTGGCCATGAATGACAAAGAGCTTCAAACTCACATTTCGCACAGTTGGTTGCTGCTAGGAGACAACTGTCAGTGTGCTGTGACTGGTGCACTGTCACATTAGAGCAGAAAACCTATTATTATGGCTGCTGCTATGTATTTGATAGGGTGCTATCAGCTCGCTATTCCTTTTTTAGATGAACTGCTAGGTGCCTGCTATCTGGGACTTTTCTTGGGTGTAGATTATGGTGAGTCTGACTAAAATTGGCTCCTGGAAGGTATCAGGTCACTAGTCTTTACTGTGTCCATGAAATAAAATCCATGCCTAAATTTTCCAACTGAATTCCCACTAATGGATATTTTAATATTTCGATAACCTTAGGGGATTGTTCTAGAGGTTAATATTATTTTGCAATTAAAGCATCAATCCTCATTTAGTAACTGTATTCAGCTGTATATCTCTCAATGATTGAACTTCAGCTGGACTACAAAACAACTGCTTAACACTGAATAATGTGTTCTCATCCATGTGTTTAAACACGCTTTGGGACACTTTTGTGGGACTTGACCTCTTGATCAACCCAACAAATCATCCATGCAATTTTTGTTAAATGTGACACACCTAAAGTCAGGTACAGTGAAATTAAAGTGTTGAAAACACCACACGAACCTACACTCAAAGATGAATTTGATCACATTTTTACTCTTTAAATAAAGTGGAATTTCACGGCACAGCAAAAGCAAACATAGAGCAGCTGAACTTTACTCATCCCTCACAGCAAACAACCATGAAAAAAAAGGTGTTGAATAAATTTATTCTGACAGTCAAACCAAGTTCAGGTTTCAGTTCAGCTGCTTTTCCTTTTCTAGCTTGCCAAATTCACATGTACATTTACCCAAAAATCCTTAGACCCATGAAATACTTCAACCACAGGAGGTAATCGCAGATTACAGCTACTTGGTAGAAAATTTTCACTAACTTGGCTCATGTGGCACAGACAGTAGTCATCCTTTTTCTTTCAGGATGGAAGGTTTCTCTGGAATTAATTTTTTCTGCAGATTTACAGCTAAACCTGACATTAATGTTAAAATCTTTTCAGCTTAGACTGTTACACAACAATTACAGATATAATCAAAAAATGACAGAAAGCTTTGGTGAGAATAAACTTAAAACTTTGTATATAACTTTTTCCTCATGCTTAAATCTAGGCAATATAATTCTTATTGACTTGGGCAGATTTATTTAAATATCCAGCAAATACAATGGATTAATAGAAGATGAAAACATTCAGGTTCTCTATTCTAATATCATATTGTAGTGATATCAGTAGTGATCTTTTCACATGACAGAAAAACCTAATTATATTAATTTAGGGTTCCAACATATTTATATCCAGTTCCTGGCTCAGTGTACCAGAAACAGTAGAAATCATAATTTTACTATGACAATCTGAGGCAGTAGTATTGTTGTGTTTGTAAGATGCTCAAGGCGTTTAATGAAATAATGATGATAATGTTGTGAAGTTTGAGACTTCAGCCTGTCCAACAATAAAACCCTGAAGAAAAGAGAAATATCAACTGTGATTCATGGCATTGCTGTGCCTAAATCTGGCGAATGAAAGTATGACACGTTAAATTTTACAGTGCCACCTACAAGGTTTTCACACAGTGAGTCTGTGTAGTTTTTTTTAGATGGGAAGACTTGATCACAATTATATTTTTATATTTTTTGTTCATTGACATCACAATGACAAGACTTAATCTTGGTTACAATAGAAATCTTGGTTTAATTGCAGGAACAGGAACGTATTGGCTTGTGTGTTTAACCTTATTGTGGCAAAACTATGATTGTTTGTGACATGTTAGATGCACGAGTAGAGTCAAATGGTGGATTATGCTACAGGAGAGGTTTCAGAGGTCTCTGTGAATGTTTCAAATGTTTTTTCCACAGGGAAGATTTGCCTCTATTGGAATTGGAACAACACACTCTCCAAAGGGACTTGTTTTTACAGCCACAATCCAGGTGGTAAATTTCTCATCCTGGATTATCACTAAATATGTTAGTTTTGGATATTATATATGTTTTTGATATTACATTATCACGAGTCTGGGACAAAGGATTCAATTGTGCAACTCAATAGGTTCCAAAAAAGCAATATTTATTAAATCAAAAGATGCACAGCAGACAGGCTGCGATCAAAACACCAGGAGGATCAAATCTCTAAACTGGAAACTCACGAAACACTGGAACTCTTGACCTATCAGAACAAGACAAACTGGCGCTGAGAGGAATACACACATGGACTATATACTCAGAGGGAGGGGAGATAATGAGACACACGTGAAACCCATTAGGAGATGAGCAGGTAATCAAACAGGCGGGAAACATAAGAGGGCAGGAAGTGGGTGATCTGGAATGAGACAAGAGGTGAGTATTTCAAGATAAAACAGGAACTGACACAAGGAATGGGCAGACATAGTTTAACTGCCGGAACTGGTTGTGACATACATATGTTGGTCTCCTGGAAAGTGTTCATATATGCTAAATTGTTGCCAGGCAGTGGTTCAGAAGATCTCTGTAAAGTTTTATCTGTTTTAGACCACAGGTTTTCACCTAACTTTAACCAAGTTTCTGAACAATATGAACTCCCATAAATTAACAACATAGCCTCAGTATGCTCAGAGAAAATGTAATTCAGTTGCAGTTACATTTTCAACAAGACACACTTGCTGTTGAAAATGATCTGTATAGATGTTATTTCTAAGAAGGTGTCCTGAGATATCAATTCCAAGAAGTGAGTGTTTTAATTTTCTATATCAGCATTTCTCAGCATTGAACTGTGCTGATATAAAAAAATAATCACACTTAAACCGTTGGTATGTATCGATGGCCACTTAAACAAGATGCTGAGTTTAAATCATCAATTGAATGTGCAATGCTTTTATAATATGATAAGAAATCATATGTTATGTTGGTACAAACACTGGAAATATGAGGTTACCAAGGGTAACAAAATCAACCACCTTTCATCTTCCAACATATTCCTAGGTACGAGAGCAAAGAGCAGTATTTAACAAAATGTGCAGCAACTACTGCTGCTATGGGTAAATTTTAGTTTATTGTAATACCACGCGCACAGATTCAGAACCACTGTATAAAGAGTTACAGAGGTGGAAAACAGTAGAATATAGTGCACTGCATGACTACACTAAGTACTGCATTAAAGCCAGTGTTAAAAAGTCAATTCCCACCTGATTCTGTCTTCAGGGCCCAGCTCCACAACATAGACACATGGATATACAGTAACGTGTAAATCCATTAAATATTCAGTCGTTATAATGGCATTCGATTCATTTTCAAAGTATGGCAGACACACACACATACGCACATGCCAAATCTCTGTCATGTACCATACACTGTCTGGTATTTCCCTAATTTGTCACTTGGCCTTTCAAATAATGGTTCACAGGGACAGAGGGAAAGAGCAAATCATTTGATTAAAGTGGGGCATTACAGTGAGTGTGGAAATCAGGCTGACAGGGAAATGTCCCAGATGTTACGTTTTGGACAATGGATATGCAGAGGGGGAGAGACTCCTGGCAGTTGGCACAGGTTCATTTCCTTCATTCAGATGGCCTCATTCCCGTCAGAGCCACAGCCACAGCCACACAATGTCCGTCTGGAGAGCTAAAAATAGTGTCAGAGGCAAAGAACACTGGAGAATTGTGCACTCTAAGGCTGCACTGACCTGAACTGAGCACATTCAACTAAGTTGCACCGTCATACATTGTGCTCTCTTTCTGACACAGGGCAGTGTCTATAAACCTGTAAAAATGACCAGACTTCACATTGGGAACTACAATACGACTTCTTCCATGATGACTTTGTTTTTTTGTTTTTTTTACTATCAAGCACTCTGCTCGCCAAGATAGAAAAACATCAGAAATTCCCCTGGGCTTGTGTTTCAGTGATGGTAAAATTGGGTCTATTGGCAGCATTTGAGTTTTCGATGGTTCCACGCTACCGTATTTGAGGGACGGCCGCTCTTCTGTCACCCATCTGCAGTCATGGTTGCCTGCAGCCCTCTTTCTCAAAGTTTTGCATAGCTGCTCTTTATTGTTTGCCTCTGCCATCCCATTTCTCCAGGAAGAGCCAGTTATGCAGTGTGCATTTTGCAGACAGCCGTAAAATGTCAAGTCTGCCCAAGCATTGTCGCTACACTGGTTTCTGAGACTTTATGCTGCTTTCTTAGGTCAACTCAAGATACACAATTGGTATTCTTGACTGATGCAGTGGCTTTCCCGACCAGCTTTTCTCTCCTCTCTGCAGATAGTATCTGTTTCATCCTCCACTACCCGCTTGGAGAACCTCCTCCACTCAATGTCAGGTTGCCTTTCATCCAGATAATAAAGTGAATAGTTGGGGAAGCTGTTAAGTTCTTTCCTTTGCCACTACCTGTCCAAGTCCACCATGGTACAGTTAATCCTGTTGAGCCCCATCCCTCGCCCTTAACTTCTTTTCTGTGAGGTTTCTTTAAACTTATACATGGGCAGCAAGAAATGGCTTGTGGTAGTTAAAGTCACCCCTAGAAACCTTCTTGCTGCACTTAATGCTGGGATCAGACTTCTAATATCAACCTAAAAATGACGAATGTAGCGTGTTGGGAATAAAAATCCAAAAAACAGAAACTCACCGGACATGGACTTGCAAGTATAAAAAGTAACAAAGAGACCATCTGGAAAGACATAAATGGTTTGTGGTGATTCAGGCATAACGCTGACAGGAAATCTCTGTCCATTGTAGTAAAAGTCAGATTCAGTTTAGGGCTTAAGTTATTAGCAGTATTTCATTTACAAAACACAAATATTGGCAGAGAACAAAACAAAGTATATTATATATATTTTTCCTTTAGATATGAGTATATGCCCATTTGCCTACTGTATTATGGGCAGTGAAGTGTTTTTTTTTCTCTTTACAAATATTCATCAATAATCTCAACAAAAACACACCATATAGCTTCTGATTAATTAGCTCAGACTTCTAGGTCATGATAGTGGCTTTTGATTTGCTCCATTTGCTCTCCTTTAGCCAAGCATGAGGAATTATAACCAACAGAAATGCTTTATAACTCTGACTCATTACATCTGGAGGAGGGTGACAGCAAACGCAACTGGATTGCCTGTGATTATGGTGTGTACCTGAACGCAGCATGCCAGTGTTGGGTTTCAGGCAGGCTAAAGTGGAGACAGGTGACAGCATTGACTAATTAAAGAAGTAGAAAGGAAAATACAGACAACTAAAATAATAAAATTACGGTTTCAGGACATGTTTGCCAACTGTGAGGCAGTTAAAGAAACAGTAAAGGTTTTTTTTTTTTTCTTTTTGACTGAAGTAAGATGACTTCAGTGAACGCCTCTGTGCCCTCGCGTCTTCCATCTGGGATATGAGGCCTGAGAGGGAATGAAAGCCTTTTTATTTTTTTATAGCTGTAAATCTGTAAAGCCAAGATGAACTTGTGGAATTTATTCTCCTGGAGGGACTCCTCATCCCACACTGAGGCGGAGTACAGCGACCACCAGGCTCCAGGTATAGGACAGCTGGCTCTGCCACTGCCTGATCTTGTTTACTGCTGGTTTGATGAGCAGTGCAGCAGTTTGTTTCTTTGATCAGTGCCTCTCTGTGTCTGTGTGCCATGTGAGGTATCATTGTGCCACTTAAAGGTGCCAGCTAATATAGGTTAGTTGATACAGATGGATGGATCTGTATGGAGAGGTGAGCGTTTTGTCAACCGACGTTACCAACGCCTGTGGTGTGATTTACAGGTGTGTATAAACCAAGTTTATGTGTCTGCTCTGATGTTCCTCTGCAGCTGGTTTCAGTGTAATCGATCACATCCTGTATTGCCATCCAGTTCAGGTGCTTGTGAGTGAACCTTTGCCTATATGCAATGCAGTCATCTATTATTACAGCACTTGTTTTAGCCCTGCTCTGTTTATAGGGTATTTGTGTGTTTTGTTGACTCAAGGTTGGTGTGGTCTCTACTCTGTGCAGGCTCACAGGCCTTTCTTCCTAACATGATTGATGACAGACTCATCTCCCCCACCTCTGAGAGCAGGACACTGCAGAGATAAATTTAACAATACAGAGGCTTGAATTTGTGTTTAATGGATGCATGTGTGTATGCTCATGACTATGTCAGACTTTTTACAAGTTTACTTCACTACAAAATGTAAATTTATTCTATTAATGGTTAAACACTGAAATAATTGTTCCAAGCATTGATTATAGCTGTCAAAATTGCACAGGCAGTCTGTCAGTGATTTTGTTTAATTGTGATTGTTGGGAAAAAACAGTGTAGGAAGAATAATGATATAAACTAGACTTGCGTCTTGTTTTGAGTTTAAATAGAGTTGCACCACAGACCTGTAAATGACAACAGTTCATTAATTGTGAAAGTTACAGATACAATCTAAGGATATCATTATTTTCTCGTCATATAAAGTCTGCTTCTCACAGGCCAGAACTGTAAACACCGCAGCATAAATATGCAGGTGCAAAATGCAAATGAAATGAATACAAATGAAAACAAAGCAGTTGGAGATGGGCTCCATGAGTAACAGCTCAAAAGTAAAAGCAAACAATATTTCCTAGGCTGTTCAGTAAAGAATATTAATTAAATGCCAAACCTCACACATAGTCTTAAACCTTACAATGGATAATGTGGATTTCCAGTTTGCAGCACAGAACTAATTAAGCATAAACGGATTAAGTTTTGGTTTGATCTGTTCTTGGTTTTGTTTATCACCACTTTCAGTGACTTCATACATCGTTCTGGTTGACTTCAATATTGTTTTTCTCTATCAGTCTTCTGTCTCCCAACTGGGGTACATGGTTTGACTCTGTGCCATGTTGAGCCACTTGCAGGTTAATGTATATCCTCATATCATCTTTGTGGCCACACTTCTGGCAAAGGACGTGTATTTTGGTGGAGCCTTCAGTATGTTGTGTTGATGGGAAAGATGAAGGTTTCTACTTTAAGTGAGTCAGAAGTTGATGCTTTTAATGTGCCCAAAAGGTGCCAGCTGAAATAAATGGGTAAATTATAAGTTAATGTCGTCAAAGTCATTCTTTTCATGTCTTTGTGGTAGGTAGAGAGCAGGAGTCAACATGTGTGCAGCCAAACTTAGCATAATGACTGGAGACAGGATTAAACAGCCAATCAATAGTGTTTTTTTTCCATCACAGCAAGGTTGCCAGGTTTGGTAAAATTATACTTCACCAAGATCAAAATCTGAATAGTCTTGGTTATTTGGTACAAATCAGACAAACCTTGAGGTCCTCCCCTGTTGTGTAGGTGTCTACATTCGGAGCATGTAGCCATAGTTTTGGTTGGTTCAGCTTGTTGAATGGAAATCGCTGCAACAGCCCTCATTACTTCTGTCTCATCACTTTCTAATAGCAACTCACTGTAACCTCCAATCTCCCCTGAAGACATATAACACTGCTTCGAGGGCACATTATAACCTCTTGCATCATGAAAACAACATTGTCTTTATGATGCAAGCGGTTATAATGTGAAGCAACAATCACCACCACCGGCTCCTGGCAAAAAAACATGTTTGGCGGCAAAGAAATCTTTTTTTTTTATACTTTTAAAAAACTTTTTATAATTATGCTTTAGTAATTATTAATCATGTTGACATAACTATGTGATTTATAACTATATGTCAGGTTGAAATAAAATAAACATGTCATATGTGCTGTGGTGGTTAAACAAACTATTACTAACCTTGGGCCAAGAAACAGTCTTGTAGTATGTGCAACACTTGCTCTATACGTGGACTCAGACAGATCAGATCAGTGATAAGTGAACGGACATAAAATCAAGATTAGAAGTAAAGGGTAACAAATGAGGTACTCATGAGAGAAGATGCAACACTGGGACAGAGGTTTTCAGTGTAGCCAAAACCATTCTGTAGCATTAACATGAATTATTACTCACTGTGGTAATGACATGCACAAAGCAAATTCTGATAAAACTCTTACTGGGCTTTTAGATAAAGATCAAAGACATCAAAATCTTGCATCTATTTCTCTCGTGCACACTCACACAGGCACACTCAACGTGCACACACAAATCCTGCATTTAATCTGAAGCTCTGCACCACAGAGGGCCTCACACAGGAAAAACTTTAGGAAGGGCCTCAGTATAAAGTGATGCAATCTATCTGACACCTCCTTCAATAGGTGTGATTGGCGCAGCTAACTGCTTGCTCTTTTTCCTGCGTGAAGCCCTGCGCTTGTGCCTCTCCCCGCTCTCCCTGTGCCTAGGTGATGAGGATGCAGCAAGCATTAAAGGGCTGCTTTGAACAAAAAGATTCAGTATGAAAAGGAATGGGATATTAGGCACCATGAAGGGATCGTTGAGCAGCAGCTCTCCCTCCCTTGAAGCTGTCATATAATTAGATAAAGGTAGACACTCTGCTGCAAGTCCATTCCCGCTGAGAATTTCCTGCGACCCACAGGTCAGCTCACAGACAGAGCAGCGGGGGAAATGCAAGATGTTTCCACCTTCATGTCAAGGTCACATCACCTCAAAACAATGAAGGAAAGAAAGGAGAGGAACACTGAGAATATTATATGAGGATAATTTGATGATAAAAAAAAAGAGGAGGATATGGGTACATGTCTGTGAGGTGACAGCAGACACATTGAAGTGGAGAAGCCTGCAGTCAGTTAAAAAAGAAAATCTGGGGTTATGCTAACCTCCACAGCATAGAAAAGTTCTTTTATCAACCTTTCCTAACAATAAAATGAGAATTTATTTATAAAAGCCATATGGTGAGGCAGTCTGAATGAGGAATATTTGGTTAAAAATTTCTTGACATCTGTAATCTCTCACATCTCGGCAACTGCTGTTCTCTGAGAGCAATCGATGTAATGCTCACTGAAATATCTTTATCTAAAAATCTCAAAATATAAATGTTCTTAGCCTCAAGTTAGACATCCTGCGTAGTTCAATCAATCCCAGAGCCTGACATGCTTTAATAAGCATAGGTGCACATTTTACACTTTCAAATCTTTTGCCTTATTCTGACCCAGTTTTCACAAACCGTGTGTGATATACTGACAGGCAATCCCCTCTGCTGCACACACAGATGCTCTGAAACTTACAAAAATTGCAGGCATAGCAGGCCTTTGGGCAATTTGTTTTCTTTGGTTAAGTGATATAAAATCATGGATATTCAGTACAGCAAACCTTCGAAATAACTCTAAAGTATACCCTAAAAAACACAATCTTCCACACAATCAGCTTTATTAGGTTTGTGTGTGGATTTCAATTTCAAATTTCAAAGAAACAAGACTGGTAATTTCAAAAATTAAATTTGTCTTGTTAATGATGATGATGGTAGTGATGAGGGTTCTTTGCTTCACTGTGTAGGAGGTTGAGTCTATGAGATGATGAAGTATTTATTTTAAAGTTTACCCTTGAATGATCTTTATTTCTTCACAGTGATGGCAGTTGTGTGTTAGAAAATAGACCCACATCCCTGGCACCCATTAAATGATCTTATTTATTGGTGCAAAGTTTTAGTGAATTATATTGTTTTGTAGATGTTGGTTTCTTGTTTCTGTTATTGAAAGAATCTTAAGAGCTTTATTTCAAAATTAGCTCATTGCAATAATAACAATATGAGAATGATAAAACTATAATTTAGTTTGAGGATAATGAAATGAAAATCAACACACATACAGGACATGGTGAATGAACTAAAATGTGAAAATTAAATTACTAAAATAAAACATATCACATCAAAAAAGTAATAGAAACATGGTGTCTCTCTCTCTCTCTCTATATATATATATATATATGTGTGTGTGTGTGTGTGTGTGTGTGTGTGTGTGTGTGTATACAGTATCAGGCCACCACTAGCTTTGTTGTTTTAACAAAGTTTTAATGACCATCCATATTTAGTTTTCAGTCTCTTTATTAAGATACAAGCAGGAAATACAGGAAATATATACACAATATTTAAAAAAACAATTTTCAGAACAAAATGACTTCTACAGGCAAAAGTCAGCTTTTAGTGTGACCTCTCTTGGCACACATATTCAACTCCTTTAGGGAGACTGTCCTAACGTTTTTTGAAGTAATCTTCTGGTATATTATACCAGGTCCTTTCAGCACTTCACAGAGTTCATCTTTAGATTGAGGCTGTCTTTTATTTCTTTCTCTGTCCAGGTGATCCCATACTGTCTCTATAATATTCAGGTCTAGACTGTGGAGGCCAGTGCATGTCTCTCTGTGTTTTATCAGCTGTTCTTCTCTCCAAATATGATTTCACTGGATTAGCACTGAGCTTGGGATCATTATCATGCTGAAAAATAAAACCATTCCCAATACAACATGCGTATGTAATGCTCAAGCATGTCTTGCACAAACCTGGTATAATGGACCTTTTTCACAGCATCATTTTGACATGAAATGGTCAAATACAGGTGTTAGCAATGACATTGATCATGGCTCCATTCCATTTAGGTTTGAGAACCAGGTTCCTGCTATTGCTCAAGTCAAAGGAGAGGTCACACTGAAAACTTGCCACTTTGGCCTCTTTTCTGTTTTTTAATAGTAAATACACATTTCCTGTATTTTGTGGTTATATTCTAATAAAGAGACTAAAATGAACTAAAATAAATTGCTATAACAACTCTAACGGTGGCCTGTTTGTCTATATATTTTGTCTAACGGTGGCCTTTTTGTCTATATATACTGTGTGTGTGTATGTATATATGTATACATACACACATACAGATGCGTGGGTTCCCTTGGGGTACTCCGGCCTCGTCTGTTAATTAAGGTTAATGAGACTAATTGACTCTAAATTTCCTGTAGTTGTAAGCATGAATGGTTGTATGTCTCTATATGTCGACCTGTTCAGGGTATTCCCATCGTCCAGTGTCAGCTAGGATTGGCTCTGGCCCCCTGCAACCCAGCACAGATAAGTGGTATAGATAATGGATGGATATAAACTCTGGTACCGCAAAAGAAACTGTTCTTTTTTTTGTTTTTTTTTATTGAAGTGCAGGACTGAAAGTCAATCATTATATAGAATATTGGTTGTTGTATCAATTGCAAAATAGTGCTGACCTCTATTAAGGTGACAGCTCATCATCAAATTTGACCCATAGACTTTTTAGAAGCTTTTCACACTGTGGATGTGTAATAACAGACAAATCTGAGGTGGAACTAAAAACATTATTGATGGTCTTCACGAGTAGCACATCATCCGTGAACAAGCATCATAGAAGAACACTGGATCCTGTAGCATCTAAATTGAATGTGGTCCTCATTAATGTTGTGTCATGTCTTCACATCTTCTGTGGAAAAGGTCTATAGACACAGACGACCAAGAAAAGAAGAAAAGGAAAAGAAAGCTTACAAAAAACAATAGGGTGCCACTGCACTTTTTATGCTTGGTCTTCTAATAATGATCAAAAGATTTCTCTCTGGTAGATCTGTTGTTGGCAAGGGATTGAAAACCGTGACTTCTCTCACTAAACTTACTGATCTCCCTCCGTTTGTTCTTTAAAGTTTGCCTGGTTCAGAGAGCACACGGAAATAGAAAGCTGAAATAAGTCACTTTCCTCTGAGAGTCATTTTTATGTTATTTAAACACAAAACCTTGTTATTTTTAGGAGAAAACCCAGACTTCAGTTGTTGCAGTGGAGCCTAATTTGAGGGGAAAATGTTAGGCAGACATAACTGCACACAGGAAGGTGCCATAAGTTTTCACATGGCCCCACAAGAGTGGATGTCTTTTTGTTTTGTTTTTTGATCTGCTGCAAGGTGTTGTTAAAGTTAAAGGAATTTAAGGTTACTCGGTTGGGGTTAAAATCCCTACACACCCTGAAAAGACTGATTCCATCACTTTCCTGTTAGCTTTGTTGTGCTCCACTCAGCACATGTACTTAATGTTGTTTTTTTTGTTGAAGCTCATAACTGTCGAACAACTGAACAACTGCTGTTGATTGTTAATGGTTGTGTTTATTTGCATCTGTGAGAGACCTCTATCATTTTCCCTGCTGTTCTATTCATGCTTTATTGCAGGTATTGTGATGAATGAAGTTGGAAAAGGTGGACTGTGGGGCCACATGAGGAGAACTAGAAACCAGTGATGTATCAGGCAATATGATTTACATACAAGGACAGGTGTGGGATTTTTTAAGTTTTGCCTGCAATGCAACTATTCTGCAGGAACCAGGGTACAAAATGTATCTTTCAAAGTTAAAGTCTATTTAAGACAAGCTTCCTTCTTTTTGATTCCCTGGATAATAGTTCCCTGCGGAGCTGCAGTAGAGAGATACCTGGTCGTAGTCATGTGTGGGTTTGCTGTTGTTAACCAGCCTTTACTGCTCAAGTTGTGTTCTGAGTTAACTTGGAAGTGAATTTGTACTTTTCCGACTTAATAGCTTGAGTATTTATGCAGTTTGTGGTTTTGGGACACAAACAATTTGCTGGAAACCTGCTCCGACTCTGTGTTTGGATTTTATTTGTTCATGGCTGACATCTCAGAGCCTGCGTCTGCATCAATCTGCGTCTTGTAAGACACAGAACATAGCTTGTGTCTGTGTTTATCTAGGAAAGAAAGACAGAAACAAGTGCTGTGCAGAAGCTTTTCGATCTTCCCAGAGAGATCCTGAAAGGACCGAGCTGTAGCTAATAGCAGTCATAATGGACATAAATACACTGAGAGTGTTTGTGTATGTGGAGCACATTTCTACAAGGATGGTTACCTCAGTAGAGGTGCTGTGAGGAGAAGTCTGAGGAGCATCCACAGTTCAGCTAAAAGCTGATGAGAGCTAAGTACAAATGGATACATTGTATGTGTTGTTATTTATCAGTCAACCAAACTTAAGATCTGTGGCGATGCAAGTGTAAGATATTGTTGCACAAAAGCCTGCAATGATTACATTTCAGTCAGCAGCTGGCCCATAGCAGTGACATGATTTGCCTCAGCTTTGTTCAAACAAATGTGTGTGCACAGATAAGATAGACATCTCCCATTTCACACTGTGCACGCTTTACCCCTCAATGTGAATTCCTCCTCAAATTCAAAGTCGGTTTGTGTCACCTTTTCAACTGTCAGTGCAAAACGGTTCAGATTTACTTGTGGTCAGTATGCAAGTTTGGCTGATTCCAAATACAAAAGTCGAATGAAGAAAAGCAAAGCTAGGTGCACAACTGCTAAAAAAGATACTTTGTTGGCTGCACGACCATAGCTGAGTGAGCAGTGTCTACCATGACCTTGGTTTTTTGGCATTTGATCTGAAGTCATTCATAGCCATTTTCAATTTCTAAATATCAGGGGAACTGTCTTCAAATGTACACAAAACAGTAATATGATCTTTAAGTTTTAGGTGTGTGTGTGTGTGTGTGTGTGTGTGTGTATGTGTTTGTGTGTGTGTGTGTGTGTGTGTATACTATACAGGATTAGGGACAGAATGCCTTCACGGTTGAAGGAAAACAGTGTTGACTTTTGGTAGGAGACAGGACTTTGTGGCCTGACCTTTTCACCACAGCTTCTGCTAAATGATAAGAACAGCACATGAGCTCATACTTTGGTTCTGAACAGAAACAGATTGATATCAGTGGCTGTCTTCTTCTCTGGCAATGTATAAATTCAACTTAGACAATAGTGCAGTCCAAAAGGGCTTCACCTCTTTTGACTCTTTTGAGGTAAGTTGATGTCAAGCAGTTTTCAGACTAGATCTTTTTCTCTTTTTTTTCGCCTGTTGAAAATGGGACAAAAAGAAGCTTGGTAATGCCTTCTCAACAACCTCACTGAAATAGTGTCCTTCCGTTCTTAATGGAATATGTCCTGAAGCTCATAACCTTTTGTTCAAGAATATGAAAATGTGGCCATAATTTCAGCAAAAACTGACTAAAGAATTATCTAAAATATTTGCAAGGATTATTAGTAAAATATAAAAAATGCACAAATGCAAAAGTTTATTAAGTGAAAATTTATCAGTAATTAGTTAAAGCACCATGTTTAACATTGTAAACCTGTTGTTAAGTTTATCATTAATAATAATTGGTAGCATTGTCGTTGTTATCTTTCTGTCTCCTCCTGCCCCTTTCTTTCTCCTCTCTACCCCATTTCTCTCCTCTCAGCCCAGCCAGCTGAGGTAGATGGCTGCCCACCTTGAGTATGGTTGTTTTGGAGGTTTCTTCTATTAAAAAGGGGTTTTTCCTTTAGCCAAGTGCTGCTAATGGAGGAAACTGCCAGATTTCTCTTTGCAATATTGTAAGGACTTGACCTTACTCTGTAAAGTGCCTTGAAATAATGTATATTAAAATTTGGCGTTACATAAATAACACTGAACTGAACTGACTTTGTTTACCCTGCAGCCTTGTTCTGTCTCACTTGCATTGTGTTGTATTGTCTCACAATTGAGCTCTGCTTACATGCTCTCCTAATGGGAATAGCTTGTATTGTATAAGAAGTGTATGTAAGCCAAAACACACTATATTAGCAGACGAGGCTCACTAGCCACTCTGCACTATTGTAAGATCCCCTGTGGATATTTGATACTGCGAATCCCTACCATCTAACAGTGTATGCAGTAAGTCAGACATATGTTGGCAGGGGTTATGTCAAGCCTCTCGTCTCACAGGCAGCTGGGAAAAGCAGCTGGTGGCTCCAGTTGGACAATATGTAATAATAACTAAGATAGATGCTTCAATTTAAATATTTGAAGGTACCGTTGCTAAAGCTGAATTAGATGGCCACTCAGTGTCCGCAGATCCTGGTGTATTTATTTATTTTACATAATTGGAGCTATTGTTTGCCGATATAGCGTGGTTCACTAAATGCTGAATGGGCTGTTTCAAGGCAACAAGTTCAGTTATTCCATTAGTGTTTGATTGCCAGTACAAAGCCCATTGTTACAAAGATTGATGTTGCACTTGGAAATTATTTTCCTTACATGGGGGTAGGGTGTGAACATAGGAATAGATACAGTGTCAGTGTGTGTGTGTGTGTGTGTGTGTGTGTGTGTGTGTGTGGGTGTGTGTGGGTGTGTGTGTGCTGTAGTTTAGATCACTATTTGCAGAGTGCACTGAAAGCAGAGCATGATGTGCATGTAAAAAAAAGTGCTGCATGTAAATCAGTGTGATGAAGATCTACATTAGTTTTAAGATTATCATTATTATTTAATTCAAAGCCCAGTACAGTGAATATGGGGTTGTCAATACAGTGTCATGGGCACATTGGTTGTTGCTCCAGAAGTGTGAACATTAACTTATCTTCTACAGTGCAGCTTGAAAGCAAAGCAGTCCCTTTCAATAAAAACAAAGTTGAATATTATTATTATTATTTATAATGCATATAAATATTAATATTTTAATATATAATATTAAAAGAATGGTACAACTAAGTCAGTTTATAACCACAATCGTGTGTGGGAATGTGGGAGTTGAAATGTTAGTCAGAGTGAATTCATACTTTGCTGGTGGCCTTTCAATCCTTTTTATAGTAGCCTTTTTTATAGCGGTAATAGCATTATTTCGTATTCAGTCTGTCATCAGCTGTAACTGTATCTGTCTTTGATTTTTACATATCAATGCCATCTTATTGGCCATTTCAGGGCTACATAGTAATGTCACATGTAGATAATATGGGTTTCAATAAATCAAAATGGAATTTTTAGACTTATACGCAATCAATTAATTGATAATTAGCATGTGAAGTCTAACTCTTTGTTAGGTCCATGTGGCACCTACTCACTTGCGGTTTCTTGCCAGAGGCTCAGTGTTTGATCACCAGTTTGAAAGCAAATTACAGTTGGTAGTTGTCTAGTCATATATGTGCATTAAAATATAGAGTTGTCGTTTTGGTGGTGGTGTTTGAGTTCGGCCATAACCCTTTGGATCAACGATGATATTATTGTAAAACACAGTCCCTGAAATACAAACATGAGACCAATTGTAGCCTGTGTTTTTACATGTAATTTTAGTGTTTTTTTGTCATGTTATGCATATTTCTGGAAGATATGCATAACATTTTGTGACAAATGCAGAGGACAATTGGTGAAATGTGAAATAACTGGAGAATTTCACATTTAGTTTCACAGAATGGGTCATATCTATTTGAGATTAAAAATAAAATAGAACTGTGGAAGAATTTACAGAGTCCCAAGTCTTTCGTTAATGCTCTACAGTATCTGCTATAGCACCCATTCAAAGAGTTTCTGTAGGTTTTGCTGTTCCTGCATTATGTTTTGGGTTTTTTTTCAGTCAGAACAAAATTGTCACCAGAAAATAAATAAGTATATTCATCTTCTTATTCTTTTATATTTTTATTTATGCTTCATATCTAGTCATCTCTTCCAAGTCGTGCAATGTTTTAGAAGGTGTCACTTACTATTACTACAACTATTGGCTAATTTAGCACAGGGTGGGAAGACAAGATATGCTTCCACTGGGCTTTAAATAATGAGTGCAAAACAGCACTTTCTGCTTTAGTAAATCACACAGTCAGAGTGATTTGATTAATCTCATCACCTATTTTGCAACCGACACACCTTAAATTTCATATTAATCAGGAAAAATGAGCCTTCTCCCCATCCGTCTTCATTCCAGGCATGCAATATTTCTGAACGCCTGGTTCTCAATATATGCGGCAATGAAATGATTAAAATTCAAGCTAGTGTTTATCAGCTCTATTTAGTAAGAAGTCTTACAGTGCACTTTCAATGTAGGCAAACACCAAGTAAATGTCAGAGACTCTGTTCCTCCATAAAGACATTCTCATGTATTTTCTTTTTTTTCTTGCAAAAAAATATTTATCAGTATGACTGAATTACTAAATTGACAAAAGATATGTAATGTAATAAAAAGGAGAGCGCTTTGTGTTTTATTGATTGAGTCCTAAAGGTAATAATAATGACAAGCAAAATAAAGGGGAAAAAAGAGATTTATGATGCTCTGGCTTTTACACATTACCCATTTTCAAACCTGATTGACTTTATCCAAAAAAAATATTTTCTGAAAGATTGGAGAGGGCACTGTTAAGAAAAATGAGAGTTTAGTGCATTTGGATGAATGAGTGCAGTTGGATTTGTTATCAGTGGCTTGTTCCAGGACTAATACTCATGCTACTATGGGAAATCTTCCTCCTATTTACAGGTGGTTTTAACAGAGTAACATCCTGTTAATAATCCTTTTGTGTGGTCTTTTCAGACATCAAAGGATTAAACACCATAGGCGTAGCCTAGTTTTGGAAAATTTTATCCAGGGAATGTAAACAGTTACTTTGGGGACGGGAGTGTGTAATTGGAATCAACAATTTTCTTTTTCTTTCTTTCTTTCTTTTTTTTTTTTTTTTTTTTTTTTTTTTTACAGAATACCATTTATTATATACCATAAATACCCTTCACACGATTCTGGGAAAACATGAACTTGTCTGCGGCTGTATTAGACAATGCTGCACTCTTGGGCGGGTTTGGTTTGCTGTAAGGCTGCAGCACTTTGGAAGGAGGCTAGAACAGTAGACTCTTGTTTCCATGGCAACCATGCAAGAGAGTGACTGAAGAGGAGGGTGCCACGGTGAAGATGCTTGAGGTGAGTTCATGATGCAAAATTGTTTGACCACGTAATATTTGTCTATACATAAACACATTTGTTTTTTTGGGGGGGTTTTTGGGGGTTTTTTTGGTCACCATTTTGGCATGTGGCCCACACTGTATATAGTTTTCTTCTAAAATAATACTTCAGGCTGTAGGTTGCTCATGGTACATTCAAGGTGGGAGACTGACATGTCTTATGAGGATATCTTAACTTTTATTTTTTTTCCCCTCATTATTTCAGAAAGAGGAAGTGCTTTGATGAAATTCTCCAGAGAGTTAAGTGTGCATATGATGCATAATGTAGTTAAACTTGCAGTAGCTTATGAATCTCCAAAAAACTCCTTAGAAACTCATATTATCTGCTATGACCTCTATAAAACTAACACAGTTGTTCACTTGTTCATTGATTTGATCACACATTGACTGCTGACCTGTGGTCTACTGGCAGGAGCAGAAGAGTGTGACCACTGACACTGAGATGATATCATCATACAAATGCACACAATCAACAAACAAAATCATTAGTACAGTTATAGACAGGTCATGGATGCTTATTAATTATATTTCTAAAGTGTCCATGATTATGCTAATATTAAAATCAGACCTTCCAACATCAATCCTCACACAAGATACATGAAGAACCAGCAAATCACAGTTATAATTGGACAAGGCTTTCAATGCAACATAGATATGTTGTACGATGGTAATTTTGTGACCACTGCTTTATAGATATACAGAGACCAAAGCTTATTGCATCTCTGTTAGAGAGGACCAACTGCTCTTATCATAGTCCATACAGTGGCATGTACTTTTAGCTACACCAAGAACAAACTTCAGGGCTGAATGGCAAACTGCATCTAACTGTCTAAATTATATCCCTGTATCAAGAGCTGGTATGAAAATTGATTCAGCAACCATCTTCCCACTAATCAAAGGACAGCTAGTTTTGTTTCTGTGTAAAAAAAAAAAAAAAAAAAAAGCCAATATTTTTTTGTAGCTTACCTAGTAAGTTGTTGATGTGGTATTTAAATAAAAATTTGTTGTCAAGTCAGATGTGAAGATACCTGTATTCTGTAACCCTTTCCCTATTTAAACTATTAATGGTAGATGTACATAGATTACAGTCCTTTGTTTGAAATGCATTAAGTATCAGTTAAGGATTAATATGAGAGTGTTCCAGTGTCTGACAGGAAAGTTGACAGGAAAGTTGTAGTTTCTCAATGGTTGCTAGACTCAGCAACACAGCACTCCATGTAAAGATGAATTTGGCAATCATACAGGGAAGAGACATGTCATGAATATAAATGGTATCCATAGCCATTGTAACCAGCAGGAATCCAGACTGGGCTTTGTCACATTAGTAATTGGAAAACCAGCCAGTAACCCCATCAAATACAGTAATGAGCACTCTGTCTATAAATAGAATCAACCATAACTAATGTTTTTGCTCAATCTAGGGCAATAGAAACATGATCTTGTTCTCACAGAAATGATTTGGTGATTCACTTGTGAGTCCAGGATTTCTAAGAGACAGGACAGTTGGAGATTGTTTCTACCTGTACCTTTGTCCAAGGGGACCATACGGGCTGATTTTCAAACACCGGAAGTTATATCTGATGAGATAGAATTGATAGAATAGATTGAATATGTGATGTGTTCCTAATAAGTTCAGATAACCTTAAGAAAAAAAGATCTAAATTATCCTCACCAACTGACTTCCTGATATTGATGGCCTCTAGGGATGCTGGAACAAGGTCAATGGGGAAAGTTTGAATGGAGAACTGCAACTCTGCAGCTGAACAGCCATCATTCGGTTCAACACTGAGAAACTGTTGAATTTGAGATCTGGAGAAGAGGAGTAGTGGCTTTGGTCTTTTTGACTGTCTTCCAGAATTTGGCAGGGTCTGGAAGGGAGTTTGTAAATCAGGTCCAAATAGCATGTTGACTTGGCAGCCCTAACAGCAGCTGTACACTTGTTTCTTACTTGTCTAAATGACATAAAATGGATTTGATCCCCTGTTCATCTGGCTAATGACCAGGCTTCATTGTTTTCCATAAAGAGATCTGGTAAATCAGTGGAAAAGCAAGGGCTTAGTTTTTATTAAAAATTTTGTATGTGCATTTCTTAATATTGGAAAGAAAGGAATTCCTGAAATAATCTGAAGCTAATTCCACATTTGAAATAAATAAAATGTGGTGAATATCTTGATAAAATATGTCATTGAAAAGTTTTTTAACTTCTCACGGTAAAACCTTAACTTGAGTTTTCAGTTATGTGTTGTTACATTGTTCAAGCTTCTGGATAGGCTGTTGCTTAGCTTTTTAAAAAAAAGCGTGGTACATTAAGTCAAGGGTTGAATCCCCTCCTGTTGTTGCTTGTTCCCATGCAATGCAATAAATGCCCACACTCGTTTGGCACCACTGCCAGGGAGCAATAAAACTTGCTTTGTAGACATAAATGGGCGGCTTGATGTACTATCAGCAGGCTGTGTAGATGGAGTTGTCTTGAAAAGATTCTGGATTTGCTGTGGGATAGAGACCAAAGTACTTCAAAAGTCCATCTGGAGGCAAATATAGCAGATGCTAACGTTTTTCAGTTTCATTTACATATGAAAATTTATTTCCTAAGGCCAGATTCAACCATCATTGGGGTATTATTGTTTGAAAGGGTGAGCTAAGATCAAAGTATTGAGTTTGACATAACACAGTGAGCTGTGTTAGTAAAAGAATGGCCACCTAGCAGTAAGAAAACATTACATGGATTATGAAAATTATAGATGAAAGGGTAAAATAAACACTTATTTGATTCTAGCCTTTCTTTCTCTGTGTCTTTCTTTGTTCTGTCTTAAGTAACAGAAATGTTTGCTGCTTTCTCATGCTCCCACCCACTCCCATTACAAGATATGTGTTATGTTGTTGTTGATGTTTATTGCTGTAGCTGCTGGCCATGAGCACTGAAAACTGCTGCTCATCCCTCTCCCAACACAAAAATCCTACTTAGAGTCCCTATTAACGTGGACCCCAAGGACTAGACTGCAGCAGTGGGTGCTATACCATGAGGCATTTCACCAAAAGTTGTGGATGTAGGAAGGACAAACCTTTTGGAGTGCCATTTCTAAAAAATTTTTTACAATCATTATGGATTTTTCAGAGTGATTTCATTGCTCTTGTGGCCAATAAAAAGCCATATCATTCTGTGCTGCGAACAAAAATTTCTCACTAAAGCAACTCAGCAACAACTACTCCTTCCTGGCCTCATTATGAAACAAACTCTACTTCAAGGCTTCTCTGATAATAACATCATATGTCAGATTAGACTTTACACCTACTGGTTAGATGTTGAGGGTTTAAAATGTCTTTTCACATCGTCCTTGACCTCTGTTACATCAGTTCAGTAATGATAATGTTTGTATTTTTTTTTTTTTTTTTTTTTTTTTATTGACAGTAAATGATGAACCACAGAGTCTCTTCTCGTGAAGTGTCTGATTGCAGCTTTTGCAAAGAAACATACTAGACACCCCTTTCTTTCTCACCATGTTATTTAGTTTAATCTCACATCTGATTACAGGACACCGTCGGCTTATTCCAACACAAGCAGATAATTATCACAGTGTGGAGTGCAAATATTGTGGGGCTCTCCACTGGCCACAGTTTCATTACAGACAGTCAGTCATTTCTGTACACATTAACCTCCATCATAACTTCACAGCTTTTGCACCATATAGCATTGTCACTTTACCGATGAGTCAACTTGTTCTTTGACACATTAATGATTTTCCTGTGGCTCAGGCTCAACATAATGCATTGCCACTGCTCTTTGGTGTAAGTGCAACCGTGACTTGATTTAGAAACCAGTGATGTATTTCGATACGCTATAATTGCATGCTGGTTTCATTAAGCTCAATTTATCAAATTTGGCTCTCTCTCCTATCAGTGGAAGACTTTTCTTTGGTATTCTGTTTGATCTAAGGAATCATGAGTTGTGCAAGGAAATTAAATGTCTCTTGGTAGAAATGTTTCCATGAAGGCAAAAAAAAAATTAGGCTTGAAGGTGAAGATGTTCCCCTAAATACAGAGCAGTAGTTTTACTGTATTTCTAACTTCACATAAATGACTCTGGGTTATTTTAGTAAGATTTGACAGATGATATATAACTAGACTGTGTTGGACATCTTTGTCACCAGTATTAATGAAAAAAAAAAAAAAAAAGCTCACAATGCCATTCAGGTGATAATGGGCAATTCCACACCTGCTGGGGTAGATAAGGTTGAACAGCAGTGGGTTGGTTCTTAAACCTGTAATAACAGCAGAAATAGAAGACCTTTAATATTGTACCAAGAAGAAACTTTTGGCTGAACAGTCACAGTTTGGTCAGTTTTGGACACAAAAACTATTGACCTGCTCTGCACTCTATCCTGACTGCCAGGCAGATCGCCAGTTTACAGTCTGTCAATCACACAAAAACGAACATCATGTTGTGTTGAAGACTTGAAGCTAGAGACTGAGACCATAAACCCATGAAGAAAATGTTTACTGATGTAATAAATCAAATGAGAAGTGGGGCCATTTCCAATAGACTTCTTTACAGACTTCTTTTTACAACCAGTCCCCCTGATGGTCATTAGACAGAATACGTTCACTTTTATATACTGTGTATTGTTAAAATAGGTAATTTCTCAAGATTAGATGACATTAATCATCATGGTTACAATAATAAACACATAGGAACTGCAAGAAGTGGTCACGGATAAAACACACTATTATTCTGTATCCTGTAAGTTGTATGGTTGAACAGCTGTGGACCAGCCAATCAACACGCTGTCGCCAGTTCATGGTTTGTTTCTCTTCAGGCCAGTGTTGGTAGTTATTCACCACCTGTTTATCAGAGCTAAGTGACTCACACTCACCATCTGTATGTGGAAAGTCAGAGTCATGTCCCAAATCTTAGCACTGACATTGTTCACTATATCTGTGAGCAGTCTATGTATGTGTGTATGTATTGACTCATTGCTATACTGAATCCCATACGATATATAGGGCCATTTAGAAATCCAATACAAACCCACACCTCAAGAAATTAGAAGGCTGGGTAATTATTCTTTCTGCTAACAGATAATCTTCAAATTTTACAGGTATTTGTAGCTTATTTTTCTGGCCAACTAAGAATGTCATTTACCTAATGTCAATGCTGTAGCTTTTAAGTGGAAAAGGAAAAATATCCAATTACTAACTTTTTGAATCATCCTCCACAGCAATAAATACACCAGTATTCTCTACGGATTTTAGTTACTCATCAGTGGTAATGCACATTAGCTCCTTAGGTCAAAGTTGAACCAGCTTCTTCTGCAACCAAATAGCCTTGACAAATTAGGGTGCATGCAAATGGGAGATTTTAGTCATGATACTTGAAAAATAACGGCACCGTCCATCTATGCATGAAAAATTATCTCTGTGGTTTATTCTGGATTCAATTTTTTTCTGTGCTCAAGAGGCGGCAATAATGATACACACAGGACCTCCAGGTACATGAATGGTTCATTTGAGTGACTAGTGAAGCAGACACTTGCTCTGCAACATGACAACTAAAAGCTATGCTTTATGTAGCTATTATTTTCATAATTGACCTATTAAACATCAGAAGGTAGTTAAAAAAAAAAAAAAAAAGCTCTTTACCATTAAGTGAAGCCCAACTTTTTTTTGTTTTGTTTTTGTTCACTGAAAAATATTTTTTTGTTTCAGTTTTTCAGTGTCAGACAAGGACAAACAGCTAATCCTCAAATTTGAAAAGCGGGAAAAAATCAAATGTTAGCATTCAGAAAAATTTGAAACTTGAAATATTTGAAAATGGCACTGTACAAATCTATGTGTGTATGCCATATGCAAAAATAAATGTCAGGCACTTCCCCTAGCATTTTCAACAGCATCCATACAAGAGCATTTTTCTGGGAAATCTGGTCTGAAAAATATTTTAGTGTCTACTCAGTAGGTCTGTTTTTGTTCATTGTCACACTGAGTCCGTGCCCATGTCTTCATCATGTCTTTAAAAGATAATCACATAAATAGGAAAGCAAAGGTATAAAAAGGTGTTTCATTAAACATCATGCTGAAATAGCCAGAGCTGTCACAGTTGGAGTGCTTTGTATGTTCGTGTCTCTTCTGAAGAGCTGGTGCAAATCTGGGGCCTTCTGATAAGGAGGCTTCTGTTTGCAATGGCATTAGTCATTTGTGCAAAATGGAGACAAGCTGTGTATCACACATAGATGTGCTGATAGAGTCACGCACGCTGAATCTCATTATTTCGGCTAACTGAAAAACACGTTGTCAGACTATGCCCATTAAGCAGTCAAGAAGGGCTCAGAGACGATCTAGTGCCTCCCAATAGCCTTCTCATTCACACTCTGTAATAGTCTAGCTCCCTGCAGGTTGACATTTTCTTCTTCCATCTAGAGCAGTACAAATACTACAGACTATCCCAGCTGACATTGCAGGCTCAGATCCCAGACCTAAAATCCAAACTCTGAGCTTCAAACAAATATTATTTCTGACACAGAGGCAGATGATATCTACAAAGCTTTAATGATAATTCAAAGAGAAGCTGGTGGGCTGTAGATGGTCTGCTAGCAATGGATTGAAGAGTTGAAGGTTTCAGCAAAAGGCTGAGGGCAGTATGTGGGTGAATGCTGGTAGGCGTTACACAGTAGGGTTGTACCGAGCCAACATTTTCTCTTCCATTACTAATTGTTGAAGTGCGAAAAACACAGCAACCCACTGTGGCACAATGAAACTGATTTAAAACAGAAACACTGAATTTTGTAAGAAACTGTATTTAATGTTGATTGGATGATTACCAATCTGTGTCCTGTATATCAGATTGGTGCATCTGTAGTTACTATAGGAGAAAGCAGGGTATAGAAGATGCAGATTTGACAATGGTGTAATTTCCACCCCCTGGCCAAGTTATCACAAAACCCCCAGGTGATACAAAAAATCTAAAAACGCATTAATATTGGCAGAGATTCATTTAAATTCATGTAAGAACGATGCAGTTGCCATGCATATATCACATTTGAGTAGGATAACACTGTAAAGCCTAATGTCTTCCAACATACAACAATCAACAATAACATTAATCACACTTACATGCAAGCAATCAATCTAAACACTTTATGTTGTAACAATACCCTGTGTGATATGTCTCTGTTCATCTCAGCATCTTTAATCACTGAAAAGGGAGATATGTAAATACCCTGGCACAGTTGTTTAGTCAGTCATTCATTTCAACATTTGTACTTGGATGGAATTTTGAAATCATCAATTTGTATTGTGCCTGTGGCCATTAGAGGCAGTGGAGGATGATTGTGGGCAGCAGGGACTGACACAGTTCAACATGATTCAGGTGCTGATATGATGCAGATGAGCCCTTGTTTTCATAATAGAGCATCACACTATACATCTTGCAGATAAAGTAGGACAGCTGTGTCTTTGCTGACTCTACTTACTTGTTTTTATTGTTGGAGACTGTTACTCTGTGTGTGTGTGTGTGTGTGTGTGTGTGTGTGTGTGTGTGTGTGTGTGTGTGTGTGTGTGTGTGTGTGTGTGTGTGTGTGTGGGGAGGGGGGGGGCATACTGATGGCTCATTACTCATTGTTTTTTATTTTGCAAAATAAATCTGGGAATCTGTTGGTGTTTGAATTTTAGACAACCAAGCAAAAGCAACAATACAAATATATATGAACCATATTCTCAAATGCTCAATCTCAAGAAGAGCTGATTTATTTGTACTTGTACCAGAGACTCACAGGAAATGTGAGGATCACTGAAAGATTAAAAAGTGAGAATCAAGAGCTTACAGTTAAAATTGTTCATATAACTATTTTCAATCAGTCAGCACCCATTTCAACAATTGACCGGGCATCCGTCAACATGATGATGTGTTATTACTACATGATGAGTAGTTATTACTACATTTTAACTTGACGACTCAGCACTCAACGATCTCTCAACTACACACCTGTAAAGTTTTGTAATTGGAGCTTGTACAGTTGTGACAGACAGACATAAATACACCTGCCAAAGCACTCAGCAACCTCTGTGGCTATTTTTTCTACAGTAGGAGTCTCGAGGACCAATGACAAACACGCACCACACATTATGTAGTTTGTGCTCTTACTTTGAAAAGTAGTTGATCTGCTTTCTGATAATACAAGTGCATTTTTGTTCAGATCAGCGGAAAGTTTCCCTCAAAACTCCAACCCCACAAGCATAAGTAAAAAACTGATTTGAAACGATGTAAATGTTTGGACATTATTGACAAATGCTTTTCATTTACTTGTAAATGAATTAAATCAGACAGAAATGTTTTTATTTGTGGAATCTGTGTATTTGCAGATGTATTTAATATTTCATATATTCACATTTTTGTGAGTTGACAAATGTATTTTTTTTGTGATTACATTTTTAGATTACATAGTTATACATTAATTGTGAAACTCCTTACACAAATAATATTGAGATAAATCTATACCCCAATAACACACACACACAACGTCACAAGGTGAAAAAAACAATAGCTGTCCCGCCGTTGCGGTTGGTAATCAAATAAAAAGCTACTTTTATGAAATGGGGATATAAATTCAACTCAAGGTTATTCCATTGTCAGATTGTCTCATCACACTCTGACCCTGTGCTGAATTGGCTTTGTGGTCGTTACTGAATTTTACACAAACAGAAGTAGAGCTGCAATTGATAGTTCATTTCTTTTTTTATGTTTTAATATAACTGACAGGGAAGAGGGAGGAGACATGAAGCCAAGTCCGAAGCTGGACTCAGACTGAGGACTTTATGAATCCACAGTCAGCATTTAAAACTTTAGTTCACAAAGCCTTCATTTACTTTGAGAAATGTGCTGATTAATTTTTCAGTAAGTGGTTTGGCCTGTAAAATGTCAGAAAAGAGTGGAAAATTGACATTATTTCCCAAAGGGCCCTAAGTAACATCTTGAAATTTCTCTATTTAGTGAATAATCATTTCAGCTGTTGTCAGAAGTGAGATATTTACTGTAGTGTTTTCTTTAATACTGGAAACATTAGTATTCCAAGCAGACACCATCAATCATAATAGCTGTTCAAGATGACTGCAGCATTATCAGTAAACATTTTTGCCCAGTAAAGACCGTCTGGGTCGCGTTGTTATCCAATTATTGCCAAAAAAAAAATGGTGTCACAGTGGGTGGCAGGAATAAAGAGAGAAAGAGAGAGTGAGCATGTGTGTGTGTGGGGGGGAGGTATTTTACAGTTCTCTTTTACTTGGTTCAGTCAGTTACAATACATCATTATGGGCTTTGCTATTGTGAGACAAGCCAATAAAGGCTGTTCATGACCTCAGCTGGAGTATGGAGAGAACTCATGGATGGGCTCATTCCCCAGGTCTACTGCTCTTCACCTTCAAAGCCCACATTTTCCCACATCTGGAGTGCAGGCTGGGAGGCACCTTTGTTACCACACCTCTACAGATTTGACAAATACCAAAATTATACTTTTCAAAATAATGAAAATCCAATACATGGAGACTCCATGTTGTGTCTGAGAATATACCTCAAATTAGAATAAAAAAATATTCTCATCGGGCATCTTTTACACATCAGTCCTTGATACGTTAAACTGTGTTCAAACAGGAGGACAAGAAGGTTATCTGTTGCCTCCCATTTATTCCTAAGCTTCTGAAAATAACATAATTTGCATATTCAGCTCCAAATGGCCACTGAATTGGGAGTTAGTGCCTGAGGCCTGCCTCCTGGTTTCTCAACCCAAAAGTCTCCTTAAGAGAGGTTCAGATGTAATAAGGTTTTTAAGGCTAAACTCTCACGAAGAGCAAATAGAAGAATCCAGCATCTGCTGTTTTAAGTTGAAGACTATAAAGGAAAAAAAGGGGTTTTACACCAATATTAGTACAATTGTGATTTAAATTTTTAGCAAAATGAATGCATTTTGTTAAATGGCCTCGCTCTCATTATTTGCATCATCACCTGAAAGATGATCCAGTGCCCACTCAATGCCCACAATTTGTGACCTCATATTTTGAAATGATAATATAGGAATGAAACTGAAAATGGAGGCTTTTATATAAAGGTGGACTTACCACACAATAGGTGGTTGACAAATGTGCCTGTACTGTACTTATTAATTTTAATTCTAATTATTTTTATTTTTTATTCTTTAGGGTATGTGGGCCTCTGTCAGACGATGTAATTTGTACAATAACATTAAAAAAAGAACATATACAATTATCTAAACCTTTGTTAATTTGTGTAGACATTATTAATTCAAGTGAACAAAGTAAATGAGAATAACAAATTAAGCTGTTTAGGGCTATGAATAACAATTAATGTGCACACAAATTATTAATTTGATGGTACAAATTTGTAATTTATATGCATGAACTCTCAAAGTTTATCACTCACACCTGCTGGCTCATAGAAACTGACTCACACGGAACATTTGAAGAAAGCCTGTAAGTCATAACTGGGAAGTTGGGAGCTCTGCTTTGATATGTAACTTTTGTCAAGCCGCCTACTTATTTCCAGACTGGCAGAACAAAACACCAGGATATCTGTCAATTACTGTCTCAGCAGAAGACACTACTTAAGGTCATTCTAGCTTTTAGTTTGAAAGCAGTAAACAGTAATGTCTTCAGCTTGAAAAGTTGTTTTTGCAAGCTTTTGACACATTTGCAAAATTGTCACAGCTGCTGCAAATAAACCAAGTTTGTGCCGGAAGTTTGAAGCAAGTGGCTCAATCAATCTAAATTCAATTTATTCTTCTATAATATATAATATACAACAAAGCTGAGTAGGCTACACCCCTGGTCAGTATCACTGAAATGTGCAGTCAGTGTGGCGACTCTGGCCATGTCCACATCCAAATAAGCTGGACCCCATCTGATCCAAACTCATTTATTTTGTTTTCATCTGACTGAGAACTTTCCGCCAACATTCATCGGGGTTCTTTTTATGTTCTTTGGCAAAGTTAAGCCTTTTTGTGAGCAGTGGTTTTCTTCTGGCCGTAGAGGTTGAATTCATGCAGTGTCCTTCATGCTGTCTGATCAGTCACTGAAACACCAGTGTCTACAGCCAAGTCAGAAGCACATACCTATCTATTTTTCAGTGCAAGATCTGACCACTTGCCGTAGCTGTGTTTCAGCTAATGTTCAGGTGCTCCTGTACCTTCTCACATCTTTATAAAGTCTCACAATCTGGTTTCTTTGTTGTTCAGGCAGTTCCTCACCACAAGGAGTCACAACCCAGGCCACAAGTTGTTCATAGGTTGTTTTATAACTTTCTTCATGGACTTAGTAGTAATTGAAAATCACAAGTGTAGTCATTTCTGTTCAAGTTGTAGTCAAGTTGTACTTTAGGATGCATATTTACATGAGATCAAACAACCTACACTTCAAATTAAGACTAATATAATTGTTGTAAGATAGGACTGTAAGAGATTTTGAATCCTTTTAGTGATATTACACAGTCATTCTCTCTATAAAATCAGAAAACAGAGAAAATGTCTGCTATATTAGCCCACAGCCAAATATATTCAGTTCACTGTCATACAGCAGCAAGTCACATTTGAACAGCTGAAATGATCGAATATTTGGCATTTTGCTGACTAACATGATTGATTGTCAAAATGGTTGGAGATTAATTTTCTGCTGATTGATTAACTACTCATGTTCAAACATGCTTAAGTATATGCTGGTCAGCAGCACGCCTTAGATTGTTGTTTACACAAGTCTAACACATCCCAACCATTTATACTGCAATATCAGACCAACAAAATTGCCCACATAATAAATTGAGATCTGTAGACATGGAGGGATGCTCAGCTGGATTGAGGGATCATTGAGTCTTTCATTTATGTCACAGTCCATGTTACTCATTCAAGTTCAGGAATGGGCTATAGCTGGATTTCTTCTAGAAACATGTGGTGATTTATATTCATTTTTGCCCCGAGCTGCTGCTAAGAGTCACTAGCAATTACTGACTGTCCCTGAGATGTCAAAAAATGAACATCTCCTCAGTGAATTGCAGTGAAGCTTTTCAAAACAGGTGTGAAGTAAAGATGTTGAAAAAGAGACAGTGGTGAGTAAAACTCTGCATAATTCTTCTGCCATTAAGACCTTGTGAAAATGTCTCTTACTTGCAAATGTTGCTTAAAAATATATTTGAACATTTTAATACAGTAACTCTAAGTCTAGTCACAATGGCTATTTTGTTGTACTCATTTTATTTCATTTCCACACTGAGAAAACATGCTATGGATGCTGTTCACACTTTCCTAATGTGAAGTTTTAACATGAAGTAAATTTAATCATAGTTTGATGCTAAACTTTTAGTCTCCCTATAAAAACTGAATCAAACTGATGAAACAACGTAACTTGTTGTCTGTTAGTTAAGAGCCTCCTCAGGCATCCTGCTGCGGTGCTCAGAGGCACTGTACGTCAGGAGGGAAGAACATGAAGCACACACATCAGCAGTAGAAACCAATTTCACAAAATCTCCTATAATGGGAAATGCATAATAGCTGCTCACATGAATTGTGGTATTTCAATACTAAATTATCAAAGAAAAAAAAACACTCAGACTGACAAGCGCTAAATGCCAGATTTTAACCCATTTGTATGAGGGCTGAATGATATGCAAAGAAAAATATCTTATTTATTTTGGCAGATGAGTCACAGTTTTATGGGTTTTTTTTTTTCATTTCATTTTCACTAGAAAAAAATATAAAAATGGACAGTATGATTTGTTGGCTGCAGTGTTTCTGTAGCACCACAATGCCTCATTTATGGTCTGCTGTGACACATTTAACTTTATCAAAATATTAATATAAATGTATAAATATATAATGGCAGTTGCAATTTTGATCATTTTCATTAATTTTTTAGCCCCAGTGTGTATAGTTGGCCCAAATGTAAGTATATATATGGAGTCATTTTATAACGTGAGGTGCTATACCACTCCAGGATGTCTCCCATGCTCCCCCACACTGTCATTCTCTAAAAGCTCAACCATCACCCTGGGGGGTTTGAGGTGGAGCTAAGAGACATTTGGATCTTCTCGGTTGTCTGCTTCAATATCAGATAGGGGAGATCATGGAAAGAAGGAGAGAAGTCCTCAGCTTTCACTGACCCCTCCCCTCTCGCAGTCAGAAAAGTGCAATGAGACCCTGTGTCCCTCTCCATAGCATAGGTTTAACAAGCAAGAATGAGATCTGTTGAAAATGAGTTGAACCCTTCTATCACTGAGACACATAGTTTCTTTGTGGCTTTCCACCCCAGTTATTCCTGTATTTCCAAATGTCTTGTCAGCAGAGACAGACAGAAAACTACATCTCCAAAATCTGTGATACACTGAATCTAACCTTAATGCCAGTCTTAACAAAGTCAAGATTTTTTTTTTCAGCTAGAGTGAAAGAGTGCTTTGACATTTTTGAACTATACACCAGCTTTGCACTTCCTTAGTTGGCAGTTGTCACAAGATTATTGATTTAAAATGTCAGTGGCTTGTGACCAGGAAGGTTATAAGATCTACTCCTGACCCTGTCCAAAGATGTCCTCCTGCAACTAATAAAAATTATTTAAATATGACTAATTTAAATGTAATTCATGGCTGTGCCAAAGTTTAAAATGTGTCCTTTCTGCTCACCATAGTGTGTGTGTGTGTGTGTGTGTGTGTGTGTGTGTGTGTGTGTATGTGTGTGTGTGTGTGTGTGTGTGTGTGTGTGTGTGTGTGTGTGTGTGNGTGTGTGTGTGTGTGTGTGTGTGTGTGTGTGTGTGTGTGTGTGTGTGTGTGTGTGTGGATTCATGGCTTACCGTCCCAAATGAAATGCGAAGGTTTGTTTTCCCCATTCAGCCAAGTCAATGAGGATGAACAAATTGGAAGAGGCACTGAAATCCAAGGGCACTGTTCATTTTAGTCAATTTGATGCAGCCTTCTATTGATAAAGTTGGGGATGTGGTGTCGCTGTAGGTTTGGGAGCTAATAATCCATCAGCAGTAGGGAATTGAGTTTAAAAAGAGGGTCAAGGGACTCTTAACACCCAGATATTTACAACAACAATTCAACCTCTTGAAGCAGGAAGCTCAGTTGTAGTACAACAAGCATGCAGGTATAATCTGAACAGCAGAATAAACTAAGTAAATTCAGCTTTTCTCTGAGTTCAACTTGTACCCATGTAACAAGAAGCTGTGATATTCAAAAATCCAAAGACGTCTTGTGAGATGAGACTGCAATGAGAGCATAGAAGTTTAAGTCTTTGAAAAGTGTACTGATGTACGGATGACTTGCATATGTGAGCAGAGCTAACCAGCCCTATTGTCAAGGGACCAAGGTACATTTCTATCTTCGTCGATTCACATTGAAATCTGCTGTATGCAGCAACACAGTGGGGCTGTGACTGATAATTGACAGTTATCAGTTAATCAAATATGTTTTGGTCCATAAAATGTCAACAAATTATTCACAAATAACAAGTTCCCCTGGTTCAATTTTACTCTCAATTTTAAAGTCATATTTTCAATTAACTTGAACAAGTCTGAGAAGCAGTGAGCGCAGACTGTCACAGAGGTATATCTTCCTGTCACATAGTCCTATAATTTCCCTTGTGGTGTCATATAGTTGTATAATGTGGACAAGGTCAGACGACACTTGTCCAGCTGACATTGTTCTATTCAATTCTGGTGCTTTCACTTTGGCTACAGCAGGTGAGGCCTCAGATTTGTTGTATTTGTTGAGTGAAGCATCCTCTTTTTGCAAAATCAGTAAGCAGCCTCAAAAATGTTGGTAATTTTATGGTGTAGATGCCAAAATATCTCCACACACTCAGGGTGTTTTCACACCTAACCTGTTTGGTTGAGCTAAAATGAACTCAAGTGCATTTGCGCATTTAGTTCCATTTGTTTGGGCTGGGTGTTGTTTGTTTGGGCTATTAACATAATGTGATTACACTATCACATATTTGTGATTGGTCCAATCCCAGAACACGCACACTACACCTGCTCATGTGCCCCCTGAATGACAGGTGGGTAAAGAGACTGAAAGGGACAATAAAAACTTTAGGGTCTCTTTGCCAGCGCAGTGGGATCTGTCCCACTGCTGCTGATGGCCAGCCCGACTGTGGATGATTCACCTGCCTCATGATTCTCCTCATTGTGAACTTGCCTTGAAAAGTAATCACTGATTCTACTAACCATATCTGCAAAGCCGAAACATGCCACTGATGTAGTGTAACATACAATTAGAAAAACCTTTTAAGAAATTGGATGTGCTTGAATGCAAAAGAAATTATATCCACCTGTGAACAGTCACAAAATATGCGAGTGTAGCTGCCTGACACTATTCTGCTGTAGTGAAAAAAATGCATTCCTTGAGGAAAGTTGCAGCACTTTTGTTCCTCCTGGGCAGTTTTGGTTGCGCCTTTCCCAATGCACCATGCTGATTATGATACAGCACCACCACATTGGCATAATGTCAAATCCACAGAGTGTTACACTTTTTGGAAAAGTGTTTTTCAAGGAGACATCCACCACTGTTTTGTCAAGAGCTGGAGGCAGCAAGAAATTTGATGGAGATGGCCGACTCGTAATTGTCTATGCCGGAAAAACCATCTTGATTTAAAAACACCCTGCTTTGTTGTTGTGATTATCCACTCAACTTTATTTTGCTAGCCAGTGTCTTACATCTTTATTTATGAGCCTAGTTTAGTGAAAGGTCAATGGGACAAGAGGTCAAGGCTGCTACTTCAAAATTGTTGCTTTTACAGGTGGCTGATTTAGATTTGGAGCAGGTCATTGTAGTTCAATTTTTACATTTTCCCCACATCTGAATTGAAGTTTGTATGCTATTAAAAAAAAAAAAAAACAAAAGGACAGTCTCATTAAATAATCTTGTCTATTAACAAATTTAAAAGCAGATGCTGACAATTAGTCTCATGAGACTTATCTTGTCATTGTTTATTCAGGGAAGAGTGACTGAGCATTAAGCCCAAAATGATGATGTTACAGACATCCTTGCACATTAAATAAAGACTCTGTATCCTCATTTTAAATCTTAATAACGCTGGAACACTGCAGCATTTAATTTCTGAGCTGTCAGGTCATCATGACTGAATTCATATCTGGCGAACAGTCATGTTGCAGCATGCTGTGACACGTTAAGAGCAGAGTCCAGATGGAAGAATTTAGCTTTTTGCTCAGGTTTGCGTGTGTCAGATCGTTATGGGAGTCCATGTTGTAAGAAACACTGGAACTCAATACACACAGATCTCATTTACATAATATTGTGACCAACTCATAACAAACCATGATCATTTCCTCAGTGAAGGACCGTAGCATTATTAAACACAAAGCTCATCTGTGGGTAAGTAATTGTTTACATACATTTAATACACTAGATAAATGTGTAATTAAAGTTGGAGCCCTTTACAAAATAAGAGCCTGAATATATGTCAGTAACAATAATATTCCTGCAGAGTGAGAAGTTTTTTTAAATGCTGAGTAACATACAACAAATGAAGATTAATTCAACACAGTGAACGCTAATCTACATATATTCTAATGGATCTTTGTTAAATGTCCCTGCAGAGTCGTGAACCTATTTAATTTCTACACCAGCTCTCTTTTGAGAGTGCTCCTATTGGAAAAAATTGGTGGTTTTTATCTAAAACAACCTTTACTTCTGTTTTCCTGACAAATGTTCTCTATTGGCTGTGCAAATGTTTGCCGTCTCTGAGAAGCAGATACCATTATACCACAACAAATCCTCAGAGGGAGGAGGTTGAGGTGGTTTGGACATCTTGGTGAAACCAGTCACAACAGTCTACATTAGTTTTAACCATGAATGCTCCTTAGACTCAACCAAGCAGTTTCCTTTATCCACAGTCTCTCTTTTTAGTTCCCTAAACTCAACCAAACCTCAACTGTAGTGGTGGAGGATCCCATTTGTAATACTGATGGAAGATATTATTTCATCCTGCTGATGGTGCCACATCCAAAGCTCACATGAGTCTGTTGATGCCCCATATTCACTGTAATAAAAATATGACATTGGTAACTGAGTGAAATGACCAGATAAAAGCTGTTTGAATTCTCTAAATGCTGAGGGAAGGAGCTTTAGTGTTTTTGTATCCATTAGTGTAGGAAACACTAGATGTTCCTTTTCAAGAGAAAAAGAGAAAATGCATTCCCACAATTCTTTTCTACAGTAACATTTAAAATGATGAAGGATCTGTTTTATGTTTTTGACACAATCCAAAAGTTATGGAAATCCTTGTCTGATTGGCTGAGCTTCAAATCCATGAATATAAATTTCTTCCTTTTCAAATCCAGTTAGGAGCCATCTTGTGCATAATCAATTTTCAGTTATAGGTATCACCATCTTAACAATTTCAACCCTGTTTGTGATTAGGAGAGTCTTTATTGTCCATGTATTATTGATAAAGTTTGTATCATAAAAAAAAACAAACAACAAAAAAAAAAACTTTGTGTAAATGAAGTGGGGTTCTCCTCACACAGGGGTTGTCTGTCCTAAAGTACTAATGCATCCTTCTTCACATCTTCCTTTGACCTCATGAGGATAAACTACCTCAAGTGGATAGAAAGGAGATGTTTTTTTTATTTACCTTCCGACCACAGCCCTTGTAATGAGGAAAGCCAAACAACTTTTGGGTTGTGTTTACACAGCTAAACCTTTTTGCCTGTTTCACCTTGGCAGTTCTGGTCTGACAGTACCTTAAGGCAGATGGCAGTCAGCCAGTCAACAAAAACTTGTGTGTTGTGTCCCCTTGTTGTCCTGCCATGTGCTGGTAATTTCCTCTACTCCTTTCTCCTCCTCCTCTCTGCCTGTCGCACCATGCAAATCTTTCCTTTACACATTGAATCACTGAAATAATTTTTTATAATAAGTCAGCAGTGGCTTTCATGTGTTCAGGCATACACAACATGGTCAGTCCCTCTAAACTTTGCCACCACAGCTGTCCTGACTTCCACTCTTCTCTCCAAGAACCAGAAAGCTGCAAAAAAAAACATAGTGGGAAGATTTCATGCTCGACAGCTCAGAAAACACTTGGACTCTGTAGAAAAAGCTCTTCCATTCATCAAGCAGACCTAAAGATGCTGAGGCGTCAGTTAAAAATACACTTACAAGAATAAAAGAAAACTTGGCAAGTTAAACACATATCAGGGTTACTGTTCCCGGAGCCAAAGGCAAAAGCAGCAAGAGAAAACTACACTCAGTGTTTGGAGGCCTCAGCAAACAAAAAAAATCTAATTTTAGACTCGGCTCTCAATTTATATTTGTTTTTAACAGGGTCAACATTTTTCATCTGTTTTTTAAAGAACGAAAGAAGCTGTAATCCTCAATTATGTGTTTATTAGACTGTTATTGTATTGTACTATACTTATCTTAAAAGAAAACTACAGATAGTTCTAAAAGCTGTGGCCAGAGTCAAATAAAAATTCACATTAAACCTCCTCCGACTACCTGCACCTTTCAGAATTTATTTAAAAGTTCCTGTCTATAAAGCTTTAAGTGAGTCGCTCCTCCCTACAGCAGAGATTTTCTTTCATTTTATGTAGCAGACAGATCACTGGGGTCCTCCACTGCTTTTCTTTTAAATTTTCCTTATGTGTCACATAAAAGTACAGAGGAGACTGCTTTTTGTTTTTATGTCCCTGAACGGTAGAACTGAATCTCTTGGTATTTTTAGCCTGACTTTTTGATTCAGAGAAATGTTAAAGCTTTTGTTTTATTTTTTTGTATATCTCTTTCTATCCTTGTGTATATTTTATTTAATATTATTGACTTAGCTTTTATTGTTTTATTTTTATAAATTTTAGTCTTGCAAGATCTTTCATGTGTCTGTGTGAAGCACTTGTTTGTATGAAAGGTGCTTTATAAATAAAGTTGAGTTGAGTAGAGACTGCTTCTCTTATCTTCACTCTCTTATCTCATCTGATCATTGTATTGTAGCTTCAGGTCTCCTTCCTGAAGTTGCACATTTTGACTGAACAGTAAGAAACATTTAGTAATCTTAGTTGACCGCTCACCCCAAAACATCACTTACAGTAGAAAACCTATTAGTGTCCCGTCAGACTGCTTCACAGAGGACAATTGAAATTACTTTGCTGTTTCTTCTGCTTTGCCCTACTCACTGTAATCTCACTATTTCATGGTCTGTCTGTTTTTGTTGTATTTGTGTGATTCCTTTAATAGTGGGTCAGCTTGCAGTTTCTGTGCTCACAGCACATTTGTTTTTCACATCAGTGGGTTAATCTCATGAATTATGGGAGACCATGCTGAGCAGATCTACAGTATCAGTGGGTCTTTTACATATTTTTAAATTCAAATCTCCCTTTCCAGCAAAACAAAAGCAGATACATGGCAGAGTTTTGCAGTTTTTATGTGTCTCACCATTGAAGTAACCACATCATCATCATGAACGACTGAAAAATTTGATTAGGCGTCTAAGATTAGGAGCCTCAAATTAAACTCAAGTGGGGGGGTTGTTATTGTTTGATGCTGCAGTTTCTGCAACAATTTAAATATCCACTCCAAAATATCAGAAACAGTAAAGTGCTTTTATCCTTAAAGTTGCATTAATCCTTAATTTTATACTAACATTTCATCAAATCTTTAGTAATGGATGAAATCACCCAGTGTGTATCTACAACTTGGTGCCTCTTTCATCCTTTTGTTTTATTTTTATGGCAACTTTACAGTGTGGTTCAGTTGCTCCACTCCTCAGCCATGTTTTTGGCAGCAGCAGGCAGCTGTTTTCAACAAACACCTGCACAACATGAGTCCACCACCAAATGGCAGACAAAGGAGTGACTAGCTGGAGAAGAAGGTCACCAGTTGTTTCAGGAGCTGTTCTTCTGCCTTTTAATTTGAAACACAGGTGTTTCCACTCAGTTGGGTGGACCTAAGTGAGAAATATATACGGTCGTCCCCACCTGTTGCTTAGATTTCTGTTCAGATCATAGACTGTACATAAAAGTGGCTGAAAAGTGAAACCAATGCTGAAGAGCCTTAAACCTTCATTCTATCAAAAGACCATCAGGGGGCGACTCCACTGGTTGCAAAAACAGATTGTATTGAAGTCTATGGGGAAACTGGCCCTACTTCTAACTTGATTTATTAGCTCAGTAAATGTTTTCCTAATGAGTTCATGGTCTCAGTCTCTAGTTTCAAGTCTTCAATACAACATGATGTTCATTTTTTTAAACTATGGTCCCATTTAGAGGAAAATAGAGCAGGGTATGCATTAGGGCATGGCTACCATGTGATTGACTGACTTTACCACACACAGCGACCTGCCTGGTAATCAGGATAGAGGACAGAGCAGGTCAGATCCACTCCTCACTCCTCCTCAGCTCCAACAGTTCCTCCAAATACGGTTTCTTCTGGTTTCAAAAAATCTTCAAAACAATAGTATTTGGTTGAGTGGTGATTGTACAGCCTTTCCCATGTAGCAAGATTTACACATTAGGTTTGTCTTCATCACTCAGCCGAGTATTAGTTTTTTAATTGAAAGTTTTGTTGAGTTGGATCCGACAGCATAAATTCAACCATCTTTTTTTAGTGCTTGTGTTGCCTTTATTTAAATCTGCCATTGCGTCTTTTAAGAAAGCAAAACTCTGGACAGTTTTCTCTCTCCAGACTTTTTTTATTGACAAAAGGTGTTTGTGATCTACAATAGAAAAGAGATGCAAATGCCCACGTACAGCTGCACCATGAAGTTCAAAGTGAGGCGATTTGGGGCTCAGTGTCTTGCCCAAGGACACTTCGGCACAGGGACAGGAGGAGCTGGAGATCAAACCTCAGGTGCTTTACCACCTGAGCCACTGCTGACCCCAAGTTCAGTTGCTCCTCAATAAAACTTAGAAGTTTCTCTCTTTTGCACTTCATCAATGAAATATTAAAATAATACTGTTTCTGTGATCATGATGTAGTTATTTAAAGACCTATGGTATTGCTTAAGGTGAAAATTAAATCCTTGCTAAATAATGTAGTACTATTCTCTACCATGTGCACATTATGTATTAAAAATCGAGTGCACAGCATCGCAACAGTGTTTAGTCCCAGTTGAACTTCAACACAGTGGCATTTGTGTGAAGTATCTTTTGCCTTGTAACTGCTAACGGGCTGGAGAGAAGACAGAGAAGCATTTGATCATTTATGTTTTTTTCTTTCTGTACATTAGGTCAGTGAAGGCCCCTCAGAGCCATGGCTGCTGTAGGATGCATCTTCGTGGTGATGACATTAATGAGTGAGTTGACAGTTGATATATATTTGGCAAGACCAAGGGGTTTAATGAGCATTTTCACAGCTCCTCAGACAGAGGTGCACAGTTTTCCACAAAGGCCTGCATATGTTACTCGTAAATTATTCAAAAAGTGGTGTTTTAGCTGCAGCCTATTTTTAAACCCAGCCTGCTATTAAACATAACACTCATCCAAACTTTAATGGTGCTCAGTTGTTTACTGAGAATATTCTGCCTGCTCTCAGCGAGTGCCTGATTGGAGAACATTTTTACTGAGAGCTGGACCTTTTGCAGCCTTTTCAGAGCACTGTCTTACCGTTGGTCCTTATGCATATGACAAATTACAGTTGCATCTTAAGGGTGCCAGGATGAAGGCTTGCTAATCACAGAGCAGGAACAGTCAGGTGTAATAACTGAGTTGCTTTGTGTGGAGTGTAAACAATTAACCAATGCAACCAATTAGTGGATTGACAGAAAATGTGTTGTTCCAGCAATTTTTCAAGAAAAACATTTTCTGATTGAAGCTTTTCAGATGCAATGCTTTGTTCATCAGTTATATGGTAGGAAATGTGATATCGTGGGCTGGGTACAATATGCATACTGTGTGATTTTCTTCATTTGTCATTGTTTCCTCCTAAAAATTGCAGCTCATGAAAACAGTCCTGGCTTTGTTTCATTTCATTTCAAAAATGGCTTAAAAGAGCCAATCACAGACCCAATTTTCTGTCTTTACACCAGCAAAATAGAGTCTGAAGACAATGATGTCAAACTTCAGAGGACACAGAGTTTAGTTTGGATTCTGAGGCAGCTTAAATGCTGGAAAACAAGTTTTGCAAAGCAGAAATCATACTTGTCTCATTGGTATTGATCAACAGCCCCATCCCCCAGGGCAGATATATTAAGGCCATTTTGTGCTGTAAGGCAGTAAAACCTTGAAAAGCTTATTTGATATAAGCTGTGCCAGAGATCTGTCAATGTTGTTGCTGTTCCTCCTTCACTAAACAAGTTTGATAATTGTCCCACCTGATGTAATGATGGAATATTTCACCACAGACAGATTTATCCTGTCCTTAGAATCTTTACTTATTTTTCATCTTAATTATTCCACCTTCATTGACCTTCCAATCGTGTCTTTTGTATATCTTCAATCACAAAAAGTAAGATTAATTCTCTGTCATCTTGTCACTTGTCAGAGGGTAAAATTGCACCTATGTAAATGCAGTAACAGCAGTGCAGATCTTCTCTAATCTGTCCCCCTACTTTCTTCAGCCCACTTACCATGTCAGACAGAGGGAAAAGGTTTTTACAGACTGCGGGTCCACAGACAGGAACGCGCTGTTCTCGAGGAAGTCACTGTGTGCTCTGCTAAAATAAATGAATTACTGTGTTTGAATGAATACAAAACCCCATCAAAGCTGAGTACTTAACAACCTGACACATTCTGCATATTAATGTTTTTAAAACGCTGTGAAAATGGTAATTACAATTCTATTTATTTTTTCCTTTCATAGCTCATTTGAAAAGAATACTTCATTTTGTGACAGTGGCCATTTGCATTAATTGAGGAAAGTGCTCATCATTGTTGCCTTAGAATTTTTCAAGGATTTAAAATTGTGTTGTTTTTTGAACAATACCAGACCTTGTGTACTGGTCTGCTTTGAAATAAGAGCTCTGTAATCAAAATGTGGGAGGTATAATTATAAAACAATTGGAAATAAAGGGACATAGGTGTGAGTTTATCTTTTATTACAATTTCTTATCTTTTTGTTTTCGTCTTGCTCTCAAATGAATATCTGTAATCTGTGACTTTTACTCTGACCTTTTCTTAATTTTTACTTTGCAAAAGTTTCATAAAGGTAAAAAAAAAAAAAAAAAGGGGGATTTATAAAAATACTGATGAAACAGGAAGTGGATGGAAATGATTCACTTGATAAAAAACCCTTTTAACTCCAGTTGACGGCATTAGGATGGCCACTGTGGACCAGTGACAGTCAATGTGCTAACAACTATTTGAGGTTAAAATATAATAATTAGTTCTGTGGCGGTTCATGTGTTTTTGTCTTGAAAATCCTGAACAGTTTCTCAGTAACAGGCGCAAAGAACAAAAATTTTGGCTCTATTTTTGCCCAAAGGGTCTAATCAGACGGGCCCTTGAACCCATCACAAGTGCATTGGGGCATTTAATTGACGAGAGGGGCTGAGACCCAAGAGGCTCTGGTGTGTCCTTTAGGCAGTGTCTCATAAGGACATCATCATCTGAATAAAGGACAGTCAGTGCAAAATCCAGGATGATACTGGCTTTTTAAATTGCTGCAGATATTGATATTTCGATCAGATATCAACACTTAAAACATTTAAGTGTTGTTTTCACATGACATAAACAACAATGTTGACACAGATCCTCATCTGGTGTTTTTTAAAGAAAAAAAACATGTTACCAAAGAAAGATCATCTATGTTAGGGGTGGGCAATTATTTTTTCAATGGGACCACATGAGAAAAAGAAAATATTGCGAAGGGCTGGGCCAAAAGGCTGAACTCAATTCTGCATAATATTAATTAAATTAAGCAGAAAAATAAATATAATATTAGTTTTTTTGTTGTTTTTTAATAAAAAAGCAGTAAATAGCATTGTTTTGACAAGCTGGTAAGAGTAGGCTATATGTTGAGCAATGAAAAAGTGGGGTTGCCTTAGAAAAAATGTAATTTATTCAATCAAATTTCCCAAAGCAATGGTAAACAAAATGTGAACATTTGAGAAACTTTTGTGAAACCTTTTTTAAACATTTGTGACATATATATTAGTAAACATTTTCATTCATATTCACTCCAAAACACATTTTGAATTTCAAATCCTGTTGGAAAGAGGTTCTTAGCATTCTACAGACATCACAATATTGTCTTTGTGCTCCAAACATTAAGCAAGACGCATTATATTGAACTAATTGAACTCAACATCACTGAACTGTGATTTTGAGAAAAAGGCTTCCAAAGAAAGTGTCCCAGTTCACTGCTAGTTGGTGCCTTTACATGCCTACATTTGTAGTCTAACCACATCATTTGGTGTTTTTAAATTATGTTTTCTTGTTTAGTGAGAGAAATCTAGTCTCTGCTGAGCATCAAAATCAGGTTGAATGTCTGAGGACCTTTCAGCATCAGTCAAGTTTTTGTATTTCTCCGCGTGTTTCGTCTCATAATGCCGATTGTAGTCCTTAAAGCTTTACCTCCAACTTCAGTAAACAAATACATAGAAGTCCAATTTTTGTTGAAAATCCTGCATTCGGCATCTACCTTTCTTTTTTTACCACGAGCAGGCATTTTTGAGGGTTAGGGTCATCTTGTGATAGCGATCCAATCCCGCGCACTTGTTGCTATACATATCATGTCATTATGTACATGAATAAAAAACAACTTTAAAATAAAAACAATACAGCTTTAGTCCATGCATGAGGTAAAATGAGAAAATATGTTTATTTTGAAATTTCCAATTAACCTTACACAGGCCTGTCAGAGTCAACCAAAGGGCTGTATGTGGCCCGGGGGCCGTACAATGCCTAGGTCTGATCTATGTCCTCTGTGGTGGACTCTGACCTGAAATCTCATTTAGTATTTCTGCTGCAATTTCCTCTTTAGCAGACAATTTTTTTGACGCACACCATTACTGATACATCTGAAATAAGATGTGATCTGTTGGCCCAGCACTGGATTTCAAACCTCCCACTAGCATTGAAAGCAACACAGCAGTCATATTCATTAGAAATCTTATATATACATGGTTGAAAAGCCCAATCTTGATCTGCAAGGAAATTAAATTCATCCACCAAAGTGCACTCAGTGACAACTGTAACTTTTTGTGATACAATAACTTGAAATAGAAAATTATTAAAACTATAAATAAATAACTTTGAGAAAACTGAAAACATCACATCACATTGTTTCTTTGTGACTTATTCCGCTTGATGGTTGCAAATGATTAGTTTTATACCTATGCCCAGCTTGTCCTTTATGCCTTGTTGTCCATTTAGCATCCATTTGTGTAAATTATTTTCTATTTTGTTTTAGATTTTCAAATGATGAACAAATACATACGACAAGGTTTGCTTCAATTGTACCAAGAGGAAGGTGAAACTGTCGTGGGCAGCAGCATAGATGATGTCCTGCAGCATTTTGTCGGTGTCACTCAGGCATTTGTAGCTGTATTTAATTATGTGGTAAATGTATGTGAAAGGAATGAATGCTTGTCCATGAGTACAACAGTGCGGGCATTGTAGGGTGTGTCATGGCTCAATGTGTCATAGATAAGGCGCAAATTTTTACACTCAGTAATTTATAAGGAACAAAAGCCTCATTTTTCTGGTTCACTTATGACACTGGAGCAGACCTTGTCTCGAGTGGCAGCAGCTTCTATCAGAATTTCAATGGGCAAGAAAAGTGGATTCTGACCAATAAAAGGTCACGTACAACATGTCGCTTAAAAGATTGTCAAATCAGAAAAAAGGAGAGACTCTTGAGTGTCGCAGCACGTTAAATGGTGACTGACCCTGGAAATCCCTTTACCATTTCCTCCTTGACATTAAAGGATGGCGTTAAAAGGTGTTTTACAGTTGATCAGGAAGTGAGTGTAGGGAGTGTGGAACTGCTGATATTTGCAAAAACAGGGTAGTTGAGATGGATTGAAATGACATCATACCTCAAATAGATATGGGACAAGATCAAAAAACAGTCTGGTCAGCACGTAGAGAGATGGTAGACAGATAGGCTGGATTTTCTTGGTCACATTTTATTGCAACGTCTTCAGGGCCAAGGCAAAGAACTTGGCTTAAAATGTTGTTGGGGTTATCTGCTGCAGCTACATAAGTTCAATGGTGGCAAATGCATCCTTTTTTATGTGTCAGTATTGTAAATTTAAGTTCATACAGTAAATTAAAAGATAATCCAGTTCTGTGTTGTGGATGAAATTATAGTGTAAAGTATCTTTTAGGTTTCAATGGTAAATATTTTATAAATGTTGAAATTACACAGACATCTCATCAGCAGCCTTATTTGGTAAACAATAACCTACAATGTGTCATTTTTTGTTTTGAAAATGAAGACCACAAACTTCATTTGTAAGGCACTTTTCAATTTTATTTGGGCCTACTTTAGTGTGTGGTGTTTCACAGATGACTGAAGCTAAAAACAAAAAGGACAAATCAAACAAGCAGACAACATAGACTACATATAGAAATGGATGTAGTTTTAGTCTGAAAAGTGAAACCAATGCTTAAGCCTTCATTCTATCTATTGACCATCAGGGGGCGACTCCACTGGTTGTTAAAAGAAATCAGATTGTATTAAAGTCTATGGGAACATGATTTATTAGCTCAGTAAACATTTTTCTAAATGAGTTCATTGTCTCAGTCTCTATTTTCCAGTCTTTTTCAATACAACATGATGTTAATTTTTTTGTGGTCCCAATGGTCCCATTTAGAGGACTATAAAGCAGTGTATGCATTCGGGCGTGGTTACCATGTAATTGATAGACTGTACCTCACCCTGTTTGACAATCAGGAAAGGTTATAGAGCAGTCAGATCCACCTCTCACCCATCCTCAGCTCCACCTTTGTCTCCAAATATGGTTTCTTCTGGTTTCAAAAATCCAAGATGGTCTATTTACAAACTGGAAGCTTCAAACTGGAAGTTCACAAACCAATGGGTGACGTCATGGTGGGTTATTATTAGTATTATTATTATTTTTATTATTAACAATGATAAACAATAGATAGATTGAAAGAGCTCTTGATAAATAAAAGGAAATGGACACATTTTAACTCATGAGAATAAGACGTTTGTATTTGTTAATAGTTTTCTGCTTCTGAAGGCCAATTAAGGAAGGCGTTCTCTAAACAGACACTAATGAACCCTTGACAATCACAGTAGTATTAAAAGTCAAAGTCAGCATCTTATCTGTGACTGGTCTTGTTCTCTAAGGTCTTCACTCTGGCTCCCAACACAGGTTTCAAATGTCTTCTTCAAGAAATGCGTCTGATCCAGCTCTTTGACCCAGGTTTGCTTCACAGTGAATTGATGGGAGTGTAAAGCGGCTCCTCCATCACAACCCTCCACCTCATTAAAATCATTTACTCTCTCAGCGCATTAGCAAGCTGAGCTTTAAGAGCTGTGCATAAAAGAGCAGATGAAGTGGGCCATCTCGACACACTTGTGCGCGCCCTATAAAGATTTTGCAGTCATTCATGTGTATTTCAATCCAGTATCACCCCAATCAGCAGAAGTTTAAAAAGAAGAGGCAGCTCCGTGCTGTGTAATTAGTGCAAGTGTTTAATTAGGTTTGTGTGCTTTAGCAGTGAGGGGCAATCCTCTGTCACAATGCAGTGGACCTTTGCTGTCTGGAAACTTAGCCACACGCCTATTTCCCCATCAGGAACTGTGGAAGACTGTTAAACTCTAATGCACAACACAGTCGACAGGCGTGAGCAGAGAAATGAAATCATATAATTGTCGTGAGCATGTGTATATGTGTTTGGATGTCCCTGTGTATGTGTGTAAGTATGTTAAAATGTATCTGTGTCTGTATATGTATGTGCATCTAATTTTTCATTCATTCATTATGATGTTGTTTTATCTTGTCTATGTCTTCTCTTGTTTATGCTTCTATGTTTTATTTGCTTGGTAAAGTGTTCTTGGATATCTAAAAAGGTTTTAGAGGTATTACTATTACTATTATTAATAATAATAATAATAATAATTAATAACAATGGTAATAATTTGGATTTGATCAGATCGTCCACAAAACACATTTAAAAAGCTAATTGGATTCTTATAAACAGGAGAAATACGATGTACTCTGGATGTTATAAGTTGTGTTCAGATGTATCGCTACACTTCAACCCTCTACCACAGTGCCACATTTCATCATTATTGGAGGCACCCTTGTTAGTCTGATGAAGAATCTGTGGGGTCACTGAGCAGAAGACCTCAGAAAACCTGTGTATTTTTTTCTAGGTCTTGGTCACCAACAGTGAACTGATGAGGACTGATTTCCAGTACAACAGAGAGCCAAAGTCATGACGTCATGTTTGTTCCATTCTCGTCTGTAACTTCAAGCTCTTTCTTTTTTTTCAATCAGTCTTTGAACTTCTAAAAACACACAAAAAAACTACAGCTCCCATGAACAAAAACTAAGTGAGGCAGTGTGGGTACAGGTTTGGTCCACATTCATAAAACTCCTTTAAAGTAATTCTTTCAGTTTCCTGGTCTGTGCTGTCTAAAAACTCCACATCTCCCTGTTCTACTGCTTTTTACCTCCTCCTCTGTTAAGCTGTGATGTTTAGTCTGTTACCATCACGGTTAAAGGTGGTATAAAACGTAAATAAGCACAATACTACTTTTAAAAAACAATACTTATCTAAACACATCAAGCAATTCACACATCAAGCTTGAGGACATTTTTTGCCAGTGTTCATGGCTTTCCCTTTTTGCTCGTCCTCTCAGCGCTGTTCACTTTGTTCCCTGGTCTCCATGATGCTTTGTCACGAGATGCAGTTAAATAAACTAAAAAGAGAAGGCTACACTGTGTAACACCGACACTGTAGTAGTCTGCTACCTTCTTTTCATACCCATTCTGGATCAGTTGCTGTACTGAGGGTCCCTACCACCTGTGTCTCTGAAACAGTAAAGAAAATCACTTGTGTTAACTTTACAAGAGCAAGTGATTTTTCTATTCAGCCCAACCAGGAACCAGTTTTCCCGTTGGCTTTTAAAACGGGTCTCTTGTGCAGCTCTGATAGAAATCAAATCTGAGTAATTGTCCGCAGAAAATAGGACATTTACACCAGCACTGCATCGGAGGCAATAAAATGAAGACTGCATTAAAAAAAAAATCTCACTGTCACGCAGGTCTGTGTACTTCATAGCAAGCTTGACCACCTTTCTTCTCCCCCATCGTTTTGCTCACTGGCAGTTCGGAGGTTTAATGGCAGCGTCTGCATGATGCGCTGTGGGTCTCCAAATCCTGGCGACAGGCCCCTTTGTTTGCTTCTCAGCAAGATGTAGACCCGAGCTGGAGGAGGCTCTCAAACTTGCAAAAAAGATGGATTATGGGCCTCAAAATAGAGCTGTGCACCTGTCGCCTAACATTTTCCAGCCTGGATACTCTTGGATCCAGTGACCGCACCAAATGTCACATGAAGGGGATGCTGAGACCACAAAGCTGCTTAGAGCAGTCGGTAGCTTTCAAGACCCAAATAGGAACCACTAAAGTTTCTCACACCCAGCAATGAACTTCAAACAGATAACAGTGATGTCTATCAAAATGTGTTTTGAAATGGTGACAGTGACTTATCATAGTGATGACTTATGCTGATGACACCACTCTGAGGACACTCAAAGCTGAGGGAGCGACTATATTTTAACATTTTAATGCAGTTTTTCTTCTATGTTCACACACTTCCTCTGTGTGAATTTCACCACAGACCACCTTCAAAGTGTTTTTGAAATGTCTGTATTTACCTGTTTTTGTGTCTGCTCAGACTGTGACATCTTTCAGCAGATGGACTTTACTGATCCCAAATTGTGTAATTTGCTGCTTCTGTACATTCATTTGCTCAGTTTAAAATTAGCATTAAAAATGGTCTTGCAATCACTGTGTTACATCAAATCAGTTAATTACAGGCAATTTAGCAGTAATACTACTTCTCAGCTTCAATAAAAAAAACACATGAATTCACATGGACACTGGACCTACAACCATTCATTCCATTAATCTTTTAGTTGATTGACAAAAAATTCATGTTTGTTTTTAATCTGTTTGTTTTTAAGCCAAAATCCTGAACATTTTCCAGCTTCTGTGAATGTGAGAAGTTCTGTGGCTTCTCGTGTTAAAGGAAAGTGAGGATCTGTGGCTTAGACATTTGTTGAAATCACCTTTGGCCATAACGTGAATTTTTCACATTTTTGTGATTTTTTTTTTTTTTTTTTAAATCAAGCTCTGGACCAATGTTTCCTCAGTCAAAAAAATACTTAGCAGCTCAACTGATTATTAAAATCATTGTTAGTTGCCGCTCTAATGGATTCTTTGTGCATGACTAAACATGCATGACATCAAAATTAAAAGGCTGCATTTGGCAGGTGTTGACCTTATGGGCATTACATTTAGAAGCATCTTTCAGTAACTTCAATCAACCATATAAATAACAGGATCCGAGGTGCAGGTCACAGAATATCTTTAAATACTCAGTAAAAAGAAGCTGGATTTGTAATTTGCAGGGTCAACAAGTTCAACAAGGTAAAAATGATGTGATGAATAATTGTTCTGGATTTCAGAAAATACCAATTTTGCTCTGACCTCATATGTGTCAGTGCCTCCAGAAAAACCTTTCCTGGTCGCGGCCAATGTGTAATTAATTTGCAGGAAGTGCAGATCGCGATTTGTCTTTGCATCGTGAAACCTTTGTTTCCTCCTCTGTTGATCACAAACATGCTCACTCATTTCTTTCCCACAAATAACCATTTATTCTTCACACATTTACTGAAAATTACAGTTTATTGAAAGGACACAGAAAGGTCAGATAACACAGATACATGTAGCTAGGAGTTACTACTCAGTGCATGGCACATTCTCAGGGAGACGACCCATTGTGAGTCTTTGGCTCTTTGCCTCTGGAGTGTTAAAGGCAGAAAGAGTGCTGAAATATTAAATGTTGAACAGTTGGCCAGCCAACTTGAGCCTCTATATTTCAAAATGTGGAGGAGTAAATTAACCTTGCTACGATGAGTGACAAACAATATTCTAAGTTGGGTAGTAGTAGTAGTAGTAGTAGTAATAATAGGAGTAGGAGTATTTTTTATTTGTCAATTGATTTATACTTATCACAAGGATACAGTGTCAGACCTCACCAGTGCAAAGGGATTTTTCTAGAAAGATCACACGATTAGAAAGCAGTGTCCTCACTCAGAATAAAACTCAGATAAGTAAAGAACAAATGAACAATCATGAAACAAGTTACCAGTGCCATTGCTACCTTTTTAAAAAGAATTTCTAGAATGCATGCCATTTTACTATGGAGGGTTTCAGATGACGGTTCGAAACTTGACAATTCCAGTGTCTCAGCTTTTGCAAAGAATGCCGATATGCGTATGTGTAGCTGTGTTTGTGTGTGTTTGTGTGTGTGTTTAAAAATGTGTGTTTCTGTGTGTGTGTATGTGTCTGTGTGTGAGGGCGCACATATTTTTTGTGAGAGTGCGCAAGTGTGTGCTCTTAGAAAGATCCTTCAGGCAATGCAGGAGCTCTGCATTTTGGATGATATGCCGTCCGCTCAGTTGTATTTATGTGGCTTTGTCTTTTTGCTGCTGCCTCCCTCTGCCTCCTCGCTGTCGCCTGAGAGCTTTGTGTTGAATTTTCCAGTCTGCGCTTGGCTCCTTTGCTGTTAGGTTCAGAAGATAAAGATTTATAATAAGCAAGACTGACACCATAATATTCCACAGTAGACATGTGGTGCAGTCTTTAATCTGAGCAGGAAATGCTCCTAAATATCTGAGGAATACAAAGGAAGTGGAGAAACACATTGTTGTTATCCCGGCTTTATATTTAGGCCCCTAAAATAAGCAGTTAATAAATAATATCATCATATCATAGGTTAACAAGACAACATAAGTGTTAATAATAACATTATAAACTGTATTATTACAATATAAGACATTTTAGATACATTTTATATTCGAAACAGTTCATGGATGCCCTAACAACATCAATAAAAGTTTATAATGGCATTACAAAAACACTGAGTATAACAAACTTACCTGTTGTGTCACTGATATCATCAATATTAATATATTATACTATATTATCCACTATTACTAACTTCCAGGCAACTACGCTTTCTGCTGTTATTGGCACTAATGCAAGATGCCTTATTAAGGTTAATAAATCCTTCATTATACAATGATAAAGAGTTATTTGTGCTTTTTTTTTTTCCAGCCAATCAATCTGAAATGTGCACTACCTGTGGTCAAGGTTCATAAAATGGGACCAAAATACATTTACATAATATACAATACAGTAATTAAGTGGCGAAGCACAAAATCTTACTTTCATCTTGTTAATATAAGTGACAGTCACAGTGAGCCACAAAAAATGGGTGTGCTCTGTGAAACAAAAAACCTCAAACAAAAACACAGTTCAAGTTTGAAAATCAATAGGTAAGTTTAATAAACTCAATAAATGTTTCTAATGCTATTGTAAACTATTATAAACCCATAAGGCCTTTATTAAGATTCTTATCTAAGTGCTCATGAATGTCTCTGTAGTGTAACAATAAATGTGTTGATGATACTATCATTAACACTAACAGTCTTCTTGACACATAAGGATTTGAAAACAACTTATCACATGATGTTTATTACCAGACCTGAATATAAAGCATTACCACTAGGGTAAGGTGGTAGTACAGTAAAGTATATTGAAGTGCAATCACTACTGAGTTGTTGTTTTTGTTGTACACTATTTATAAAGACCAAATTAACACCCAGCTTTGGCTTAAACATACTTTTACAAAACCAAAAGAAGCCACCACCTATTCACATGATGTGGTCAACAATAAGAGGACAACAAGGTGATCTCATAATTTTTTACTGATCTTTAGTTTTCAGAAGGGGGAGGGGGTCTATCCCACAGCAATACAAAAGGCTAAATAAACACTGTTGCCATAACTGTTATGAGTATGATGGTATAAGAAACTGACATCAAATGTAATTTATTCAAAAAGTGGATTTAAATGAGAATTTAAATTTAAGGCTAAAGTTTACTGACAGTTTAAACAGAGCCTCCGCAGCCCTGCCGGTCTCTTATGATGTACTAGGTTCTGAAATGGTGACTTTGAAAGATGAAGCCCTTGTGGGTTGGGACACAGCAAAGGAGTCCAGCAGGTTTTCATTCAGCTCTGGAGAAAATGAGTTACTCTTGAGAATAAATGCAATTAACCACCAGGTACAATGGAAAACCAGCAGTTCTCAGGGTTTTGAAGATCAGCACAGACAGCTGTCTGTTTACACTTCAGTGGTGCATTCAAACAATGCAGTGTGTGTGTGTGTGTGTGTGTGTTTGTGTGTGTGTGCGTGCGTGCGTGTTTGGGAAATGAATGTTGTGTTTTCATGGATCCTTTCTGATGTTTGAAAGACAAAATCATTGGGCTCTATTGTATTTCATTAATGAAATCCAACTGTCTCTGGGATTTTGAATAATTTAAGTCATGTTTGGCAATGACATGTTTAAGCACTGAGCACAGGCTCTAGAAACCAATTCCCCGAGCAAAGCATCTGTTTTGTGTTTACCAATGTCACTTTGTCCATGCCTTAAGGCTTGCTGGCTGCTTGCAAATTACTGAGTTACACATTACTCTGCATGGCAGTGGGTTATAGTGCTATCATCTGGCTTGAAGGAAAACAAATGAAAAGGGGCAACATGTACCTCCACATTTATCCCATCACTTTGAGGAGAGTACGACAGTAAACTCTGAATCTGACCATGTAATTTGGCAGTCAGGTAATTATTACACACACACACTACATCTTAAACTTGGGTATGTGCTTCAAGTGATTCAGTGACTGAGACTTGGTGCTCAATGACTTCACTTCCATCTGCAGACAAACTTCATCCCTCACTTTAATGCACTTCTGGGGCTTCTTGCCAGCCACAGTTGCCGCCCACTTTGATCTGAGTTTGGGATTTTCCTTTTTTTTTTGTGTGTGTGTGTTTCTGTGTGTGTGTGTGTGTGTGTGTGTTATTTATCACCAGCAAACACACCCTTTAAGACATCTACAAGTTTTTGTGCAAGGATGGGTTTTTGAAAAAAACTTTTCCAGTAGTAGCACAACCAATGTCTGCAGTCTGGTATAAAAGAAATGTACAACTGTTATATACAGGAGATTCTGACTTTATTTAGGTCCATGTTGTCACCATGTTTGTCATAAAGCGGGTGGTTTGCTTCGCTCTAATACCCTTCAGATAAAATATTGGTGAGTGCTGTCCTATTTTATTGTGGGTGTCAGTGGTTATGTGGGTGCATGCCAACTAACTAATTAACTGACTGTGCCACAGCAGGCGGATGGCGCGCTCCTAAAACAAATGCCATATATATGAAACATTGTCTTTCTAAATAATTGATGCTTTTGAACAACTGTGTATGTGACTCAGTTGATGTTTCTTTCCTTCATATTCTCACCGTTTGTGATTTTTATACTGCAGCTGGTGCTGGTCTGCTTCCACTTGCACTTTTTTAATGAATTCAGGAATGTCAGAGAGAAACAGCACTGATGCCACTGAGCCTCAGAGACATGCTCTGTTGTTTGAGGATGTCAGGGGTTTGCTGAAGTGTTATGAAGTTCAATTTTTGACTTGAGAGGAAACAGAAAAGAAACTTTTAACTCTCACAGAATCATAATGATGGACTCAAGCACATTTGAACAAATGTTATACAGGTTAGGTTGCTTACTATGGCTTTAAAACCACAGTGTATTTACCAAACTGGAACAACGTTATTTTGCTCCATGTTGTTGACATTACAGTTAATCTGTCTGAAAACTCCTCTGTGGGTGTGTGGTGGCGGTCTGTCAGGCTGTCGATGTTCAGGGCACATCAATGAGAGCCTCTTTGTCTGATCACTCTGCCACAGGAGACTCAGTGAATAGACAAGTGCTTATTTTACAATTCATCCCAACTAAAAAGTGCAGATGCTGCTCTGTTTTGCCTTAAACCCTTTCTTTGTCTTGTACAAAACACACAGCAGGTGCACGACCACAAGAATAGCCTTTTCTTCCAAAAACATCTGAGCACAGGAGGAGGCTGGTGCCACTCAGGTTCTCAGTTTCACAAATCGAACATGAGAACATATAATGAAGGTAGAGTAGTGACAGGAACGGAGGCCACTTTAATGCAGATTGATCCACAGGGACCGAAATGCAAATCATTACTAATCAAATTGTTTACTACACCATGAATGGCAAGCGCTGTGCATGAGGGATACAAGCGGGCAGCAGGAGCAGAGAATCGATTGTAGATTCATTGCTGCAGCACAATGTGAAAATTTCCCAATTAATGAGATAAAAACAAAAATGATAATAACATGGAAAACTCCTCAAAAGTCATTAGCCCTGCTGAGACGTTACAAGTCATCTCTTCCAGTTTGTTAACTTGGTTAAATGCTCTTAAAAAGACATTGTGACAATTAAAAAAAGCAGAACATTAAAGCAAACTGTTGTTAAAATGCTGCTGTACATTGTTCTCTCTATTGTATTTTTTTCTATTCTTTTGTCTTGTGTTGATAAAGAGCAGCACAAAATGCCTCTGGGAACTGCTCTTGACTTCAATAACATGTAACGCATTATGTAGAACCATTTCACTACATTAATTCTTAAACAGAACAGCATTATTTTGTTCTGCTTTGAATCTGTGACACAGTCCACTGTTGTATTACATAAAAAAAAGCTATTGTCAGACTCTCGCTGAATATCTGGCACAAAACACATCAGCTAAAGTCAAATCTGCCCATTTGTTGGGATCTCTTCTGAAATATTCTCGTATTCTTGTGCAAATAGTGTGTGTGTCTAAAAATGGATAGCTGCCACTTGGAATGCAAGACACTTGCTCAGTTACACAGTATTGCACAGCATTGAAATGAGATACATTGTTTTGCTGTGCCATCTGCCACTGCCAAACAGGTGTGACTCTATTCAATAATATGATGAGGGTGGCAGTTATGCATAGGCTTTGGCAGGGCATTGAATATTGTATACTATAGGTGATGTTGGCACAGTGAATATTAGATTTTAGCAGATTGGTCTCCTTCCTCCAGGAATGTGATGGAGGCTTTGTGCCTTTTCATCACACTGTATCACTTGCCGGGCTTTGTTTGACTTCTTTGTGTCATACTTTGTTGCAGAGTCGAATCATTTTGTTTGGTTATTAGTTGTCAGACACTGTGTAGTTACACCATGTCAGTTACTGCACCTCTACATCAGAGCTGACAACAGCCTGAAAATTATACAGGAGCTGCTTGGAATATGAGACTGATGATATTTTTCCATTTGTCAACAAATCACATGAAAAGAGAAGTTTCCTATTTCCCTGAGCCTAGTATTGCTTATTTTCTTTGTGCAGTAGAGTTCCATTGTTGTCAGAAAACTATTAAAAACAAATCAGAGAGCTACACAGTTGCACTGGATGACAAGTTTCTTCATTACCAAACGCATGGACTGAGTCCTGGATCCACATCATCACAACATGGTTGTAAAAACTCATTAGTGCTTCAATTTAATCTGTGGCAGAGAATAGTGCCTACCAAACATTATTTATTCCTGTTTGAGTAATGGTTGATTTAGAAAATTAACCCACATATTTGTGACCTGAACATTCACATCTTCAGTATGAACAAACGGTCTTCTGTCACAAAAAGGGTGGGACTATCATCAAGTCCTGAGAGACAAACTAACAGTCGGTTAATTTTGGGAGATTTGTTGACAATAAGAAAAAGGACGGTCTTGTCTTTTACGACTGTTACCCCAATTAAATTCACTGGAGTCACGAGTGAAATATTTAACTATGTTATCATTTCCATTTAAATCAAAACCATGCTCACCTGCTGTGGCTCTGGCAGCTTTTTACTTTCTGGAGCTGTTTCCTCCGTCTGATTCTGGAAGCAGTCTCCTCCAGTCTGTAGGGGGAGAGGAAAGAGTCTCAGCGCAGTGAAGAGAAAACAAGCTGCCAACTTCCCAGCTGTGTGTATTCAAAGACAACACGAGATGAGTGGAGCCATATCAGTGACATTAATATGCCCTTTTGAATTTCATATAAAAGTTACAAGGCATTTCATTGGCTACTTTTACAACCATAGAGGCATCCAATTAACTTTCTCATTTGTTTTATGACAGTAATCAAGAACAAAATTAATAATCACAAGATTGAAGAAGGAAAAAAAAACCTAATAGTTGTTGCTTCTGAATAAGGAGTTGCTGCATTTCTGGTTTTTCTTTTAGTTTTAGTTTGGTTTTAAGGTCAGAAAGAAAGAAGCAATTTCAAGATGCCACCTTGAGATCCCATATGTTGGGCATTTATTTATTCATACAAAATGTCTTTCCTCATTTCCTGCCAGCCTACAGGGAGAGGAGGACAGGGGAAGATGCGGTGGTGTTCATGAGCGAACACAATATCTGAGTCTCTGTTTCAAATATGTCTCCTCTTATCTTTACCAGAATGTTTCTCCTCTTGCTGCAGGATTTTTTTTTACAACCCTGCCAAAATTATATAATCAATTATGGGATTGTTTTTGGCACAATGTCATTAAGGAACAATCTCTCTGACACAGTTTCCACAGAGGCTAATTTCCTCTTTGGGTGGCATCCCTCTGTACGGCCCAGTCTCCTTTGGTCTATCCATTTATATCTGTAATAGTTCTTGATAGTCACTTGTCAAAAATCCTCATGGAGCGTGTTCGCCTCCCCTGCTTTCGTCAAATCCTCTTGGTTTTGACAAGGTTGGAGATGCTCATTCTCTGCAGTAACTGACAGCTCACAGTTGCCTGGATCTCAGAGAAGCAAGTCTGTAACTATAAGGTACCAAAGTCCTTCACAAAAAATCTGAATAAGAGAGGTCAGTGACTCCCTCTTACTATCCCCCCACAATAACTGCTTTCAAAGTGTCAGGGAGGCACTTGACTCGCTCAGATGTTCCTAAGAAGCTCCTCAGTGCAGTGCTGTGTTTGCACTGGGCAGGTGCTGTTGTGATTGAAAGGCTCCTCGAAGTGAGAGTGAATATGCAAATTTTATCTTCACTTCAACTTCAATTCTCCATACACATGGAGTTAAAATGCATTGCTAGAATCATTGTTGGTGAGATAGTTGTTAACAAACAACTATGGATCTGTTGGGTTGTTTTGTTTTGTCTACGCCACTGTGCCAGCGACGGCTGTGGCCTGAGGCATCATGTTTTCAGGTTGTTCATCCATCCTTCTCTTTCTCAAGCTGCGGGGTAGACCGCTCCTTTCTCATGAACACCTTGAGGGAAATGGCTCATTCACTCAGACTCAGGGATGAACTGATTTATATGGTCAGAGGTCAAGGTCACTGTAGCCTCTCCAGCCTCCATGCGTCGATGAACAATAAATGTGTTTTGGTGATATAACACTGACATCTTTAGCTGTTTATACCTTGTTACCATGGCTGCAAACATTATTATTATTGTTATTATTATTATTCATTTATTTTTTAAATTAAGCATTTAATCTGTAAATCTTTTATGTACAAAACACAAAGATATTATATTAAATACAATAGAGGACAAAAAGTCAGCAAACCTTTGCATTTTGAGAGCAGGAAATATTAACCTGCTTCCTTATTTGTTACCGTAATTTGTCAATGTTTGACATCACAATGATTAAATTACACAAATATCATGTTAGTTCTATAGAGGCTATGGGAAAGAATCTTTTTCAGAGGTCTTCAAATTACTTCTTTTGTCGCAAAAACATTCAACCTAAAATTATATATTTATATTTTTTTCTATAACAAAGAAAAGCAACAAGTTCTCACATTTAAAAAGCTTCAAGTATTTTTGCTTTATAACTTTGTTTCTTGATTATTGTGTACTGATTAAACTGTCGATTGACAAATAGACCAGTTGTTTTAGCACCAGTGAGAATGTAATCGTCTGTGCAATAACAACTGTTTCAACCATTAAAGTTGAACTAGATCAAAGCCATTAATTAAAAGATGTGTCATCCAGCTGAAACTTGTTGCAGTTCTGGGATAAAGTTTGCCAGTTAACAGACCTCTTGAAGACACTAGAGGAGTAGTGGAGGCTTGTTTGATTTCTGATGAGGGACCTGAGCATGAATTCAGTGAAGGGAAGAACCTCATGGATATGGGCCCTCGGGTCACATAGGCCATTACAGTTTAATTACTCTAAAGGCTCACCTTTTCCATCTGGCACTCTTTAACTCCGCCACTCTCTCTCCTCATTACGCCAGTGTTCATGGGTGATTTACTGGCTGTGACAATTCTCTGAACTCGAGAGATATCCTGTTGGAAAAAAAAAGGGAACATCTCAAATTTAGGTTAAAAATAAAATGGCTTGTTGATGCAGCAGTGGCCCTGGGGTTGTTGAAAAGTAAACAGTTCTGACTCAAAGGTTCAGAACTGTTTAATTTATACTACATTTAAACTAATTCAGTTTATTTATTTGTAGTAAATAAATTATGGTTGGAATGACTATTTCATAACAGGCAGCAGGAAGGGCAAAGGAAATGGAGTGCTACAAACTAAAAAGAGAATTATTGAAATACTCAGGCTTGGGTGAGTCTAGTAATATTCAACGATCACATATTCAGTACTAAGATCAAAACCTTCCTCAGTATTAATATTTCTGCACAAATAGTTTCAGTTTGAACTATTGCAGGTCAAAGCAAGACCCCACACCCCCACACCAGCTATTTCTAAACTTTAAATTAACGGAGTAGGGTAAAATAACTAAAACACATCACATCTAATAGAAACAAATAATGTGATTATCCATTAAAATGTGCACAAGCAGTGTTGATGTGAAAGTATAATGTTTACGAATTGCACCATCTTAACTTACCGCGCTAATGCTAACATTTGCTTAAAGCACCAAACAAAGTACAGCAAAGGTTGATGGGGGCATTATTAGTTTTGTAAAGATTTGGTCGTAAACTAAAATAATGGCCGAATTGCAGTTTTCTCCTCATGATTACAATTCATCCTAGTCCATCCAGTAGTTGTTGACTCAGGCTGACGTTGCCATCTACAGAGCCACAGTGACAGCGCTAAAAAATGTATTTCCTTCATGTAAGATGTAAGGTGTACATCATGTGCCACCAAAACCAGATAATGAAGTTGTTTGTCACCTGCATTTCTTCATATTATGAGACAATGATATTAGTCATACTGAGCATTAACCTTTCCAATATGGTGGAAATATAGTTTTCTTCATTTGCCACTAAAGGAATATAAACCAGGTATTAGAAGCAAAATAACAACAATATCCTCATATTCATATTTGTTCATCAAATAAAAAGAAAATGTAAAGTTGTAACTGACTCGGGGGCCCCAGATGCTGGACTTTCCAACCAGCATGCAATTGATGTCTGTATAAATGTACACAGATCTGCCCTGAGTCCAAAGTAATTCTAGGAGATGTCTTTGGGATTTTCTGCAGTGCGAACTGTACATGATGGACAATGATGTTTCAGTGAAGCAACCCACAGCAAAAACAGTAAAAAGCAATGTTGAGATAGTAGGAGGAAAACAAGACGGACAGCCAGAGATGAAAAGGTTCTCTCTGGAGGTAGAGGAGCAATCTATATCACTACCACCCGAAATGATGTCCGTATGAAAAAACATGACTCTTGCAAGGTGATGCACTTAGAACCAGTGGTGTAAGAACTGCCCTATGTTGGAGCTCAAAAAGTGGTCAACAAATACTATAGATTTTACCACTTTGTTTGACTTTTTTTTTACAGCAAATAGAAGACATCGTTGGAATGATGAGTAATGGTATAGATCTATTCAGCGTAATCGGACACTCACCATTATTCTTAGGCTTGTGTCCTCCAACAGTATAAATAAATTCATGTTCCTCTTTCTCTCAATAAACTCTTAATGTGGTTTAAAATCAGATTCATTGCCTGCTTAATATTTCTGAACATTTCTGTGTGATTGCTCTGCACTGTGCTGGCAGTGAGATATCATCTCTTACAATATGTTTATTTCAAACCGTGGCTTCATCAGAAATGGCCATGGCAAAAGGGGTCATGGCTAAAATAAAATTTACAGCCATAATATTATAAACCCACTTCCAGTTGTTGTTGTCATATAGTTGAAGCTATTTTTTGTGGATCTTGTCATGTAGTCATGTAAATAGGCATCATTGCCAAACTGCATTGCATTAGTGTCATCATTTAGAAAGAAATAAGGACACATACCAGCTGGTACCCTTGACAGTTATTGGTCTGTAATTCTTTATTTCCAAAAGTATGATAGAAATGTGCTCAGGTTGGTGGTTCTTTGTCTGCAGACTCCCTGACACTTTTCTAAATCAGCCCTCTGTAAACTGTACTGAACGTGGTGGAGAATGTTTTCTGTTAATTCCCTTCTGCTTGACCCTCTTAAATAGGTAATGTTGACATTATTTAGAGCCAGCTCACGCTTTCACCCACATTAAGGTTCAAACTCGTCACTGCTCCGACATCAGGCCATTGTAAAGTCAGCTTGTTCTTGGAACAAACAGACTGTATGATGTGTTGGCCTGTGGCTTACGTCAGTGTTGAGACAAAAATTCAACAACAGAAATGCCAACCCGTCAATTGACACGTATTCTGAAATATCTTGACATTTCCACGCTGTTCAGAAAATGTACATCTTTTCCTACAACTACTTCTTTTTTTTTTTTTTTTTTTTGTCAGATATTCAGATCACAGGTTTTCATCATGGACATTTCTTTGATTTTGCTAAGCACCTAATATTTGGACAGTCTGAACAGATTATTTCAACATTAGTGGCAGTTTTACTTAAAAAAAAAATCTGCTTCTCCAAGTGTAAGTGCTGCATTCAAGTTCTTCCTCACATCAAGTATTATCAGCCTAATACTAAGTGATAGTCATCAGTGTATATGCTTTTTTTTTTAATGTTGTAGCAGCTCATAGTGGAGGTAGTGTTAACTTCTTTGTATGCAGAGCAATACTTAAGTCCTTCTAAAGGGTCACAATATAAATTTGAGGGTGATTTGATGATAGATGGAGAAGAAAGAAAAAAAAAAAAGGTTCTGATGCACAAATTAAGAAAAACTATTTTTTTTTTTTTTTTTACTTTTCTCTAATGTTTTCTGTATTTTTGGGAAATATTGGGTCATTTTAATTCCTTTGGGACTTTTTTGTGAAGAGTCACAAGACAAAATGTTTGGGAACCACTGACTGAACATATTAAAGTTTATCATATATTGTACTATGTGAGACTGGGGCCTTTCTGTGTGGAGTTTGCGTGTTCTCCCTGTGCCGGTGTGGATTCCCTCAAGGTTTCCTCCCACAGTCCACAGACACTTTGTTGTAGGCATAAATGTGAGCCTGAATGGTTGTTTTCTCTGTATGTCAGACGTGCCATAGAACCTGTCCAGGGTGTTCCCACCCCACGTCCACTGTCAGCTGGGATTGACTCCAGCCACCCCACAACCCTGCACAGATAAGCGGTATAGATAACTGATGGATAGATGAAGTATATCAAATCTTTATCTGAAAAATAACTAGTAACAACAGATGTAAGCTAAATGTAGTGAAATAGAAATGCTCAATTAAAGTAAAGTACAAATACCACAAATGTGTACTGAAGAACTTGAGTAAATGCACTTAGTTACATTGTACCACCACAAAAGTAATACAGAAAATTATCCTTGGATGGGATACTGTATTTTTTTCTGTGGTTTACCACATACTGTCCAGGAAGCAGCAAACCGTAAACAAATAACTGATTTTTCTTCCAGCAGATTTCTCTTGCTGCAGCCAGGCCTCAGCTCAAGGCTAGACTGTAGTACCATCCTTAACTGGGTCAAAAGTGGTCTCTGGTGAGTATAAAGCAAGATGGTTTCAAGATGAACACAAGCAGTCTTAACCTGTCACTGTCAAACCCCATTCTTACTTTGTCGTCTGAAGCAATATCTTTCTAGGCAGGTTCAGTGGAAGTGACTTTACTTGGGGAAGTGACCAAAAGCATGAAATGTTCGCTTTTGGGGGCGAACATTTCATGCATTATTTCCTAACTTTTGTCAGCATCTGTCAGAATCAGCCGAATTTCACAGTGCAGCAATGGAAGAAGGAAGGCATTTAACATGCTGTTTTGTCTGCAGACGGGCAGTGATTGTCCTGTAGAAACTCGATAAAGTTAGACTAGTTATCATCATCGTCATCAGGGGGTGTTTGTTTTAACTGTAGACATCATTCAGACAGAAAATGAGGTATAATCAATATGACAATGGGTTTCACTTCTTTTCTTATCTGAAACCCTGCATGTACCTGTAACTGTCAGACTGTGAAGTTAAATATCTAAGAATAATTTAATTTTAAAAAAGAAAGCACAACTTAAGTGAACTTCTTGGCAAAGGTTCCCACATTTGTTGCATAATGCAAATGTTATTCTACCATCCAGAATCAGCAGATAAATCTCTTCAAGGTACTTTTTTTTGTTGTTGCTCTGACCACCTACTAGATCCGCCTTACGTAGCAAAGATGAATTTTCCCGTCGATTTACATAGACAAGGAAACAATCATAAAAGTAAATAGTAAATGCTGAGAGCAGGGCTATGAAATGCCTGATTTCTCCTCCGGCACAGTGCTGCAAGCATCTAAGACATCATCTCCCATTACTTTGATGAAAATTGCATGCTATCGGACCACAAAAATTGGCTCTCTCTCCGAGACTTTTAAATATGAAGCAACTTCCACTCCAATCTTGCTGATCTCTGCATCCTCAGACTAATGAATCTTTCACCAGCAAGAAGAGTGTGAGTGCATCTGTCTGTGTGTGTCTGTGTGTGTGTGTGTGTGAGTGTGTGAGTGTGTGTGTGTGTGTGTGTGTGTTTGAGAAACAGAAGGAGAGAGACAAGGCCATGGTCTGGAAGAGTCTTATCTGTGGCGTCAACCAGAGCTTAAGGCCCATTATGTTAACTCAAAGTACGAGCGTGAATCTCAAAGTGGTGTCAGTGAACACTTGAACAAACATCCCTGCACTTACCCACTTTGATTTAAAAAAAACAAAGAGCAGATTTTAGTCTAAGTGTGCTCATGAAACTCAAATGTATGCTTTATCATTTTATCACCCTCTGAGTGGATAAAGACTTGTGCCATATGTTAAAAGCTTTGTAACATTTTTTTATCTTTTTCTACATTGGTGGTAGTGCTATTACATCCAGCTATGTACAAAATAATTGCCCCTTGATCACCAACAATAATTAGCATGAAATTAGCAAAGCATTTTCAGATATATTTGCACGTCTAACTAACTAAATGCTTTCAGCCACAATTCGCACTTATATGTCAAGTTCAAAACTATGCAACAGAAACTAAGATAAAGGATGTAATAAGTCTATAGAGCTCTTTCGTGCTGTTAATAAGCATAATGAGCAACACCACCGGTCAGCAAAGAGCCAAGTTCTTCACATTTGCCTCAATCATTGGATTGTTACCTAACTTATCAACTGTGGACCCTCTGGCTCTTTTATGCACATTAATTGCTATTGTGTGTTATTTTTTTACTTCTTAACTTGAGATAAATTTGGCAGTGATTTAGATGAGATGTGACCCACCTCTACATGCACAGGCAGAGTGGACAGATGGAGCGCCCCAGTAATCTTTACAGTGAGGGTACTCAGATTTATCAGACAGCCCGTCAAAGTGTACAGCGCCTACAGGAAATAATGGAGCTAGCAACTGCTCACAAGTGGAGTGCTGCTATTTGTATGCTAATGAAGTGGGAAGTAATAACTTCATTAGCATAAAAAAAAAAAAATCAACCCACACCCATCTTGAGTTTACTTGTCTTTTCTTTTGCAAGATGCTATTTTGCCAATGTGCCTGTTTTATTTGGCTCACAATATTGCAAAGAAAATGACAGAGAGGTAAACACTTATAATGGGATCATCCTGTTTTGCCGCAAACACCAACAGGAGTTTAAATGCAGACAGAAAGCATCAATTGCAGAATGGTGTTTTGATGCCACAGCACAGGGACAGTTGTGACACTTGTAGGCACGGTGGCACCGAAGCGCGATAAGAAATAAATAAGAAAAAATAAATAAAGAAATAAAATTTAAGTGGCATGTGAAATGTCTCAGGCACCAACGAAACAGATGCGGAGTAAATTGTGACTGCTTTGAGGAGAGAAAAGCCTTTTAAAGAGAGGACTGCTCACCAGGATCATGGAAGATAAGGCGCAGTTGTGCTGTGGTCGACTTGATGATTTCGAAGTGACTGCAGCCACTGCTTTTCAGAAATCAAGACCAACACCATCCGTGATTAAGGTTGACATAACTGCTTGTTGGAGAGGAAAACAATGGTAGGTGCTATGAGGTATATTTTCAAAAAACCAAAGTGATATTTTATGTGTATATTCTGCTGTATTTCTGCAGTTTTGATTTTTCATAAGTCTACAGAGTATCAGGAATACTTGTTGTTTTGAATCATATGCTATTGCTTTTTTTTAATACAGAAAAAGGTAGACTGGTGACTAGGTAAAACCTTGACACTTGACATTAGTTCTAAAATGTCAACGCGCTTCACTAGCAAAACAAGAAGTGATATCTACAGTGAAGGCATAATCCTATATTTTACAATGAATCCTCTCGGCAGTCGCCTATTTTTTTTTTTTTACTCCTAAAAAGGGATTAAATCCTGAGCTCTTAGTTGAGTCTACTGTGACCTTGACTTTGAGAGACTCCAAACAAAGACTGTGTCACACTGAATTAATAATTTCATAGAGAACAAATGTAAATCTAACATACCAAAACTCCCATAATGCCCAGAAGTAATTGGGCTTTACTTTCAAAGCTACAGTGCCATAGAATATAGAGACTGACATAAATTACTTCGACTGCTGCTTGATTTAGACATGTTATTATTCTGAACAACCTCTGGAATCGTATTTGCCCAACTGTTATATTTGGTAGTAATTATTTCCTGGGCTATTTCTCTCTTGAGAGTGATACTCAGGGCATCAGACTGACAAATAGCCACTTGAAAAGGCGGTAATAATCGGCTAACACTTAAATTCATATCGCAGACAGTGCATTATGTGCGCTCTGATGTGCGGCGAGGTGAATATTTTGGCACTGAGTTATATTCCATGATGTCACCAAGCTTGGAGTTACAGTGTGAAATGAATTTCAATTTGAAAGTGTTTACACAGAGAGGAGAGGGGAAAAAAACAGTAGCCTCCTTTATCTTATCTGGAAAGTCAGTGGGAAAATTATGCTCCACCATTACAGAGGTAAATCCCAAATCCTACTTGCTTTCCATTTACTCTTCACCAAACAAACTTAACGTAACTGCAGTCTTTAAACTGGGGTCACTGACAACCAAATTGACCAGATATTGCGAGACAAACGGGCCTTTTTATTGCAGACACTTGGATGTGTCAGGGCTGTAATAAGTGCAGCTCTTATTAATAAGTTTAATAAGGGCTGCACTCTATTTAGTTCTACATGTTCCAGGGCACTTCTGTTTTGCTCTTGTTTTGCACTGGCTCTTTGACATGGCCTCCTGATACACCTAAATGGAAAAGAGCCATTGTTAATGGTATTAATTATACCTGAGCTTCTCCTGCTTTGAAAAGTGAAAATGTCTGCAGTGCCCATTGGCCATGCTTCTGATTATGGTAAAGGGCAGCAGAAATACATTTTACATTCAGCGTGCATTGTTAATTCAAGGCCACAGTGAATGAAGCTGCCTTAGAAAAAAAGAAACGTCCTAACACTGCAATCAGACGTGATGACCACAGAGACATATACTGCATAAATGTGTTGCTCTGATATTTTTAACTGCTGCTGCAGTAAATGTTTACTGTTAACATTATTATTTAGCCAAGTTGTTGTTAGTTCAACTATAATTGTCACATTGAAGACTAAAATATACAGACAGGTCCATCCATTATCTACACCATTTATCCTTATAGGGTTGTGCGGGGGAGCTGGAGCCGTTCCCAGATGAGATTGGGCAAGGGCAGGGTAGACCCTGGACGGGTCTCCAGTCTAGTGCAGGGCTGACACATAGAGACAAACCATTCACGCTCACATACACACCCAGTCCCACCCAAAGTACACGAGGGGTCATGGAATGGTTTGATGAGTATGAAAATACCTATTAGAGACATGCTTTTGACAGCATATCATCAAAACATGAGAGCTGCAGATGTCTTTTGGAAGAATGATGTCCACTTGTCGAATCAGTGCCAGGAGCACTGAAGCTGTTCTGGTGGCTCTTACTAAAACACCTTATACTGGTTTTTCCTGTCATTTGTCATGTGTCGATAGTTTGAAATGGCAGAAGTCCAAACTCCCAATGGATTAAAAACTAAAATGAACTATAGATGTGTCAGACAGACTTCCCTACAAATCCAGTGATGATAAATCAGTGTAGACCGAACCATTATCAACCAAGTGATTTCTTTTAAAGGTGTTTCCAATAATGTTTTGGGTTTTTTTTTTTTTTTTTGCTCATTTCATGTTCAAAATAACAAAATGAAAAATAATTATCTACATGAAATAAGAAGAGGTCAAGATTTTGTTCCCACAAACACGTGACTAAGAAAGTTCAACTTAAAAAGCTGTTTTTGTTCTCATGGCTTAGAAAATGCAGCCTGATGGAATTTTTTATTAGAAGAGATGATTAGATCGTGAAAAAGAGCGCTACCACTTTGTTAATTTATTTACTCAAGCTAATTATTTTTCTTGGCAACATGTCTGTGGTTACATGAGACAGACGAGAGATGTATTGCAACCACAAGAAATGAGAATTTAAGTATTTTCAAGTATTTTCACGGCCTGTTTACTTTTAGGATGAACAATATAAACTCTTCACACGGTATGAATGCTTATCTTTGACACTTTTGCAGAGCACATATTGATGTCTCAGAGTGACATATTGTTAGTTCAAAGACAGCAGGACCTCATCTAGAGGTAGATATACGCTAGACTGAGTATCACTCATTTGATTCAATGGCTATATAAAAAAAGTTGGATTTTTACAACACCCAGGCCTTCCCCTGGATAAACATTAAATCAGACAGAACAATGTTAAATACTGAATTACCTTGGCATGTGGCTGCTGAAAGGTGACTCTGGAGCTGTTGATGAGCGATGAGTATCTGAACAAGTGGCTGGGGGAGGTGGGAAATCTGTGACTGCTGCTGGGCTGGTTGTGCAGGACAGCTGAGAAGCAGATGTGAACTGTGTCCTTCAGCGCCTTCAGCTGGGACTCCTGTCCCCAAACAAGATTACACACACACGAAAATTTCTGAATCCCTCCATTCCCTCCTTCCATCCACATGAGAAATTTACTTAGGCGTTAAAGCTTTAGAGTGACTTCAGAGCAGCCAGAAGGCATCGTAAGGCAAGACATGAAGCAGAAATCACCAGAGGAATAAAAAATAAGAACGTTCAAAAGATCATTTACCTTTAATCAATAATAATAATAGGCAGGATGATTGGTTAAATCACTTTACAACAGCCTCTGATGTCAATACTCCTGAGCTGAGCACCAGAACTACCTGTTTCTCTAATCAGCACTTTTCTCCCCATGCATTTTTAACCCATCTACCCTGCTCCCACTGACAGTGTGCCAATAACCACACATAAAAACAACATTATACATCATAAATTAAAAGTGCTGCATGTGCTCAGTCAGTTTTCTCATTACAGTGGATAATACAGATGTTTTTTTTTTTTTTTTTTACCTTAATGCTTAATCTCCATCCTCAAAACTCCACTCTACATACTACTATTACCTCACATACTTTACTCATGAAATAATATGATATATGTCATATGAGAAAGACAGGGTTGGCTAAGAGTTAAACTAATTACTACACAAATAAAGAAATGTTATGTTAAGTGTCACGATAGAAAGTTTTTTTTTTAATTATGCAATTCATTTATGATTTTTATTCACCTTATCTAATGCAGTCTTCTCCAGTTCTTCCTTGGCTATAGTTAACTTGTGCTCCAGGTCCATTAGCTGCTGCCCCTGCAGAAAGACATGACTTTAGAATCAGCTCAAACCTCTTTGTTCTGTGCAAATAAAGCATTTCTCTATCCCCACCTCATCTCTCCAGCATGATCAACAGCACATTAGACTGAGGCCTCTCTTTATTATTTTGCTGATCATCACTTTTGTCCTGACTTTTTAGAATCTGTAATATGATACCTCCACACACACACACACACACACACACACACACACACACACACACACACGCGCACGCACGCACGCACACACACCCCTTACACGCATTTGAGCATTAAAACTCATGTACATGATATGCTTTTAGCACTCAGCGAATCACTTGTGTTTAAACAGGAAAGCACTGGGATCTCGTAACCCTCCACGATCATAGCTGCATTACAATGATTTAGGTCTTGGTTTGATTTTAGCGCTAAAGTGCTTTAGTAAATAATACCTATGGTCTATTTCAATGGACCACGGACCAAAAGTGCAGAGACCAAATGGTATAAGCAGTCAGATAAGCACAAGTTCATCCAAAGCCACATTGAAAAAGACAGAAGAAAGGTTTCATCTTGCCAGTTATAGGAGCAGATCCCCTGAAATAATCAAACCTCTTAATGAGCAGCACTGCTATAGTTTAATCCCTGAACACAAAAGGCTTTTTTTTCAGTAAATGAGCCAATAACTGCATATGAGGATCAACAGAGCTCCTTCTGAGAAGTCTTTTCTTATTGATAAATTCATCATCAAGAAGAAAAGAAAACATGTACTAGGATAATCTGCATGCAGTCTGTGTAGAGCTGGCCTTGGTGATGGACTTTGAGCCAAGAACTTTTATTGGGCGTCTTTTACTGGCCTCTCAAAATGATAAACTGCATGGACTTAAATTGTGAAACGCCCAAGGTCAGCTAACTCAACAAACAGAAACAACAAGTTTCAGAGACGGGCTGTTTTTTTTTTAGTTTTCCAGACTTATGTGGTACCTCAGCGAGTTTGGTGACACAGCAGGGGGGGGGGCACTTGGCATGATCGCAGATTTCATCTCATTTTCATCTCGATTTCTGCCAGCAGAGTGGTAATTTTGATGAACAGTGTCTGTCACTTCTACCACTCAACAGGGCAGCTGAAATGATGAGCAAGTTTTCTGCAACAGATGAGTCACGCAGTGAATGTCAAGGACAGGGCACCATTCACCTCGGCGAGTTTTCAAAGAAGCCATAGAGTCAGATCTTTCTCTCAGAAGGTCTTTTTTTTTCACTCTCAGGGACTTTGGGACGAAGTCATTTGTTGCTGTCACACCGTGCTCAAGAGGGAATCCAAAAGTAATAAAGCTGGTTCTTTAATCATGGACACAAAGACTTGTCTATAATCTCTTTGTGGCAAATGGCAAATGAAAGGGAGAAGTATTCCCCGATAGACATTTGGGCTATTTTAAACATAAAGGATATTGAAGAATACTGATTAAAAAAGGCTATTGTAATAATCCGATTTTAATTATTAGATTTTTGCCATTACAGGCAGTGCACATAATAATACGATGTTACAATTGGCCAAAATACAAAATGTACTTTGAGCTGCCCTTCACATTTCGCCATGTTTATGTGTTGGACTCAGAAGACATTTTGCAAAACAACACCAAGTTCTGAGTTTAAGAAAGTGCAGTTCAGAATAATTATGACTCCAGGCTGGATTGGCTCACAAGCACACAGAAAAAAAAAACAGCCTGCTTCTAAAGGATACGAAGACTTTGTGTTTGTATGCAGCATTACAATAAAGAGCTGTTATTGTAATTTCCCTTTGGGATTAACTGAAGTACTCTATCTATCCATCTATCTATTACAGAGCATCATCAGTGGATAGTCCTCGGAGAACTGCCGGCGCTTGGCCACTGACCCAGAAATGCTGAGTTTCAGTGTTGGTGCCTCCAAGTCTAAAGCTCCATATTCCTGTGCTGAGTCCATTATAAAGGTGAGGGGTCAGTGGGGTACTTGCCACTCTGATAGACGAGGCATGCAACTACATTAAGTCGTCATTTTTCTTTTCTGTTTTTTTTTTTTTTCTAAGCTGGAGGAAAAACAGCTCTAAGGGTGAATTTTAAAAGTGGACTGACGGAGAGAAGAAGATGTGAAGGCTTATATACGGCTCCTCTGCCAAAAATATTGTCTCATAGGGAAACGCAGGGAAGGCAGTGTCAGTCCCTCTAAAGTTTTTAATCTTGTGGCTGAGCAAGTGAAGGGGAACCTTCCTCTGTGTAATGTTTACAGTTTAGCACTGGGACTGCATGGTTTGGATTCACAGAGTTGAGTCTGTTTTTTAAGTTGTCCTTCAAATCTGAGGGCTAATGGAAAATCCTCCACTGAAGAAAATGCTGACAATACCGGCTTCATCTCTGATGCTCAAAGTGCAGTATATTCTCATTTTGTAAATCTGCATTCTTGCATTTGTCACAAGTTTATTTTTTTTCTTTCATTACCATACCTGCCACTGCTTGGAAAGATGGAGTGGCTCCCAAGATAAAATAATTAGGTTTTCAGGTGTCTTGATTTTTTTTTTTTTGGTCTCCTGTCTTGTGGGCTTGTTGTGTTGTTGTATACTATGACATTCTGCTTTGATAGGGTATAACAGCCATCATAACCAATTCAGTAGCCTCCCGATCAAGGTGCCTTGATTGATACCCTCCCCCCCCACCGTGGCTGATGACATTTCCGTAACTTGAGTGACTCTTCTCTACTTCCTGCTCCCTCATCCCCAGCTGGGCTTTTCATCACAGCATATGGGGAATATAGATGAGTTTTCAGGAATGGCTAGCGGGGGGCGTGATGCATTTCCCTCTGACCTTTCCGTCAGAGAAAAAGCAGACAGCCTGTCATCTCTCAAAGATGACTGTTTTTACAAGACAAAGAATACAATCAAATTAGCTTTATCCTCCTGCAAATCTTAAAAAAAAAAAAAAAAAAAAAACCCTGAATGTTTTAAACCTCCACATGAAATGTTTGGTAACACTGAGCTATAACGTTTCGGGTGAGTGACTGATGCAATTTAGAGACAACGATTTACAAGCAGTGACACCAAGCAAACAAGTCAATGCATCCATCATTCACAGGCTAGAAATAGAACAAGGAACAGGACATCGAGGGACAATATATTCAGGCAATGGGCTGAAAGCATACGATTCTGTCTGCGGGGGCAATACTTTTTATTCCTTTATAACTGACAGAGTTTTGGGAATGATGGGTCTGAAGGATCAAAACATACATTTAAGACCTGGCATTGTAGCAGAAATGTCGAGTGACATTTTAACACCACAAACAAGAAATGAAAGGTCAGCCCATGTATCAGTAAATGTCAATAAATATTACGTGAGCACTCAGATCTGAGAACATTTGGTTCTTGCAATGCAAGGGGCAAAGGACAGGACTTAGCAATATGTGAACTAAGCACTGACCAATTGATTTTGCAGGCTACTGCTTTGCTGGAAGGGACTTTGTAATTGAAGACTGAATTAATTGGAGTACCTCATGCGATGGGATCATCCTTTCAAGGTGTTCTGAAGTACCTGTTTACCCCTGGTCTGGAGCTACTATAAAGCCAACCCCCTTCAGTTTGAGCTTACCTTAAAAATTAAATCCTTTTTCCCGTACCGCAGTTCTTTCAGTTGAGCCTGGATTTTTTTGGACTGCAAGAAGAAGATAAGGAAATAAGTGTTAGCTTATTCAAATAGTGAAATTGGTTTTAGATCACGTAGCAGGATTCTGCCAGCTGCAGCAGACGACTCCTTTGTGAGTGTTCCCTGGGCAAAGCTCTGGCTTAAAGGAAGGCCCTACTGAGAGGAAGAAAATATCAAATCTCCCCTTCACTGAACTGCATAGTCCACACAATGATGCAGTCATGCACTGGCTTCTTGCCCACTGTCTAAACCTGTATTCTCACTCCCACAACACACATTACCGCCACCATCACCACACACATGCAGGTTGCAGCGAGCTCTTGTCTGTCATTGGTTAGCAGCACACACACACACACACACACACAGACAAACTGAGCAGTTCTTCTCTGCCACCCCCAAACATACACAGTGACCACTCTGCTGCTCCACATCAGTGGGCACAAGGAACACAGAGGCTGACTCCTTGATAGCCTGATACGCAGTCATCCTCAAAGCTGCTCATGATGTGAGCACGAACACTGAAAGCCTCCACATGGGACTCAGCAGCCATTCAGAGTGTGTCTCACTGTGTCCTCACTGAAGCTGGAAGATGTTTTTGCACTGATATTATTAAGAAGCTTTGGATCTGATTAATTAGTATGCAAATAAAACCGCTTTGACTATCTCTTTAATCAACACTCTTTCTATCTGTAACTGCATTTTTATCCACATATTTTTTATGTGCATTTTCAACTTGCACATAAAAAACTGTGGAAACAGAGAGTTAAAAATAAAGATAAGTTAGAAAATAAAGATAACAAATGGAAAATGGTGATATTGTAAAGTAGTGTGGGATCGTGGGAATTGTTGTCTTCACCCCGATTGTGGTCAGCTACTCTTCAGTTTCAATCCTTTCCTTTAGGGGTTTTTTACCGGGGTACCTGCTCTTTTGATTACTTAAGATCTAGACGCCCGATGACGGCTTAGAACTGGATATAAAATCAGTGATCTGCCACAAAGCTGACACATGCACAAAGGGGCCAATGACGACCAGATGAGACGGAGTTGAAAATCGCTCCTAACATTTGAGATAATTCAAGAATACAACTTAAGTTAACATTGCACAGGTCTAATAATTTGTAGATATTTCAATGTGGAAAAGGTCCATATTTTAAGAACCAAATCATGGCGTGTGTGAACCATGTGACTTACATGTCATCTAAAGTATGGCTACATTGATGAGAGGAAAAAACTTTTTTTCCCCATAGATTGAAGATCTGATTATCCACCTACAACCTACTCCTCATAAACCGCTGTAAGGCTGGATAAACACAAAGTTAACTTCAAAACTCTAACTCACTTTAACATATTTGATTTGAGACTGTTGAGCTTGTTTTACTGTCGCCCAGGTCATAAAATGAAGAAATTAATTTTATCTGAATCAGTTAAGTGTAGATTTTGAGGTAGTAGAATGCCTCATAAAAAAGTCTACAGAGTCACAAGCTGTGAAGTGTTAACTTATAAATGCAAATACCTGAACCTCTAAAAGTGCTGAGCTCTCAGAACTGCCAAAGCATTGGTCTATTATTTACTTAGAATAAATCATGCGAGCTGTCTTCTCCGCACAGGACAATCACAGCAGCATCTCTCTTGTTGTTCATGACAGTTCAAACCCTGCAAGGGTGGGAACTGCATTTCAAATAGTTAACAAAATGAAGCACTTTGGTAGCTGAATGGTTACAGCAGACACCACCCTGACCCTAAGCCAATGTCTGCAGTCGATTCTGGCTGGCAACATGCTGACTGCTGCTTCTCCCACCCCCCTAATCTCAAATAGTCACAAACTAAACCAAATACAGTGCCGCTTTCTCTAACCTTTTGAAAATATCGAAATGTATCAAAGAGAGTCATCGTCCTTGAGAAACTGATGATAAAACTGTTAAATTTCAAGCTCTGACACTTGCATTATGCCTTGGTTATTATTTACTTATTTGTTTTGAATGACATGATCAGAAAAATAAAGGATGCTACAGTCAGGCACACTGTGGATAGACTGGGTCTTTTGAGTGACAGTTGAACGGCTGTTTGCATAGCCGTATATTAGTTTGAGTTCATGAAAAAAAAATATATACAAAACAGATGTACATTTTGTACACACTTCATAAAGTAGATCTGGCAGGCATGTTAACAAACAGTTGCATGTTCACACAACCAAAACGGAGAAACAATAGCTTATATTTATATATCTGAAAATTTGTAATGCTTTTCTACCCTTTTTCTTCTTCTTTTTAGTCTTTTTTTAGCTATTCTTTCATTTTCGTTTCTTTCACCAACTCTTGTGAAAAATGCCTGACTAGCTGCTTAATGCCACACTATGTTCACTTGCTGTGTGCTAGATTGTCTACATGTCTTTTGGTCATTGGAAGGTAACATACAGTGGGTTTATTACAGGTTGAAACAGCTGCCTGTCTAAACTGGAAATCTGGAAACTACACACAGGCTAAAATAAAAAAATAAAAAAAAAAATAAAAATTTTTATTGCAGGAAGGTCAAGTCAAAACTGGCTTAAATTGTTGAGGACAAAAACTTCTGTATGCAGATTTTGTGCCTGTAACTCACTGTACCGTAAATACTGAGAGAACAGCACAACTGCTCCAGATTACATAAGAGTAGATACATACAGGTGACATGACATGAAAAGGTGGTGGTGGTAGTTGTGCAAAGTGTCTTGACATCCTCAGCATGCATTTATGCATGCATTCACAGCAGCATTACAGCTACACCTCCTTCCCCGTTTAAACAGATTGCCCTGTTTGTGAAGTGCATCTGATTGGCTGAAGCATGCGAGCTGAGGCAGACCAGTGACTGGCAGGCAGCCAAAATGTACTGACTAAAGTATATATTTTATTTCAATCATTTCAGTCAGGATAATCTGATTTATTCAGTATAGATAGTGAATGAAGTAGAACAGCCAAGCTATACGTTTGTTTTATTTTAAGGTACTGCTCCTGCTCTTCTCGTGCGCATAACTAATTGTATACTGGGGTACGCTGCTGAAGCTGGGAAAATACATCATCTCCTAAAACAACGCATTATTAAAATGACCAAACATCAATTCGTATGTGTAGAAGCTCTGCTTCAAATGCTGATTTCTGATCAGTCATTAACTATTCTGATATTACATGACATTTGACTGCACACACTCACCAAGCACTTTATCAGGAACACTATACTGATATTGGGTGGCAGCATCCGTTTGCTGTCTGAACAGCCTCAGTTCTTCATGACATGGACTCCACAAGGTCTGGAAACTTTTCTTTGAAATTCTGATCCAGATTTGTCAGCTGCACATTCATGCTGCCAGTAACATCCTAAAGGTTCTACTGGATTCAGGTCTGGAGACTGGGGAGGCCACTGAAGTTCATTGAACTCGTCATGTTTATGAAACCAATAATAATAATAAGAGAGGCTGTGACATTCAAACAATGAGTGACCAATATTAAGTGGCCCAACATGTGTCAAGAAAACTTGCCTGACACCATCACACCACCACTACAGGCCTCCACTGGTGACATGAAGCATGTTGGTTCCATCATTTCATGACACATCAGACCAGGCTACATTTTTCTGGTCTTCAACTGTCCACTTTTGGTGACCCTGTGCCCACTGCAGACTCAGGATTCTCTTTCTCGTCTGACAGGAGTGAAGCCCGACATGGTCTTCTGCTCTTGTTGCCCATCCACCTCAAGGTTTGACATGTTGTGCATTGAAAGGCTCCTCTGCTCACCACAGTTGTAGAGAGAGGTTAGTAGCCTTCCTGTCAGGTTGAACCAGTATGGTCATTCTCCTGTGACCTCTCTCATCAACAAGGTGTTTCTGTCCACAGAACTGTCGCTCACTGGATATTTTTTGTTTTTCTCACCATTCTGAGTAAAAACTCTTGAGACTGTTGTGTGTGAAAATCCCAGAAGATCTACAACTTCAGAAACACTCAAACAAGCCCATCTGGCACCAACAATCATGCCACAGTCAGTCACTGATATCACCGAAGCTCCTAACCTGTTTATGCTTCACACTGCTAATTGCACAAATAAGCATTGTACAGGTGTCCCTAATAAAATGCAGTTAGTGGATATGTCACCTCTTTGCTGCTTCTTGACAGGAGGAAAAAATAATAAATGTTTTATGACAGATGCACATGGGGAGAGGTGACATATATGACAAGACACAGCTACCAAACATATCAGTAGTTATAACATCATCCATGCTTCCTATATAATAATACACATAATCTGACTACTTCCAATCTAATATATATGGGAAACAGAACAACTACTAATTGTTGATGTGGCTGCTGAATATTCTTTGATATCTTGTAGATAAAAGAAAAAGAAAAATGCCTGTCACAGAAACACAATGACAACTACCTCACAATCTAGTATTCTAACTAAAGTTGAGTCAATATGTATCAACAGGCTCAGACTAGTAGATATGAAGTTTGAGCACAGAACACACTGTACGTCATTGCACTCTGTGACACACACACATACACACACAATGAGAGAGAGACACGAACTCTAATAATAAATGAAAGTGAGGAACATTTATTAAAATAACTGATGTTGAGATCTGTTTCCTGGTTCATTCTCACCCAAATACACAAGGTGATGATGGCATGCTGCTCCAGCCACAGAGCCCTGCAGAATTAATTCTATGGGGGCATTTACTGCAAAATCAGTCATTACAGAAAATCCCCAGAAATCCAGTGTATTATATTTCATCTGCATAAGGTTCAGGTAGACTAGATGTTTCCATAAAATCCTGATGCCAGAATGAAATGTAATTCTAGTAATAACAGAGGTGAAATACTGAAATGTAACAAGTCCCGTCATCTAAATGATGACCATGTAGCAACACCATAAATTTGACAAACTAGGAAATGGGAGATAAATTTATGCTCTAGAGGAAAATATGAGGCACAGCTCTCCTGCACATAACAGCTTTAACCTTGACACTGACACAGGATTTCTGAGCTATCAGATGTTTCCCCTGAGCACCACTGTCTGGTCCAAAAAGGTTGCATGACAATATTTCAAAGATGGAACAGAAAGAGCCAGATATGTACAGTAGGCAGCAGTAGCTTCAACCAGCAGAGGTAGCAAACTGAGCTGCAAAAGCTTGGTAAGTTTCCTTTCCAATTTGAATGGACGACTGAATTTGTGAAGTGTTTGTGATTGGTGAAGTGAACACACACACAACTGAGTCAGGCCAGTGGCTGCCTGCCAGTGAGTTTTCTGACTGTGATCCACTTTTCCTAGTAACCTTCTTCATTCATGCTGTTACTGTTTGAGCATCAACACCTCCGCTATTGTCTACTGTTTTTGAGATGCATAAAAGAAACCTGCCACGGATTCAAGAGATTCAAGCATTTTAACTACTTGAAATCACTTTACTTCAAACAATAAAACTTCCTTGAAGTGGCAGATGAAAGGTATTTAAATAAGCTAAAAATGAGGAACGATAACCATAATTAATGTTTTTAAGCTGCACAAAATTAAAAAAAAAAAAAGGCATGAAGCATCTTTAATATTTCAGAAATTATGGCACTGTTGTTAATTAAAATGAAACAAATAACACAATATAATATATGGCATAAACATAATATTAGTTTGAAGGTACATGGTTGCCATGGTCAGTTTGTGTGGGAACCCTTATACCTGCAATTCATGTCCATAGATAACATGATTCTTTTTCTGCTATTTTTAATTATCTCATAGATTGATAAACAAGGTCCTGCATTGTATAAAATGATATTTCATTGTCTTCTGTTATAATAATGCTGTGAAAGTATCTAAGCTCATAGTCCACAGAAAAATGCTCACAATCCATGATCACAAACTGAGCCTTACGAGGCATCAGGACTTCTGTAATTTAATGGTGTCACAACAAAACAGTCATAGCCCTCAGCCATGCCACAAGTCCAGCCTGTAAAACTACACTGAGATGGTTTTTAGTACTTAAGGCTAATTATTACTTCTTATGGTTATCAAAACTTAAAAAAAAAAAAAAAAAAAAAAAAAAACACAGGACAAGTGTAAAATATGGGGCCTCCTCTCCTCATAAAAAACTACAAAACATTTAAAGGCTTTTGTGCACTTTGAAGATAAGTCACCAACAGTTATTGTTTTGTCCAAATAATAGAACTAAGGCAAACTTATTAGGTTATCTAAGTTATTAAGTTATCAATTTTACAGTCAGGAACAGAGAGGATATAGGATCAGTTTATGCCTATTACTGTAACAGCAACCATACAACCGTCTTTACACTTCTGTTAACATGTAATTTCATGCCTTTTTAGCTGAGTAGTTTTCACCACACAACACAGATTAAGAGCACAAAGCTTGATCCTCCACCTCACATAGCAAGCAAAAGCCAAGCCCAAGTTAAAGCAGCTTTCTAAAAACGATTACCACACCAAATGAAATGTGTTCCAACATACAATTCAGGAAATCCGAAAGCCAATTTTCACAAGATGAAGACGCAAATCACAAATAAAGGAAAGCCGCTGTGTACTCATCTTTCTTAAAATATATCATGTGCAACAAAAGGTGCTTGTGCTTAAAAAGTTTATCCAAGGCCAGTGGAAAAAAGATCTGGCCTTATCTCAGTTCTTGGACATAGCTTCAAAGCTGTGATTTAAGATTCAAAGATTTTATCTTGAGCATTTTTTTTTAAACTCTTGCTCACTCAATGCTCTGAGGAATTGTTAATTGAAAAGATGAAGAGATTGAAAGCATGAAGAGATTATTTCCAGACACCAATTAGGAGTTCAAGAGTTAACGTGTTCTTAATGGTTAATCTAGGTTCAACATTTGATGTCATGACTTGTATGAGATATACTGAAATGTATTCAATAAAAAACAGTCACAAAATGTTGTCAGACAAAGTATCTATCATAAACAGCAGGTATGTTAATGGGTGGTATGTTTACTTTCTTTCCAGTAGACTAACATGTAATAGAGTGATAATATGTACCTTTTCTGGTGGAAATTGTTTTGCAGCTTTAGTATCCTTCTTTTTCTTTTGCTATACAGTAATTACAGTGTGATTATGGGTTCAGCCTGTAACCTTTCCCTTTTAAACATAAATAACTTTCCAGAATTAAAGTAGGGGCATGAAAGAATGTGCCTCTTACTGATTTACTCCAACTTTTATAGCCTCCCAAAGGGATTGAAGACAGTGACCTCCATCTACCTGTGTTCCAAGAAAATCCTAGTGCCTATTTGCTCGAAGTTTACTGACCTTGATAACAGTCCTGCGGAAATAATCAAGTAGGCAAGAACCACTGGGCAAGAACACAGATCAGTATTACTGAGAATGAGATATTGTCAAGTACAAGCACATAGCCAACCAGCCTTATTTTGTAACTGCATCATTTCCCTTGCTGTTGCTTGGAAAATGGCTCAGTGTAGACTGTTGACAACTTCAATCAGGACCTCTTCATAGCCTTTGTGCTCTTTCCAAGTCTTTCCTGAAGTGTTATAATCAGACTTGGCTGCACAGTCAAATGTGCCATCATCATCTCAGGATTTGAATATGCGATGATGGCTTGGATAAGCCTAGCTGGTTAAATGTCAGGGATGTTCAGCTGGAGGATTAGTAGATAGAGAGAGGCCTGTCATTGTAACACCAATTTCCTTGCCTCAATAGGAGCTCAAGAATAACCTCAGTGGTGGAGCAGACATCAGGGTCAATGAAAAGCTTTTCAACAGCAAGAGCTTCCAAACACTAAATTCTCTTTGTGGACCCCTGAGCTGTGGTGGATAGACAGACAATCAGAGCCAGTATTGATTCTGATGCAACATGACCTGTAAACCCTGCAAAAATGATATAACCAAGGTAAAATTCACCTGTAACTCATATATTGACCCTGTACCTACAGCATTTTTTTAAGTGACTGAAAGATTATAAATTCAACTGTCATCTCCTGCACTGCACTGCCTTCAAAACACTCTGTTGTAAAACCCTTACTAAAGAAGTCCAGCCCAGATGACCAGCTACTCCAATATATAATACCAATATTAAACCCTCCACTCATTGGTGATACATCAGAAGAGGTAGTCTTCATCTGGCATTAAAATGGGTCTTGTATCCAGATTGTGTCTAGATACGATTTTAACCTGTTTACATTTACATCTGTATTAATATGTCCCCAGTGTCAACGATGTCCATGAAAGCTCTGTCCAGCTCACGTCACATCCTAACAAACAACAAAAAGACAATACAGAAGAAGATTGGGTCTTTTCAAACTGGTTATGTATACGTGCATGTGTAGTTTTGACAACGCACCTGCATTTACGCTTGTGTTCAATGTGGTTGGAATGTATCACTGACCAGTTCTGCATTCACACCTTTACTTTCATGTGGTCAAGTACTTTTAACGTATTTTAGCCTGGAATGATTTCAGACATGCAGCTGCACCGAATCTGCTCTGGCTAAAAAAAAAATCAGCGTCCTCAGACTACACTCTGAAAATAAGGTCTCATTTCCTTTACAACAGGAAGGGGGTGAGCAATGTACAGACACACCTACATATTATATACAAAACCTTTAATGGGCTACATTGCTAACTCCCCTGTTAACCATTTCCCCACAAGAACACTGCAGTCATTGACTCCTGATTAATTGATTGTTCAGCACAATGGCTGACAGAAAAATTGTGGATGTAGCCTTTGTCTGTTACACCCAAAAAACTAAAGAGCACACCACCTATAGATATCAGGGAAGCTACCTCGCCACATATTTCTAAAAGAAAACAACAAACTTTTCACATTAGATATTTAAATAGCTTTGACTTTCTTACAAGCTTTACCTTGCACTTTTTTTAAATGTTGTATTTTACTACAAATGTGTGGATTCTATGCATTATCAATATCATTATTAATGCTATTATTAATTCAAAGCAGTTCATCATTGTTGATGCTGTTAGACAAGGAGCTTTGTTGGCTCAGAACAGAAGTGACTTGCACAGAAATTCTTAATCTCCTAAAGTGAGTCTATTTATCTCGTGGTAATTCTAATGCATACCCTCAAAATAGTAATTTATGTCCTCCAATTACTTAATACAGTAAGTCAACATAATAGCATTCAGACATTGCAGCAATAGTGGACTAGAGATGTTTTGAGATCCTGGAGTGCTTGATGCCCATGAGAAACCCTTCTTTAGAAGATAATCTGTGCTGGGCTAGGATTTGTCTGACTACATACAGTTAATTAGGTCCACCTAGTTAAAACTAACACGGTCTATACTCCAGTCTTGCAATAAATCCTATCTTCCTTATGGTTATAATGATCAGTATACTTTAATGTCTCTGAGAGTTGTTGCTGCAACTTTATGATCTTACTGGGGGATGTATAGTTTGTGGCACTGTTGAATTGTATTGCATTGTACACAGAGGTGTTTCCACTATAATTCATACAAATGGGGTGGAGAAAATAATATCTGTACCAGTAGTACCTGTCAATATAACACAATACAGTTCAATAGTCCCACAAACTGCAGACTCCAAAATGACTGTACAGTTGAACCAACACCTCTCTAAATCAGTTCACATACTGTAGCCTTCATGATGGTAGGATTTATTGCAGAGTTGTTGCATTAGACTCTATTGGTTTTATCTTGGTGCACCTAATAAACTACCATCTGAGTGTGTTTTCCAAAATAGAGCATGACAAACAGTTTTGAACAGGTCTTAGTTTAAAATTATGAGGTGTTCAAATTGGACAGAAAGTACTGGCAACATCATGTAAGGTTTTCAAAGACAGTGATGAAAGAAACTGCATGAAAGAAGCTAACCTCTGAGTCAGGTGGGACTGGAGCTCTCTGTAATGGGCTGAAGGCATTTTCTGAGGGAAAATTAAGCAATCTGAGATTATGGGTAAATAATTCAAGGGCATTTTTAAGAGTACAAATGATTCAAATGACACTCAAATGTTAGTATCCTCTCTGATACCTGCCAGTGTCCATAATTGCTTGTGTTCACCTGAAAATGCAATTGTTCTGTCATTCAAAAACCTTGGTAATGTCCTCTGTAGCAATGATCAAACAAACCTTGGTTGCCTTGGGGGAGATCTAGCCCAGGGAATTTCTAAAGAAAAATCTCCATCTCCACCTCAAGGTTGCCATCTATCAAGCTGTCTGCATGACCACACTGCTCTATGTTGTAAAAATTTAAAGTTATTCCACATTCTGTGGCCTGCATACAGGAAATGCTTGGAATCACCAACTGCACAACTGCATAACTATTGAGCCTGAGTCAGGATTACACAGCAGCAGCTGCACTGACCTGGACATGTCATCAGGATGCCAGCAGGACATGCTGCCTTGTAAGATCTTGCATGGCTAAATTAGAGCCTGAGCATTGGTCAGCAGCTTGAAAGTGCAGCTCAAGGCTTCACTTAGAATGTGAACCCAGCGGACGCTGCTGACCATAACAACCGGCAGCAGGGCTGAAGTGGCAGCAGAAATGACAGCCAAAATGTACTTGAAGCTGCTCTCACTAAAACCTGAGCTCCTCAGATTGCACTACACAGCCATCAAAGGGTTCGCTTTTCAAGACAAGTTCTTCTGAGATCCACCAGACATACCAAACTAAGCAAGTTTGTGTGTTTGTGAGCAAGTGAGAGAGACAGGAATGAACTCTCTCTAACCTTTAGTGGATTTTTATGTGAATCATCACCATGTACAAGCACAACCGAGTTACCTAATTACAGGTGCAATAAATGAGCAACATAATTAAAAATGACTAGAAAACATTTCTTCTGACTGTTATAAATACAGTAATGTTATAATTTCTTATTTTATAAACTTGTTTACTCAAAAGAGAAAAAAAAAAATCTGCCTTCAATATCTGACCAGGAATTCCACCTATTGCATGAACAATGAACAATTAAGTAGCTGGAGCTGATTATAATTGTGATAAAATGTAATGTACTAATTGGATATCCTTACCTCTTCAGCATAGGCATCACAAAGTTTGTTGCCCGAGAGTAGTTTATTTTTCAAGCTCTTGTTCTGAAAAAGAAAAGAGAGAGAAGGTGATGCCATTGGTATCTGCACTGCATGTTCTCATAAAATTTTTTGCTGCTTATCAAGAGCGAGCGAGGTATTGACTCAGTGGGCCTCAGTTTCTCCATAAGGGCATTTGGCTGTGTATGAGCTCTGACAGCGAATGCCTGGTTGCGTCTCGATTTCAGACTAGACTGAGGGGCAGTCAGGAGTGCCCTGTTTGAGGATCTAAGAGTGTACTCAGCTTCGTAGGCATCTAAAAGGTCAGAAATGCAGCTCAGTGCCAGACCCCCAATGAACTTTAAACGTGATCAGTAAAGCCTTAAAATCTTTGGACTGGCAGCCAGCAGAAAGATGCCAAAATAAAGGGATGTTTGGTGCTAGTGAAGAACCTTGCAACATTTTATAGACAGTCTGGAAGCATGAGAATGATCTTTTACCTTCAGAGCAATACAGTTTGTTCCATTCATTGACATGAAATGTTTCTATGCATTAATCAGCTTCTCCAGGTCAAAAAATGATGTAAATGTTTTGTTTTAGAAAGAAAAAACATTCTCTGATTAGTAGGTAGCACATATACCAAAAACCAAAAATCAAAAATTAGGGTATGAAAATGTTTCTGAATTCCTCTTATGTAAATATAAAATTTTCTTAAACTCAACACCATGTCTGAACTCAAATACCTGTGGTTAAACAATAACTGTAGGATAGCTGCTTTTTCTCAAAGGTAAGGTCACAGTCAAAATAATGCAAAGGTTTCTGGCCACAGCCTTGGTGTAAGAGGCCATGTTACCACGATCTTTATCTCTAAGTCGAGATTGAGTAAAATGCACTACAGTATATTAAAAAGAGAGTCAGCAAATGACACAGCCAGGAGATGCAAGGATGTAAGGACAGAGGAGAATGAGACCCAAAGGTGATAACAGCCTTGGAAAGGAGGGAATTTCCTTTTTTAATTGACAATGATCTGTGAGTAAGATTTGCCCTAAGGCAACTTAATACTTAACCCAAAGTACCCATCCACTGGTCAGGACGAGCCAATAAAACAGCACAATCAACCATGACAGAGGCTTCATCAGGTCTAGAAGAAATACAATTGTACAGTCTCCGGCTTGTGCAGTTAAGAGAAGGTCTTTTGAATTGGAAAATCTCTACTGTGATTTTTAACTAGATTGACTATCTAGGAAATTTTATTACAGAGAAAACCACTGGGTAAAAACAATATTATGCAGTGAAGAGAACATACCACACCGTACAACATAATGTGTGTTTAAAAAAAAAAAAAAAAAAAAAAAAAACTAAAAGAAAAAAACACAAAAGCCAAATACATAGAACTGTTAAATTCATGTCACACCTGTATATACATGCTTTCATCAGTGTGTACTGTAGCAAGTGTCAAGCCTGAAGCTTGTTTAAACTGCAACCAAGAACATCTGTCATATCAAAGTTAAGTTGTAGCTGCAGAAATAAAGGGAGGAGCGGCATGTTAACACTTCTCAGCTGTTACATCTTTGCTATCACATGCTGTTTGATGATAAGTCGTGCAAAGAGGATTTCTCTCCATTCTTTCAAAATCTGTGTTTACTGAAGGACTGCGGAAATATTAAGCAAAGGAATCACAGAACCTTAAAATGTGTTGAGGGAATACGGCGCCTAAAATGATCCTGATGGCTGAAGAAGCCTAAAGGTGGTCACATAAAACTAGATTATCGACAGGGAACTACTTCCACTGTTGCGTAACTAAGTGGATACTGCCTCCATTTTATCTAAAGAAACAAATGTAATTAGATGCAGCTTCATCATAACAGCCAGTGGAGATTTATTAACGCCCTCCATTGAATCAACATTGCATTTAAAATTCTTAATGAGTTCATCAATGAACTAATTACCTGTAGTCAAGGGTCCATTCGTCAAACCTATCTAGCAGGACTCAAGTGAGGGCAATAAATATTCATTCACTAGCTTTATTTCAAAAAAACTGAACGTGGTGACAAAAGAAAAACGTGACACCATGAACTAGGGGATGAAGTCGGCCTTTGCTCCTCTTATACAGCACATATGTTACGATACATAAACAAGTCTGTTCATCAGCAACTTCCTTCCCACACTTGTTTTGCATGTGAAGGGATTAACAGTGTATAGGCTGAGAGTGCGATCTAACAGACTTTGAAACAGCATGATGTTGGGTGCCAGGGAGGGTGGTCCTGAGCATTGCCAAGACTGGAGTTGTGCTGGGCTTTTCGAAGGCACTAATCTCCTGACAGCACAATGAATGGACCAGAAAACCTCATCACAGTGTTTGTTATGTGGGAGGCACAGGGAAAGGGGAAGATGCACATGGCAGATGACAGGTGGTCCAGGCTGGAAACAGTTAATTGCTGCAGTACAATGTGACAGTTGCCATCACAAAACTACTGCAGACAGACATAATGCACTTCATTAAAATGACAAATCTCAAACTGACCAAGTGAAATCAAATATTATCTATTATGTAGAACTTTTAACAGAGATAAGAAAGACATGAGAGGATTTGAGGCAACTAAAACTTTCAGAGTTAATGACCACAATAGAGGATTAACAGTAGGATTCAAATTTCTTTTGGGATTGTGGAGGATGTTTTAAAACTAAATCTGAAACAAGCTGTTTTGATTAATCAAAAGTAAGAAAGAAAAAAAAATCTACTTACACAGACTGGGGAATACTCATGACGACTGACAGCCACATCCTTTTCCTATTGTTTTCAACACAGTATTATTTATTGCACCACATTTTAGACACTGTTGGGGAGTCTGTCTGTTAGCCCTTCAGAATCAGCCCCAGTCCATGCTTTTTTTTTCTTTTTTGGCTGCAGTGCAAGTGAGGCAAGTTTGTTTTTAGTCCCATGTAGTGGGTATTTTTAAAAATGCAACATTACCATACAGAATTATGGTTTATAGATGGAACATTAAATTCATTTACGTTGGGCTATGATGTTGCTGTGCTCTGATTATATATTTTGCAGTTGGTGTTGGAGATAGCTCTGTGTTATTCAGTGGTGATTTGGCTGTGATCCACTGTTTGGATACAGAAGGGGGGTTGCATCCACCAGCTGGCCCTCAACATCTACTAATAAATGATGTGGCCACTTCCACAATCCTCTCTCTGTGTCATGGCACATCCTGACCATGATGATAATTTAATGCTTGATGGCATCCATTCACGACACAGCACTTCATCTCTATATAGTTAAAATGATCAATTTGTCTTCTTCCTTTCTTTTTTTTTTTACCCATACAGCTATAGTGTGAGTGCCACACAATACAGCCTCACAGGGCTGCTAACATGGCTGTAGACTCTGTCTCGTTTCCACTTTATGGACATCAAAGTCAAATTGGCCATATCATCACCAAGCAGTGTCATGAAGCGCTGGTCTGGGCTGACTGGGGGCAATATATACATTCAGGTGTCGCTTGAAAATGAACACAAATCTATCTCCCTGGTCGGCACCTGAATAAATAAAGATAAATAAAATAAATAATATCTGCAGTGTGCTGCTTAATTATTACTAAAAACAGAACAGCAGTACATTACATTGAGCCAATCTTCCACAGAGACCACAAAGTAAAGAAAGCATTTACTTCTGCATAAGACCAAACAGGAAGTTTTAAAAAGTCTCACTTAATGGCACATTATCTGTCTTTCCTTTGCAAGTCAAGTCTGCACACATCTGTACAGTACATTTTTTTTTTTGTGTGATTAGTGAGGCAAAACTGTAGAGTATCAGTTCCACACAGTTGAACCTCCTCTTGCCCCTACAGAGGGACCACCATTCAAGGACATGTGAAACTGGCAGCTGTCATAAAATATGACATAGTTTAGCCCCAGGACATACACAGAGTGAAAATGAGATCCCGTGGAGCCTGTGTGTCACAGTGCATTATGCAAAATGCGATACACTGAGCTGCATATGTCGTAACGTGTTATTCCCACTGCACTGTCATTCTGTGGACCTGGACTTAAAGGAATACTTTTACATTTGCACATTGCCCATATTTTCCCATTTAGAAAAATGCAACAGCGCACAAATAAATTGTACAAATCTTGCAGTCTGTCAGAGAGCCTTTATCACTGTCCTATGTCCCACTATGCTCACTCACCATTTGAAGGACTTCAACACTCGAAAAATGTCTATCTGACTCAACTCACCAGAGTTATTTTCACACATTATAAAGTGCTGATATGTCGGCAGCCCCTAAGTGTTGATATGTCCATCTAGGTCAACTTTCACACCACTTGACACACATCACTGTTAGATCCTTTTAGCCTTAGTGTGAAGTGTCAGAAATCAACTCTTCCTGAAACAAATTTTTTTCTGGTTAAGTTTTGTTCCCACATTAATGCCATAAAGCACAAATGTAGTAACTACCACTGCAATGCTGCATAATAATGCTGCTTAATGTCTCAAACTAATCCACCCACACACACCCCATTCTGCTCAGCATTACAAAATTTAAATAAACCATCAAAAGAGCAATTCATTTTGACATTGTTGATTCTTATTTTTTTAGTAGATAGATATGCCACACACATTTCCTTACACCACTCAGGAGTGCTACAAGCAAAGGACTGTTGTCACAGCTTTAAAAGGTCAATAGGCTTCATTGTAATAACAAAGTAAACATAATGACCAGATGTTTCTGTTGTATCACTGCTTTAATAGCTTTCCCTTCATTATTCATGACAATTACAACATCTTATATTTGACAATGCCGGTCCCAAGTTAATTTTTGTTCTGACCTTTAAAAACTTGTTTACAGGGGCATCAGCTGTTTTATCTCTTATTCAACTTACTTTTCCCTCTCAATCTTGGTCTTCATCATAAGTTTAAAAATGGATGCACATGGTAAAATAAAATCATTCTGGCTCTGTCTACATGACAGGCTCCATCCAGTGATAATGTGAAGATGCCATACATAACATGATGAATTCTATTCTCTGTCAGTCCAGTCCATCAGACTTGTCTGCTTTCCCCATAAAATGTTTGTAGATGACGAAAACATCTAATCCAAGTTACTGGCATTAGCAAAGCAAATGTTCACTGTGAATAAGCTATTAAATATGACATACCCCCAGACATCTTACAAGGCATTTGGCAGCTTGAGTTGAACTCATCTTGGCTTTCTTAAGGACTCTTGAGGTCAAAGGGGGAATTATATATAAGTGAAAAGATTGCTCTCGTGCCACTATTTTATTATTCTGATACATGATCATATGCTCACAGTATGTAGGCCTAACCTGAGTTTTGAAAACATACGTGGTATAGTGATCATACCTTCCTGTCATCATGTCAACAGTTTTGAACTACTGCTCCAAACATACTTCATAATCTGATGGCCACAGTGCTGCAACCAGAGGGCAAAAAAATAAGAGTTGCACTATTGAAGCAAACGACATGCAGTAAAATACTAAGTAGCTATAATTTAGTTTTGCCATGATGCCATAATCCTTGGCGAGATACTGTGCCAAAACATTAAGGGAAAATCCAGAAGTGCATGACATGAGCCAAAAATCTGTCAGGTTTCTTGTTTGCAGGAGACATTATTTAGCCTTTTGATATCACAGCCTTTAATTACACTATATTCTCAATTTCTTTTGATGCAAAACACCCTGTGTACTGTATATATATATTTTTTTTACTCACAAACTCTTTTCATGTTTGGCAGGTTTGTCACTGTCAGGCCTGTTGATAACATAGAGTATATACATATCAACCTGCTTTACCTATTGGGAGGAAAAGTAAATGCAGTTGTAATTTGCAGCGAAATAGAAACTCTCTCTCTCTCTCACACACACACACACACACACACACACACACACACACACACACACACACACACACACACACACACACACACACACACACACACACCCTTGACTGACTATATTCATCACAGACGTAATGCATTCCCAAGCCCCTTAGGGAATCTGTCCATATAGCGTTTTTTTTTTTCTACCACAAAAGCTAGACAAAAAAGCGTGGGTTGGGTTTCTATAGCAACAGTATCTTGACACCAGAGCCTTTCTGAAAAGTTCAGATTTTCAACTATAAGCGCTCAGAGCGGCCGCACAAAAAAGGTGGAGCACTTTGAAAGAAGACATCAGGTGTAGCATTTTTCTCCAGGCGGTGACGTGTGCTCTCTCCTGATTGGGGGCGTGTTAAAAGACACTGGCACGAACTCCAACTTTAACGATTACAACTGTATATCAGACTGTATATCTAAGTCTAAGTCTTAACCGTACGTCAGTCATCTAAACATTTTGGTCTGCCCACAGCCATCTGACTCCACAGAGTATATTGGGCTCCCGATTTTTTGACTCCACAAAGACAGGGCCACCTGACTTTCAAAGAAATAAGAAGACAGCACTGGAGGGTGACCCTTATTTGCTATTATAGAATGTATAGTACTGTCTTTCGATTTAGATGCACTGGTGCATTATTACAATTTGCTTTGATGGAAATATTGTCCACATCTTCATTTGGCCAGACCACATACATTAGCCCAGTGTTTCTGTATAGATATTGCCTCCCTGCATTGCTCATCAAATAGCTATTGAGTCATGGTATAAGATGCTTGACAAGCTTAAGGCTATTTGAAGAAAATAAGATAGGATGAACTCTATTGATCCTCAGAGGGAAATTGGGAAGGCCTAGCATTTCAAAAGAGAGCTGAAATATTCCATGTGAAGTAGCCTGGATTACTATCAGCATAATAATGGCACAGCAGCCCATCTCTGCACTAACCCACCAACCTGAACACTAATCTTTTCAGGTGATTTAATTCATTGTCATTCCTTGTATTTGTTCAAGCTGAATCAAAAACGGCAGAACAAGCTGATAAATCAGATGGAAATGCTGACAGTGAAGCCTCTAATGCTGAGAGTGAATTATCTGATAGATTAATTGAACCACTACAACTATATAATATGAGGAATGCTGAAACAAATTGATATTACTTCAAAATGAATAAATCAAACCTTGATATAAACGCCAAAAACACTGGCATTTTCTCTGAGCTGAATTGTTAAGGAGGAACAAAATGCCTGTGATCTAAGTTCATTTACTGTGCTGTTTCCTTTACAGCTTATAGTTTTAAGGTTTGAGGCTTAGTCTGCGCTCACTGAACATTATAGTTGGCATTAATCAGCCTTCATTTCTAAATCTTGAATTTTTAAGATCATTAAGGTTTCAGAGCTGTGATAATGAAAACATTGATAATAGACGATTCTGGTGACAATGTTAAGCATTTAAAACTAATGTGTTTTTGAATCAATTATTATCATTTTATTATTATTTCTATTATAATACTGCTTGTTTGGTAGTGTGATGTTCTGAAGAATCTTAACTTGGTTTCTTTTAAGTTTGTCTTTTGTGTATTGATTAGGACAGATGACATCTCCCGTGAGGAGTGAGATACAGCAGCATAACAGGATTGACAGCTGCCATCGTGAGTTGTGCTGTGACGTGAATGCCCCGCAAGTTGCGAACATGGGAATCGTTCCAAACACTTCTCCCCACAAGACATGACATGAACACGACTCCTACTTTCATACTTTACTTTCATCACAACTTACTAGACAAAGAACAGCAACTTCTGTAGGATGTGAGCAATGATACTTTCTAACTAGTTAATAACAGTCTAATGTACTGGCATACAGGGATGTAATAGTACATCATGTGTAAAATAAACTAACTGAATATACTAAGCGAGGCACTTGCTGCTTTTCTAACCCAGTTTTGCCATGAGATATTATATTTTCTGTAGCTGTACTCATTATGTAAATCGTACTGCATCTCATTGAGAACTAAAATGTTTGTCTTTGAGTTACACAAAGATATTTGCAAAGACAAAATAAACAATAGAAGTCAACACCATTGACTTTATGTTGCCAATTACAATGGTACATAACATTAGCATTTTGGATCTTTTGAAGTTGTCAGTTCACCCTAATATCATTAGCAACTTGAACTGTTAATTATGATAGATACATATTTCTTACGTCACATTTGTACCTGTGCAAATGTGTTGTGATAAATGTAAACAATAGACCCACTACAATGACATAAATGATACTTGTACTTGTAGATGTTGCAGACATATAACCACATTTTAGAATCATTAAACGTAATACACACACAGAAAGTGAATAATTATTCTTGTGTCCCATCTCTGTCTTTGCCAGAAGTTCAATGTTGGGTTTAAAAGATTTCTGAAACCTGCAACAACTGGTAAGGTCACCTTTTTAGTTGATATGGTGAACCTCAGTTACAGAGCAGTGTTATCTTTCATTTTGGCGTATTTCTGTCCACCTTATCTAAATAAGTTCAATATTCATTTATCTCAGTTTCAGTTTACATCATCCCCTGAAGGAAATATAAGGTTCTTTAGCTGCTTAATGTTCTGCTATATGTTCACAAGCGAGTTCCTAAATGTATCTGCCTGCCGTTTGGTGCTGGGGAGATAACTCTGATAGCTCTTCGTTGTAACAAGCGGCATCTGTCACAATGTCACGTTGTCTTCAGCTTGTTGTAATGACATTATTGATTATGGCCTCTTCGGTGCTTACGGTGCCAGGCTACTCCCTGAGTACTTTAATAATTCAAAAAAGTCACTTCATACCTTTTAGTGATGTGTGGAATTTACACATCTGGTTTGTTTTGTTTTTTTTAACAAATGAATAATACTTGATAATTAATAATAATGAAAACACAAATTATTTTCTCTGGATTTGACTGCAAAGTAAGAGTCTATTGTGCTGAGAAGGTAGCCAAGCCTCTGAATTTGCAAAAATCTGCCAAAAGTATTTAAAGTTTTAATGGAGGTCAAAAATTGTCAAACTATGAGAGGTAAATATTCTTTATATACTGTATTTTATGTATGAACACCTCTCTCAAGTAATAATATTGGATAATCACTGTCTTCTTGGTGTTCTTTCAGGCAATTTTCTAGAAAATATTTACTTTACAAATTTCAGTGATTTGCACAGGATTAGTGCAATCTTTGTAGAGAGGAGCATGGCTGATATTTTATTACCCATCTCTCCCAGTTTAACTGGAAGTTCATCTCATATCCTAGTTTAAAAAAGAAAAAGAAAAAAAGAGTACAAGAGTACAAACAGCTATAAATAGTGATGCTCATAAATACACAGTAAGTGATCATAAAAATGAATAAATGTGCAAAAAGTAATTTGTGAGGCCCCAATAATATTTGTATACTGTTAGTCCAGGGTCCTGTCTCCTCTGGTAGTGATGTCTGTAGGAGACAAATAAAAATAAGCTCTTAATGATCTATGTTTTTATGTGCGATTTGTTCCACACCTTAAAAACCAAAAACTTATATTATCACTCCAACTACAAGATCTCATTGTATAAACATCCCATTAGAATAATAATAAAGAAATATAGTGCTGGTAAAAAAGTTTTTGTATAGTTTCACTAAAATGCAATGTTTTTGTTTTTTTTCCTTTCTTTCTTTTCTTCTGCTTTGATATCTGATATCTTGACACTGCCTCATGGTGTCAAGTCATTTTGAAATTGAACGTCCTGTGCAGCCACAGTATTTGTTAAGACTGCCTCTAGGTACAATAACTTAAGAAAAAAACAAAAAAAACAAAATGTAATTTTCTGAACATCTCAAAGAAATATCTGCAGTCACAGCCTTCATCATTCTTGAAGCACTTGGATGTATTTCTGTAAAAAATAGACCATCCACTTTATAGTGTCACAGCTGAATACCACAGAAAACTGGTCACTTGTCTGGAAGCTGAGGGCCAGAAATCAATATCCATGGCAGGCTGTGAGGAATAAAGCAACGCTGCTAAGTGACAGCATGACACCAGTCTCTGAACACATGCAGCCTGTCTTTACCTCTCTCAAACAAGTTTTTATGATTTGAGTTCAGCGCCAGCACCCATGAAGCCACACAGAGAGGAAATTTAGTAGTAAGTGCAAAACAATATGGAGGACACAAATGTAATTCCACTTGTAAAAGAAAGTCTAAGACTTGTGCATAAATGTAGGAGTTGCCAGCAGGTGGCTGAGTTATCCAGACAGACATCCCACACACTGCAAATGAGGAAGTATGATTTTTCACTTCAAGTTGTCAGCTCAGACGGAAGTGTCTCCTTGATGGCGGGGGTAAGTTTGTGGCTGATTGTTACGTTCCTTACGATCTCTGCGGAGAAGAGAGCTGTTATGAGTTTTCTGCTGGCGGTGAGATACAACAGTATTTATATATAACTCTGGATCATCAAAGACATCACTAAATCAGGCTGTAAGGCAGCAATATTGGTTCAGTAAGAGTTTGAACTGTGCAAATAAAGACATCACAGTATACATGTCAGCAAGCGCTGAATTGGTGATTTGCAGGTCAAAAAATGCAAAAAAATGTGTGTCTAGAAGTTGCATTTAAAAGCAGCATTTTAACAACTATATTTCATCCTGTACTTAGTCTTGGCTTTCCACGGAAATATAGTCATTCAAATGCTGTTGAAAGAACTCCTAAAAAAAACTAAGTGTTGGAACAAAGTTTGACCCCAGTGTTAACGGTCTCAAGCTGTCGATTGGCCAGTTACTCAATTATTATTGTTATTATTACTCAATTTTAGTTACTGTAGTTTTAATGTATATTGTACAGTCATATGAAAAGGAGGTTAAATTGACTTTGATCAAAGAAATCTGTGCCTGTAGACTTCAAGATATTTCAGGCTGTGAATGTTTCTGTTCACTGCTTGCTGCCATCAACAGACAGAAAAAAAGAAGTTTGTTTCCTTCTGATTGTCACATATGAAGCTGTGCGGAAAAATGAATTGCAGAAGATAGAAAACTTGACTATGACAGCATCCCGGGTGGTTTTTTTTTTTTTATGTAATATAAAGGTACATTTTGGAACAGTGAGCACTGCTAAATGTGGAGATATTTTGGATGTAACAGTTCATTATAAATGAAGAATCCTGTCAGGTGTGCAGTACAACAATAGATAAGAGACTTGTGATTTTCTGTGATTTCTAATATTGTTAGTCAGTGGTTTATGGTTTAAAACTAATTGGATGATCCCAGGCTGTAAGAAAAATACATGGGAATCCTGAAAGTGAGAAATATTAGCTGTAAATAAAAGAGGATTGGTGTATTGGCTATTTCACAGACGGTAACTGCAATTTGTCTTTTTGCATGTTACAGCACTTTGGCTGTGTTGGGAGGAAATGCAGATTTAATGCCCTCCGCCCTCTTGCTCCCAGGAGGAACATGCTCTCCTGTCAGTATGAGACACTGAACCAACACTCTGTGTTCAGGTTTGCCTGCCACTCCAGATTTCATTACAGACAAGCAAAGGCAGAATTAGTGTAAATACATGAATAATACAATACTGAATATTCTCTAAATTCTTCTTCTCACAAACCCTGCCGGATTTACTCCCTGTGTTTATGTACTAAATCACTGTCTGTGGAAGACCTTATGTTCAGTCCTCACACAGGGTTTTAATAAGGCCTAACCATCTCTGCAAAATCCCCAGCTAGCGGGTTATCAGTTCTAATTAAAAGAAACAACACAACTAGAGAAGCAAATGTGGAATAAATCACAATGTTACTCACCCTGACGTCATCTATTACATAAGCAGCCCTGGTGACAATGAATCAACCAACAACAATGCCAGAACACATCACCAGCACAGCAGGCTCCAAATGACAGTGAGCAGCCTGACCCAGCTCCCAGAGACACTTTGAGTTTGTGACAAAATTAAACAATTGATGACAAATAAATCACTTGTTATACAACGACAAACTCAAATCAAAACTGACTATTGCAAAGAAGTCACTAACTTCACAGTCACTCATCACTTTAAAATCTGATGCACACTTGGGATATCACTAGAGTTGATACTTTGGTACCAAGTCGATGCCAAAATTCTTAAAATGTGACAGTTCTTGTTTTTCTACAGGACTGAAGGAGCTGTAGAAGTCGTAAGTACTGGAGATGGGATTCCTCTGGGACTGAAGGGGAGTAGTATAATAACCATACAAGTGTTCTAGTCTGACATGAAACCCAAAGGGACCGAGAAGAAAAAGAGGCGGATACAGTAACAATAACAACAACACATGGAATACAGCAGTAAGTGTTGGTGCAGCAACAGGTCCACCGTGACTTGCGTAAAAAAATAAAGTTAGATAATAAAGCTAGATAATAATAATAAAGCTAGATAATAAAAACTAGAGCGCCAAGAACCTTGTATGGAGATATTTTGTATTTGAGGAAGATCAGCAGGGACAAGTTATAGACAACCAAAAGCAAGTATGAAAATGGTGCCACATTGCATTTGAGATGGAAGGAGGAAACACCTACAACTAGTCTAAGCAGCTCAGAGACAGAGATCCAGATCTCTACTCAGAATTGAGTTTTAGTTATTAACTTTATACAAACCAAATGTCATCAATATTCATAAAGGCTAACGTTAGATTTATTAGGCTAATACAGTGATGTCTCATATCGTTAGTAGGCTACCGGAATCATAGTTCAGTCAAAATATAACATTGACTTTTTAATGAATTCTATCATGTCAGTCAGTTTAAAGCACTGCTTGCACACTGTGTGCAGCATTCTCTTGTTTTCTACTTTTTGCTATAGTGTTGAATTTATTTTTGTGAATCATGGGATTTCAGTGGTGTTGACGCCAACTACCATTCTACCATAATGACACCCCACAGCAGCATTTGTGATCCACTAATTACTTACATCCAAATAAGCCCACTCTTCACTGTAGAAATAGCTAACCATGAGAGCAATGCTTTTGCATCGTCCTGAGCTGATTTCCTGCGTGACTCTTTTACAGGGCTGCAGGAGACAGGTCCAGTGCTTCTCCATTTGGAACAAATTTCCAGTCAATGTCAGTGAAGCAGACACTGACTCAGTATTTTAACTTATACTCAAGACTCATTTATTTAATGCTGCATGCATTAAAAAAATGACTCCAATTTTCCAACATCACCTTTGTCTCCTCTTTGCCAAAAGTAAAAGAGCCGGAAGACCAGTATGAGTAGCTCTTTTAAATGGAAAGCTCTTTTTGTTGGTTGATATGAAGCAGCAAACAATTACATTTTTGATACTGATTGAGAATGAAAGATGGCTCCATAATCTGTTAACCCACCAGCTCTCCCCGAGCCACGTTCAACTCAACGCGAAGCTGTCCAATGAAATGAAGTATGTGTGTTTTCTGTGGTCAAATCAAGGATTCACTGATAAGCTTTCCAGGTTTCTCCCTGATCTCAGTGGAGAGAGAATCGATGCTATGTGTGGAGACTGCTGAGATCAGAGTTGTTTTGCTGCTGAAAATGATGTGAAACGAGCATGATGTCATAAAATGAAAGTACATGCCGTCTCCATGAAAAGTGAGAGAAAAACAAAAGGATTATGTCAAAGAGAAACACTAAGAAACAGGTCTTACACTGAACCAGCAGGGCGGGTGGATATTATACATCTCTGCCTTCAACTTTCCACTGCACAGGTTTGATTTTTGATTCATATTCGTACTTGTCTGGACTCTAATCAGGGCTTTATTTGCTTAATCAAAGCCTCATTCATTTGACTCATCTTCAGGGTACAGGCAACTCTAAATCATGAATTTGTAACTAAGTAGGTGTTGATTGTGTGGGTGGTCTTACCATCGGCTCTAAGAAATGCCATCAATTGCTGCTGATTGCTCATTTGTTGTTGTTGCTGGGTTGAACTTAGTGAAGCTGCTTTGTTGTGTTTTTATCACTTGTTGTTTAGGGCTCATCTGGCTCCAAATCCTAGTTTATGGCTGTGAGATTCATGTACTACTGTTATGCTGTTTGCCATGTTTGCAAGTTGCCATAGCAACCTAAAACATATGGAATTGTCATCCAGATTTTATTTGCATCTTAATGAAATGTCCATACCAGTCCAGTGTCTGCAGATAATTTAGAATAAAGTGTGGACATTTTTTTGTGTAGCATCACTGTTTTGCACAGTACACTGTGTGTCAGCCTGCATTAAGTCATGAGAAAATATTATTATAAATCAGATTTTTTGCACCTTTAGTCTGACCGTTAGATCAGCTTTCAAAGGGAGACCAGGACGTAACAACATGTCAGATTTACAATACTGTCACACCACCCTGCTCACAGCAGGGGGGATATAATAATCATTCATTTCACACCATATAATTTGTTGGAGTTCATACTCAGTTCAGACTAATTTTATGAGTCTACACAATGCAACTGTCACAACTGTCTGCATCAGTTTGATTTGTTAACACATACTTTCATCACCCACACAGACAAATTTCTAGTTTAGAAATTTCTGGTTCAGAAAAATCTTGAGTACTTTTTGAGAAGTAAAAGCTGCACTTTTTACCAGTGGTTCCCAAACCGACAGTCAGTGTCCATGTCTGGAGGTCAAGAAAAAACTGACAGCAGAGGAAGGAAGAAGAAAAATATATTTTTCTGCCACACAAAATTTAGTTTTTTAGACTTTGCCCAACTCTTTCTTTTTTCTTGTGAATTGTTGGCTAATTTAAATCGTGCCTCTAAAAATGACTTATTTTAAGGGGCCAAAAACTAAAAAATTTGGGAACCATAGCTTCATACGGTCCTAAAGTTGCTCGCTGAAACCATCAAGTCAGAACTTCCTGATTCCTTCCTGCTAACAGTTTTGTCTTTTATTTCTTTAAGCTTTCCATCGTAACACACATGCAGTTTAGGAGTGATGCATGAATGACATTGTCAGTAAAATGCAGACACTGTATAGGCAACTGTGTACTGTCATAACATCTTACTGTATTTCTTCTTATTGCCATTTAAATAGGATTCTCTCTCTCTGGTTGTCAAGTCCATCATCACTCTTGCGTCAGACCTGTTGTCTCTGATATGTGACTGCAATTGATCAGATTGTCCATCGCCTGTTTGTTCAGTGCAAAAAATGACTTGCCATTGTGTGTCTCACCCCATTTCACATTAAACCTTCAGTTTCGCCAGTACATGTTTCTCAATGCATCCCAGTGATCATAAATGTGAAATTAGTTGTGATACAGTGTTTTTTTGTCTATTCAGTTGTTGAATAATGTAATGTCAAGGCAATAATACCATGAAGATTATTGAGTTATGTGTAGAAATACCAAACAAAGAGTAATTATTTTCAAAGTTAGTTTTTTTCATAAAGCAGAATTCAGGCATTTACTAGATATTAAGAAAATCTACAGAGGAAAGGTACATTAGATTTAAAGTGTGTGAGCAATTTCATATGCACACTAAGAGAACACATTACCTTTGACGCAGTTCTCATTTTCTGCCTACTCCACTGTCTTGTCACTTTTCCAGTAAGACTATCACACAGAAATCCAGTAAATGCCCTGATGCATGATTTTTTTCCCCTGCCATTTAGCTGGTGAAATTACATCAGGAAGACATGAAAGGGAGAAGACAATGACAGGAAGCCATTTTAGACTAAAAAACATCAGCATCAGCAGCAAGGAGCTGGGTATGTGGCAAAGCTGTCTATTACAGCGCTGGGTGAGAACCTGATGAATCCCAGCAGGATCCACGTCAGTCTGTAAATCATTCTGCCTCAAAATACTCATAATAAGCCCTGAAAGCAAATCATTGATAATGACTTCACAGTGAATTGCAGACATAAAGCTTCCCCACTGACACCACAACACAATTCACAGTGATGTGCAACATGAAGATGCATTTTAAAACCTAATGCTGGTGTAAACAAAGGATATGGTTAGCTTTACAGATGTTCCTTTCATCTCCATCAGGACACTGTCAACACTTTACAAAGCCACAGAAACACAATTGTGAATAATATTAGTAACACCTCACATTGCTACAACATATTCATTCAACTGCCAGTTTAGTAGATAAAACTAGCTGAAAAACAATCTGTGATGGAGTCCTGAAATAAATCCAACCTTCATGAAGGTTATAATGTGCAGTATTTGTTCAAACTGTGTTTTTACCATGTTTTGTTCCACAATAATATAAATGTAGTGGACAAATATTGCAAACACTATTCAGTACAGTTCAAGAGCACCACCAACTGCAGCTAACATTTAACAATACACATGTAATGAAGTAATCCTTGCATTCACTCATGTTAATGTTGAGTTTCTCAAAAGAGGAAGCCATAGTGTTTGAGCTGCTCGCAGGAAGTGGACTGTACCTTGAACTGGAACGTGATGGGGCATAACTCATGCTCATAAAACTGTCTACAACATGATACTGTTGTGATCATTTTAATCTAACTCTGGTGGAAACAGTTTTGTTTTGGCTTTGATAATGAGATGGTTTTCCATGAATGAATGATTCAGATGGTAAATGATTGGTGTATTAACTGTGGAGACACAGAACTTATTTAACAATAACTTCAACCACCAGAAGGTGGTGTTCAATCATATGTAATTTCATGTGAGACTTTAGTCAGACTACACAAGTTGCGGGCACATTGTAGGTGAGTCGGGAGTAGCAAAATGATCATGCTTGAACACATCTGACCTTTGGGTTTCTCACACAAGAAAGTTCCTCACACCAGTGTATAAGATACAGGGGAATGTTTCTCATGATTCCCTGCATGTAGCCATGACCTAAATGTCAGAGCAGCACAGATGTGAGAGAAGTTCCCAGACCTCTGTTGACTGCAATGACCCCTTCTCTATGTGGTTATAGAAGTCCTCAAATGGAAAAGGGCCCTTTCCGACATATGTAGATCTGGGCTTCAAAAAGACAAATCTCAAAATGTCAACAATGAATTGCTCATATGGTGGGAGGGAAACGTCAGAATAAACAATAGCTTTTCATTTAGACTCATGCTCTTTGCCTTGTCCTCCTGCCTGGAGAGTTAATCTCAGTAACCATCCTCAGCGCTGCTTCATTTGCTGTGCAAAAGCATTTGCATGGCAATTCTACCAAAAACTGCTGTTCATTTTTTGAGTCTCTTGAATTCCAGTTCAGTTAACTCTAATCCAGGTCAAATTGTTGGCAACACTATTTGCCAGCTCTTTGTTTTGGCAAGATTAGTGTGTACATTGATGATTGGCTTATGGTAATGAGGTTTAGCAGGAGGCCTGGGATCATAACATATGAAAACATAAAACCGTACAGAAAACTGAACCCTGTGTTACAAACATAGACCATTTTCATGCCTCCTTGTCAGTATCTTTGTTACGTGTTCTATTTCCAAACCAAGATGTTTTACAGAGCCAAAATCGTGGCCTTCTTTATGGGTCATTTACTCAGTTGAACTGATCAGTGCCAACACGTGCAAGCTCCTACTCTGGAAATCACTTGATTGACTATAAAAGTGTTTGTGTTGTCCACATTTTATTACCCTGTATGGAATAAATAATAACATAACAATACTAGACTTTTATTTAAGTGCTACCTAAGAAATTACTTTTTCAATGGATTAATTAACAGAGTACCTTGAAAAACTCTGTGCAAGTTTAGTGAGGAGAACTGGTGTTGTTTCAATCTCATCTTATTAGATTCTGCCTTAATTTTGAGATCAGCGTCAATAATAGTCCAATCCTGCTTCTGTCATTTAAGTAAAATCCCTTCATGTCTGAGCTTTTGAGACACAGAAATCAACATACATGCTTTCATTTCCTCATTCTTGGATTAATATAATGGTCTCCCTGATGGCATTAATCAGAGGACACCTAATAATAGTAGAGAACTCAAGAAAAGATCATATTCCTTCACTGGCTACCAGTTTATTACCAAATCAATTTTAAGATTCTCTTAAAGTAATAAAATTAATCAATTATTAAAAGTAATCATAGCTGAGCCCCAGACTGTGTTCGTGAATTACTTGCCCATTATCAAGCTGCACATGGTCTGAGGTCCCCAGACAGGAAGTTGACGGTTCCTATGTCAAGATGTAAGACTAAAGGGACCAGAGCTGCCGCCAGGGCACCATGACCTGCCTGATGTGCTCAGACTTGCAAAATCAGTCTGTTCTTTTCAACCACTTTTGAAAACACGTTTCTTTCAAACAGCTTTTGAATCATGTTTTAAATATTTAAATATGTCAGATTTTTCTTATTCGTCTGTTTCTGTGAGTTTTAATTTTTTAAATAAACTTATATGAATAAAAATGAATCTGTCTGTCTGTGTCTGAATGTGTGTGTGTGTGTGTGTGTGTGTGGTTGTGTGCGTGCACACAGGAGTGTCTGATAAATCCAATGCAACCTGAATTTTGGCAGGTTTCATTGGATGGTAGGTACTTCATGTCATTGTTTGGTTCTTCATTCTAAGCACTTGATCATGTTACCAAGGCAGAGTTTAGTCAAAATTGGTCTCAAATTAATTTGAACATCTGGTGAAAATCAGTTTTCTCCCTGCAGTGGTGAGCAATATGGCGTGGTAATTTTCAGTATCTCTTCATCATCATTTCACTTGATCTTATGATGTAATTAAATAGCCTGCCTGCAGTTCAGAACACAAAAAAGTACATTCACTGTGACAATGGTGTGCCATTACAAAGCATAATGAAACTGCTGCATGTCACAACCTTTTTAACAGTTAGGCAAGGCAAGTTTATTTGTATAGCCAATTTTTACAAACAGTTTGTCTCAAATCATAACAACATCCTCTGCCCTTAGACCCTCACATCGACTGAGGAAAAACTCAAAACAAAAAACCCACTCAAAACAAAAAACTACAAACAATACACCTGCTACGCATATTTGTATAATACACACCCTATTATGTGTTGTTGTAACAAAACTTCAAGGAATCTGTGGTACCGCATTACAAGAAGACTACCCTTATAACGGCTTTATAAATGGTTTATTGTTAGTTTAGTAATTGGCTTGTCATAATATTTATTTATAAATCCTTTATAAGGGTAGTCTTATTGTAAATGGTACAGAATTTGCTTTAGAGAAAATGTTTCAAGGAGAATATCAGTAAGTTTTTTGACATGTCATTAAGTCAGCTGTCAGAATCTGCCAAAATGTGTATCTGCATATCTAGTGAGAACGGAGTCAGTCAATCTGACTCAAAAATGGTATAAAAACCATTCAGAAGCAGGCTCCTTCCATGTTTACATGCTGCAGTAATTAAATTGTCTCCCTTACTATGAAACTTTGTAAAATCCATTAAGTGGCCAGTGCTAGATGATTTCATTTCATTTGTCACAGTAGAAGCAAAATTTCGACATTTTTTGCTTCCTTTTTTTCATGTTTTGTAGCTGACAGACAAACCAAAGTTAACAATGGAAACATCCAACTTTAAATGACTAACCATCTTAAGAGGCAGCAGCCGTCGATGTAGCTATGTTACATTTAATGGGCCCATGTTGTTTTGATGTTTTTTGTTGGCGTATTTCATTTATTTATTTTTTTTCATTCCTATAACAATCCAAATGGTGGATCATGTAGTGTCACATATTGTCAGTGCAGCTACAATGGTATTTGCCAGCAGAACTTTTTTTTCTCCAGCTGTCTAAGGCATCAGTGGTAAACGTCAGATTTTGGTGTCAGCCCCTCAGAATCAAAGCGGGAAAAACTTCTTTTTAGATGAACTATTTCGCACTGATGTTCAACGATCATGCAGCGAGAAATCCATTGCAGGAAAGGCAGTAGGAGAGAGATCAGTTTCTCTGCTAACACAAGCCACAGCAGTCATGATCACAATCATGATCAAAGACACGCTGCAGTGATTACAAACTTCTCAGTAAAATAGACATATTGATGCCGGCGTATGTCCACCTTTGATTGAAATCAGCGAGCTCCCCTCTGAGTCTCTGGGGATTGTCAGAGGAAATTTGGCAAACAGGAAATTATTAAATGAAATGGAAGTAGACAAGGCAGGCAGAGTGAGTGCCTAAACACTACATTAGAGTCTTCCTTTATGGTTACATATGTACATCATGAAAGCATAAACAGAGAATTAATGAGATTTAATACAAGTTTTTCTTTTAAGTGTAACGTGATTATAGCAGCCATAAATCAGACTCACCTCCTGCTGTAGATCCTTGATGATTTTGGTTTTTTTCTCCATCTCCACTTTAAGAAATTTGATCTGAAGACAGAGATGACAAAAGAAAGATGATGACACTTAATGTCCATCCCTTCAGTGAACATCTTTAATACAGGTTATGGATGGGGAGTACGAGTAGTTAAACAGTGTACGTAAAATTAAATGCATTGAATGAAGACGATTATGACCATAACCAACAGTCAGTGCCATTGTCTGTGGACACCAGAAGCTGCAATGCATTAGTCTGTTGGACTTCCTCAGCCCGAAGCCTATTAGTTATTACTGCACCAAAAGAGCTTTAAAAATGGATCATAAATATGTATCCTAATGTAAAAACAGTTAAATAATAAAAATAAAATAAATAGCTGAGCCCTCTTTTATATATTACTATGCTTTATGTTTTAAACCATCGTCCTCATAAACTGACTAAGGCAAAAAAAAACAAAACAAAAAAAACATTCCCATTCCAAACATTTTTTTTTTAAAGGGGTGAAATTCAAAGTCATTTTTTTTTCCTACACTTTCTAGCGTGTACACCCGGGGGAACTGTAAACTAGATGGCACCAGTTGACTCACATCCCCAAGCACGGCATGATAACATCAAAGGTCATGTTCAGTCACAGTCACTGGCCCCGAGAATACCAAAAAAAAAAAAAAAAAAAAAATATATATATATATAAAAAAGTGCAGCATTGAGTTTTTACTCTGATGCAGTTGACAGTTATGTGTACTTAATATTTGAGGTTAAGTGCAAGTAGCAAAACAAGTGTCTGCATTTGATTGACTGTCTTCAATTTAACCAGTATGACCAGTGCTGGTGAGTTTAAATTCAGGCAGTATATTGTGGCTCCCACCATAAATGAACTCTGCTCTAATAAACTGACAGTAGCTCAGAGGCCCCTTGCAGCAGTGAAATTTTAAACACAGTTTCTCACTTTCCAGCTGGCGACCCGTCAAGGCTTAAAGACTTTTTAACTAATAAAAAAACACTGTCACATATTGTATTTCTCTGGTGTCTTACAAAGTTAGTTTAGCATAACAAGTGTCCAGAAATGTTTCATTGGAGACTCTCTGATTGCGGCACATATAATGCGCCAAGGCATTTATTCCTGCAGTGACTGACTACCTGTTTTTCACTGTGTGCCTGATGTAATAGCCCATATGCTTATCATGTCAGAGTGATATCTTTGTTTATCGCAATCCTTTTATCATGAGCTCAGCATGTCTTGCTCATGCATGCTTGTATCTTATGTTTAGCAGCCAGACAGAGGTTCAAACACCAACTGTGGATGGCAAACTGCTGCCAAGGGCTGCCGTATATCTAAAAGAAGGAATTCTGTGTGTGTGTATGTTTAAGAGAGAGAGATAGATAGGCCAAGGTTTCCTCTTTCTTCCTGTATTTCACTATGAAAAAAATCAACAGCATTTTTTCAGTGTTGTGTGTCCTTGAGAGAGGTCATCAAGATAGTCCGGAGGACAAAGAGGAAAAGATTCATGGAGCTGGTGACCTCATACCAGGTATGCACCCCAGGGCACTGTAAACTAAACCTCACCAGTTGACTCACATCAGGGCATGATAACATCAAGGTTCATGTCTGAGCCTTTCAGTCACCACTACAGCCCAAGGGAATGGTAAAAAAAAAAAAAAAAAGAAAAGAAAAAACATCTTGGTGCAGCATCTAGGTTTTTAGTTAAAAGGAGCAAAATAGAGGAGAAACATAGTATCAGCTTCTTCACAATAGCAGTTCAGTGTGCTGAATAAAACAATTGTTCTGTGTATTTTGAGCTATAATCAGTTCAAACTCTATGTATTTTGAAATATGAAGGTGAGTAAGAAATTAGCTGGACTAAATGAAAAATGGCTGTTATTTGCGTATTGTTTCATAAAATATGAATCAATTAGTGATCAAATGATTTGTTGATTAATTGATAGATCGAATATATCAATAACTGATAAAAACATTTTTGGCATTTATCAAACCATAAATCTGTCTGCAGCCATGCAAGTGGTTCTGTAAATGCTAACATTGGCATGTTAACATGCAGGTAATGTTTTCCATGTTCTTAATTTAGCTCGTCAGCTAACTTTTGCAAAAGTATTGAAAGTATTGGACAAAAGGTTTGACATGATGATGGCACAACTCATCCTGAGTGGGACACGTTTCATGGCTGCTCCCCCAACAGTTGTTGCGTAGATCTCACTGTGCAGGCTATCCTCTGCTTTTTTGATATGCATTGTAGTTTAGAAATAGAAAAACTGAATTTTTCATTGCTGGTCAGACAAAATAAGTTATGTGAAGAAGATAATGAGTCTGGATAAGAAGTAATGAAAACAGTCATTAGTTGCAGCACCTCTATAGTCAATAACATTATAACATTTAAAAAGCTGGAGGTTCCTCTCTCACTAAAGAAAAGGATATTTACTTCAGTTTGTGATGTAGAGAAATCAGACACACACTCTCAGACCAAAACACTTTTCCTCAAGAAGAATTCTGCAATGAGGTAGAGATTGGTTTGAATCTCATTGCCCATACTTTTCAGTATATATTTCTACTTTTTTCATCTTCACCTCCATGTGTGCTTTTGGTAATTTCTGCACATCAGTGGTGATAAATATTTTCATTTTTTCAAGCTCTCTGTGGGATTCTTTTAGAAGCCCCTTTCACCCACTGATGTGCATGTGCACATGAAGATTCAAAACCAGATACAGTATTTCACTGTGCTGTTGAATGTGTGTGGCATTTGCATGCTGCAGAGGTGTTCTTTTTAATCTTGAATTTCATCAGTTGTTATAAATACCATTTGGCAGACCATAAATGTCAAACTCAAACCATAAAACCCAGCAACGGGGATTTGTCACTGGTCTAAGGAAAATGGCAAGAATGTCACTTGAAATGTTACTGTACTATTGTTTATCTCACAGAGCGCAGATGACTTTATTGTTGATGGTAAGACCACAGTGCACATTAAACCTTGTGACTGTGCATAAGAAGCCAGGACTGTTACAGGACAAGCTTTTCATTAGCATATACAGCATAGACAATTCCAGCAGCTCTCCACTGTATCTGTCGGAGCAGCCAAACAGTCTTCATGCCGATTTGTCGATAAGGAGTTTGGTGGCCAAACAAGACACGGTCTCTCTGAATTGTATGTGAATGCAAATGTGGGACAATGCAGTAAAATAGAGCGCACAAATACGATACGATACAACATCTCCATGGGCCTGCTACAGTGCATTTCAAATGAATTCATGTTTATACCAACAAATGGGGGCAAGTGGCTTGGACACAACTATAAGAGGTAGTGGTAAAAGTTCAGTTTAAGTAAACCTTCATCCTCTGAGGAATTACCATTTTGTTGCCACACTACATTTTCTAGAGTGGTGTATTTTAGTCTCATTGTATTTCATTGCATTTTCAGCAGTGTTCACAATAGTGGCTACTAGTTATATGGCTTTAGTCTCAACAATAAAATAATCTAATTCACAACAGATTTATCTATATCTAAATATCTATCCATTATCTATATTGCTTATCCATCAGGGTCGTGGGGGGGCTGGAGCTAATCCCAGCTGGGCAACAACAGGGTACACCCCGGACAGGTCACCAGTCTATCACAGGTCTGACATATGGAGACATACAACCATCCACGCTCACTTCCACACCTCCGAGCAAATTAGAGTCACCAATTAACATAACATGCATGTCTTTGGACTGTGGGAAGCTGAAGAGAACCCACGCAGGCACATGGAGAACATGTAAACTCCACGCAGAAAGGTCCCAGGACCTGGGTTCGAACCCACATATCCAAATATGTGTGACAGTATAACATGAGAATTAGTAAAGAAAAGACAGGTAAGGATGAATAGACAGTAATGGTGCAAACGAAACAAAACAAAACAACGAAACAAAACAAAGTCTGAACGGTACTTAAAGTGTACATTAATGTTTATTAAATGGTCGTTGAAATAACACAGTGGTAAATTAATGAATTTCACACACTTTGTTTTTAATGAGCTTCTTGATCTAATTATTGAAGCTTGAATTATTGATACTGTATGAATGAAAGTTCAGTGGGGAGACACAAAACGCAAATCTTCGACAAGTACTGACAACACTGTGCAGGGAGCACACAAACTGACGACAGCCAAGTTTAATTTGGGCCTGTCATTAAGTTCCTCACAGAATTAGCCTTAATTAGTGGCAGCTGGTGTAACATACCGTCGTTGACCTTTGACATTTGAACCAGTGAAAGTAACGCTCAGCAGTTGCTAAAAATGAGAAGCTGTTAGCTGAATGTTTTATATGAGTACATGTTTTTCCAACCGCACTGTCGCTCACTACTGTGCCCAAATAGTATTTCACATTTATACACAGTCATTTCCACAAGCTTATGACGCTTCACTGGTGAGCCCTGCTGTCTTAAGGGAAAGAAACTGCAACACCAGCAGACAGGTGGACAAAACACAGCAGAGTACAGCAACGTTATATATGTAGTGTAATATATAACACTTCATGTAAAAATAATATTCGTCTGTCTCTCTCTCTCTTTCTCTCTCTCTCTCTCTCTCTCACAACCGGTCGAGGCAGATGGCCACCCTGAGTCTAGACCTGCTCTATATGAAAAGTGCCTTGAGGTAACTTATGATTTGGCGTCACATAAATAAAATAAATTTGAATTTGATATGTTTGGTGCTGTAAACTTGGATCCATGATACCGACAACAAAGGACGAGTAGCTCAGGCTCATTATTGTTATAATTGAGCAAATCAGAGGTTAAAGTATTTTGAATCAATTCACAATTACTGGAGTGGGAAAATGTAACATTGTCCGTTGATACCTCTGCCCTTAATATTATCAATATGCTGGTGATCAAAAGTGAAAAGTGTATGTTGATTGTAAATTCATTTGATTAATTTGTATAAAGGTACACAGTTTTTACTATAATTCATAAATTCCAAATCTTGATTGATAGATTGGACATTTAAACTAGTTTTTAGACATATCTCTAAATACTTTGGTAAGTCCATACAATTACAGTAAAAGAAGAGTATCGTCTGCATACATAATTAATTAAGATTTGTTTGTCAAACTAAATGTTTAGTTTTGCAAATCACTACAATTAAAATGACTGGAGTCACAAATAAAAAATAAAAACTAATCAGCAACTATTTAAATAATCAAAAACTCAGTTGTCAGTTCTTTAGTCATTGAGTAAAAAAATCCAACCACTTATTTGTTTCAGTTCATTAGATGTGAAGATTTGCTGCTTTTCATTATAATATATGATGGTAAAATTTGTATCTTTGGGTTTTGGGCTGTTGAAACAAAATAGGTCATTTCAGTTAAGCACCTTTGGGTGAGGAAAATGGTAATGGGCATTTTTCACTATATTCTGAGGTCACAGTTATTAACTGAAATGAATTGGCCAGACAGTGTTTAAGAGATACTGTGTGGAATTAAGTTAGACGCAAACTCAGAGTCTATGGGGCAGCATGGATGAATAGATGTAAAGTGAGATAATGTAGATGGAGAGATGGATAGATAGCCAGACAGATAAGTACATGTTTTAGGTTAATAAGTCTTTGTCCAATCTTATTCATTTCTGCGTGGGGGGTTGGAAGGCAACAAAGCTTTCATTCTCTATTTCTGAGAGTTTCAATTAGGCAGTGAGGTAAGGAGGCGAGGGAGCTTGCTGCTGTGTAATGAGTGTGGATCACTGAGGGGCCTTGTGTGACAGGTGACGGGGCTGGTTAAATGAGACCGGATGCTGATGGTCAGGTCAGCTCTGTCTTACCGTGGCCTGCTGCTTCTCTGCTCTCTCATTTGCCTCATCCAGCTGCTTCTGCAAGGCTGCCTGGAGGGACTTCATCTCCTCTCTGTCAAGCAAGAGGGAAGTGAGAAACACTGTTAGCACATCGTCCTCGCACCCTGAGAGGCCTCTGCTGCTCTGTCACAGAATGGCTTTCTTAAAAGCGCCACATGGTCAAGAGCCATTTTGCACAGAACCTGATTTGTGTAAAGCAATTTTCAAGTCTATTGTCTTGGGTTAACCTCTGCTGGGGAAAGAAAACAAAACAGCAATTCATACATGCTGTCGACTGTTGTATTGGATTAAATCCAGTTCATGCCATTTATGTTTTCATCAGTTAGATAATATTTTCAGTGTGAAAATATTATCTAACTGATTTCAAAAGAAATTTTTATTTAAAGAAATTTATACAAATTTCAAAAGAAATTTGTATAAATGTTTTTAAATGTGCTTGAGAGAAAAAGTCACAAAGATCTTTGCACAAGTGTAGACAAGTATATGGAATAAATACTGTGATTTCAAGTTTCACAAATTCAAGAATCAAGAACTACAAATATTTCCACTTTTGAAAGGTGCAATAATGAAGGTGCAACAATGCAAACATTAACACCTTATTAATTATACAATTAGTGAATGAATGAGGAAGTATTTGTTGAACATTTTTTGCTAAACTGAATGACAAACGTGCTGTAAACTGCTTTTGTTGAATTGTTCAAGCCTCGTTTAATCTTTCCCTCATTTAAATTAACTGATTTGTCACATTGTTTTCCTGTGGCTTCCAAACATTTGCTTTCTGCATTTATTTTTCTTTAAGCTCAAAAAATTATTATTTATATATCATATATATCATATGTATATATATATATATATATATATAAAGCCANGAGAGAAAAAGTCACAAAGATCTTTGCACAAGTGTAGACAAGTATATGGAATAAATACTGTGATTTCAAGTTTCACAAATTCAAGAATCAAGAACTACAAATATTTCCACTTTTGAAAGGTGCAATAATGAAGGTGCAACAATGCAAACATTAACACCTTATTAATTATACAATTAGTGAATGAATGAGGAAGTATTTGTTGAACATTTTTTGCTAAACTGAATGACAAACGTGCTGTAAACTGCTTTTGTTGAATTGTTCAAGCCTCGTTTAATCTTTCCCTCATTTAAATTAACTGATTTGTCACATTGTTTTCCTGTGGCTTCCAAACATTTGCTTTCTGCATTTATTTTTCTTTAAGCTCAAAAAATTATTATTTATATATCATATATATCATATGTATATATATATATATATATATATATATATATCATTTATTAATCTTTTATGTTACCCTGATTGAATTCAAAAGCTCAGCTGCAGCCAGTTTTTCTTCAGATGTACAGCTGGTTATCCCTGAGATAATGCAGTTTAACAAACACCACACCAACACAAGTATAAATGGAAAAGGCAACTTGAACACAGTGTGTAGTATTAATTAGGTAGTATGATATTGTAGCCTATGAGCAATTGGCACGCTCCACACTAATTTTATGCATGCTGTATGAAGACTGGTGCTGCATTCATTATGTGTTTAACATAAATGTTAATGCATTAAGACGCAATGGGTATTTCAGCACTGTTTGATGCTCCTATGAACAGATACCATCAATGCACACTGAATTATGAATCAACTGGGCAAGTGATGTGGGTCAGTGGTTTCAAAAACACTTGTAGGAATCACATCTCGAGGCAGCCCAGTTAAATTGGAGGCAACAGCCTATTTACTGTTTGCAAGCAAGGCGGTAAGTTTAAAAGTACTGACGTGGTCATAGTTGGCCAGTGATGCGGCGAGGCGGCAGTATCTTTTAAGGCAATACAGCAGCGCTCAGTGTTTGTGTGGAGAAGATCTTACTGCTCAACAGCCAAATACTCTTATATTTCAAAATCTAGTGGTCTTGTCTCTTGGCATAAATTCAGCCTAGCAAACATTTTTGTTGCAGCGACCAGCCAACCACCACTGCTTTGGCATTTCATTTATATTCCCATCTCCTGCGTCCAAGACTTGGAAACATTTTGTACAAACAAGATCAAAACTGCCCAAACTGACAGAAAAAGAGCACAGTAAATGTGAGATTGCCATACTCTGAAGGCACGGAGTAGTGAGCATACGACAAGTGAGTACAAAGAGGTTGACAGGTTAAATCACAGCTGAATTAATTGGTTCCATTTTGAAACTTCAAAATGTTACACTTTTACTGTCTGTACCTGGTCTGTTGGAAAACATTTTTGTTGCATTACAGTTTGTACAAAAATTATTTTCAGAAAGCAATCAAATCGCTGTTAAGAGTTGTCAAAAATAAATGACTTGCAATGAATCACCTGTCTGCATCCGCCATGATGGAGTCAGCTAGTAATCACACTTGGCAGACATGGAACTCCAAAGGTGGATTAATAACACTTTTTTAAAAATTGTGGCTCACAAATGCTTGGTAGGCAACATTGAACCAAGCTGCTGCTTTATGGTTTTTAGCTTGATGACATGTGAGAGCTGCCGTGGACTGGAGATAGGCTATTGATTGGCTATCAAGATACTGCACACAGGAGGCTGGACCTCAATCAGGCTGACATTTCAGAGTGCACCGAGGCCACAAATGACTGCTAATCATTAACAGTCTCATTACACACAACATTAATCAGACAATCCTAACAGGTAACGCACTGTAGGTAAACACTTCTCCAGTTTGCCTGAAAAAAAGGTAAAGCACTAAATCACAAATGCTTGCTGTGCTTTTTCTAAAAATGAAGACAGGTGCATTATTTTTCAACTACACAAGAAGGATTTCAGACTGGATTATGCATTATCCTCCTGCTTCTGTGTATACTGCCATATATAAACAAACTGCACTATACTTAAGGATGCCCAGCATCAATAATAGTGAATGAGCCATTACTTAGAGTCAATTGGCTTCTTGTTATGAGCGATGTGATATAACATTAATATACTAGTTTCTGCCTCTTTTTTTTTATGTGAGATTGTTCTTATTCTTTCTTCTTTTCAGTAGTTTGAAGTGGGCGGGACGATCAGTTGGATCAAGGTGACGTTGTTGATGTGGAGTTGGTTGTGCTGCCAGATATGGTCAGATAACAGACCTGATCAGTTACATACCTCATGATCTTTACTTTGATTGCTGCTTTATGATTGTTAAATATTAAAGAGATGCAAAGTGGGAGGAGCCAGCCAGGAGTCACACATATTTTAAGGTGATACTTAACAGATGTATGGGACCCTATGGGAGCCATTTGAAATATTTCACCTCAAGAACCTTGTCCTCCAGTTCGGCATGGTGGACAGCTAAAAATACAACAACACCCATGAGCGTCACCCACTGCTGCTATGGAGAAGAGGCCACGCAACAGCATTAATCAAATTGGTAGTCAATTCTTTGGACACTTTGTTGTTTTAATTCATGAACACAGCAGGGCACGATAGTCACTGGATCCACCCAAAACTAACCCAGGATTTAAAAGTTAATTGATTCAAGCTGCAAATTGTAATTGTAGTCTCCTCAACACTGTAATCTGTAGCTTCCACCAGCTGTCAATGTTGCACACAACAGAATTTTATGCTTAGTGATTGGATGCTTCTCTATAAAATGCACACTAGAAGTGTTATTTATCATCCACCCTGAAGTTTTTATGTATCCACGTTTTTGTTTTTGACTTTTGATTTAATAACTAGATATTTTCTAACACAGGTGGTAGACTTGTAAACTTGTACTGCTGATTTGAGCAGGAGCTTCATCTCTGAGTCAGGAGACATGATCTATGGGGAGAATGAATGGGACTTTGACTTTCAGATTCACGGCTCCTCTCACAAATCCATTTGAGAAATACTTCAGATCTGAGGCAAAGTTTTCACACATTTTAACATTTATTAAATATAATTCAGTCAACATCAAGTTTAATATTTTTCGATGAAATTGATGAAGGTGGTAATTATGATGTTCAGAAAAAAGAGAAAAAAAAACTGTCCCTTAGATTTGATTAATTCATTACCCATTAATGATGGTTATGATGCATTTTTATGACATTTGGGAAAAGCATCAGTGTTGTTAGTAACTTTTAGTAACGTAAGTAACGTTAGTAACTGTTGCCTCTCTTTACCTCTGTTTGTGGCTGAGCTCCAGGATCCTCTGCACGTCCTTTTTGGCCACTGAGTCATCATTTTTCAGTGTCTGAAAGAGAACAGAAGACTTTTTTTTTTTTCTTCCCCGGAAATACACAATTTTGCACACTACATCACAAACTGCAAAATGTGAAGCATTTCAAAGCACCCATAGCGTATACAGTTTCCTCAAACTGGATTTTATAATGAACCCAGGTTTTCAAGGTTGTTCCCTTTAGCAACAATCAATGGCTTCAGTGTTAACTATGAGTCATGGGTGAATATTGTAATGCAATAAGAAGAGCACCACAAATTGTAAAATACCTCAAGTGAATACTATGAAATAAAACAGCAGATGTAAAATTCTGTTGATGCCCTAAAAACTTCTACAGCACATAACAATGGTCGTGGATTTCTTCTAAAAATCCTAACGAGGACACGGGCAGACGCACAGATTGGGTTCCACTGGCGCCTAACCACCTGCCTGATGGGTAATTATGGATTAGTCAGGTCTCTGATTACCCTACAGGTCCTCCAAGATATTTTTTATTTGTTATGAGCCGAACAGAAATGCCCAGACAGAAAATGTGGACTTGGAGGGAGTGATAGCTTCTCTTTAAATTGTGCTTGAAGGTGATATCTGTGGCAATTAGCACCACATTACCATAAAGTCTGTTTTCTCCCGTTACAGGGGAGATGTTTCTCCTCCTCCTCAGCTGCTGATTTTACTTCATGCACATTTATTCTGAAGGAGGGATAAAAGGGAGCCAATGACTGCTCTTGACAAAAGAGTTTGTATATTAACTCCAGACAAGCTAATGTTGAGTCAAAACTCTGAACTTAAAGCAATGAACACCTTGGAATTATAGAATATTAGTAAAACGCTATTAATGCCTGTATTGTCTCTTTGCCCCTTGAATTCGATGATTTAGAGTCAGGTCTAAGATGGCCACTTTTCTTCTCCTCCTGCCCACAAATTTTTACAAGCCTTATTTTGTTATTTGACAACTCGCCGTTGTACAATAGCTTCCAGGTTTGATGCACTTACGGTTTAATGTGTGGATGCCAGAAATCCTCAAATACACATTTTGAACTTATTCCAAAGCAGAGCATGGATTAGTAGAGGTATCCATTCAACAAGACGCCCCAACATACGTAACTACCACTTACTATGCACTTTCGAAGCACTTCTTCTGCTTTTATTAAATAGATATAGCACTTAGTATTTACACAAGGTTTCCTACTGCTCTGAAGTGTTAGTCATGTCCTTCACTGCGAACTCGCTCTGGATAAAAGCATCTGCTAAATGTAAATTAAAGATGACAGAGGGGAGGGGCCTATAATCTTACACACTTAGCCACACACACCATTTTACTTTTGTTTGCTTTGTGTTTTAGTTACATGGTTTTAGTGTGTTGTGCTTAATGAACCATTCCAGAAGGTTAAATATGAAAGATATAAACTACATTCATGGATCTGAAAACAAGAGGTGGTAAAGTCTTAGAGACTTGAGATACTAAAATTTTTTTGTGTGACTTCATTCTCCACTACCTCGATTACGTTGAGTCATAAAGCAAATCATTTAATTTCACACCAAACCTGGCCCAGTGTTACGGACTGTAAAATGCAGTGTAAAGCCTTCTGTAGTTATAAATCTATAGTTATAAAGTGAATATGGGGCTAATATGTCAGTGAGCTATTATTATACTAGTGCTTTCATTTTGAAAAACATCCCTGCAGGTTATATGACATTGAGTTTAAACCACATTACAGATGCTTATAACTCATGGGCAAATGTCTTGTGGTTCTTTTTTAGAGGACAATCCAAATATTTGCCAGTGCCCACACTTTGGTGGAGCAGAGCAACAGACCTCTTATTCTTGTATGGGCTGCTCACCTGGGAGACACTGCCAGGAATAAATTCCCCACCACCCAAAGTTTAATTATTAGGGTTACTGACCTGCACCTAGAGGGCACCTCATTAAAACTATAACCACTTGCTCCATCAAATCTTTCCAGAAATAGTAAACGCTGCTCCCTGTTGGTTCGATTCTCTTTTAAAAGTTGATGATTTTTATGTAGATGATGTTTTCCCCCCTGAAGAATAGATTTGTTCCACAGCAAACTATTTCAAATCTAACCCAACCTCTGCCCTGCCCAGCATGCTGGCACAGGGCCCAGGGCGAAGATAGATGCCAACCTAGCTAGCCTGGAGTGAGCAGACTTCAAAGCCTGCCCTGGGGATGAGGGTAGCCAGACATCATGAGCTTTTTCCACACACGGGACATTTCTCCCAAACCCACACAAATACATTCAAAACATATCTATCATTTGTTTGATTATTGATTTTCTGACAATCCTACTGGAATGCAAAAGTTACCTGAAGCCTAATAACATCAACACCCTGCAAACAAGGAAACAATCACTCAGACTGCAGCCTGGGGAGTAATACAGGGCATCTGGCACCCAAAGTCTAAATGTCCAAGAGGGAGGCATGTTTTGCTAGATCACTGTTGCAAGCACTAACACGACTGAAAAATACCAAATGATTAAAATATCTGAATGTATAATTGAGTTTCTGTTCATTTCTTGTCGTTGCCAAGAACCGTAATGAAGTTGACCTAAACTGACTGGTGGGAAGTGATGTGTAGTATCTGGCACCAAGATAATTGTGGTTTGTGAATTTGCTCACAGAATTATAATATCTACAGTATAATAAGGTACATTACTTGAGAAAATGCCCATGACCGGTAGCTGACAGAACCGGCAGATACCTCCTTTGCAACATGGATAATAATCCTCATTATCATCCACCTGAAGTTGTTTTATAAACCCATTTTATTCTTACTTTATGAGAAACCACCCTCACTGCAGGAATGTGGGGGGGCTAGATTTTCTATCTTTGTTTTCAGGCTACATTTAATGAGGGCAACATTTTTCAAAACCCCCCAATACATGTGTATGTAAAGTAGGGTTAGGTTGAAAAGAAACAGGCCTTTAAATGACAACAGTTGCATTTTTATTTAATAAATAAATACATTTTAAAAACCTGATCCCTGCATCTCATTAGAGCTACATGTTTGTTTACATTTTAGTTTTAAAAGATCCATGACTTTCCTTCAGAATAAATGTGTGACATTAATTAATGAGGGATACAATTAAAGAGAACAGCAGCAACAACCATTTTTGCAGCTCAGGCGATCAGTTATGATAACATTGTTTTCTCCAGGGCAGCATAGCTGAAAAGATTGACCTTACAGGGCAAGAAGCAGTAGTGGCCAAACTGTCTTATTGGTAGTAAACAAGCTGGTAGTGTTGTTTTGGATCCGTAATTGTCTTATTTCCCTTCAATGCACTGGTAAACCTGGAATGCATACAACTATGTATCATAGGAAGTTGAGACAAAAAGCTGGTCTATAAACATCCATCACCATTTACAGATCAGGCAGCGCACGTTGTAATTTTACTGGGAGCCTATTTTTTTCTTTTTCTCCTAAATAAATGTAACTAACCCGGGGGTTTGTTTAAAACTTACCACTTTGGACCTATTTTCAGTGATGTTGTCATGTTCCCTCTACTCAGTAATTACTCTGGTGAGTACCATGTTAGAACCGATAAAACCAATGGCTTGAACAACAAAAGGAAAACCCAAGTTTGAATAAATTTTTCTGTTGAGTGACTGCACTGAGTCTGATAATGTGACTTGACCATCCAATAATTGTTAACAAAATGCTTTTTAAAAAACCAGCTATGATGTTAGGCCTTGACAGAAGTGTGAGAGACTTTTACCTTTCAAGCCGGTGCAGCTCTGATTTTACTCTTCCTCAACTCTTGTTTTCATTTCTTTACCAACAGATTTTGCGCACTTGCTTACTAATTGATCTAACTGTGCGTCACTTATTCATTGGCTGCATTTCCAGTAACACATCACAAGCCTAACAATGGATGGGCTCACTAAATTGAAAAACATTTGCCTGATAATATTTTACAACAGCTGGCTGTTATACAGCAGACTCATTGAAAAAGAAGCGATAAGAGTCATGGCTGACCCAGCTAGCAAATGGCTTGAATAGAGGTTGGAAAATTACTTCTGGCCCAGAACTCACATCCAACTAAGCCTTTTAACATTGGTGTATCTTTCAAAGAGAAACAGTAAAAATCCAACCTGAAGGTTGCCTTTTATGTTGTCCAGCTCCTTTGATGTCTTGGAGAGCTGGTGCAAGATGTTGCTTCGTTCACTGAAGACTTCCTTTAGCTTCTTTTCCAGCCCATCATAGCTTTGTCTGTTGAAAGAATGAGAGAGTGAGATTTCACTATTAAATGTCTGCCACTGACGGAGAGAAATCCCTCTTTATTGGCACGCTTGGGAGGAAGATGTGTTTTAAACTGGATTAAAAGCACCATCGTTAAAGCTAAAGGGTAGAGCAATAGGGGAAAAAACTAATATCTACTCAGCACAGTCTCTGGATGAATAAAAGAGAGAGGGGGAAAAAAAACTTCTATTCCTTTCAATCAACCAATTTAGTGAAGGCACGTTTTACAGAGATAGGTTTTTTGACCAGAGGTATGCCCCTGCATTCCCATTTAAATATTCATGTACTTCATCCAATTATTAAGGGAAAATTTCTACAGGGCACATTTGTCAAATCCTGTTTTTCTCTTTGCAAAACTGAACTCCAATTGAATGGCACTGCAGAGACGTCCTTGTCATATATTACAGAGCTTCCAGAGAGCCAAATATTACTTCACAGCATCTTTGCATGACCTATAACCATAATAAAGATTTTCTTTCCTACTGTACATGGCACCCTGTAGAACTGGGCACAAAGAAGATCTGGGTGCAAAAACGACAGTAAAAGTAAAACCTGTTGCACCATTAGTGAAGATGCTCAAGGGGGAAGACAGGTCGGAAGTTGGATGATGAGACACATTTGGCCTTTGGCTGCTTCTTATTAAGCAACTTGATCTTCCTCTAATCGACAGGATAAGAGTTACAACTTATGTGTTCCCTTCCACTGGCTGACACAAATCTAAAAACTGGAAAATCTATTTTTCATTAAATCTAACATCCTTGTTTACTGACTCAAGGACAGCAACAACAACTCCTCTGGGAGGTGTTTGAAATCAAGTATATCTCAATGTGGTTACCCTGCTAACTAAAGAGCCCAGGGGCCCTAAATTTCCCATGAAGCCCATGAATCTGATTACTTTGATGACCCCTTGAGTCATGTAATTGTAATTGTTTATAATAGCAGTCACATAAGAGCCCATTCCCACTCCTCCTGTGTAAACAGAAGGCAGCGGAAACGTAAAAGCAAAAGGCCTAGAACCCTAATGTAATCTCTTATTATAGTATGAAGAACAGAGTTACTTTTTTCTGCCTGGACAAGGTGTGTTTATCGGGAGACAAATTGAGGTGAGTGAGTTAACTGGCCCTGCCTCGTACTATGATCCTCACTTACCCCATTTAACTTTGCAACTTGGCTTCTGTAGAAAACAAAAAAACAATTGAACACCAAAATTGTAAAATTGATTGACAAAGAATGAAGCAATTTCACTCTTCAAAAGGCATCATACCATTATGTGAGAATTAATTTGAGATGATGTATTGAGGTTAATAATCTGCAGAGACGCTGCAGAGTCTGACTTGAACAAGCTGTAGTAGATTTAAATTTATATTGGTAATAGCTGGAGTAACATATTGCAAAAATCTTTTGCAATATGTTGATGAAAAACTAGTCTTAAATACACCGAATTTCAGGAAATGCGGTTGTTTAAGTCTGGAACCATAGATATATGTAAATAACCACAAATCCAACACACAAACCAACACAGCTTGTTAAAACATGTCTTAATGGGTTTTTTTTCTCCACAACAAAATTCAAAAGATCAAAAGGATTCTCTCTGCTTACTTCCTTATGTAATCAGAAACTCCAAATGACAACAACAGCTTCAAGCAAAGCATATGCACTTGATATAGCTGAATAATTGCTCGCTAAATACTTGCTGATGGTCACAAAAAAAACTCTCACTTAGTTCCCACTTTTACATGAATGGCTTTTTAAGGAAAGAATCTGGTTGACCGCTCCTCACTTCCTAGGTCCAAATAAAAAACAGAGAGCTGAAATGCTCAGGGATGGAGCCGAGCGCTGCCACATTATTCTGATTCCATGGCATCGTTTCAACCCGGGCCGTCTTCCAAAAGCCCTGCACACCCTATGTCATAGATCCCAGCAACAGATCATACACAATAACACATAAATCACTAATAGAAAAGCAACACCTGGGAAATAAATAAATAACATGGCATACTGAATCCCACACATGGCTTGCCACCATATGGCATTGGCGGGAAATTTATTGCAGGTTCATGCACCAGGGAAAGATGGGGTGAAAGATTCCTCCCCGTCTGCCATATTATTCATTACCCAATGGAATAGGCCCTTGGGTAGCTGTGAAATGAATAAGACGCATAATTTGAAGCCCACTGACACAGGAATCATCCACATCACAAGGTTCTTAGATAAAGTCTGGATTTCTTTTCCCAACCCAATCCACTAGAAATTGCTCATTACAACAAACAAATGGTAACAGCTGCATGATTGTACCATGACCCCCTAAGAGTCCAGTGTTCGAGCAGCCTCCTCCCAAACAAAGATCTCCCTTTTTCAAGGCGGAGAAGTGTGATAATGACGACCAGAATGCCTGACAAAACGGCTTATGATCAGAAATGGCACCACCAGGCACATGGCCATGGTGATGAGATAATGAAATCTTTCATTTCAAGACATCTGCAGTTTGAAATCAATCCCTGGCTGTCTTCACGACACTCATCAAACCTCCTAAGTCTGAGGAGGAGGCATCGTTTATTGAATCCGATTATTGAGGACAAATATTTCTTTACCCTGGGAGTCACAGCAGGTCTCTTGAGCTTTATGAGGCTGACCCTGCAGTGTGCAATAGACCTGCTGAGGCTAAAGGAAATGCCACCGACCACTACTGTTAACATCTGAGCTGTGGCTCAATAAAGGAAGCCAAGGCCACAGCGTCTGAGTTGCATGAGCTCATGGTCCACTCTTGACAAGTGCAGGCCTGCAAGTCCTGCAATCCAACACAGCTCAGCTACGAAAAGACATCAACGTAGCTTTTCTGGATAAATGTACAGCTACTTGCTCTCCACTACAGAATATATCAACCAAATTACTGAAAGTTTGCATTTGCTCGGAGCTTCTATCTATAAGAGAATGGCTCATAAGATACTCTAGGTCAGACGCTGATGACACCTTGATGTGGAGGAAACCACCTTTGTCATTACATTTTTTTAAATATATTTCTCAAATGTGTGTCAAGGCACATAATATCACAATAACTACCCTGTATCGAATTGCATTAGTAGGATTGAAGCCGAATACATGATCCATACTAAACAGTGTGATTTTCACAAACATGCTCAAAGGGGGAATTAGTCATCTATTCTCAGTATTCTCTGTATTCAGACTCTAGATTCAGAGTAACAGTGATACCTTTCTGTACACATTTATCTCAGCATTCAAGGAATGATTGTCTGATGTTCCCTATTGTAAACTGGGCTGGGCTGCTACACCGACATCGTTTTTTTCTTTATTTATTCATTTATTCAGCCTGCATCTCTTTTGTGTGCTGTTATACTTTTTATTACAGCACAGAAAAAAGAGAAGCATATACTGGGGAGTCATTCCTCTGTATGTGCTGTTTGATCGGTTGATACTCAAAAAAAATAATAAATAAATAAAATTGACAGAGCTGATAGCAATCACAAAAAGATGGCTCCTTGTATGTAGAGAGCAGTAAAACGTGATGCAAGGACACTGAGGATATCATCCAATATCATGTGCTTGGCATTTAGCCACAGTGAAAATAATCAGAGGAGCTCAGTGTGTTAGCAGGTTGAGTAACCTAATGTCTCCCCCCACCAACATCGACTCTCACTGCTATTTTTGGAAAATTTGCAGGAGACAGTTGGCAGTTCAGACAAGGACAAATTAAAGGATTCCCCTGGGCTCAGTGTCTTTGGAGGCCCCTCCACTACCAGACCTGTTATTTTAATACCCACCCACGGCCCAATATGAGCACTATCAATCAGCCTTTCCACGTCAGCTATACACATAGTCCAATGACCATAATAAATATGCAGCCAAGAATCTGTCATTTTTAAATAACTGTCGTTCTTCTTGGAAACGAAACAAGTGCCTTTAACACCTGAGGAAAATGCCACCTCTCTCTTGCTTCTCTGTTTGCTTTGGCTTTCTGCTTTAAGGTTGTGTTACTGAAAGATATATTATCCAAAATGTCAAACCATTTTAACCAAATCAAACCAAATTATCCACTTAGCTATTCAGCAAACAACCTCCTCATTGCCCTGTCGTTGTACTGCTACATATATCAGCAGCAATTCACATAACCTTACTTAGAAATGATGATATGATGTTTAATAGGGAATTTAGTCCAAATAAATAAGACAGGCAAGAATGTGTCATAAGCTCTGTATCTCTTGAAGTTTACTCCCAGAGTGCTGTGGGGATGTCTTGTAGTCTATTTCTACCCCTCGTCTGCTGTCGCCTGCATCCTGGGTTGTCATTTTATTTGTCAGAATCACCAAATATAGCACTCAGAGACAGAACACATTATCAGCCATCAGTTATTACAGCAATCTTATAATAATAAGATGGCATTTTTGCAAAAGCCTTATGTGCCCGCAGGCCAAATGATAATTATCAGTACTGACATGAATACAATTCAACTCTACTAATATAAATTGGACAATATTTGCTGTTGCGGATGAGTGCAGATTAAACAAATAAGTTTAAATGTGGAAAACCAAAAGTTGCAGCAGTGGCGTGGCATCTTTTCTCTTTTCACTTTTTTTTAATATTAACTTGAAACAAAAGGTAGCTAGCAATGGTTGAGTGGTTAATCTGAATTAGTCATTGATCATTACAGCGCACTTGAAAGGGCTGGTTGTAATTTTTGACATTGAATGTAGTTACCTGTCAGAGGCAGGTGGTGGCAATTGTTGCTTCTGGGCATCATTGTGCTCACAAGACAGAAGGCTATGAGGTTATATATAACGCCCTCTGAGCAGCACTATGTCTTCAGATTGGAGGCTACAGTGAGTCACGATTGAACAGTGACATGATGGGCTGGGGCTAGCTGTTTAGCATGCTAACTTCAGTCAAGGAAAAGACATGATAGAGGCAAGAAATAATATTGCTGTAGCAACAGCAAAACTTACTAATAGCTCCTCATTAAGCGAATGTGTGATGAAAGTGGATATAAAAGATTGCGTCAATATTCATCAGAGGGTCCATGTACCATTAATTCCCAGTCTTGGACTAGGAAATGAAAATCCATTCCAAACAGTGAGTGCAGTGCTAACACACCATGATAACACACCGTGGCATGTCCATGATTGTGGGATCGGAGCAAATTTTCAATATTTTACAAGGCAGCAGCCACAGAAGCCAACAGCTGCTGAGCACAAAAGGAGTTTATTTTGCCGTCATGCAGATCATAGGCAGACAGCGGTTTATGTGGTACCTCCAATTTCAGGCTGGATTAATTATGCCATTATAAAGGGGCAAATAAATAGTTGTAATAAGGGGGATTGCCCAAGGCCTGTCAGTGAATTAATATATTCCTCAAGCAGAGCATGAACAGCATCCAACATCTGCAACAATAGTCAGTCATATTTACCAACTTGTTGTATAAACATCACAGACATCAGGGAAAATGAATTGCACGCATGTCGGAAGATGTCTGACACTAGATCTTCTTTAATTGTTTAGGTGGGGGTGTGGTGGGGGTTATGATGAAATAATTGATGAAGAGAAAGAAAAGTAATGCACTGACCTTGAATGCCACAATATTTCAGGAAATCTGTGGATGTGCACTCAAAATCTCACAAAACTCAAACCCAAACAAATACTAAGAATGAAATATTTACAGTTCATCATCATTTTTAATAATATGGTTGTATTTTATAGTATTATTTTCAGTGTAGCTGATGTGTTGTAGGCAAATATTAATACTTTTTGTTGAACTTTGTATGACGCGGCTCACATCAAAGATTATAATTGACTTTTTTGTGGTGACCAACAGCACTGCTGGTCACTTAACCCAAATGTGGTCGTGCATTTGAAAGAAAATTGATTTTCATGCTTTTGCAACTCCATTCTTTGCACTGATTTTTTGTTTCTGACCTGTATAATCACACTACGGGGCTCCCTCTTTGAGTATTATTACAGTGCCGTAGTGCAAACACTGCAGTTGCTGAGTTTCTCTTTCAGGCCAACAAATAAAAAGGTTCTGATAATTAAGGCATGCGTATAAGGTTTAATTTAGTTCACAGCACAAATTATTCTTTGAAATGTTAAGTATAAAAATCTTAATAGAAGAATGGTATTTTATAACTTGGTAAAGATGAGCAGCAAAAATAATAAAGAGTTCCAAACAAGATACATTAAAATGTCAATCTGATCATATAAGTCAAAATAATTATTTGAAAACAAGTACCATGCAGCAATAAGACCCTGGATGCATCTGTATTTATCATTTAGACGGATGAAATTAAAGTAGTGTAAACCAATTTTACACATGAGCAATAAATGCAAATATTCTGCATCTTTCACTCTTTCTTCAATTATATGGTGTAAATTGAGAGCATCCAGAGAAGAAGTGAATTGAGTGTTTGTGTGGAGACAATTCTGTCTTCTGGTTTATCATGTCCACTGTCCACCAAATACATCCACCGACTTTTTAAATGCCTTTTTTTCCCAGCTGTGTTTGAGCAGTCCATATAAAATATAAAATTACACCGGGCATGATCTGTGAAATGAAAATGACATAAGATCCAGTTTCTCATGCTTGAAAAGTGAGTCCCTCTAATTTGTTCATCACTTAAGTTATGTAATTTTCCACCGAGGGAGGTTTAAGTCATTGAAATAGAAATAGTTAGCATATTAGATGAATAATTCAATGATTACTTGCAGGCATTTTTCATGCATAAGTAGATGCCAATTGCTTTCCCTCGACATTTAACACTATCATTCTCTATGTGTGCTCTGAAACAATGCTGTTTCTAGACAGATAGGTGCTTTATAGTAAAAGGAAATCCAGCTTTCAAAACTAAACACAAATGAGACGAGATACACAACAGAAATGTGAAAATATAATAAAGCGGCTTAAGCTATTAAAAGATACCTGGCAAAAAAAAATAAAAAAAATTAAAAATTTTTTAAAAAATCCATTAACCGATAGTGTAATGCTGACCTGAAGCATATTCATAATTGGAAAACCACAGAGTATGTGTTTGACATATATAAATAATAATTTCTCTCTTCGTCTCTTCAGTTTTACCTTCAGCCATACGTAAAGAGGAAAGGAAAACCTCAGTGTATTCCTCTATTTTCTGCTTGGGTTGAGCTCATCAGACAATCCATTCTGCTCTCTCTGTTGTCATGTACAATCCAAATCATTTTCCCAGTGACATGAAACCCTCTCAGTCAAATATAGAGTTTGCTTGCAAAAGCTGCATTTGATTTTAACTTAACCAGGTCAATGCCACGCCCACTTTTTCCTGGCTAATTACATATTCATACACTCCCCCATAATGCATACATCTGGCATCACAGAGATGCTGATGATCAGTTTAGTGTTTTCATCCTGCTGTAAGATGTTAATGTGACTCCTTCGGTCTTCCTATGGCGAAATCTCATCTAGGGCCCTATATCGCACAAATTACAGCTTTAAAAGCATCAGGAACCAGGAACCTCTGACGGTTGCCAGCTTCCATTAAATCTAGGATTTGAGTGTATCTAATGCAATTATGCCCATCCTTGCTTTTCAAAGCTGTGCAACGCCGAGTTTCCAGCCTCAGTAATTGTTGTGCTATAATCAAGCTGGATTGAGCTTGGACTTTTTTGTTTACTCTGAAAGACACACTCTGCCAGACATCAATGCTTACTTCTACTGCGAACGATAAAACAATCTCTTTTGTGTGGGAGAGCCTCACCTTTTCCCTCAGAGACATTTTATGACAACATCTAATCCAGCTTTGTTTCCCGTGTTTTCGGAGAACGCTACAAGAAACAAGTTGTTTTACACCAGAGGCAACATCCTCAGGACATCAACACTCCAACTTCAATATGGAATTTTCCTATTTTCATTTGTCAGAGCAGCAGTGTGAGTAACAGCACACTGTCACAGAAGTGCCCGAAATGAGAAAGCATAAAATTTAACACAAAAGCCCACAAACCTAAAAACATGATGGAGACTCTAAGTCCTCAACTTTACACATTTCTATTACACATATCTGTTCAGCCTCTCATTCACAGAGTGTGATGTGACCGTGGTTTACTAGGATGAGGATGTCATGAGTTTCCATGTATAGTATATAACCTATGCACTGCAGTGGTAAGACAGAACAAACCGAGGATACAACATGTTTCCAATACTGTTTAAAAATTAAAGTTAAACTCAAAACCAAAGGTTAAATACACATTTGCAGGGTTTGCCCCAAGGACATTGGTTAGTGGTGGTGGGTAAGTGCTTAATGGAGGATTTCAGCCACGGGATGACACAAAGCCCTTCTTACAATACCTCAGTGTGTGATCGTATTTAATACAAATAGCAGAGAGCAACTGATCAGCTGGACAATAAGAACTTTAAAACGAGATGTACTCTGTTGTGTCCAGCAGGCATTTATGACTATCTTTAGCCTCCCAACCACATTGTACGTGTGGCTGAGTGACTTGTTTCCACATTTCCCAACTTGTCTTGTTAATAGTGTAGTTATTAGATGGCAGTTTAACAGTTGCAGCGCTTATTATTGTATTGCATGTGCGATTTAGTGCCTTCTCTTGCTGTCCTTACAGCTTAAAGCTAGAAAAATGTGTCATAACTCATGATTTTTTTCACGATCATATTAATTGTGTGGTTTAAAAAATAGAAGAAAATAATGATACATTTGTATCACCATTCCCCAAAAACCCAATGTTACATCTTTAGCGTTAATTTCACCTGACTAACAGTCCAGCCTCTAAAGAAAATCTAATTACTACCATGTCAGAGATGCAGCGTATCCTCACAATTGAGAAATGTCTTAAATGATTAATCAGATGAAATGCTGATTAATTTTCTGTCGTTCAACTAATTGATTTAGGGGCTAATTGTGTCAGCTCATAATCTCTGCTGGTCCATTAACAAAGGCCCTCTTCATTTCAGCCGAGGCCATACACCTCCAGTACGATACCCTGCATGAGACCCTAATTTGTGTCGTAGTACATCACAAAGCATTGCTTTGGGCTTTGTGTTTCTCCTGTATGACACAGACATACAGTTATATGGGGTTATCTAACAGGAGCCGCGTAGCTCTTTGGTTTGTTTCCTCTCATCTGACTATTGGCTAAGAAGTTGAGAACCAGCAACAAGCAGACAGATGCATCTGATTCACATCAAGGGCAATCAGCGAAGCCTCGCCCCAACTTCTAAGTGTCACTCAGGGAAAACAGAAGAGGACAAGTTAATCCGGGCAGAGCAGAGGGGGAGGTCGGGGAGGGAAATGTGAGGTGGAGAATTTGGAATTGGATGACGGATGTGACTTGATTACTGGTTAACTACCCTGCTGGTGCACCAATCTGATCTGGATGAGAAACCTGCTGGCGGCAGGATTATCAATTTGGAATAGGGTAAGACTATTTGAATCTATTGTTTCTTTCCAGGCAGGCTGACAGTTACAGGGCCCCTGTCGTTGACTGAGCTCAGGAGTTGGCTTTCTGGCTCTTACTCCTCAGTGATTTGCCACTTCACAAACTCCCATAGTGAAATCTCCTATCAAGCTTTTCATCAAATTTATTAGTGTTCTGTTAGTATAGTGGTATATAACACCTGCACCCGCCGCCATGTCCCGGTTCTCACACAAACCCACTGGCCACAGTTAGGACCGGCATGATGAAATACAAACGTCCAAGGAGAAAAGTTAGTCCTTTCACCATGATCGGAAAGAATGAGATGAGTGACGCGCTTGAAATTTCCACATTCATACAATGAAACTAACTGTCAAAAGGGTGTAAACTACATTTTGGCTTGGTGCATTTTCTGAACCACAATTCACAGTCTCACATTATATAAAACTTATCTGGTAAACGAATCCGATATGAACTTACACAGCTGTTCCAGAAAAAATATGTAGTATTTTTACTGCATAGGAGGGTGGAGAATGATACCAAGTCCATAGAATTGATTCACAACTTTATGATTAGGAGAGTGAAGTTTAAACTTTTATGGACTTTGCAGTGTTGCACAGCAGCCATTTATCCCCAAACCAAATCTCCTACATTTTGTAAACAGTAAGCTCAAAAAAACATTTTATAGACATATTGAATCTAATTGTGTGTCTCTACGTTTAATGAGGAAAAGGTTTCAAATTTAAATCCATTTATAACAAAGGCGAGCTGTGCCATTGGCAGTACGACTCAGTCACTCTGTAACTCTGAAGATATAATGTATAGCTATTTATTTATTACGACATGTCTCCCGGTTTTTTCACACATATTTTGCTTTACTAAGTCGAGAATGATATTAAACACCCACACGAATGGATAAGGTTTTGCTACCTATTATGAAAAAATCACTTATGTCAAAATGAGACATTATAACCTCAGTTATACCTCAGTCAGTTCCCAAAAGCCTACCTACTACTGCAAGTTGTGCATTTCCATTGCTCCTCTCTCACAAATCTTATTAAATGTGCAGTTTATAAGCTCAGGAAGGCACCACAGTCTCTGGTGGATATTTGTTTGGGTATGTTGTCTCTGATGTTGCTGCTAGTTTTCGACAAATCATCCTCAGGCAAAGGAGCAACCTACACGCAAGAGTTGAAGGACTGTGATTCTCTACACACTTACAAGCCACAAGCAGCTTTTTGTCTGACCTCAACAGCAGAGTTCACAATGCTACAGAGGGTAATTGAGTTTCCTGAGTTCACAGGTGGACGTTCATTTATTGATTTTTTTTTTTTCATAATGCTCAAATATTTTGAAAATTATTCAATCTTTCAATGCTATCATAAAAATGTGTTTTGAGATAACCTTGATTAGGTAACACATTATACCAAAGTCTGTCTGCAACTGATAAACAGCAACTGTACAAGACACTGCCAGTTAAACATGATGCAGAAATGAGTGGTAAGCAGTTTATGATATTTAAACAGATGACACTAGATTACGATTTGCACAGATTAAAACTTGCATTCTAATGCATTTGTCATACTACCGCTTTAAGATGCTGTGGATGTGACATGTAATGTAGCAATTAAGACAACAACTACAACTGCTACAGGATCAGTGAACTAAACACAGTATAGAATATTAATATATGTAGATTGGAAGACTGATATTTTCCTGATGGAAATAATCCATTTTTAATGGGAGTCATAATGACTTTCTGAGTCACCACAAACTGTTTCCACATTGATCACAGATGGAGAAACCTCATCTAGCAACTGGTTTTTCAAGCAAGACACATGATAGCACAAAGAGTATATAACTAACCTTAAATGGCTCTCAGCTGCACCACCTGTACATAACATATAAGATAACTCATAGGATCAAACAGATTCCAGGTGAGGGTGAGGATGATGATGGGGTGTCTGAATGTTTGAAGTACGTCTTTAATGTACAGCTCCTTTGCAGGGAGTCAAAAGCGAAGGCACTACACTAACACAAATCAAAGTGTAGGTGTAAATGAGTGAATATTTTGGTCAATTAATGCATTGATTCCACGTCGCACAGTGTGTTGCACTCATGTCCTCTACCACTGATATGAGGGTTGAGTACAGTGTGAATACAGAATTATTAACTATTCATTAAGATTATCATTAAAAATAGTTTGCCCAATAGTTTGAGTTTATTTAATAATTAATAATCTAATTTAATATATGAGGGATCATCCTGTTCACAACGCAATCTATTTTTCCTTCAAATTCATTAATTCGTTCAACCTTTATCTAAATCTCTGAAGAATCACTGAGGACATTTTTAATGATTTCCTGAGTACAGTTAGGATAAATACACGTGTAGTTTGCGACATAGCTTCATCTGGAAGCTACAATTGCTTTGTAAAATGTTCCATGTGTGTTACAGCACAAAATCTAACTTTTTCCCAAAATTATGCACAAGGGATTCTAGGCGGTAGCAAATCAGGCCAGGTCAATTAGCCAGGTCAAATACTGACTGTGGGATCAGTCTAATACAGAAGTGATGGATGACGTCTGTCACATCTTACTGTGAGACATGTCCACCCAACCTTTTTATACAAGATGCAATGACGAGCAGAGCAGATTCATTACTGTCACCAGTAATGAATCTTAGGGCAGCATGATAAACTGAATCTGGGGAGAGAGTGCAGGTGGGTCTATACATAACATCACTGCAATCCAGGACAGGCGAAAAGACGGCCTCAATTATCGACTTCCTGCTGAGCTTAAATGGCCGTAGTAATTATGACCAGAGCAAAAAGAGAGGTGCAGTGACGTAGTTTATAGAGCAACAAAGTCAATGTCAGGAGGAGGTCAAGGTGAAGGGCTCAACAAGAAACAGGAATATGTCACAGGAAAAGGCAATTTAATTCCCAAAAGCAGCAGTTTATGTTGTTTCTTTTATTCATGATCATTCAACCATTTTGTTATTGTTGTAAAAATGACAACAACGATGGTCTAATCCTTAGGAAGTACCTATTTTAACCCTGATTATGGTCTTTTCCTAAACCTAACCGAGTTGCTTTTGTACCTAAACCTAACCGAAAAATGACCATTATCATAATAACCATGGCAACGAAGGCAGCCGATGATGATACAGCCTGCATGTTTATTATTCTAACCATGACAACCGAGGTCTGGGATGGCTGTTGTCATAGGGCCGCTATTTCAGGAGACACTCCCATGGATCCTATCAAAGGGGTTAATTGAAACAACCTGTGTGGTCTTGGTTGCATTCAGTAATTTCAAATTAAGATGCGTCTTGCAGTTCATCAACAGCTTGTTGTTTGCAAAGAAATACACAAGTGTATCATCTGCATAAAGACGGAAGTTGCAATTTGTTACAGAAGGTTTAATATTAACATAAATTATAAACAATAATTGTTACTTAATAAGCAGGCCTTCTGAGAGTCTGCACAGTCTGAAGGTCACATACAAAAGGACGTCTAAACCACACAGTCTGATTCAAGTGCTGACCAAGATGAGGTCCTGTCTGATGAGGGAGATGACAGACGGAGGGACAACCTTGATTTCAGCACGCAAGCAAACAGCGACACATCATTACCTCCACCTTCCACAAATGCAATTTTCCAGGGACGAGACCCATCAGTCATGACCATGTTGTTGCAATGTAAACATGCAATTAACCAGATCTGCCTTTTAATCACAGCCACGTTCAGGGAAATTCCAGTAGAATAACATGCAGTGTATCTATTGATATATTTCATGGTCAAGGAAAAGATTCTCTGCTTAATCTGCATGAATTTCACATCAAATTTATAATTACACTTATTAGCATATTAAGTACAAAATTTAACTCTAATCTGCAAGTCATTTACATTGCTTTTCATGAACTATGCCACATTATGCTACAAAGAAAGGGAAATTATCTATCATGTCTACAAATACCACCAATCTGAAAAAAGACTGAAATGAACCACGGTTAATAGAGGTCTTCACCCTTAGTTGATAAGAAATGAATGTGGGCATCTGTGGCTTTTGCTACAAGTGACAAGAAGACCACTGAAATGATGTGATTTCATTCTGGCCCTACTTAGATAATTATCCGGTTACCATATTTTATACATTCCTTCATAAGACAGTCCAGCCATTGCCTTGTCTAATAGCTACTAGCCCTGAGAGCTGGGTGCTAATTGCTGAATACTGGAACAGGGCTATTTACAGTAACACCAGTGTAGAAGAAAATTAGGCTTTTCTAAATTGATTACTTTAGGAGCAGATAGAGCAGGAATAAGAACATATCACCGCATGGCTGATCATCCCCTACCCATCTCCTTCTAACGAAATCATTTGAGGAAGCACTTCAAACAGCATATCGTTGAGCTACTTATTATTATTTTGATAGGATTTTTGAGGAAAATGTAATATAGATAATTAGAAGAGCCTAACTAGTCTTGCTACATAAATACAGGTGATTTGAGTCACTCACAGTTCATGAATCTTTTCTTATGTCTCTCTGGAGAAGACTTTCCTGACGTTAATGAAATACTACTCAAAAGGCATCTGTGTGTACGGTTGCGCTTTTCAGTCACAAACAGTAATGAAGTATACTTTGAAACTGCTTTCAGGCAGACATTTTCAAGCAGTTCCTTGAGCACAAGGCACATTTCTACCTGCCGTTGCATTGGAATAACTCGGGTTCCCATTTATTGTGCTACTTCAGTGAAACCGTCAATCAAGCTGTTTGTTGCTATACTCTCAGGTACCTGGCCTCTCAAGCTTTGCCATCTGTTAACATGTTCATTGTGCTGGATTCTCTTTTTCAGGTTGACCCTGTCTCAAAAACACATTTCTGCATTGACAACAAGTCCATCTCATTGTGTTGTACTCTCCTGGCTCAGTGTCTTGAGCAAAGCTGCAAGGGGAGTTTTATCAAATTGCTTGTCGAAAGAATAAACCACCACTTGATTATTTTTGTTGGGGAAACCACTTTGCCCTAAAGCATGGGACAGTTTGAAATGGGTTCATCATCCATTTCTCAAATCTCCCACGATAGCCCGACTGCTCTATGAATATTAATAGCATAATAACAGAATAAGTCGTCTCTTGCAGCTAAGCACTGGTGAAAATGCAATGTTAGTGTCCATTTGCATAACACTGAGGTGAGATATGGGCATCAAGTGCTGTTTTTAATTGGGCATGAAACATGATTAAACAGACTTGTTTCTAAATGGAAAGATTATGTTCACACTTATTTGCCAGATTAGATTTACAGTATAAACCCACACATCGTATATGATTCCTTTAGGTGTTTGAGTGTTGATGATCATTTTTACACTTCATGATCACCTCCTTTCCTTATTTTAATAAGCCATACTTTAAATGGTTTAGTGATGTTTTAGCTGCATATTCTTGAGTCTCACATATAGAAAGTACAATGTATTTTGTTCTTGCAAACAAATGCATGGTGTGTGTCCTTGATAGCTACAAAAATCTTGGACCAATCCTCCTCATGAAATGACGAAAACTACATTTATTCATAATTTTAAATTCTGAACATATTTTAAACCTATACTGTTTACGTTCTTGTTTGCTGGTTGTCAGTCTTCTGTCAGTCCTCTGCCCTCTCTGGCTCATTGCTTCATTTCTTGGCACATTATGGCCACCGACTGTCAATCATTGGAGGAGCCTGAGACTGGACAGCAGGAATGCATTCCACGTTGCCTGAACATACCCGTGTGGCCTACAAACAAAGCAGGCACACATTCATCAAAATATTGCTGTGTAAGCAGCATTTCATTGTGGAAACTGGTTTCAATAATAACAATTCAATGTCATACACAATGAAAACTTGTCATATGGTTTGCTTGCATATATTTTAAAAGACAAAATCCATATAGGGCAAAGGTAATTTTGGACTGAGAGGTCCCTTCCTGACTTTCTTAGCAGATCAGTTGCCCAAAGTGCTGGCTATGTAGAGTAATAAGATCTTGTATTTAAATCCTGTCTGGGACCTTTGCTGCATGTCACGCCCTCGGCCTCCCATCTTTTTGTCTCTCTTCACTGTGAAATGTATAATAGAACAGAAATGCCATAAAAATGGTCTTTAAAAGGGCACTTACCCAGAAATGCCAGAGAGGTCTAAGGCCATGAATTTCCCCAATGAGACATTTTTTTTGGGGTTTTTTTTTTTTTGGTCCACCTTTTGGGTGAATTTTGCATAGTGTGCAGATATCCTTTAAAAGATGGAGCCTGGTGTCCTACCTTCTTATTTATCATCTATTTACTATTAACCAAACATTTTCAAGTTAAAGGATATACAACTTTTAACTATACCCCAACATCCTCTCTGTTTTCTTCATCACATTCACCAAACTTAGACATTAGATGGGTGAATCGATGTTTGCTTGAGCATACTGTCTCGTTATATTTGCCTTGGGACATAACAGACACAAAGCGAGTTACCTTTCAATTCATGGACATGATGAAAATATTCCTGTGCTCTTTAAAAGCTCACCACTTACTAGTATAAGCCCTTAAACTAAGGTGAGCTGCATTTTAACAGATTACACACTGTAGAACTGAAGTTTCTTCAGACTTACTGTGAGACCCTTTTATATGAAGTTAAATATGTTGACACTTAAAGTAGAGATTCATTCATTGTACACCAAATCATCCACCTTGACCTCCTCCCTAACCCTTCTGCAATGGTCGTGGTTCAGACCAATCAGCATGGAGAAAGAACTGGCTGCTACGAATGTGTCTTAGGTGTCACAACAGCAGGAACTGACTGTTAGAAACGATGGCGGTTAGAGTAGAAGTTGCTATAGCATCGTTTACATCAGAAATAAAGAGTTTTACCTAATTGAAAGATGAGCACAGAACAACACTGAAGGTTTTGCTGGATGGAAAAGATATAAAAAATGGCTAATATGTAGAAATAGATTGGTTGAAGTTAGTTTGTGATAGCGACTGACAGAAGGTTCATCCGTAAGTGCCAGCCATTTACCAAACACTTGCCAGCAAAACCTTCACTTTACGGTTGTGTCACAAACTATCTGGTGTGTCAGGAGAGTACGGCAGCGTACATTCTGGATCAAGGCATAAGTAGCAATTAAGTAGTGTGAAGAGAAGACTGGTTTATAATTTGCTACTGGCACAATGCTGTTAAATCCACGATTTAGTTCAGTAATTTTCTGACATTTAAGTCACCATATTTGATCGTAACCTGCAGATTTTCATTCTTTTGTACAAATATATCTCATACAACCGAGCACATGCAGAACTAAAGCTAAAACAATGAGCAAAAATCCTTCAAAATATTTTTCTTTGACTGTAACAGTCAACACCAAATTTGAACGAGGGAAGCCTTGTTCCAACAGTTGTGCTGTCACGGACTTGTTCAAAGCTTATCCATCCTCTTCAATGACATTAATTAACTGAGCATGGACTGGCAGTAGCTAATCCATTGCACTTGGACTGTGAGCACAAGTTCACAGGAGAAAATGAGAGACACAGGAGAGGCTGTGGGTGGCACCATGATGCAGTGGTTAACGCTGCCGTCTCACAGCAAGAAGGTTCTGGGTTCGAACTCTGGGCACAGACCTGTCATACATCCACCCATGGCTGTGGGATTTAAAAAAAATGGTGGTTGTACTGCATCTAAGAAACAGCAGAGCATGTATAATGAATAGGTTCACAGTTAAATGGCTAAAATGAAGCGATGTTTTGTTTTTCTTGTTTGAAAAGAAACTATCTTTATTTCTTAGATATGCATAGCGTGTTAGATACAGATGTTATGAAAGATGATGCGAGGGATCCATTTGTACAAGCAGAGTGACATTTGTGATTTCAATTCAGTTCATTAATGAATTCATTCATGGTAATTTGACCATTACGTTGGCACTGGCATCCTTGAACTCAAGGTTCCACAGGAAGCGCTCAAAGGAAATGTTGGCTTTGTCCATTTTAGATCAAATCATTTATCTTCAATTTATCATTATGACATTTTAAATTAAATACTGCCCATTCACATTAGTCTTTTCACTTTAAAAGTTGTCAGTCATGTCATTATTAAAGGTTCATGTCATCTATAAACATAAACAGTGTATTTATTTGACCCCATGGGATATAGCCATGCAGATATAGCTTTAAGTCAGCAGTTTTATGTGGGACCAATACCAGCTGGTATTTTTGAATATGAAGCCACTCAGTTATTCACTTTATTAACCAGCATCGTAAACGTAGCACGATATCATGTGTAAGACATGACGTCGGAAACATGGTATAACAACATGCTGGTTGTTATATAGGAAAACTGTGAATCAGTTACAGTGACTTTTATCACCATAGAATTGATTTAAACTGTCATGTGCCTCTACAGTGAATAGTAATCAATGTGACGTATGCTTGATGAGCCCCATTTTTCCTCCCAAATTGGACAAATGGAGGAAGAATTACATGCTGAGCACGAGAGACAATTTCATTGCAGACAAGTCTTTAATGATGTCTCATCTGCATTTTTCAATTTGAACGGGGCCAAAAATAGATCACTGGCCAGGCTTTGTTGAAACGAGTCACGTCAAATGGATAGCAGTGAGACAATCACTTATCTAAGGCTTACGTGTCTGTTTTAACAATGTCTCATTTATATGTTTATCAGAGTCCATAGTTATAATTAAATGATAATTTCCTGTTGGACAAAGTAAATACTTTCTGAGGGGGATTTGTTCATTTAGTTTGTTTTGTTCTTTTTATTGAAACAGATTGTTTTTTGGGGGGAGAGGGGGGAGATTTTGTTTACATGGCAGAGAAGACAAAAGTGGTTGTAAGAGCATCAATTACGTTTTTTAAAAACATTTTATATATTAACAACAACAAACAAACAAACATACTATAATAGTAATAGTATAATAGTATAATAGAAGAGTAATATTTCCAAAACAATCCATTAGCTGACCTACACAAGCAAACAGCTAGTTCAGGCCTCTAAGTTTTGAATATTATGGATATATGGTCTGTTGGTCTGACTAAACAAGTGATTTGACATAATTATGGGCTTACATTTGAAAAAATACTTTGTTTTTAATTGCAAATATTATATTCATACAGTCCCATTATACAAATTAATGCTAACAAAAAGTCTAAACTATTATTCTAAGGAGTCTGGTTGTTGCTGGCAAGTAATCTCCTCTTCTGTTGCAGCATCTTATTTGCATAATACAGGCATTTGAATATGTCATGTGCAATATTAGGCAATATGAGTACAGACAGTGTTACTTTTCCCAAGGAGTTTGCTGCCCTGCTAAAAGCTGGGGCAGAGTCTTGACCTTCCACTTCAGATATTGGCTGAGCCAGTGACAACACTGAGGCTCTTTTTCCGCTGCGACGCAGCCAAGACCATTAGCATTTGGATAAATTCTGCTGGAAGACTGAAGAGCACAGGATCATAAAGTGATGTCTGTGATGAAGTGAGACAGATAATGGCTAAAGCTCGCACTATGTTGGGGGTCAGAATGCCTTGTTTGTCGCTGTGGATTTTGCATTCTTCTCTCAACATGGCTCACGCTGTAAGCTCCTCACAGTGTCTCCACTTCCTCACAAAGGCAGAGCGGGGAGAGCTGGATTAGGCTCAACCCTCCCTCCCTCCCTCCCTTCCTCCCTCTTGGCTCTCATGTCTCTTTATGTGAGTGTCAAAGTCAGGACAATCTCTTATTCTTGTTGCTCTGGGTCTTCAGTTCATTCATGACCTTTAAGATTAAAGATAAGACACAAAGTGTTAGCCTCAGTTCATATGTCCTTTTTCCCTCATTTCTTGCTGGTTGGGTTTTGATTAAATATTTAGAATAGCATTTGAAAGCGCTTCAAAGTGAGCTGATGTGCAAATGAAGCATTATGTGCTGATAAATCAATCCTGAGAAATAGGTGTGAGGAGTAAAGTGCTGGCTGATGCAAAAAGCTGTGATGGAAGGATAAAGAAATACAGAATGGCATATTCCCCTCTGGCAGGACGAAAACATCACACAAATTCCACCCGATTTGTTGTTGTTGTTGTTGATTTGTTGAGTAATTAAGCATAAATTTGTCATTCCCACCAGCTTTTTACAATCAAACATCAACAAAGCTCTCATCAGTGTAAACGATGCCACTGCCTGCCACTTCCCATTCAGCTTCTGTTCATAAATGCAGCCCTGTCTAAATACTAATATTCTATAGTATGGGTGGAAATAAAAAAAAACTATTGCAGTTTTACTCCGGAGACTTTAAAACACACACAGACAAATGTTTCACACAGAATGTACCTTCACTGATGCATTAAAACAGCACTGAGGGAAATAGTTTGAAAATATCAGGTATGTTCACTTAATTTTTCTGTGTGATGAGAAATGAAATGAATATGTCTTAAGCCAAGGCTGAGAATGGCCTTTCAATTCAAGTGAACTTGGTTATACAGTACTTTGCTATTTCAACATTATGCTCCCACTGGGTGTTTGTGTGTCCCTCTATTAGCCCAGAGAGACAAGTCTGAGACTCAGGTAATTGGCTGTTTAGAGTCTCTGTGAATTAAATGGTATCACAGCTGATAAGGCAGATAGCACTTGAACATTTCTGTATAAATCCCTTAATTGTGATTTGTTTTTCTATTTTGCTAGGAAATAAGGGTTAGCATCCACTATATTATGCCACTCAAACACCTCTCTTGCTGCTTGTGTGACAACTGCTTGGGATGTCTTTATTCATTTCATTCGTTATGCTCGTTGTTCTAATTAATGCCCTCTGTTCATCTACATACCAGTTTGTATGAGTTGTCAATAAGTGTTGCCCCATTTGCTGTCTCCATGGTGCCAGGATTTCATGCTCATATGCCTCCAGGCTTGGTTGTGTACAGTGATGCTTTGTCAGCCTAAAAACCTCCACATATGTACACACATTAAATATCCTTCAGTATCACTGCACTTAATTACAGAGACTGACTATTGAAGCGATAAATAGTGCTGTCAAAAAGCAAAGATAACCATTAGCAAATTATTATTGCTAATAATAATAATAATTAGCAAAAAAAAAGTGTGAAAACTTGGTTATGCACTATAAGTTCTATTGTCTGTGTTCATTCTCAACGTGCCATATCACATGCACACGTCTAAAAATACACCTTTTCTATTATCAGGAGGACAACACTCAAAACACTCTAAAACATGACTCAAGTAACTTTAGGGTAGTCTTTAACACATCTAGAAAAAAATCCACATCAGATTCAGATAGTACAGTTTCAGGCAGGGTGCAATATTTCTAAAGAACATGAATGAATATAATAATAAGTTGGTAGCTAATGTAAGCTTTGGGGTATTATTATAACGATTAATATTTCAGACTTCCATATTAGCCAAAACTAGAAATGTATCACTTGTGGTCTGTAGTTTGAACGATATCACATCTGATTTCAAATTAATAAGGATGTTGTGTAAAGAGCAACCCTCCTACTCGACACCCACATAAAAACCACACAAACACAAAAACCAGAATGTGCAGTCTACACACTCTCCAGATCAAAAAAAAAAAAAAAAAAAAAAACAAACAAAAAAAAAAAAACTCAGATGATATGAAATGATTTGAAGGGCTGCAATGTGGAGACAACAACTGAAAATAGCTCTTCATTCCAGATAACAAAATGACAACCAATGAGCAAGAAATGTGAGTGCAGGAAATGTTTTTGTTGTGCTCCTCTGCTCAAGGAGCAAGATGAATGTGCTTGAAATACCACAGCCAAAACTGATGATGACGCATATGTTGATGATATATTGAAAAAATAAATCTCAAGAAAACTGTATAGTCAACATGACATTACTGTAGGAATCGCAAATACATTTCAAGTCAAGACCATTTTCTAACGGAGGAATTATAAAACTATTCCCCTCTTTGTGCTAAGCCTATTGACTGCTCTCCAAAGAGCGGGAGTGGTATGTTGCCAGCTCACCAGCGCTGCAATTTGTAGAGGAGCCTCAGTGGAGGGTGGCAAATAGAAAGACAGAGAACAAAACAACATTCATGATTAATCCTTATTTAAAATTACATTGTCGTGTTCAGCTGGTGGTAGTGTTTAGCAGGGGGAAAAAAAAAAGAAAAAAAAGAAAAGCAAAACACAGAAAAGAGTTGTTGAAACGCTAAGTGTCCAAGTCCATGTTCAGCCCTCAGATGGTGCAGCAGTGAGTGTGGGGATAGTACATCTGTTTCCATGGTATAATTAAGAGGAGGATTTGGAACATTAGGAAGGCTCACAGGGAGGATATGACGACACAGATCAAATGAAGCTAATGGGATGAGCACAGAGTTCAACAGCAGGAAGTCACGTGGCTACTGAGTTCATAGTTTAATCCTAATAAACAGATGGAGGGACAAAACATTACATGGGGGAAAATATAGTGAGTGAGTAGTAGTAGCAATTATAATAATAATTTCTCTGTCAACTAGTGAAGAGTACACCAACTGCAGCAGTAACGTAGCACTGTGTCATAGCATAAAGGCACATGACAGCTGAGTGTGCTGGTCGCAAGTATAAGAGATCACTCCTGACCTGTAATTGTGATAGGGGTTAGAGGTTAGAGGTCATTTTAATTTCCTTTATTTTGCCAGGAATTCCCATATAAAAAAAGAGATAAAAAATAAAAAATAAAAATAAATCTTTTACAAGAGAGTCCTGGCCAAGGTAGCAGCTATACAAAGCACCACATACTCAAATACGCCGTAAAGCAGAAAATCCTATATTCACGACATGACAGAAATTTGAGAGTGCTGTCATTTCAAGAAAAAACAAGCACATATCTCATCTACCATTTTCTTTATGCTTCCTTCAAAGTAATCAGTGGATATAAGTTTATCTAATTTTTGGATTGTGCATTATAAAAGAAAATGGAAAAGATTGGATCAGTCACATTATGTCCAACAGTCAATCAGCCTTTAAAATCTATTCAGTACAATCAGTTTCTTAGTATAAGTGACGGAGTCTGAATCTCCTGCCTGTTAGAACAGCGTTGTGTTAATTCACTGCTTTTCAGTGGCATTACAAATATTTACTCAGTTTACACAGATAGACATTGTCACGTACTACTGTGCACCAGAGTTCAGCAAACACTTGTATGCTTACAGCAACCACACGGCCCTAATGAAGCCGACTTCTTACTTTGAAGGAATAAAATTACAGTATGAAGAAGATCTTTAAGACTGATTGTTGCTCACTTAGTTATGCATTTTTACTGGAGATGATACTGAGTTTTCAGGATATTTAATGCCCAGTTATTGGCACCAACAACATGGTCACAGCCTCCGTTCACCATGGTCAACAAACTGCAGCTCATCTTTTCAAGGTAAAACTCAACCAGCCCTTAATGGAAGTAAGTGTTTTGATAACCAGTTTATAAAATGGATGGATCAAAGGTTTGAAACTACCTCTGTAGTTACGAAAAGAGAAATGCTCTCATCTGAGTTGAGGGTATTGATGATGTTTGTGCAAATAAACCTTTAAAGTTTTGAGATTCAAGGGCACTGAGTTCTGTGAGAGGGTTTAGCAGGCAGGTTTATTTGGATGTCAGTGTTCCTCTCTGACGTCGAGTGCATTCAGCTTCAGGTTGTCTGCAGCACTGATATCCTGGTGTTCGGCCATCCAAAAACTACCCTTGCAGACATTCCACGCTGAGCCCCATATGTGCTTTTATGATGTGAAATATCACTTTGATTTAACTTACTGTTGTATCAAAGGTTTCACCAAAGTTGCTTTATAATGTATGACAGCACATGGTTCACAACGGTATCATGAGGAGAGGGTTTTCAGAGGGAGAGCTTGTAAATGCCGATGGAAGACTCCCTAGATGGAAAGTCATGTGGTCTGCAACGGCTGAAGTAAGTACATTTTGTTGTTCTGCATGTAATTTGCATGACTTCATATACAGTCCAAAGACCAATGCACAACTGGCAGTGAAGACTTAAAAAATGAATGAGTATAGCAAAGCTGACAAAAATAGGCTCAAACTAAAATGAGGCTCGTTTTGCACCACTGACACATCGAAGACAATACCTTGTTCAGACAGTTGCGCACTTCAGTGGCTAATCCAGAGCATGGTACAACACGACATGTAATTTGCAACTCTTAGTTCCTGGCAATTTTTAAGAGACACACTAATGAATGCCTGCACAGGTGTTCATATCCATTTTATTAATTAAATACCAGACATCCCAACAATGTAGCAGCCTGCTCGAATTAAAAAAAAAAAAAAAACAACCCAAATGATTGAGCCTGCTGGGACAGCCTGAGAAGAGGCACCTCTTTCACTGCAAGACTGCCACTTTGACTGTTACGTGTGTCAGGTGGATGCTGTCAATACATAATTCACACGTGCAACCTTGTGTTTGACCGTTGTTTGATCATCCTTCACCACACACTCAGAAATTACGTGTTGCCTCATTAGAACCAGGTTTTGGTCCCCAAGAGGACTGACAGTCGGTATGTATGCCAGAAAAGGCTCCAAATAGATAACAAAAACCTGTACATACACACACACACCATTTCATTGCCTCTCTTCATTTTCAGACAAATCTATCTCACTGAGTGATCTGTTTTCCTGTACTTCATTTGTGCAGATGTGCAGTGCATCTTCTCGCAGAGTGTGAGAGAAGAGAGGATGATGTATCATTGCTATGAACAGTGATCCCATTGAGAAAGATGTTAATGAGGGACAGTTGGTATAGGAGAAATCCAGCTGTTAATCTCAGTGTTGAATTTTGCATGTTTAAATATGTCAGGGGACGGATTTCATAGCTAATTCCAGCTTCAGGCTTTCAATATGCCATTCCATTCTTAGGGTCTTAATGTAAATGTACAACAATACTTGACACACACACACACTCACACGTATTCACACAAAAAAAAAGACCAGGCATGCCAAACACCATCTTCAAAGAGACAAAAAAAAAATTAAAATTAATGTAATGACAAACATCCTTGGGTGGAGAAATTGACAAAAGTATCTGCAGAAACTATTAATATATAGGGAAGGCTGAGAAGGTTTGCTCAGCTGGATTGTTGCCTCTTGGCCTCAATAGAATATGTATGATAAACAACATGCATGGAGCTGTGTTCATTTATGATATTAATGGACTAGAATGAGGTCTAGACCATGTTGGCTTGCACATCTATAACCTCAGGGGACCTGACAAAAGGGTATGAATATAGACCCTAGGCTTTTCCATGTCTCTTTCTCAGATTGCACGTGTAAAATGTATTTTCATTTAATACTGAAAACAAATCTCTGGGCAGTGTTGCTGCAGCTTTAATACACTCCCCCTTTGGCCTCGTACAACTTTTCCATGTGACCAAAGTATTAATTGCCACATGGTCTTAGTGTAATAGCCAACAAAATAAAATAGGCAAGAATTAAATACATCAATCATGATTGAATACCTCTTCCTCTGTGTGAGAGGTTCAAAGCATAATGAACAAGCCAGTGGTGCATTTATCAAGCAGATACCCCTGCCATGTTGCTGTTGACCAGTCACATTTGGAGGAGCTCTGTTGTCTGCACGTGTCTGTGCGTCAGCAGGGGTTGTTTGTCATTTGCTAAAGAGGGGTGGGAACTTACGCACTCTACTGCTCATTGGAAAGTTCAACTTTCAGCAGTGAAAACGTGTAATCACCCACTGCAAGTATTTTTTAAATTCCCTTTAAAAAAATATCACTGGGAAAACCTGCATATTTTTCTCACAATAAGCATCAAAAAATAATTTTGATATTTTCACCACCCCAGTGTAAATCCCATCCTGCTTAAGTAGGTGTGTCTGTGTCAATTTTAATCTTCTATTAATATTAATAACTGAATCGCCTGATTGCTCCCTGCACACACACAAATTTACACATACACACACACACCTCCAGTAAAGTGTGTTTATGGTGACTCATAAACAGTCGGGGAGAGATGGTGCACAGATGTTTGATCCGGCGATGGAGGGAAATGATCCCAAACCTCAGTAAATGACTGCTTTTGATTAAATTGCTAAAGGACTTTGTAAAGTTTTTAAAGGTGCTACATCAATAAAATAAAGATTGATTATTATTAATAATAATAATAATTATTATTATTATTGTTATTATTATTATTGATAATAATAATTATTATTATTAGAAATTAAATCATTATTAGTTATTACGAAGAATATCTTAAATGAACTAAAATGAATTGGGTCAAAGGTAAACCTCACGAGACATCCTAAACTGAAAAAGCCTGTTAATATAAGCATATCTTTAAAGTTGTGATTTCACTTACAGAGCTTTGCAGATGTTTACACTGTCACATGTTTATTAATCAGTCTGTATCACAAAGATTTAGCCATTCATCTACAACTAATCAACATGTTTTTGATCCATCTTTATGAATGCAATATGCACATTATTCTGATGATGTTAGATCCAGCTACATCACAAATGAATTCAACTAATGAAGACAGTGAAATACTTTCTTTGTTCAAGGTCAAGCTACTTTATGATTAACAAAATAAATTATTACTGTTAATAAAGAGGCAGCTCAAAGCAACTTCTGTCACTGGAGATGAAGAATTCATACTGAGAACATGTTTTCATTGTTTCTCTCATGGTAAAGACCTTGACACTGAACTGAAAATAATTTTGATAAATAATCTTAGTTTAAAAATTACTTAAAAATGAACCTGTGGATGTTTATCTTAGAGTAAGAAAACTGTAAATTTACCACAGTAAATTATCCACTGTGTAATTACTTGTTTCACTCTGGCAAGTTAACCCACAATATTATTATTGTGCTCATGGCCATGATTAGGCATTTCCCACTATTTAGGATTTCATTAAAATGAGACAATAAGCATCAGCTGTGTCCTTATACTGCAAACAGCAGTAGAGCACCTGTAAATCACCCTCAAATAAGGGCAAACAAGTGAAATCTAGATTAGTGCTAAATATAAGTTGTGTGTACCTCATGTAATGTAATTCCTGAAGGTGTTTTTCCATTGAGAAGACATTAGGATCCAGGTACAGTACAGCTCTGACCTTGTTCATATGTGTGGCATTCCCAGTTCTAAAATAAGTAACATGACATTAACGTTGACCGAGTTTAAATGTAAATACAGAGGCCTAGACGCTCTACCTGAATGTGAGCAGGTGAGAAGTGGCGCATTCTACGACGCTGTGTTCGAGAAACTGGATCTGCAGCAAGAGATTATATTTATATTTTTCACTCAATTAGATGGTTGATGCGAGAAATAAAATAAAAATACACACATATATGTACATGGTTTTAACTGACCAACTACCTGAACACTGACTGTATTTTGTTTAGTCAAAGAAGAATTGGAAAACCAGCAAATATTCACATTTGAGCAGCCAAAAACTTGCTTTAAAAAACTACTTGCACAATTAATTCCCCATCAAAATTGTTGCATCTTAATTTTTTGTTGGTTGACTAATGGATTAATCAACCATTGTTTCAGGTCTAAAAGAGGATAGGCCAGAGATTGAAGCTGGAAATTAAAGGTAATGGAGGCTGGCCTGTTTTCCTTGCTAGAAATTGGGCTTGCTGCTTTTATTTTGGCTGATTACCAGGCGCCTTTATACCCTGGATATGCTGGGTTGCATATCCTATTTGCAATCTGCATAATACTAACAGGTAAAAAAAGAAATCACTCATGTAGGTAGGAAGTTCTCATTACTGTTCTTATTGCAGGATTGGGTTAAAGAATAATAGGGGTTGGGTTTTTTTTTTAAGATTGAAAGAATCAAATTGGTGCCCTCCTCTATATTCCTACTTGTGTCAGAGCATAGTTGAACAGCTGGGCATTTTCGTTTCTTGGATAAAGCTGTTTTCTCAGTCATTCTTGTATGGTAGAAAAACAACCTCCAAAACTTGAAAGTAAGGTAAACCACTGCAGCAAACATAAAGCTCTAATTTGCTTTACTTTTCAGTTTTGCTTTTTACCTGAGTTATGCTCAGCTTTCACCTGACATCCACAGAAGGAAATCGACGTGGAGAGGAAATACATTCAGTTGCCAGTTTATTGGGCAAACCTCGACAAAACCGATGCAACAGCCTTACAATAAATCCTCCTGTCTTGAAGGTTAGAATATTTAGCTTTGTGGAAACTCTTTTCAAAGGTTGAGATAGAAAGTTTATCTCTGACCTGTAAAAGCTATGACCATGACAGCTGGGCACACTGAGAGCCAAAAGGTAATAAGACTGAAAGCTATAGAAATGCTACTAATGTGCCCTTGTGTGTTTTTTCAAGTTTAAAGCAGTGTTTGACACAACACAGTGACATTTTAAAGGGGCTTCTTAATATCTCTCTGTTGGAAAATGTGCCAGGAAGGCAGTGGTGAGCTTCTGCCACCATTGTGTTTCTTCCACTATAGTAAGTAAACAGCTGTTAATGCTATTTTGCTATGTATCAATAGTAATACTTACAAATACCTCCGCTGAGCTGAACGCTAACATCAGAATGCCAGCATTTTCAAAATGACATTGTTAACATGCTGATGTTTATTTACCCTGTGTGCCATTTTGGTTTTAGCTTGCTAGCATGCTAACATTTCCTAATCAGCACCAAAGACAAAGCATTGCTGAGGCTGATGGGAATATCATGAACCAAAGTATTGGACACATTACAGTTTTGACCAGATGGTGTTAGATTAAACAGGTTTCCCCAGAGGACAACATTAATGTCTGTTGTTAAAGTAAAAGTCATGGCAATCTTTAGCAGACATTTCACTCAAAACCACAAAGGCCCCTCATGCTAGGGCCAGAGAAAAGTCAGGACTCAAAGACATTTGGATACAGCGTCTAGGCACCATGAATGACTGCACACAAATTTGTGCTAGTCCATCTATGAGATTTTGAGATATTTGACAGGATAGATGAAAACCTTGACACGACGGTGGTTCTACATGACAAGTCAGAGGATCACTCAAGTCATTAGGATTCATCCCTTGGGGACCATGACAGTTTGCACAAAATGTCGAGGCAATCTATCCAATATTTCTTGAAATATGTAAGTCAGGTGGACCTGACCGACAGGCCAACATTGTCATGTCTAGAGCCACGCTGCCAGACCGCACGGTATTACTCTTGAAAAGCAGTAGGTTATCCATGAAAATTTCACCTGCAGTGTAGCAAAAAAGATTCCACGGCATATCTTGAATGCTCTGTATTATATTGATTTTCCAGCTCGGCGCCTGTGTGTGCACTGCTGATGCCCTCTTTTCCATTGCAGCCAGTGGCCTTCAGGTACTTTCTGAATGTCAGTATTGTCAGAGAGCAGATGGCTACATCAGGAAAAGAGACACGGTGTGTGCTTGTTTAGCACAGCCGATTTAAAGCAGAGGATTTCACCCTGAGACGAGGCATCATGGGGCACTCATGAAAAGAGGAGCTGAGTTATGTATCTGTCAACTTTAATCAAAAAATGCTCACAAGATAAGACTGTTGGCGCACAATCTATTGACCAACTCTTACCTTTAAATAATGATTCATTTTGCAAAGATGGGAGTTAGTTCTGCCTCTCCTTCTCTTAGAGTCTTTGAAACTGCTCCTCTATAGTGACATATAATGAATTATCTTTTATTTTAATGTTTACAAAAAGCAATACTGTGAGATAAGGATAAGGATTCACTCAATACAGAGTAAGTCAAGAGCCATAAAGGTTTTGTGGCTCCAATAAAAGATTATTTATTTTCAATATTGCTTGATCTGCTAATTATTTTCTCCATTGTTTGTTCTATAAAATGCCAGAAGCCAAATGAGACGTCTTTAGATGTTTTATTCCGTCCAACAAACAGTCCAAATCCTGGAAAAGAACTTTTAGCTGATGCTCGTAAAATTAGATTCAAGTTGTTGTTGTTTATTATAAACTGGTAGTAGTGGCCCTAATTTTTCAGAGTAAGAAACAGATATGAAATTCACTCCATTCAGAATAAACTAGTAGAAGGCTTAAACGCGATATTATTCATTATTCTATATAACATTATGAAGCTTGACAGAGCGGGCGCACACATGAGCATTAAAATCAGATTTGACTGTGAAATTGGAAGAAATGAGAAAAATTTATCTGGAATGAAAATATTAATTAAAATTATTGATAAATGAAAAAGGCAGGTTGAGGTTAGATGCAGATGTCATATAATTTCTCCCTGTCTGACTGATCCCCAAGCCTCTGTTTGTGTATTGTGCATTCAGATTGTTGTTGTGTCCTGATGTTTCAGAACCTGTCATGCCACACCTGTCCAGTGAATGGCTTCACAGTTTTTCTCTTTCGTGAATCACATCTACACAGCTGCTCTGCATGAGATCATTAGTCATGTGGTTTTATATATATATATATATGGCAGTTTTTTTCTTGCCCTTTGTCAGACTGTCTTTGTGTTTTTCTACTTCATACCCTCCTCTGCTGTTCTTGAGTTATCTGTCTGCTTGTTGACGACTGTAAACCTCATCCACGTGGAGATCCTGCATTTGAAAGCATGTGCTGCTGATTCCTCTCACTCATTACACTGAATATCATGTATTCACACAATGACAGCCTTGCTTGACAGCCGTCATACAGTGCGAGCGCTATACACCCACAAAGAGGAAAGAAAGAAGATACATCTTTATGTATTTTTCTAGGCTATATGACTGTTGCCTGTTGTCATAAACACGTCTTCAGTGAATGAGGCTGCACTGCTGTGTATCACAGTGATGTAAAGAAGCTCCCATCTGAACATGTTTCCATTATGTTAATACAACAAATGCACGTATTTGTTCAACCTACCAGCTATTCATTAGCTAAATGAGGCTCAAACACGGAGTGCAAAGTGCAAATGATATTTTCATGTCACCGACAGGCTGAAGGCTCACAGCGCTGTCACATTTCACTAAATTAAATCCGAGGGCAAGAGTAATCTTTCAGAAAAGGTCAATAAACCAGCACTGCTGGACCTCTGGATCCATCTCTCGTAATCAGAGGTTTTGCTGGAACATGAAGGTTTCTTCATTTTTAATGTCTGTTGTCTTTGGGCAGTAATCTTTTATAACAGCTAGTGTGACATTGCATGAATTCCACCCCCGTTGCCCAAATCCCTCAAAGTGATTTCCCATTAACCTTGAAATGGTTCCTTAGATGACAGTGGAAGCTTGGAGCAATTTTTCCCGCCTGCTGCTTGATGAGAAAGCAAATGGCCAAAGAGCCTTACATTTGTCAGCATGCAAGAACAAATGTTAGACATGAGGGATGCTCTATCTGAATATTAGTTCAAAAGATACAGCAAGTTGTCATGGATACAAAAACGATTACTAGAGTTTGTCCTGAGAAATTTCTCTAAAAAGGGAGATATTAATGGATTACATTAAAAAATTGTTTTTTGATAAAACATCAGAGCAAAACCGTGGAGATGCTGGATTGTCCAAAAAAAAAAAAAAAAAAAAAAAACTGCATCTGCATGGCCTCATTTTGACAAGTAATATGACATTAGGCTTGATGAATTCTGAAACTGTAACAATAGCTTCTATATGTCAGGATGTATGAGGGAAAGCAACAAAAAACTTATTTTTTAAGTAAGAAGAAGTTGTCTTATAGGTTCTTATAGGTCGAGTTCATGTTCTATGCTTAGACCAAGCGTCTTGCAGAACATTATGTCACAGTGAAGTTGACCTTTGGCTAAAATGTCATCACTTCATAATTTTATGTTATTAGACATTTGTGTTAAATTGTGTCATGATGATGTATGAATTCATAAATTCTGGCCAAAAACACGTTTTGTGAGCTCACCTTGATCTTGACCTTTCACCTTTGGCTACCAAAATCTCAACAAAAGTTCAAGTCATTGTTTGTGCCAAATTTCAGGAAATTCCCTCAAGATGTTACTGAGCTACTGAATTCATGATGACATAAGGATGACATGGATGAACCACTCAGACAACATAATATTGCCAGCAATGACAATAAAAAAAACTTATTTACCCACTCATCACACTTCTATACACAACAGCCATACTTAGTGTTTGACAAGTAGCTTCTATTGGCTAACATTAGCTCCAGGTGAATACATTAGTGTGACATTACTGAGTCTATTTGCTAATTTTCTGACTTTTCCCTACTTGTGCCACTGTTACACTACAGCTGACTGTGTTACAGGTAACTCATTGGTTTCATCACAAAACTAAAACAAAAGTAACACAGTTCAGTCCATTATTGTCCTGTATTTGCTATTTGAGGCCACAATGGCTTCTGTTCCACAGGATTCACATTGTCTTGCTTTAAATGAGCATTTTCATCACAACAAACAGATGGTCTTCTTTTCCAACAATACAACAGTAGCATGTTTTTATAAAATCTTTCCTGCCTGGTGAATGGCTGTATCTCTCAAACTCTGCACCCCCAGGTTGAAAATACAGGCTTTCTGTTAAAACTCTGAAGTTTCAAACCCAACTTGAGACAATCCTGAAGACTTTATCAGAGTTGATTTCTCAGAAAACTCCTCTCAGAGCCACAGATGGCTTAAAGCAACTGTTTTCACAGGCTGAGAATAGTAGTAATCGTGACAAGTGAATTGATCTTCATTTGTAAAATAGCTTAAGTTCCCATTCAATATGGGATGCATGTTTCTAAAAGACGCTTTATATTTTCTAGCAGAAACCAATATATCTACTACCCTGAACATCAATCCCTGAAAATTCTCCCAATCAAATGAAACGAAACAACTGTCTATGTTGGAGTACCTCTGAAGGTCAGTCTCTGGGAGTCAAGTGATCATGTGACCTTCACAGCTCCTGCAGAATCAATAGAGAAATCTAATCAGGGAATGTTAGCCAGAGTTCAAAACCAAATTATGCCAGAAGAAAGCAGTGTAGGATTTGTGGGAAACCTGTTAAGTCGGGGCAGAATGTTAAGTATAATTTCATTCATTGGCTGACACATCAATGTTTGCTTTATCTGTTATACATTACACGAACATTTGGGGGCCTGATGAACGTCCTTGGTTGCTGATTATCTCTTGAGTATTGCATGCAGGAAGCTCACGCAAGAGAACAGAGATTTCCATCCCCTCACTAATGCACATACTTTTCCACACAAATTTCACAAAGATATTTCCATGCACAAATTATAAAGGTTCAGCTAACATCCCTGCATTTCCTGCAGCTCCCCGTCTTTGTTAATCAAGTAAATTGTCATGTGCTGCACCAGATCCCCTCTGGCTACAGACACCATCAATCACGTGCATCCTGTCATAAACCACAGTCATGTTGCTGTCCTGAAATTTATGTTACATCCATGTAAGTTAATCGCAATTTGTCAAAGCGACCCAGGGCATGAAGGCTGAATATAAAGAAAGATAGCTGGGTGTAAAGTTTAACAACTTGAGATACTGTATGTTGATTCGCCAAACAGCAATTTTATGATGAGACTAGATCTTGCCATAATTCATGTTTTTCTCACAATATGTTGCAAATACGATCTTAACTGGGGACCATAACTGAGTTGGGAGAAATTTGTATGAAAAGTACGATGAGATACTAATGGCTTAGTATGTGTGTGTATATATATATATATATAT
>CM076648.1:19706021-19765888 GCA_038496675.1 Rachycentron canadum
ATATATACATATATATATATATATATATGTGCTTTCTGTTCAGTGTGGATGTTGGGTAGTTATATTTTGAGATGATTTCAAGATGTCACAATAAGAAATATTAAAAATACATAACCAACCACCTTTTAGTGCTCTTATAATAACAAATTAATGTTGCATGACAGACAAGGAAATCTGCCTTTTAGTGGTATGCATTTATAAAAAAAGAGACTAATCTAATAGGCTTCAGTCCATCGGAGAAGGCAGATAGTTGTACAGCTTTGGTCAGAACCCCTCCTGTGAAAAATTCCTTTCCTTGCCTGTGGCAGATTGATTTGTGGGATTGGCTAGGTCAGGACGGTGAACATTTCACCTTGGTAATGTAGTTCTTAGGTGAGTGTTTAGGTTTATAGTGGATCAGACTTGCTACTCACAGCTGGCTGCATTGCTACGCATGATAACTTGGCATGTATGCATGAGTTACAGACGTGAGGCTCATTCAAGACCTCGCTCACTCGGACAGTCAGCTTACAAGGTTCCAATTTTCACACGAATCTGCCAATGACAGGGGGACTGAGCCCAGTGAGTTGGTATTTTGATCACATTCGAGGCATCTCGTCTTTCTCATCAGTTTTCCAAAGCAGTCGCTCTATCAAGTATCTCCTTTGCTGCATCTCTCCAGCCCCTCGAACAGACCTCCTCTATTAAGAGATTGTCACTCCAGGATTCTTAACTAGGCTGAAGCGTGTGATTTCATGGGAGTCTATGAGATAGTCAACACCCTATCAGATAGTCAATACACATTTTGAGCAGCGCTGAGCAACTGATCTCAGTTATCCGAGGTGCGCAACATCAAAACCCTTAACTGAAAGCCAGGAAACCCTTTCACTGAAAAATTTGCACAGATTTCAAATCTTAAACGTATTTGATACTCAACTGTTTTTTCTCCATTTTTCACAGCTCATATATCCATTTACTATTTTTTGCAATGTGCTCAGAGCTCCTATTGCCCAGCTCAAGGTTTTCCCCTTTTTCCTCCAGCAGGGTTTTCTTTGAAGTCGCTGTGCTTCGTGTCTTCACCGGTCCAAGTTTGATCTTAGGCTACAAAGGTTAGGTAGACCCGTTTTCTCATGACACAATATTCCCCCTCTTGTTTCCCTGTCTTATTTTGTTGAATATTGCATAGCATACTCTGGTTTGATGCACTTGTTTTTAACAAACATCTGTACCCCCAGACAGAAAGGTTGCATAAAAACACTGACTTGCTGAAACTCTGAGAAATCAGTGATGATTATAAAGAAATGAAGAGGCAAATGAAGAACTAGCATCACTAAGGGACTGTACAGATTCCTACATTTCTAATATTAATTAATCAAAACAACTAGGTAAATATATTTGGGCTGAAACAATTAGTTGGCTGGAATTATTTTGATGAATGATTCATTGTTTGTGATGTTTGTTCTTTCCTGGTTTTCCTTCCTGCCTCCTGTAACTGGATGAACTGGATGTCTTTGGATGTTGGATGAATGATCTGACAAAATAAGTGATGTGAAGCTGTCACCTTGAGCCCTGGGAAACTAATGGAGATTTTTCACTGTGTTGCGACACTCATTAAACCAAGCAATTAATTGGCAGATTAATGATGATGAACCTAATCATTGGTTACAGCCTTAGATTAATATTATATCAGCCATGTATCCATTAGTGAGAGATTATTTTGTCTTTAGTGATATTTAAAACATGGTGAGCAGGGAGACTGCAGGAAGCAGCAGGTATGGAGGAAACAAATATGATCACATTTATCTGATAAAGGTGGTTACAGCTTTAAGATTTTAGGACAACTTTGCAATCAGTGTTTTTCTTTTTTTTGTCTGACTTCTTTCTCCACAAATAAACATCAGTTTACATTAAGACATATTTAGCATGCATTTGTTTTAGTGGAGGATGGTGGACATGCTGTGACAGAGATAACTGATTCTGGCACATTAATAGCTTCAGCATTAATGCACTGCTAACACTTATAAGCGAGATAGATTCAGATTCACCATTTTTTATCCAGAGTAGTAGTAATAAAAAATGCATTCAGCTTGTGCTTAATGATACAAGGAAAGGATCTTGGAGCTCAATTAAATCATCAGAAGTCAGAGATGTCATTCATTTTTTAGAATGACTCCTAAATATCATTCATTTTTAGAAACGGGGCCGAATAATGTCGTCTAGATTGCAAGGGACTTGGAGGAGAATAGCATCTGGAAGCTATGCTTTATGCAGTCTAGTCAATTCTCACAAGCCTTTTGGGGGTTACTCCAGGATCTTATCATCTATAATATAAAACGTATAATGTCAGTTCTTTTTGGAAAATTGAATACAATTCATCCCAGGAGAAACTGTGCCACAATCAACAACTCTTGATGTTTTCTTGTCACTAAAAGTGTAATTTTGTTACATAAATGCACTGGATCACAAAGCCCAAAAAAACTGCATACTGATAATAAGTGTGTTTGTAAATTTCTACATAATGTTGAAAACTGGTCGTTGGCTTGACATGACAGTTGGTTAGAGCTCCAGACATCAGCTTTCCAGCTTTATCAGCTTTCACTTTCTGGGCCGCAATTATTGCTACCACCAAATCTTCTGTTGATTTTTGTGATAAACTTGAAATGACAGCATCATTAAATTTCTCACACAGAGCGAAGTAACTATCCTAAGCCAGGGGGTTAACGAAAAGATGCAGCCTCATTATAGTTTAAACCTTAAACATCAACATATTAAAGTTATTAACACATTTTCTCATGCTAATCTATATCAGTATAAGGTACCTCCAGGTTACTTAGTCTTGTTGACTTCCTCTTACTCGATAGCATCCTGTGACTTGACTATTAAACAAACAGAGGACTAATTTTTTGCTGAAACCTCAAGGGAAGCAAAATGAAAGTCTGCAATACAAGGTAGACCTCTTTAATTAGTTCTATGAAATCACCACAAATGCTGACAGCTGAAAATTATGATGGATGGTCCAGATTTCTCCATCCCCAATCCATATCAATCAATTGAAGGCCCAGTTCAGGGAAGAGTGCTCCCACGTCCCTGTTCTTAACCTCAGTGCATGTTTTTTTTTTTTTTCCTTTCAACATTATGAGCCAAACTGAACAGTCTCTCTAGGGAGGTCTCTGTGATGTGCCAAGTACAGGATAGGGGATAATTAACTCAGCTTTCCAATTAGGACAAAGCAATCTGCTGAGGATACAAGAAGGGAGAGGATAAATACTCAAGCATCAGACTGGGAGGAGGACAAGGGCAGGCAGACAGATAAATAATAAGGGGGAAACACACAGGCTAATGCTAAACACATATTTAAATACCAAAATGTATGATTGATGCGATGGCTGTGCTTGGTTCAGTGTGAACTGTGTCATGTGACTTACTAAGCAGTTGTTACTAATTGTCCTATATGCTATCAAAACATTAGGAGAGCTTTACATTTGATAAATGCATAGATATCATCATTTTGCATCAAGTATGTTTTATAAGTTTGTTACAGTTGTAGAAGTGTTTCACAGTTGATTTTCAATCTGCGCTGGCCTGTGGTCTAACACAAGAGAGCTATAACAAGTGCCACGTTACACAAATTGGACAGATGTGAATCTTAAATTAATTGTCCTTCTGAGGACAGAGGGCTTTGCTCAGTTTCGCTGAATAGACTCTGTAGACCATTTTTTGCCACTAGCCCAGGAGTTGTATGACCATAATAAAGAACTGGTGCAAGATGCAAAATGTGGTTCCCAAGCAAAATAATAACACCAGTCTTTTGGGTTGTGCTGCAATTATTTGAAGTGTATTTGAATTTTTTTGAAGTGTTGAAGGGTTTGTTTCCGAGCTTTGCCACTGCAGATCACATCGCTTTTTGCTTCTGTCTTTTGTAATGATTTCACTGACAAAGTTCCAATATGGTTGGTTTGTTTTTTAACAGCCGCTAAGCTTACACAGGAAAACTGTGCACTGAGGAATAAAACATTTGGCATATTCTTGTTGATGCTTCTTCTTATTAGCAAGATAACAAATCCAGTCCCATGTGGTGCAAAAAAAAAAAAAAAAAATCCTCCCAAACATGAATCCTATTGTTCATTTTAAGCACCAAAGTCTTGATTTCTGCACAATTACTGCTGACAATAAACAGGAGCCTAGCATAGAAAAAGACTTTCACCCTATTAACTGAAAAACATTCAATGATATATAGCTTGCAAATTTTAAATGTGATGGTGGCTGAAGGGAGGATCTACAAAAGAAAGAAAGAAACAAAAAAACAAATTTGAAAACACACTCATAAGTCAGGAACAAGGGACATGAGAGATCGGCTCAAGGGTCTTGACATTTTATATAATAAATAACACAAAAATAATGAGAAAAAATGCATTTTAAATGTACTATTTGTGCTCAGTGCAGCGTGCATTACCTCATATTTAAGTTAAGTTTCTTCTGTCCACATCTCTGATCTTACGACAGCAAAATTTTGGGTCTCACAAAAGTAAGAAAATTCTAATTTGCAGGAAAAAAAGGAGGAATTATGGTTACACAAAGTCTAACCATTGTGACACAGTTGTGTTTTCTGAGCTGTGTCGACTGTATGAGGACACTGTACTGTAAAATATGCGGAGCAGCGAGAAACCTTTTGGAAGAGTGATCACAAAAATATAGGTGAAAATAAATTTAATCAACCTGCTGCTTTTATAAAAAATCTAGGTGCTGAAGTGAGACCAGGTTTTGCTCTAGGAGTAAGAAAACCTCATTCAAAATACAATCGTCTCTTGTGATTACACAAATAGCTGAGAATCCAGGCTGTGAGTCTCAGCGGTGGTCACACCATTGGTCAGTCAGCCTGGTGATGGAATTTTCCCATTGGTCGTTGCTCTGGATTTGGCAATTTGGAAAATAATTGAGCTGGTGAACTGGCAGTCGTGCCAACTTAGGACCTTTGTCACAAGATTAACTCACTTTTCCCTTCAGCGACTTTTCAAAAAAAGCACTTGGCAACAAATCTAGTGACTTTTTTCACAAGCCTTAGCCACTTTCCGTAGAGCGGAGTTGCCAGTGCTGCCCCATAAGTATGAGTTGGGCTTCACCTCCACAGGCGTGATTACAGCATGTTTAAGAACAGTCAATTACCTATTAGTATATTCACATTCAATTAGTTTATGGAAAATGAGCTTGAATCGTAAAGGGATTTTTTTTTTTTTTTTTAGATAAAACCTATAAAAAGCAGGAAGGCCATACCTGAGCATATGTGATGAATATTCAAGCTGGAAATTGAAGAGAAAATCTATCAGCCTGAGGGTTTGGTGTTCAGTGACAGCCTGTCAGTGTCTTTGAGTCCCACTTTTTTAGTTGACAGTGCAAATCAGTCGCACTTCATTCACAGGGTGTCATCGCCCATCATTAAAAAATGAAGAGGGTAATTCTGAAACACACTTGATCAGTGTACCACAGACATGGGGAGAGACACCAGAGGTGAAAAATATTGGAGGGATAGAATATTTAGAGAGAGATGTATTTATGGCTGTTCAGTGCTGTTGAGTCTATTAATGCCTTGGAAGTGTAAGTGCCAAAAGTGTTCCTGGCAAATACTGTAGGGGGATTAATTAATCATTTTATAGTTTCTGTACTTCTGTTTCTTAACTTAACAAATGCTCTGTGAATTCTCATTTTCTCTTGTAATAATCTGTTGATGTAAACTGCTAATACCAAAACCATGTATCTCATTGTCATGTTCATATATGTACTATTTCAAGTCGCTGTGATTTTCCTTTTCACACAATGTGGAGATTCATTTTCACCTCCATTGTGTACAAGTCACAGCTTTACACCCAAAGACATTAAGTACATCAGCAATTAGATAAATTCTCCAGCAAATTACAATAATGGTTCAGTCCTGTCTTGTTCTGTACTACTGTGAGTTCAAAGGATTAAATGCATGGCCCCATGCAATTTTAGAATACAGCAGAAAATATTTAACATTATTGGCACTTTTCTACCAGAGAAACCTTTACAAATCTAGTACTAATTTCCAGGCCACAGCTCAGAAAGGAACTATTGGGGTAGAGTTTAGAGTTCTGAATGTCCCTGACTGCTCAGACATGCATATGATTGGGTTTATAATGTAATTTTTGGTTGTATTTTATGTTTCAGCTTTTTTTAAAATACATAATTATATCATTGTCTGTTTCAGGTGTAAGCAATGCTGCCACTAAACAGAAGTTTGAAGTTTTATTTGTCACATGCTAAACTGAAATGTGCAATAAAAGCAGTGAAATGATGGGTGTTATATCACACCTCTCTGTCTAATTCTCTGTCTTGACTAAACCTCTCAGTCACCTAAAAAGTCAAACAACACATAATTGCTTAAGTGTGACAATATTTGGACAGTTAAGGGTTTGGTGACTATCAGCTGTCAGGTCTGTACAATGGGAGTCAATGTTTTTAATATTAAAATTAATCTAATTTGTCCTACAGCTCAAAACGGACTACCGGGGACAGATTTACCACCTCCCTGTGTCTGGTGTGTAGGTGACACCACAATGGCATGTGCTTTGTCATGTTGTTGCTACAAGACAGTGGTTAAGTTGTTACTGCTCTTGGGCCAAACAACTCAGCAGGAGCTCTGACACTTAACAACAACCCTTTTATGGAATATCAGTTTAAAGTATGAGTGTGTGTGTGTGTGTGTGTGTGTGTGTTTCTGTGCATGAGGTGAGATGTAGGTGTGGGTGTTGAAAAGACAATTTAAGAAAAACAGTGGAGGATAAGTGGTTGGAGGTTACTGCAACACTTATTTGATCCATGCAGAGAGGCAGCCCACAGTTTCAAGACATTAGATCAACATCAGTATAATTCTGAAGCTATAATAAAAAGCCATTGTTTAGATCTTGAATGCTTAACTGCAGATTTATTAATTCACAAAACACTGTCTTTACTAAATGTAAAAAAGAAAATGGTATTTCAAATGTATGAGAACTTCAATGCAGTGTGCCTTCAAACATATATGATTTTCTCGGCTTGTGTGTGTGTGACCTTTTTTCAACCCTGAGGGATTTTGAAGCTCAAAAGAAAAGGCAGATTATTGTAAATGCCACACCAATATGGAGCCATACCAATAAGAGGAATTTAAATAAAAAAAATCACATCTGCTTTCCATCTGGTAAAATGTCACTTTATTTTGGCATTGTTGTAAAGAACTAGACTGGCAAAAGATATTCACTCATTTTCCTTTTGCAGCAATTGTGACAAAATGTGACTTCATATGGATCTACTTTAAATTCGTAAACATTTTCTTTTGGTTTTTCCTTCTTTTGATATCTCTCTTTACATGTGTTGCCTTTCTATTTATCTATCTGGCACCATTTCATCTGGAGAAATGCCCGGCTTGAAATATGTCCCCTAAAAAGACACACAAAGGGCACGAGTCATTATTTATCGTCTTTAATGTGACTACAATTATGCAACGCTGAACTCTTTCCACAAAGCTGACACATTCACCCTTCACCTCTGACGCCTCCCGCAAAGCATTTTGGAACAGTCGCCTCTGACAAGCATTTGACATTAAAAATCTCATTATGGAAATACAATTGATTGGGGACACATTTAAATCACCAGAGGAGACCACGAGGTCGAGCTGATAAACTAATTCAAAGTGAATATAAATTTTTTTGAACTGATGAAAATGATGATGCAGGCAGTTCAAAGCTGCTGGAGGAGCGACTATTCACTGTCAATGTCTATCTCAGTGGCCTTCCATTACATTACTCTTAAGGACAGCTGTCTACTGCAACATAAATATGTACCCCTTACTCCCATAGGGGTCACTGCAATCAATGCCCCCCTGAGGACTGGCTGTCACATTAAATGTCGGGGTAAAAGCATACTTAAGCGAATGAAGTGGAGTGGCTCACGAGGGCTCAACAGGAGTTCCTGCTGTCTGAAGGACAAGGAGGGTGGCAGCCATTGATAAGAGAGGTTTAAAATCTTCTTCATTGGTACCATGCATTGTTCATGTCACTGTGACTGGAACACAGCATGACACACCTTGACCAGAGTAGCAAGGAAAATCTCCCCTACTCTGACAGGAGGGCTCTGTTGTCTGACACCACATAGCCACACAACAAGTGTACAAAAGTGTATAAATAAACTGCAGGCATCCTCTGGAAAACAGACGTTCCTGTTGGAGGAGCCTGCAACAGTGCACCATATGTGCTTGCTGAGATAAAACGGAAGGGATGAGCATACCCCCTGTAGGTAAATACTCATCAGACCAGAGGCTGCTGTGTTTCCATATTATTCCATCATTTACTGGCAGTGCCAGGCACTGTCCTGTCGTCCCTGTTATCCTCTGAAGAGTTTGGACCCTGGTGAGCTGGAAACTGGCTCAAAAGAAATCCTTCCGCATCCCTGGAAGGAGCACATATGTCTTGTTTTTGTTTTGTTTTTTTGTTGTTGTTTTGGGGGGGAATATGTGGCCATTTAATTGTTAGTCTTGTTTGAGGAGCCTGCCTGGGCAACACCACCACCATTATTTCAATGTTGTTTTCAGTTTTATCATGAAAGGTGCTGTGCCTCACTCTCTGGATGTATTTATGTCTTTATTTATGTCTGTTGTCCCATGGTATTTCCTCCTCTTTCTTTTCCAGCTTTTTGTATTCCTCACATGCACATTGTGGTGAAATTGTGTGTTGAATTGCCATCACAATGCATGACTACCTCAATAAGAGCTGGTCAAATGAGATGCTTGTGCAGTGGATCTGGTGTAATTTGCTGATAACAGCTGGACTCAAGTCACAGATCACATGCATACAGACGTGCAGCATTCATGAACCATGATATTTTGTTTGTATGCTGTGAGGCAGATATAACCCTACTTTTCACATGGCTCCCATTAAAATTCAATTAGAAGCAATTCTATAGTCTCATACATACCACATTGGATTGTTCAATGAACTTTAATTCATCTGCCTCACATGCAGGTTTTTCATGCCCCAATGAAGATTTAATAATAGCTATTCAATAACAGACTCTGGTTTAGCCTGCTTACTACAGAGATAAGTACTGTACTCTGGTTGGAGATGGAGGAAGATGAGAAATTAAAACGGCACAGATACAATATATGCACTTCTCCAACACAGGATATTGTTGGCCATTATGACTGCTGTGTTACTGCTTGCTTCCTTTATGACTGATGTGATTGTGCCGTCACCCAGCTGCTACTACTATCTGCTCATGTGTGTTATGAGTCAAAGACCCCATCACTCAGAAATCATGTGTGCTATTCTTTGTGTTCTGGGACTGAATCATAGTTTCTCCAGCGTGGACCCTTTCCATTGAAATCACAACAGAAATTACATTTATTTTCCATCTCTTCACATCAGAACCCACTTCAATCAATTAGAACTAAGTAATGCTGAAAGAAAAAGAAAAAAAATAAGTATTTTCTTGTGTTTTATTTCAAACTGACATTTTATTTTATCTTCAGGAAAGATGTAGATAAACACTGAACCAATAATACCATCCCAGATGTGTCAACACCCTCTCTGCCCCTCCCATCACATGAAATATCATTTCTATGTGTTGGCCCTCTATGACACCATGTTTGCATCTTGGTGTGACAGCACAAGATTATGCACAAAGCAATTCACAGAAGATTGCTTCACCAGCCACACTATGCAGCGAGCTTCACTGCCTTTGTTTGTTATGGTCCACCCACTAAACCAACCCTGCTTCAAGCAGAAATACCCTAATGCATCGAAGCAAGAACACATATGGGTTACTGGCTTGTGAATTTAAAATGACGAAAAGGTGGATTTATCAACTCAAGCAAAGATAAAATAAAAGGTGTCAGAATGACGTCAGTGTGATTTTTGCAACATTATGGATAAAGCCATTGAGAAATTCTGCACAATTCATTTTCACTAGAATTACATTTTATTTTAAAGAACAAGCAAATATTTTACAAATAATAAACATATATAAAATAAAGATCTATTGTAAAGGGGAGGCATAATGTATTACCCAATTACATTTAGTGGTAGAAGGAATAATATAATACATTATCCTGCCAATTCTGAGTCTTTATTAAAATAGAAATTAAAAAAATAGAAATGAACCCATATAAAGGTTAACTCTAAAAGGCACGTGGCTGCACATCTACTGAGAGTCATGTGGACAGCAGAGCTGTCAGACATCTCATCTCGATAATGGGAAACCCCAATTAGTGGCATTGAGCCAAGAGAGAAGGGTGACAGCAACTTGGTGTCAGGGATGCGAGACTCCTGCAGGTACTTCAAAAAATCTGGTTTCCTTTGTGAAAAGCGTGAAGCTCAGGACATGACTCCATGATCTTCAATCATTGGATTTCATTCAAGACCATAACAGAATAAATAACGCACTTAAGTTTTGCTCGTTTCCATTATCAGTATTATTTTTCTATATTGTGTTTTGATGAAGTTGCCTTCTCTTTGATGTGTTCTCCAAACAAGCAGATTTACAGAGGAGAACATTTTTGAACTAAAAGGTAGACTACACATATATTGATCTGATTAATGTTACAAAGTGGTGGCAAGAGTAGTTAGTCCTTGTTGCAACATTAAAACCCCCATACTGGTTGGCCTATCCAAATTGTCTCTGTCTGTCTATGCTATCTTAAACTCTACTACTTTATCTGTCTTCTCACTAATGTGCTGTGCCTCTTTCAGCTTCTTTAGACAGTCCTTTGCTTTCTGGCAGATAAATCTTTGATAGACTTAAAGTTACCCTGTTCTTTCATTTATTTCCCTCTCCTTGTTTAAATATTTTCCATACTTCAGGGGCTCAGCTCTCATCCTCTGAATTCCCTCTCACTGCCTCTGTCCTTGCACAACTCCTCGACTTACCGAATGTCAACTCTGTACAGTTGTTTGCTGTAGATTTCATCTCATTCATAAATGTAGTGGATTAGACCTCTCCTTTTGTTCTCTTGTTTCTTGGAAGAAAGTAAAGAATACAAGAGATTGAAGTTCCAACACAATGTCACTATCAAAAACGGTAGCCTTGCCTTGCCTTGCCTAGTGGGTGACAGTGACAGTGGTGTTTCAAAAACTAGCTTCAGCATTTTTGCTAAGATAAGGATAATAGAATATGTAATGGGGCTACTAGTAACTATACAGTCGCTTAAAGGCTCATGTTATAGATACTAAGTAACAAATTCATGGACTTCTCAAATCTTATATTTATTCCTGAAATGAAAAAAATATGATTGGTTGTATAACTGTGATAGGTTGAACTATTGTTTATTATTTTAAGCAGAAATTAAAAAAAAATCATAATCATATTTAACAGTGCTATATGAAAGTAATTGTTATTGCTACATAGCCAATGTTAGCATTAAAAGCTGTTCACTTACCAATCTAAATCTTCATTCCTTTAGCTGTCAATGGCTGTCACTACCAATGGAAGTCAACCCTCCTCTTTTGTTTGTTTATTTCTTTCACTTCTTCCGCCTATTATGTTGGAGCAGGGACAGATAGTGACTCATTATTGCCTTTTGAGGAACAAAGTGGTATTGCAAGATAGGCTGTGGTTAGCTGGTTTTGCTAACAACTGTTTTGATGTTATGTGAAGTTTTTCTCACATTCAGCTGATAACTTTGGTAAAATTTTAAATATTTCAAACTTGAACTAAACAACTTGCATATAGCACCTTTAATGACTGAAATGTACTACTTTCAAACAACATTTACAGAATAAAAATATATTCTGTAAATGTCTAGGACAAATACATTATAATATTTTCACCAATGGACAAACTGTTTTCAAAACTAATTATATATTAATAAAGTAAAGTGCACTTAAGGTATCCATTATTCAGTCAGTTTAACTGTATTCATGCCAGAAGACGACTTACTTTCATTTGATATATGTCATATTATATTTATTATGTATTATTTTTCTTAACTTGCATTTTTAGTTAATGTAAATTTAAATTTTTTGTATTGTATTCATTCATTCCAAGGCAATTACTACAATAATATATTTTTACAATAATAATTCCAGCAAATCAGTTTTGTTCAGTCTTAAAATTAAGTGGTTTTATGATAGTATTCAATAGTTCAAAACTGAATTTGGCATCCTGCAACATATGAAGGCAAAATTGTTAGAAATAATGGTTGTTTTGACCTTTTTTGTTCAATTGTTTTCTGCACCCAAACAGATAATTTGCTCAGTCTCTCAAATTACTGCAGTTAATTTAGAATTTCCTGAGAATAATCAACTTGCGTCTCAACTGTGGTATATTTTATTTTTCAAGTTAGACACACTTCACTAACACTGTTATGGCAGCTGATCCGAAGCTGCGCAGTAAGTGGATCCTAACAAGCTGCTGATTAAAACATCCGTATAATTTTCACTCTTATATCATGATGAAAATCAATATACACAAAGAGTGAAGGGACATTTTGACAGTGTATTCTTTTCAGTTTGAGAATTCAGCTCTGCAGGTCCCCTACATAGGTTAAAGCCTGCTTATTCAAACAGTAGCTCTTCAACCAGAGTTACTGCACTTTGTTAAGGTATCATTCTATCTCAAGTGTTAGTCCACTGGAGGGCTGTGACTGGAATGCCAAATATGCATCTCCGCAGTAAAAGCCCCAGTTATGATTCTGTAGTGCAAACACAACTACCTTTACCTGTCAAAAATAGGCCCTCAGTGCTGTCACAACACATTACCACTGGGAGCTAGTTGTACCTATATTCATTAACTAATACAGAGGATCTGATGTAAGTATCATGTGCACTGTGAAACTGGGGGGTTAAAGGCAGTGACGTGTAATATATGGATTGCATGCCAGTGGAAAAGGCAGGCGAGGAAGTGATATGAAGTGGTCAAGCCCAGTCATCGAGTTTTCAATAAATTAGGCCCCATGACACATCCAGAAGCCTCTGAGGTGGCTTACAGTATCTCTGAATTATCCATATTCATTTCTATGAGTCACACATATCATGCCTATGGTGAACATATGAGGTATGGATGTAATTGGTTCAATAAATATGCATGAGTTCCTGTTACTACATATTTCATCATATCTTACCTGCTAATTATAAGATAAAATCTAAGGTTTGTTTTTTTTTTTTCTCTAAGTGGTTCCATTTTTGGCTACTTCAGAATCGAGTCTAACAGGAAATCTTCCAGATCTGACCTCCTCCCAGTGGCACTGTGATTATTGCTTGAGGCAGGGTAGCAGACAGTGTTAACTGCCTGTTGAAACCAAGCTCCTTTACACTCTATCCTACACTAAAAGATGTGTATTCATACTAAATTCACTTTATTTTTTGTGTGCTGTTGATGGACACCGTGGTCCCCGAGTGTACTGCACAAATGAAATAGAGGAGCGACACACAGCTGAAAATAGTGGTGTTGAGGCAGCTCCAAAAAGGTTTGAGGAAACAAAACATGTATTATATCTTTGGGATAACATTTGTTTTCTTGTTGTGTAATTTAAACAGGTACCCTGTGGAGTTTTTGGCCAGTGCTAGTACAGAAATGTTTTTACAAGTAGGTCTCCGTTTTGTTTCAGTCGCACACATGAGGGCGCACATGTACACACAAGCATGCAGTGGCATGATAATACTTTCCTGCTGTAGGTCCTGTGCTATTCCACTGATAGACAGTTGGCAATGGGAATGCGACAAGAAACACAGCAATGCACCAGCAGAGGCGGTAAAGCAGGAGACTGTGAGCTATCAAACATGGACTTAAACAACACGATAGATAAAATATTAAGGAGTTTTGGCTTTTACAAGCCTTTTATGGGTGTTTTTTTTTTTTTTTTTTTAGTAACCACTCACACATGAAGGTAATATTGGAGAAAATGCAGCGATATACCAATCAGCATAAGTAGACCAGAATCCTATGCACAGTGCGACTCACTGTTCTGACTCGGTTGCTGATTAATAGTGTCTCACCCTTTTCTTTCATCGGCATTTTCTGTGGCATGGAGTCCACAAACTGCTTGTATTTTCCAATGCTTAGCATTCCCTAGCTGACCTACAGTAACCTGTGTGTACTTGGCATTAATTCAGCTATATAGTGAGGTGCAGCAGTAAGCACATAAACAGACTATTTAAAGAGCCCGGCCTTCTTCGCCCCCTTGTTTGTCCAGCATGCATTCATTATCCCTTTTCCAATCCATGAACACAAAGCAACAGAGGTGAAATGAACTTCTTTAAAAGCTTTGTATTTAAAGAGTGTTTGTGTGGAAGAGGCAGCTCAACAAATTCCCAAGAGCACAAGATCACTGTTAATCCGGTTTGGTTGGAAGTAATATTTTATTATTATTCCTATCCATTTAAGTAATGGGATTCTGCTCGCTATGCAGCCAAGCACTATATTCAGAGGAACCTGTTGTCAACTCAGGTTGGGAGGTGCTGGATTAATTTTAAGGCAGTGTAAGTTGTGTAACATATTACACAAGCTTTGAGAGACTCGCGGGATAAAGAGTCAAAGATATGGGACACCCCAATATGCTGCTGACACTGCTAAATACTCTAGGCTGGCAGGGAAACTATGTTCAATGACAATGGACTCAGAGCAAACTGTCGACTTATGGTAAACATTGAAATGTTAAAATGTCCTACTGGATTTAAAATGCAGATATGTACTAAATGTATATTTTAACCTATAGACATCTTGTCTTCCGTCTATAAATTTCAAGTGAATGCACTGGGGGGGATTTGAAGGACTGTCCCTTTCAGCATCTTCTCAAATTCAAGGACGGACAAGCGTAGTGAGTTATACTCACTGAGCTGCAGTCAATGCCCACAGCAGGTGACACCGCAGCCCCTTTGTCTGGACTGAGACTGATAAGGAAAAGATTGACAAGGTCGTGTGGAGCAGGGACAATTTTTAACTCCCACAGGTGACCATTGTTCATGTCTTTAAACTTGTCAAGTTCCCAGCTTGACACCATTCTTTGACAATGTCTCAACCTCACACAGAATGTATGGGCTCTCGTGTAAAACACCTTTGTTTCTCTATAATTTCACACGGCTTTCATTTCTACAGCATTACAGCAACTAACAAAAACATATTTGAAGTTTCCAGTTTTCTTTGAAAATCTAAAAATGGTAGCTGCAACTGATGATTGTAGTCATTGTCGAATAAATTGTGCAATACTTTCTTGATAAATTCAGCGTCTAGTTGAGCCAACAGTCCAAACTCAATGATATTGTTTATTGTCTTACCAGAGCAAGAAAATCTGAATGTTTATCTGTAAGAAGCTGGAACCTGCAACATTTTTGCCAGCTTTGTTGGAACAAATGAGATGAACAATTAATTGATTGGTGTTGCAGATTAATATTGTGAATATCGAGCACTTTAATTCTATAATCCAGTTACTGATTAATATTAAGGCAGCAGCTCAAGAAATCTGCATCCAACAAGTTATTTGTGAAAAAAACACCACCCTGTTTTTATGACTTGGCTGCAGAGCAAATTATTCCCAATACACTTGGTAGTGCATTCATACAGTAGTACACACACACACACACACACACACGCACACACACACACACACACACACACACACACACACACACACACACACACACACACACACACACACACACACATTTCTGACTCATATGATTAACTGTTTGTATGTAAGTATGTTTCAGGTTGCCACTCTGCAAGGACTCACAGCTTTTAAGCCACCGTACGGTTTTGGTTATTTTGACAATATTTCTAGTGACCACATATTATTTTAAGTCCCTGAGCATTAAATGTGTTTAACTGTGTATAATTTGTGCATATCTGCCTGCGTGAGCATGAAAATTATAATATTATAATTGTAATATTGTATATTTAAATACTAATCTCAATGTCATGCAATGACTACTTGTCATACATGATGCATTTTTAATATTAATATCCACATGTATTAAAACTAGAACAAGTAATGTTGACAATAGGAAGTAGCAATATGGCAATAAAGCCTCAACAGAATATGAGAAACTCATCTGTGAGCCTGATCTCACAGGAAGCATTTTGTTATATATTGTACTGTTTATCCACTATGTGTACACTAACTATTGTTTGGACTCAACAAGGGTTGATTTTCCAATAAATGAAATTCTGAACCGAAAGAACAGGCAAATCACAGCTATAAACAGATGAGTGAGCAACATTGTTATTTAACACATCCAGAAATTTGAGGTAATTTTACAACAAAGTATTTTATTTTTAAAGTATGTAGTGTACTGTAGTATAAATGAATAATAATGAAACAGCCACGAGAACTGCACTATTTCCTCAAGTTTGCAGGATATGAATACATTGATTGGCAATTGCTATAAATGCATTGTATTGTTTTAATTGTATTAATGCATTCATTGGTTATAGTAATAGACACAGGAGGTCAGTGAAACCAAGGACAAACTTTCTACCATTCAACTACCATCGAAATCAGCATCCTAAATAACAATCAAAACATCTCGGCCGCCTTGGCGATTGCTGCCTTGTAAACGACCTTGTGCATTTCCCATTAAACTTGCCATCAAGATAAAGGAGACCATCATGACCATTACTTTACAAAGACGCATCCAAAGCAATCCAAGGTTTTGCTGCACATAGTTAAAGATTCACATCCCTACAAGGCATTTGTTTCAGTTGCACATCAGTAAAAAGCAGTGGTGTCAAGCTGTGATGCTGTTTTTGTGTTCCTGATGGGGCTTGTGCGCATAAGGACGTGGACACATTTCAATGGATTTGGAGCAGAGATTTTCCATTTGCCTGTCTTTAACAGTATCCTGGAAGAAGGTAATCCCAAAACCCTGCATTCATCCTCCAGGGACTTTCATAAAGCTCATTAAATCAGTGTTAATCCAAACACCTGTCATCAAATGCTAATTTGCTCAACACGCCAGGGAGGTTGTTTGGTATAACTTATTTAACATCTGAGGTGAGTTTTGTGAATGCAGCTCCAGACGGTTAATGCAGTTACAAAAGGGAATAGTTTGTGAATTCTAATGTCAAGTTTACAGATTCAGATCTGTACTAAATGTCCCCAGTAACCTCCACAGTGCCCCAACTCAATCTGTGTTTATACATTAAAGGGCTCCAGTGTAACTGTGCCCCTATTAGACCGATTATAAGATTAGAGACACATTAGAATGCATCCCTAATCCCCCCAGTCAAGTCAGGACAGTAAGCAAGGCAAGGAAATGCTGTGAGAACACAAGATCTGTGTGAACGCACAACACTGAATCTGTGCTTAGACACACACCATCGCCATATTCTCATGGTAGCAAAACGCCAGGTAGCATTTTCTTGGTGATTTCTTCTACATTCCAGCTAATTGCCGCTGCTGGGATGTGATTTCACTCGGGGTCAGCGCATTTGAAGCGCAGGGCCTGTGTGGTGTGTGTTGTTTTGCATGCATGTGGCCCTCTATGTTTTATGTAAATACCAAAGTCTGTGGGGCTTTCCTTTTTAACTACAGCTCTCTCCCTTTTTTTGTTTTGGTGTGTGGGAGCATCAGCACTCCTGGGGAAACGGTGCTTTGCAGCCAAATTGACATTCACTGGAGTGTGCCCCCCTCCTGTCATTTTGTCAACACCATCATTGTGTGGAACTCAGCCAAGCAAGACATCTGACAGACAGGCAAATGGGAGTGGTGGACTTCAGCAACATAACACCCTCTTGCTGCCCTCTCTGTGCCCAGTGGTGGGGTTCAACGCACATACTGTACATACACACACAAAAGAAGAAATGCCATATTTTGTAAGCTGAATTTACAAAACTGGTAGTTTCCAGTTGTCTTGAACAAAAAAAAAAAAAGGAAGAAAAAAAAGACAAAAATCAGCAAGAGGGTGAGCTGCATGAGTGAGTTTCCATTTGTTGCCCAGCAGTAAACCTGACACTGAAAATTGATTGGCAAGTGACAATACCTCCTTAATCCTGGAGGCATCTTCCCAAGAGCATTGTTTCAGGGTCAGACAATGAGACTACGTGTCCTAGAGGATGTTTACAGTTTTATTTTTTTTGTAATGCCCGCCACACAAAGGCCATTTTTCAACCTGGATACTTGCCAATCTAATAAAATGGCACATTGCTAATTGAATGCTATAAAAGCACAATAAAAAAAATGTCAACAAAGAAAAGAAAATACAGCCCAATTTAAATATGGCATTAGTTTCATAGTGGTCACAAATTCATGCAATTGTTGCTCTATTGACCAAAGCCTGTGGATTAATGACATCCCTGACACTTAACATTTCCTCAAGACACCATTTTTCTTTTGCAGTGAATAAACAGGAGTCTCAAAAGTGCTGTCAAATGCCAAGGTCTGCAGGCATAAAATCCACAATCAAAATATGAAACAAAAACATTTTCCAAGATAAACTGCCACCATGGGCCCTACTAAATGGCTTCTCTGTGCTACATGCCACATGTCACTGCTGAAATCCTCTCCTTCTACATACACACTGAACAACACACTTATCAGTCAGGTGTCATGGCAAAACACTGGAAAAACAGGGCGATAGGCGACTCAAATGTAACCAGTACTTGTCAGCCAAGATGGATCCTGACACTAGAATATGCTCAGGAAATGATTAGATAAAAATAACAGAATCCGCCTGGGCGTCTTTGAGGAGGTGTGCTGCCGGCTGATAAAGGATTCAGATTTATGTAGCCTTCACCAAAAGAAGCAGATATTATGTTTCTAGAAAAGTGGTACATGGGAGCTTGGCTCTGATGTACAGTATACCCAGCAGAGAGCACAGAACAAATATGGAGGGGTTAATAAAAGACAGGAAATGAAAAACAGCACCTGTTTGGCAGGTGATATCTGGAAATCAATTTCAGCTTGTGGACATTTGTTTTGTTTGTCCTTGAATATTGGCAGTACATCTCTGTCAGACAGTGTTTTTCTGACATGTTCATATACTAAAACACATTATACAGCAAGTGTCTAAAAAGATACTAGACACACAAAAAAATGCTGGTTTATTTCTAATAAACAAACTGATGAGTTCAGGTTGTTGGGTTATAGGTTGGGCAGGTTTGACCCCACACTGGATTAAGTACAGTCACCCAGCGCTATGGGCTGAAGATGCACTCTGAAAAGGGCGCTCATAATTCCTTGGCGTCGGCCATTTTTACTCAGACGTCAACCTGACCTGATCTTCAAGCTCAGTTCCAGTATGTAATAGTGAACAGGAAGTAATGAAGTCATTGACGTTAGCCTAGCTTGATGTTGTCAGATCATTTTTACTGTTGTTAATTAACGGAAAATTGCATTAGCTGGCTATAATTTTAGTTAACCTTAGTTCACGCAAGTTGGCCCACAGTAGCTGATGTTAGCCAGTTACTTAAGATTAGCGTCGGCTAGCTAACATGCATTATTGTGTATAATTCATGCAGTGCAAGATATGTCAAAATAGGTAAGATGTCCAGCAATGGTCATTGTTGCTCAAGTTAGCGAGCTAGTGACAGAGTAAATAATTTAGTTGTGCACGGCTTTCCTGTGCATTGTTTCATCATTTCATAACAATCTTAATTTAATTTTAACATTGACAGTAGAAATTAAGAGTCATTAAATCCCAATCATGACAACCCAGAATTTGCATTTGATTTTCTCAACCCACTGTTGGGCAGTTTTAATTCAACAATATAGTTATTTTTACCCACTTTTGGGTAGAAAACACAACCACGCTAGGCTAAAACAACCCATGGCTGGGTCGACTCCTTTTTGCTGAAATAACCCAAATGGTTGTTGTTTTTTTTTAATCCGGCAGTTTTAAGAGTGCAGGTGATTCATGCATCAGAGCAAAGAGGTTAGTAATCAAGTGGGCAACTCACATCAGATATTTTGTTTCATGACACTGAAGACCGCTGACAGCTGTTTCAAATTCTGACACTCATCAAATCCCTGCTCTCAACACTAATCAGACTTTAATTACTCAACGAAATGGTACCAACACAGAGGCTAACCCTTAGTCCAGTGCAGGCCACCTGATTAATTCACCATTCACCAATTAGAAAACATTCAAATATCAAAATGATCAGCTTCTTCAGGACATTTTTTTCCTATTTATAAAATTTTATAATTTATAACTTTTTCTGCCACTGAAATGAATGGAAGAAATGTTCTCATCCTGTAAGAGTTTCTCCACTTTGAAATTCAACTCCTCCTTTCACTTTGTCTGATATAATGTAAGCTTCAAACTGGACTGAAGAGTTTAAGCCTTAAACTTGTGTTCAGCTTGTACAGTTTTTTATGCTTTTGAGTTTATGATACTCTGTGTGTCACATCACCCACTCTTTTTTTAATGTACTTCAGCTCGTGACTTTTCACTTCTCACACTCAATATGCTCAATTTGCCCTTTCACGCTTAAAACAATAGACTTACAGCTTTCGAATCGTTACCCCCGGAGCAACACAAGTACCAATCAAAAGCTCTATAGACTGCTATGTATCAGTCATTTTTCACAATAAACACAAATCACACATGATCATCTTCAGCAAAGTGTAGTGGCACTCATGGTGAACAATTTCAACAATAGAAACTCTAGGTAAAAAGTAATACACAGCTGATTTTACTTCACTGAAGACCTAAGCAGTTTCTATTTATACACACACACACACACACACACACACTTATTTCCATTTTACCTTTTCATAAAGTAAAACTTTCAATTGTTTCATTAACACACAGCTGATTTCATCTTGCAGAGGACACTTTAAGCAGTTTCTACCTCCACACAATAACATGTTGACAGAATCTCAACCAGGAAAAATGAGTTTGCTGGGCGGCTCTGATCAGGAGTCATTTGGGTGTTAATTTCATTTGGTGGTAAGAAAACACAGACAGGTTTTCAAAGTAAAATCCTCAAGACAGTTAGGACTTAACAGACAGAGAGAGATACACAAGTGTATCACAGTTAAAGACAACACGGTTGGCGAAAACAACACTTAGTTCAAGCTTTTTTAAAACAGCAACTCAGCAGCTATTCAGCTGTAACTTCTTAGCATAAAGCAATAGACAAAGAACATCAGTCACAGCAATCCCATCCCATTTTCTGCAGGAATTACATAGTTTAGTTTCAGATTTGCTTCAGTCTCAACTGGAATTACCTATTAGGGACAACTGTCCCAAAATAGCTTCAAATGGCCCACAACATTTCAGAAACCAAATTGTACCCAGCAGAGACTAATCTGATAGCTGATGCTGCTCCCTTGAAACAGACCGCTCAGCAATTATTCCTACAGGGGGATGGGGACACAGATCCCCTCGAATGCAGAAAGAAAGAGAATCCCCGCCTCTCAATATTGTGCTGTGTTCACACAACAGCTGCATGTGGCAGATTTTGGTGCTTGTTCACTTTGGGAGCATTCACTCTGATGGACAAGAACAATGTCTACAATTAAGAAAATTGTCAAAAACTCTGAATCATTTTCCAAAAAATATAATACATCACTATATATATATATATTGATTTCATGATAGAATATTCATTTTCATTTGGTAGAAGATTTTATTGGCACAAACCATTGTGATGCAAAATGCAGATGTGTTGGTGGCATTTGTGAACCCATGTAACCACAGTTGGATGTGTATTGTCTCTGGTGAAGAATCCTTTGTGTTCATAATAAAATCAGATATACTGTTTAGGATTTGAGACCATAACCTTTAAAAAAAAAAAAAAAAAAAAGTAGAAAATGGAAAATGGTTATTCAACATATATGTTGTTTTAAATTGTATTTATCTGTAAACAACAGATGCTGTATTTTTGTGAAAAATCATGTTGAGATTGGGATTTTCCAAACTCAAATGACTAATTGATGGATTTTATTTAGAGAAACTGTAAAACTCTTTCCCACCATGGTGAAGGGAATGAAGCTGAAAATTTTTGAAGCACGGTTTTGAGAAAATACATTATATTTGGTAGATGTAGACTGTATATTTAATGTGAGCTTGTGTTTTGCTTTCATGAAATTTGAAGACAAAGATTGAAAATACTGAGGAAGCTACAACATTATTTTACTCTTTAGCACTTCAGCTGTGAGGACCAAGAACATTGGTTTGTACAATGTTCTCTGCAGGTGATTATTTATTTCTGTTCTTCTGTAGAAAAATATGAATATCTACCAAATACTGTGACCCTGAACTCATAGCACAGCTGTTTGACTGACCACGTCATTCTGCACAGGTGGTCCTGGTATTGTGCCCGGCACTTCAACTTGAATAGATTTCCTGTCACTTCTCCCTTTGTTTACTTGGCACTTGTTATAATTGAGGTCTTTGTACATTTCTAATTATTCAAAAGGTTTTAAGTCTCCAAGCAACTTCTGCTGTGAGCAACAAGTAATTTGAGTGTTTTTGCTTGAATTCCACTTCAACCACGAATAGACTGATTTGGAAGCATTTAACATACATTAATCTTTACTTCACAGAATTTAGTCTTATGACTAGTAAAGTAGTGTCTAAACTAAAAGTAGTGTCTTTTGCAGACAACAACATAACTAGAGCACAGACAAGTGGTGTTAAACAATAAATATATTGATAAAAGGACAAATCACTGAGCTCTGCCTGTGTTTTTCTTACATAATTACAACATTTTTGTGTAAACCCGTATTATTTATTATCCTCGTCTTTTGTTCACGCCAAAACCAATATCTCCACATTTTCTGATCCCTCTGATATTTTGTGAGTAATGCCTCTGAGCACTTTGGTTCATTCTGTAGTGAACCAATCATGAACCATTAAACTGCTGAACAGAACAAAATTGGGGAATGGATAAATTGCTGGTGGCAGCTTAATGATTAGAAAAGTAGTCTATGACTGAGAGCTGAATCCCACAAAAAGCTGAGAAAATCTGGGTGGGTAAGGTGAACATGTAACCCCCAGGCCACCCCACCCCTCCCAAACCACCCCACAGACTAACTGCTTCAGTGGAGCCTTTCAATAGAAGACCATGTGATCTGTGAAGGGCAGCTCCCGAGTGTTAGAGAGTGCAACTTTATGAATGTGAAACATGCCATTGCTGAGAAAGGCTGTGTCTGCTTAGCAACTCTTCCCTGGATAAATAAAGGTGAAAAAAACGATGGCAGCTGGAAGGTAAGGAAACAAGAAAATCGTTCAAACAGCAGGGAAATGTTTCATCTCCCTCAATCTGAATGACATTTATCTGTGATATTTAAACCCAATGTGCTGTAGCTGTTGTAATTAATGAATTCTCAGAGGATGTCTATGTTAAGGGGAGAAAATGTCTTAATGAATATCTGCTCATCAGAAGTGTATTTACACAGGATTCAACTGTAATCCTTTAAGAAAATGTGCCTGTCATGCTAAAACTGTCCAGGATCAAATGAAAATGTTACTAACCTGTTGTGGGTTTTTTTTTTGTTATGTTGACCTATACACAAAGTATTTACACCTGTTTCTGCTTATGTTCAGCATTTTAAAATTATTCTGTTTACACCCCCTGGAAAGTCTTTTATATCATTTATTCTACATTGGTCTTTACCAAACAGTGTTGCTAAACATGTCTGATGAAAGGTCAAAGCAACACAATGTTTAAATGCTAAATGATTCAGCATTAAAGCAACAATTTTCTCTATTGAAAATTATAACTTTGTGCTTTACAAATACAGAAATATTATGCTCAATACAAAACAAAGTAGCAAAAATGATGAAGATAAATAGAATTGTAATCTTTTAATTCTTCTGGGGGTTGTTTAAGATTATGCGGTTTCATTTTCCTGATCATTTTCCAAGCAGCAATACCAAATGTCCAATATGAGGATGTGCTGATTTTCTCAGTTTGGTATCATTGTAAAGTCAGTATCTTTGAGTTTTGTTGTTTGGTCAAAACAAGAAATTTCATGGACATGTTGAAGGGTATTTCTCAGTATTTAACAATGTGACTTGTATAATGCAGATCTTACATTAATAAAAGCTAAATATACAACAAAAAACTAACTATATTTACTAAATACTAAACAAATTATCTGTGTGACTGTTGACTGTGTGAACTGATTCAGATGTTCTCTTTCTTTGGGGCTTCACTAAAATTCATGTAAATGTGGACGATAATAGACTTTGACTTAAATCTAATGCCATGACTGACATCTACAGTACAGGTCACAGAACATATGAAGGGCTGTAATCACTCTACATTCATGACCAAGACACTGAGGCATTCTCATTTACTTTCAGGTGGGATTGACTCACTGGTGCTCAATAACAATCCACTAAAGAGAACAGAAGCAATTCATGTCATATGCCACTGAGACGAGGGATGGTGCACAGCTTTTGTTTATTATGGTTGTACATATTGCACTTCACTGTAAAACAAAAAGCCAAGCCTTTCACTAATGACTCATTACTGAAAGAACACAGGCATCCTGTTTACAGGGACTGAGCAATTAAGCCTCAGCCGATTACAGGAGTCACTGTGACAACGAACACTAGAGAAGTATAGCATCCTTACAGCAACTCTAATCTATGTTTTTACAATAACAATGCATGAAATGACAATGTAAAAGGGAGGTCACTCGCAGTAACGAACCTACACAGAGTTTAAATCTCAATCTCCAGCTCTCCTTGGCTTTGCAGGGCTTTATAGAGTTTCAGCTCATTGTGTAGCTGTCCTGTCCTTAACTTTACTGCTCTGGTTCAATCTCACTGCATCCAACCTCATACTTTCATTTTCAGCAGCAGCAGGCAGCTGTTTTCCACAGAAAAAAAAAAAGCTCCAAAAAAAGCTCCTGTTCACTACCTGCAGCACTAAACAATAGAAAGAGTTAGTAGCTGGTGAACATAGGGGAACATATAGCGGCTAAAGAGGCAGATGTCTCCCTCAGGAGCTGGTAGAGACCAAAGTCAGAGCTAATAGACAGTGAATATTGGACAGCAGGTAGAAGCAAAAGTGATTTCAAGTGATTTTATCTGTTGCTCTCTAACTGCTTCATGTATGAAGACACTTGTCTCCTATCATGTTCCTAACATGCCATATCTACTCAAAATGTGATATGTGAATGTGTTTGTTCACAACTTGTTTCTGCTGCCCCCAAGTGGCCAAAGATTAGTTGCTGCTTTTAATTCAACGTACAGTATATGCGGAAGACACCAAGCATATGAACATCAATAGAAAATGAAAAAATGTGACTCTAATACTATCCATTATTGTACAGTTTTGATCTACGCATGACAATTGTTGACTTAACTATCAAAACGACAATTTAGTAATTTAGAAATGCCAGATCAAATGACAATGTACAACATGACAGATGTTTGATGTGATGACAACAGAAAATCTGTATTATTTGAGCTCTCCTTTGGGGTTTTCCGACTCTCAACCTCAGCCATCAACCCTGTTTCAACATACAGTGTGCAGGTATTTTCTAACAAAAATCTCTGATGGACCCACTTATGCTTATGACAAGCATCCATTAAAGAAACAAGTTGATATACTGTTTTTAATTTTTACTTTTAAAAGATGAATGTTATTGTACTATGGACTTAGTGACAGCATATTAATTTATCTTTCACAATGTACGTGTGCATTTTTGCTTAGAAAATGTGGACTTTCATGTTAATGAACTTAAATAGTCACATTAGCAGCTGCATTTTCGAAGTACTTTTGGATATTAATTTAATATTACTGAGAAACGTGATGCACCACAGTATAATTTTTTTTTAGGTTTTGGCACTGGTCAATATTATAACTAATAAGCAATTCAAGCAATAAAGAGTGAATCTAATTAGACTGTTCGGTATCAATTATCCAATATTAAACAATTCCGGCAGAAAATATCCTGCCAGTGCAAATATTTTGATACCACACTGCAAAGGCAGAGCACTTCAAGAGAGTACATGACTCACTGAGAAAACACTGAGGAAATGGTATTATGAATATTGTCTATTCCATTACTATACAGCTTTTGACAATTGGTATTTGCATTTCATCTGAAGTGCATTCATCTGTCAGTGTTAAGCATAATTATGCAACTCGTTTCTCAGCTGACAATAATGCTAAGGCACGTTTGTGAACTGAAGAGAATGATAATTGTTTTAAGCCTTTTAAGATGAAGTTAATGGGAGACCAGATACATTTCACTAAGTAAAGGCAGCAATATACTCACTATTCAATCCTTAATACATATTTTTGACTACTACAATATCACTACTTTTTTGCATGAGGACAGAATACCAGTCTTGCAATGCATTTTAATTTGTGATTTTTCCACATATCATCCCAAACATCCTCGTTTTAACACAAAGCATACATTTCTTGTATCCCACATTAGAGGACGATGCTATTCAATGATAAAAGCTTGTGTTCTAGGAAGCGTGATAACAACTAATCTATGACACATACTTTTAGTGTTTGAAGAATAAACACTGGTGTTGTATCAAATGTCTTCTGAGAGCAATGAGAGCAACAGCACAGCACCTGAAATGTGGCCTTGAATATAAAACGTCTGGCAACTCTTCAACCTGCACTGATCGTGGTCCTTTTAATTACTTTCTCATTTGTAGGAGCCACCCAAGGTTCTGTTTATTGTAGCCCACTTCATTACTGTCATGTGGCCAACGTGGTTGCCATGGTGTGACCATTGCACTATGTCCTTTGAATTTCAATAATCATTCACAGTCTGATTTGTGCTGAGGACATTACCAGCCTGCACAAATATCATTTCCTCTCATCTTGAGGACTCAAACCCCATCCCTGAAAGTCATATCTGTAATCATGCCTCTCCTGCAGATGTCATTTGATGGCAGGAACACCAGTCACGCTAATCTTTTCTCCATGCGATTCGCAGACATACCAATGTTTTATGTAACATTAGCGCGACGTCACTGCTGCGCATTAAAAGTCACTCAGAGGTTGCCCAACATGTGAGGTGCTCCATGAAGACACTTTAACCACTTCCCACCAAACTGCTGGGCTGCAAAACACTTAAATGTTTACACAAGGCTGTCAGTTCAAACATGTCAGGCTTCTACGATGTCCTTCAGTATAAATAAAGAACCAGTTCATTACATGGTGATGGAGATCTCACTCAATAGTAATCGAGACAAACGGTAACACAGCCGAGCCTCACTTCAAAAAGAAAATATAGGCAGACTTGGCACTCTACACTTACTTAGGTCAGCCTTATTTGTTCAGAGCAGTTGCTCTTTCATCATCCAAGAGCTAAACAATGCCTGTAGAAAAAGGGTGGATTGTTCCCGCTCAGTCATTATCCTTGGTAACCATTTGGAGTCCATCAATGTATAGATTGACATTACCATCTCCCCCTTGGCCAATAGTTAGGTCTGATTCTACATCTGCTCTACACTTGACCTCAAGTCAATTCTCACAGTCGCAATGTGTCAGACATTGTTTGTGAACACCTTGACTCTGTATGCTGCGAGTTTCATCAAATTGCAAAGCAAGAACAAAATTCAGACTGCGAGTGCCTGTCAATGAGATATCATGGGGAGTTTCTCTCAGCTGCTGTACGTCTTGATTGAATTTATTCATTGTCACTTGTAAGAAAGTATTGATCGGATGTAAATGATGATCTGCGGGATGTTTTCAACTCAGCAAACGTGACAGATTGAGCAAAGAAGGCTGGAGGAGGCCGAGCACCTTTCATCCACACAATCCACAGAGAGAATACAGCAGAGTCGCTTTATCCTTGAAAACTGTTTCTATGACAAGAGAAATACAAATACTGAATAGTTTTCTCACATAAAGCTGATATAATATTTTGTTTGCCTGCTGAAAGTCTCATGATTTGATATATGGGCAACATGCTGTTATAACAAAAGGTTATCATGCCAGGGAAATAACCAAGGTCAGCAGCATAACGTTACATTTATTATAATCCTTGCCCAGCTCTGTCATTAATCGCCACATCTCATAAACCATCCTCGTTTTCATGCCTGACCCTAAAGAGATTGAAGAGACTCCATTTATTTTACAATATGCTCATATCCATGGGCAGATGTTAAGATATAAAGCAATGTGACAGTGTGTTTGCACTCTATGTATAATCCAAAACTCTCAGTAGTCCTTTTAATTGCCGTCCAAAATACTCATAAATATTTGATAATGTGGAGATCCCACCAGATACCACCGTTTCCAAGAAGAGTCTGCTAAGGTAAGACACATAAAATACGGTGTAAAGAAAATATGTCAAATATTTTTCAAGAAATTCTCTGAAATGGAATATTTGAAAGTGTATAAAGATGGAGCTGTTTGATCTGCAGAAAGAAGGCAGAGAGGAAAAAAAACAACAAGCCAAATGCAAAGGAACGGGCTCGCTGCAGCCGCATCCCCAACCCTGACCCTGGGGTGGGCAGTCATATCTCACGGGACTAATGTCAATGCAGCCTTGTCTTCTGCCTAAGTACCAATTGATTTCTGCAATGACACATAGCCCTGCACCACCATTATGGGGCCTGAGTAACCCACTCAATTCATTAGAACCAAATCCTTCTTAATCAAGATCTCAGGATGAGCAGGGACTAGCACCAAAACAGTTAAAGTTTTTGTGGATTCTTGTATTTCTTGTAAAATAGTAATATATATATATATATATATATATTTTTTTTTTTTTTTTTTTTTAAGTAAGTATCTCAACGTTTCAGCATGCATAACAAAACTGAGAAAGCTTGCAAGATGCCTTTTAGATGTTGGGGTATAAAGTAAAATTAAGCATCGACCAAAGGCTTAGCAAATGCTGCCATCATACATAAAAATTGAAATGGTTCCTATTCCATTAATTCTCATTCCTTAAGGCAACTCCATCAGGTCACATAATGGGAGGTTGCAGTTAACATATGAAATGGATTCCCTCACACACCACTGATGTGACGATAGTGAATCAAGCAAAGCGAGGCAGAGCAATATGTAGACTAGACAGCTCAAGTCACAGTTCATTTTACTGCAGCAGATACACCTCACAGTCTCTTCAATGTTACACTATAGCAACAAGAAAAAAAAAAGGAAAAATGAGGATGTCACAAATGATAAGCCATGTTTGGGGCCATAACCTCCAGGATAACAATAAAAAAATGACAGGTGTTTTAGGAACCAATCAACTCAAGAGAGAGGGTTTGAGTGCCAGTGAGATCAAAAGCAAAAAATCTGCCTACAGTATTATATTATCCCCTGGCCAGACAGAGAGAAAAAATTAAAGCTGAATATCTCTTTAAGATTTTCAGTTTGGAATAAGCTACATCAAAAAAGAGGGGTATAAATCAAATATTCTGTTCTGCTTTCAACAAAATCCGGCCATGTTAGCAATAATAAAAGCAATTTCAAGAGCTGTATGTTAAATACATCTCTGCCAACTGCTATTGCCTCAGTCAAACCACTCTAGGGCAGCACTAGATCAAAAGACAACATAGCGTGATAATACACTGGCTAATTACCAACGACTATTAAAAGCATAGCTAATTATGCATATTTGACAGGGGCAACAGTAGACAAAACACATGTAAACCTCTGCAGGAGGAGTGGAACAATGATGGAGCCGACATGTGCTATGGATCAAGCAGTTTCCTCTTTTCAGTGGTGACCTTTGATCAAATCCATTCATGGATGCTTGTAGTGATGACAAATCTTTAGAAATATAGAATTACCTTTAGATGTCCTTATTGCTGCCCTTTGCATTAAAATTTTAAGTCATAGCCATTTGCAGACTCTTATTCCATGTCGCCAACAGAAATGGCACTAACCTATAGATTCTGCAGAGTGAACGTGAAAATTCATTGTTGGTCTTGGAAACAGCACTAGCTCAATCTTGAATTACAAGCTTGATTACAATCGTGATGACTGAGAAAACGCCATTCACAGAGGAAGAAGAAAAAACTAGTTCAGGACTTTTAGGATTTTTTAGACTTTTTTTTTGCTCAAGCCTCTGAGTACATTGTCATATTGTAATTAAATACAACATAGCAAATTATAGCCTCACTAGAGTTCAATCAAACTCACACAATGTCTATGAAACTGATTATGATCAGCTATAAAGTGCTAGGACTGTCTAAATCTTAAGCACCACACTGAAAAAGATCCTCTTTGGGTAGAATTTGTGTAACAGTAGAAATGGTCTAAATATTCTGTAAAACTTCTTGCTTTACTAACTTGTAATCAGAGCCCATTTATTATTTAAATTCCCACAAATAGGTCTCCCCCTTCCTACCACCACCCCCAAATTACATCATTATAAGATTAGCTGGTCATAGCTTGTGCTTTCTGTGGGCAAAGTAGGCAGACGCGGAGCTGCAGATCATTTGAGGACCTGGCACATGTTTAGTTGTATTTTCCTCCTTTTAAAAAATAAATCATGGTTGAGTAGGTCACGGTTAAGGTTTTACCTTAGCCTGAAAATTTCATCTGCATTTAACAAAATAAAGCTTTTTGAGGACATAGAAAACAAACTAATCTAACACCGATTATCTGTGTTGTGGTAATTACTTTTCATCACATTCCCCCTCAAGAGGCAGTGTACAAATTGTGCTGACCACTGTACCACAATTACCACTGTAAAGACGCCATCTGCAACTGGCACTTATCACCTTGCACTATGGCGACAAACAATATTTTATAAACTAAATAATTAGTTAGTTAATTAGTTTAACAAGCTTAGAAGTGAGAAATGTATGTCAATTTATGTGCATAATCAAAACAAAAAGATAGTGGTCAAAGATACTGGATGTTTCCAGAACTGTTGCTTGAAGGTTATTTATGCATTTGCTTTATGTGAAGAAAAGTAGGTGTAGGTGTGTTAAAAAGGTGTGCGAGTGCTTAATTTGCTGACTACTAAACGCTAGAGGTTAATACATCAATACTGCCCCTAGTTACATGACTCATACATCATCAGTGTGCTTCTCTGATATTGACAAATATGCTGGATGTGGGCAATAACCTTGAGTTCTTTTTCTACAAATCTCTGTCTAATGTAAGTCCTAGGCAAAAGACAGAATACACATGGCAGACGTTCATGTGTTTGGCATCAAATCATGAATAAATTGTAAGTATTTGTCGATTTAGTTAATGAAAACAAAAAGAAAACACTGACTTCAAAGCCTTCATGCTCCCCGTACATGCATTCCTCAGGAACTGCATTCAACTAATTCACCAAGAAAAGATGAAAACAGTATTGAAATGTTTTGGGGCACTGAAGAGAAAAAGGAAAGGCAAGTTTTATAATGCATGCCTTCCTGCGTGTGATGTCTCCATGGTATAGTCAAAGCCCTGAATTTCCACTCACGGCTCTCATTAAGGCAGTGGTGTCAGGCACTGGCAAAGAAGAGGAATGATTTTATCAATGATTTAATTAATCATCAAAACTCCCCCTGTCCACACATTTCTCTCTTATTCATTCTTCTCACCCATCACTCTCGCTTCTTCCAAAGCCTTATATTGTGCGTGCACACACACACCCACAGACAGAAAGACACACACAACTGCTCTTTTTCAAGACACTGCAACACAAGTAGCCTTGTCCTTTCTCGCAGTTCCCCTGACTTCAACTTGCTCCCTGCCAGACCAGCAGGCAGCAAAAGTCCCAAAAAGCAATGTCACCACTATTCAAGAGGCATCGCATTCAGTGAATTACCACCACAAAAGGACAACTGTCCTCAGCCTGCCCAGAACTGAGAAAGATAATAGCCTAGTTCAACAGATAAGCTCTTCCATCCTCCTTTCAAGTCTTTCAGTCTCTAACATGCTTAGCACACAGAGAGGCTCTGGCAGGAGAAATTAAGGCTTCAGGATTTGACAGGACTGAACAGACCTTCAGATTAGTAATCTAAGATTGCTCATTGCATGCTTTGAACCTATACCCCCTTTTCTTTTAGAGGGTCTATCAGGGAGAAACTGACAAAAAAAACAAACTCCTTTCTTATTTTTTTCTTACCTGGTGTTGAGGCTCAAAGCTGGACAGAGAAGCAGTAAGCAAATAGCTTGGATGAATTTCATAGCTGTCTCACACTCCCGTTCCTTCTCCCTTCACAGATGCTTTTTGCCTTTCCCCCGTGTCTCTCTCCCCGCTCTCTAGCTCTCCCACTGGCTGCCTGGGTTTTTTAGCACACTCTCATACACACACACCCAGACACACAAGCAGCGAGGCAGACAAATGCAACACAGTGGCTCGGTAAGAGGGAGGATCTCTGGCTTTAAATAACACAGGGACACGGACTGACTTGCTAATGGAAAGGAGCGGGTGGGGCTGAAATCAAGAGAGAGAGATGTGGGAGTGATATGATGTCAGCGCCCGTACAGCTACAGCTATTGGTGAGAGGCATTCTTGCCATTGTTTGGTGCCGGTTGCTCCTCCAACAATACACCTCTCCATTCATTTTATCCTGCCTGTTTATACCCAAGATAGAAAGACTGGGCTGATAGGTGGATACGGCAACCTTTAATGGAAAGAGTGGGAAAACCAGGTCATCACTGCAAGGAAACACTCAAGGGTTTAACAGTTCAGTAACAGCAAAGTCACAGCTCAGTTGAAGCAAGACACTAATAGATTTTAAGTGTAATTAGCGCCGTATTTAAAACATAAAGCAACGTTGGTTTGTTCATGAATGAATGATAAAAATGATAACATCAATTACCTTTAGAGGGGAAAAATTCCCAACTAAGTGAAATAACTGTGTTCATTTTTTCTCTCTCTGCTTCTTGTCGTCATTAGGATTAAATGTTTTCCCCTTGCCTTCTGGATAAATGTCATGTCCAATCACACAGTAGATGAATGCGTTTTGTTAAAATGGAGCTACCCTGAAATAGTAAAATGAAAAATGCTAGTTAATCTTACTCTACGTCCCTATTTGATAAGAAAACTAAAATGAAACAGATCAAATACACATTTAATAATACAGAGGAAAAATAGTTTACACTATGTAAAATAATGTAAAGGAAGTAGGAATATCATCCTAGCAACTAAATTTTCGACGTGAAAGGATAAAAATATTGTCCTCATTAAAATACTGGGAGGGCAAGACTTTTAAACCTGATAATTTAGTACAAAATTCAAGTCAATTCCCTATGTAGTATGGAGGTAGGGATAAAATTGTCTTTCACAATATATGTGATTTTATATTCGGACTCAGGTCGATTGTTATTTCCATACATATGCCTAACATACATACAGGAAAATGAAATGTTCCTCATGGGCCATAGTGGAACAGAGCAGACATTATGGATAAGGGGAAACGTGCTCAAACCAGAATAACTGTGATAAAAGAAAAAAAACTAAATTAAAAATTAATTAACATCAAGTTTTGTTTGAATAAGACGATGTAGATCTTTTGTCACATTATAGAATAATTTATGCAAGTGAATTGTAGTGTTGTAAACTAAAACATACAGCTCTTTTTCTTTGAGGCAACCACACAGGGACAAAAAGTAGAAATGTATTATAATGACTTTCTAACTCCCGGCCTCACTTGCCCTGTCAGTCATTTTGAAGTTCAAGGTTAACCTTATGAAAGTAAAAACAGATAGGGATAAAATTGTCTTTTACAATAAATGTGATTTTATATTCAGACTCAGGTCGATTGTTATTTCCATACATATGCCTAACATACATAGAGGAAAATGAAATATTGTCCCTCATGGACCATAGTGGAACACAGCAGACATTATGGATAAGGGGAAAAGTGCATAAATCAAAATAATAATAATAATAATAAATAATAATTGCAGATAAAAGAAAAATTACAGCAAACAGTCTTAAATTTGTATGACTGAAGTCGCTAACGATGATGAAAAATGAAAAATGTTGGGCGTGTTGTTTGTTGAACATTAATTAAGCTGTTCAGTTCAGTGTCCATCACATTAGTGGTTAAACACAAGCCGCCCACCACCACCACCACCACCACCACCACCACCACCACCACCACCTTCTTACTGGACAGCAATAACTGTGTCGGGGAGTTAGCGAGTTAGCCTGTCCAGCTCTGTGAGCGTGTCCTGAAAGTTGCTGTGAAACCACATTTAAGTGAAAAGAAAGATGTAGTTGTTCCTTCATTTCAGACTGGGGGATTGGTTGAACTTCATGAGAGGCTGCTGCAACTGCCCTGTCTACCATGGCAGTGCATCTACAGTGTATTTCAATATTGATAGGCAGCATATTATGATTTATACAGTAACTTTAGAAGCTATTATGGATAAAATAACATGATTGGAAAGACCATTTTTGTCTTAGCAAATTAATTGAGTGCCTGACAAAGAAGCTTCATCTCAGTGATGCAAAAATTATAGTGATAAATTATAATAATAAAATCCAGTATGGTTACTACACACTGCTTATTTATTGGTAACATTGCCCACAATGGCCCCAATGCACCCACATATAGCCACAACAGTATACATACTATGGTAAAATGTCTTATACATTCAGACAGTATAATGATTTAGTTTTTTTCCCTTATGTAATAATATGATTTCTGAATAATTTTAAATAAATGGCAAAATCTACAAAGTGTAAATCTAAAAAAAAAATGTTAATGTGTGAATAACACATTTTTTGTTTGAATAAGATGATGTAGATCTTTTGTCACATTATAGAATAATTTATGCAAGTGAATTGTAGTGTTGTAAACTAAAACATACAGCTCTTATTCTTTGAAGCAACCACACGGGGACAAAAAGTAGAAATGTACTGTAATGACTTTATAACTCCTGGCCTGACTTGCCCTGTGAATCGCTTTGAAGTTCGGGGTTAACCTTATGAAAGTAAAAACAGCTCAAGAACAAAATGTTGAGGACTGAGAGGACGTTTCAAGTCAGACTCAAAGCCATGTAATACAGCTAGAATATTAAGCAGTCCATACAAAAGGTGGAGGTCACACACCATAGGCATGATAAATGGTTTTCATTACAGGTTTAATAGAGTTTGGGGTCTATTGTACCCAAATAGTATCCCATTTTCCATACCTAAAAATTTCCACCCATTTACTTGGTCTAATTAGAAGTTCATGCTTGGAAACCCATGGTGACCAGTTGTAATGAGTCTGCTAGACCGCAGCTTGCCTTGGTTACTGGAGAGAGCATCCTCAGCGGACCTCCGTAATCTGTCTCAATCATGTATCACATCAGCCAGAAACTTGTAGTTCCAGTCCTCTGAGCAACCTGTTGAGCATCTCCTCATTATGAAGAATAATTACCATAAAATGAGTATGAATTGTTGATATTATGCAAGATTATGTTTGGATAAATCCCCATAGCTAAGCCTGAATGTCACATCAATTGATTTGTATATTTTGTTTATGAATGCTTCATTTGAATTTTTATCATGCCCAAAGTGGGATGGTTTGATTTTTGTCAGAGCCAAGTACTGTTTAATGTTTTTTCATCAATTCTACATGGATGAAAATACGTTTTCATAAGCCCATAGTTTGGAGTTGCACAGCCTAAACTGAGTCACAAGGACATTAGAAGACTTTTAATTGTATACTTTCAGTCATTACAGTAGTTTTGCATATAAAAAAGGTTCTAAGTGATTCCAATTTCTTTCCTGAGCCACTTAGAAATACAGCATTTCAGCTGAGTTTGTCGCATTAACTATTTCATATATGCTGTGAGGCACGTAAGAAATATTATTATAAATGCATCTCTTAATGCCCGTAAGCAAAGTCACAGTCATAAACATCCAAGAAGTGATGCAACAAAAATCTTACGCAGGCAATTTTTTGAGATTTTGGCTATGAAGTATAAAGTTAATACCCTCAGCTTTTTATCCCACTGTGATCACTGTAGAAGAAATGATACACATTGGACTTCAGCAGCATGATCAGACTTACAGTGTTCAAAGGGTGTACCGTATGGGTTGTTTGCATTAAGTCAGAAAAATGTGACAGTCCTAGAAGTTCACTGAGTCACAGTTGGGGGACTTACTTCAGTGCTAAACTGTTAATTGCTGTATATTTGTTGGGGTAGTATTTCAGTATCTGTGTTTGTGTGGGTGTGCTCCAGTGTTTCTATCTTTCCGAGGACCACTTAGAGTTTGAGACAGTTTTGCAAATTGAGGCTGGTACTCACTTCAAACGCATGTTTGAATGGTACAGATTTTAGGGAATTGGTTTTAGAGTAATGGTTTGGGCAAGGTTAAGATTAAGATTAAAGAAGAGGCTGAGGTTAGGCAGGTAATAACTTATGTTTCATTGTGTTTAATGTTTTTAGCATGTTTTATTTATCTTATTATGCAAGTTGAAAAGCACTTTGAACTGCCACTGTGCTTGAAACTGCCTTTCTGAAGTGTCATGGTTAAGTTCAGGGTTAGATGCTCTAGGGTACATTATGTCAGGTTCTCACACATAAGCATAAATGTGTGCATTTTCAGGGTTTTATGAGAATTTTAAAAGTAAGGAAAAGGCAGAGCTTGCCTACCAGCTGTCAAAATATAGCAGGAATGGCCGCCAAGTCTTTGAGCCTTTGATGCCATATATTCTTTAGTTGAATCCTGCAGAAAGAGCCACGAGTGTAGATGTTTTTGTTTTCTTTTTAAACCCTTTATTTATCCGTGAAGGGGTTTTGCAGCATACTGTACAGTAGATGCTCACATGCCTCAAATCATTTTAAACCTCTTAAGTACATTCACTAATGAAGCTGACAAGAAAAAAAAAAAAAAAAAATCAATCTTTTTTCCAATAAGTAGCTTCAGTAAGGCAAACTGCCTCAAATGCCTTGCTAAAAAGCACTTAGCTATTGGCTCGAGGGATTCCATAGTATGACTTCATGTCTTTTTAGTCTACATTTCCCCATACCAGAGATTTTTTCTTTTTGTCTTCTGGTCTCAAGCCACTGTCCTTCCGGCTACAGTCCCAGCAGACAACGTTTCCACTTGTCGGCAATAACATATCCAAGGACAGCGATATTGACTGACAGTTGCCCAAGTAAATCAAAATATTCTGATTCTGAGCTAGCTAAAATAATGGCCTGTCAGCAACATCGCAGCTTTCACTGACAACTGCTTGCGTTCTGCATAGATGCATCTCATTCCTCCTCCGCTTTTCCTCTGCATGAATGTTAAGCTCAAGAAGATAAGTTAGCAAGTACTAAAATCTCCATAGTCTATTATGTATGTTTACAGAGGGTTTGCAATAGAAGAGAGAAAAAAATACAGCATTTCCTTGCATAAATTTCCATTCTCAACATCTACAGTGCCATTCAACATTTTGTGTGGAGAAGGAAAGAGAAAAGTCTGGCAGCAAAGCTGAAGCTTAAGGCACTTCCCTGTCAGTTGGTTCATTCTCCCAGTGCATGAGTATAGAAATGTGCTTTCACAGAACTGGTGCTGAAATAAGCTCCGAACATCATCTCTTGAATGTTTAGTTTGTCAACATACGGGCAGAACAAATGAATGGAGATACTAGAAAAACACCCTTAGTGCCAGTAAACACAAAAACAGCTGCTGCTGGTCAGTAGTTAGCGACTGATAAAGAGGTAGAAGTACAGCACAATACATACAGTAGGTAATGGACACAAACAAGTGCACAAAATATCACACAAAAAAAATTAACACATATTCATATACACATCACATATTCTGTTTATTAAGAACGCATAAATTATCAAACCAATATGTGTCAAAGTTGTGGCTGTGTATAGAGTCACACATTGTACCTGAAATATAGTATACAGAGAGAAAGAAAAGTGGATAACAGATTATAATCTGCAACAAATGTTAGACATATACCTGTTTTAACTTTTTTTTTTAACCACTGGAGGGCAACAACAAAACATCTCCAAGATAGCTGTTTGATTTTCACCAACCAGGATTTTTTTTGTTTTTTTTTTTTAAGCAAACTTAACTCACTAACTTTGAATTCATGCACACCTGTCTGCCACAGAGGGAGTGTTCAAAGTTTGAAATTCTTTAATACTTAATACAGTGTCTTTAATTAATTAAATATAGCAGTTAATGGACCCTGGGGTTTTGAGCTCTGGTGTTTAATTTAATTAAATCTATGTTGTTAGATATGACAGAGGAGAGATTACATGGTAGAAGGAGAACCCGGTGATAATAATTAATTTCTCTAGTCGATACAGTTATTGTGCAAGATAACGGTTGTGCAAGATAACAAAGAGTGAAATTAAAGATATCATTTTCAGAAATCAATTATTGGGAAATTATTAAATATCAAGTATTTCCCTATTCACCAAAAAACCCACTGGGCTTTCCCAAAGAGGTCCAAGGGTGAAAGCGTTCTTAAAACCCACTGAAGAAGCAGAGGCACATACCAAACATATCAGGCCGAATTAAAGGTATTAACTAAACTATTGGTAACTTTTTGGCATTAAAATGACTTGTTATCAAAGTTATCAAAGAATCAAGCTGAGTAAAGTTAGCAACATTTCAGTTCACGGCTCCTCTGGGGTGATTCATTACCTGTTCATTTCAATTTTATTTTATTTGTGTAACGCCAATACATTATCTCAAGGCATTATACAGGGTAAGGTCAAGACCTTACAAAACTTCCTACAAAGAGCAACGACTTTTACCAGATTTAATCACCAAGCCCATTTGTTTTGGAGAGAAGGGAAAACAGTAAAAAAAACCCTCCTGAACAACTGACACTAAATGAATCCTAATGGGGAGTAGCTGACTGCAGTGATGGCAATGATGGTGAGGACAACAACTCCTTGATCCCGCACTGCTTCATGTCACCAAACTGTCTTTTGTTATTGGTTATTGAGAAACATAAACCGACAGGAAATAACACATACAGAGTGTTGAAAGTCTAAAATGGTCATGCATGTCCAAAAGTTTCCAGTTGATGTTGATCTTCAGCCAAGTGTTAATTCTTTGATACGGTGATATCCCGTTGGTGGAGCACTTGTTCTTTCTTATATTTGAGTTATCATATTTAAGATTAAATTTTACTTAAGGCTAAATTTAAGGATTAATCTGGGCTCAAAGGGTTGAATTATTTCATCATTAGAAGTTAGACCAAAAATACAAACGATGTTGGTATTCAAATTGAATCTTTAAACTGAAACCAATGCAAATTTGATCAATTTCATAAGCCTTTAATCCCATCACACCAGTGCTAATAACTGCAGGACAGCTAAACATAGCAATCTGATCATGGGGTTACAATAGTACAACAACCAATGTCAGTAGGAAGACACCCACAATCAGAGGCAAGATGCCAGGACACCCACATTTAAAGCTGGTAGACTGGCAGGACACCCACATGAAGCCGCAGTAAGATGCCAGGACTCCCACTTTTAGCAGCAGGACAGCAACAGGACATCCATGTTCAGTGACAGAGCAGCTATGGATATGTACGACTATAATAACACAGTACAGGATGTTTTAACCCCCCTTGAGGAGGAAAACCTTCGTAGTCCAGCTTTGTTCACTCTCGTGCATTGTAATGTTCTAGCAAGACCCCTGGACCAGAGCCTTGGCCTTAAACCATGGTGATGCTGCCACTGGAGAGGAGCTTTTGTAGGGGATTGTGCCTCCGTTTATTGTGACTGTGTGTGGATGTTAGCCATTGAGCTACTTACCCTGTGTCCTCTGAGTGAAGGCAAAAACTGCTAAACAGCTTTTTCTACAAATTATTCACCCATGTGATTGTTATAAGAAGACCATTATTAATCAAGTTAATTAATGTATAATTAAGTCCTGAATATACTTTACATTTTGGAGCTTTAGTTGATAATCTCACTGAGAACAATTCACAGCAGGATAATCTTACATCAGCAACATTACATGCATCTAATTTGTAGGGGTGGTGATTAAGAAAGAATTATTTTGACTAAGAAAAACTAGATAAGGACAAAAAAAACTGGCAAAAGATTTGACCTACGTGTGGGAGAGATGTCACAAGGGAAGGAGGGAATTATAAGAGTGGGATGGGTAGTATAGATTCTAACTTTATCAGCATGTTTCCCTTCAGTTGTAAGACGAACATACTGTACGCTGACCTTCCTAAAGGTCCGAAAATCTTATTTGAGACAAGCTCACATTAACTCGTACAGGTCAGCAACATAGTGAGCTTTAACTAACAAAGACCAAGGAGGGTTTAAAAGTTTAAAAGTCTAAAAGTTTGAATATTTAACTACAGTGCCTGCTTGTTCCACGTCTCAACACTTCTCGCCTCAAAACGAAAACAGAGATGGCCTTTTTGCTGACAGAACTCGATTGTTAGTGCACTGTATGCTCCTCAGCTCTGGGCAAAGAATCTATTCGTTTGCAGATCTATAAACATATAGATTTCTAGTTTCTGTTATGTCAGCAGTTTTGCCATGTGGTCACCCTGAGGTTGTATGTTTGAACATATGTGTGTTCCTTGCTCAATTGCTTTTTGTACCATTAAATGACCATTTGTGGGAATGATGGTCACCATTTTACCCTTTGCTGCTTACTGGAGTCTCTGGCTTTCACAGTGTGACCCAACAGGACAAATACTGGGCTATTACTCTTTATGACGACCATTGTTCTGAAATGCTTGTAATGTCAGTTTCGCCCATAAAAAAGAATTGCTAAGAGCCTCTATACAAGGCGGCTTAACTCCTACCTCAAGTCCTGACAAATAGATACAGCATCATGAATTCTTGGTGATTGTTTTCCTTAAAAACTCATTAAAATACATATTACATCCATCAAAATACATCACCTGTTTTTTTGTTTAATCCCTGTATTTCCTGTGGTTGTTGAGTTTTCAGTTTGCATATTATAACATTAACTTGCAGTTTCAATTTCAAAATGTGAAAAAAAAAAAAAAAACAGACCGACGCCAAGATTCTCATCTGTCACGCTACAAAATACAAATTGGAATTGTTCCATAGACAGAGAAGTGAATTTGCGAATGCATATAATATTGATTTGAGCACCTACTTTGCACTGAAATGAGGTGTCCCTCTTAGTGGAGCTAGTGAATCAACCAAAAAAAGGGAAAAAAGAATTATTCAGTTTTTCATTCTTTCCAAATAATTGTTGTGGTATGTTCTCACAATGCTGTGCCACCACATTGGTGGGTGTCCTTAATACACTGCTCCAGAGGGGAGGGGACAGTGAAGCAGGTACAAGAATACAAACTGAACTGTCTGAGGTGAAAGGATTAACAGTGCTCATATTCAGAAGCAGCCTGCTTTTTAAAACCACTGGTGGATTTTTACTACCACCTTCAGGTGGTTTCTCACATTGCAAGTCATGTTTTAACTGACCAAAGCTGCAAACCAGAAACAGTAACTCACTGACAAAAGATAAAGGAAGAAAGAAAAGAAAGGGATGACAGAAAAAAAAAACAGTTGTGAATAGAGTGTCCCAAAATCTGTATGGTGTGCCATATGTTAATGCTGTTGCTGCTTGTTTGTTTTTATTCTCAAACTGCTGAATCGTCTCAAATTGGTATTGGGGCATCTTTAAGGCCTCACATAGTTGTTTCTGTCAAACAGCTGCTGCATGACCTGGATAAACAAAATGCTGCAGGGACAGCAGTATTAACAGCATCCTGCTGCTGCTTTGTCAGATGCACTACCAGGGACACAGGTTTCGTTATTTGAAAATGATTCTAACATTATCAATCTACTGTATAAATAAAGCACTGAGACCACTCAACATTACAATGAGAAAATTCCCTTTTCCCCACAGTTACTCTCAATAGACAAATATTATTAATCTTCATTGTTCCACCAAAATGTAGGAGCAATAAATCATGACCTGAGCAATTTTTTTGTTTTTTTTAAACGTAGAACATATCTGATGCTACTGAGCAGCCTTTGATGTAAAATGTATACAAACAAACATATTAAAAGCCACATACTGGCAGCTATTGAAGGAGATGGCATGTTCAGACAAGATTTCCTAATTGTGTGCACAAGATGTGGAAAGTCCACCATGACCTCCAACGTCAACATCCATACAGGTCGTTTTTTTTCAATCCTCTGATGTGACTCAACGTGTCTTCTGAAATAGCGCCCCAATGGCAGCAGGAGTACTAGACTGGTTGTCATGGTTATGGTAATCAACATGCACACTACAAGAGTATCAAACCTACATTCATTGCCATGGTTACTATAATCACAGTCATGGCTTGGTTACCTTTAGAAAAATATGACTAGGATTAAAATTAGCACTTTCTCAACATTAGGTGATCTTTGTTGTCATGGTTACTGTAATAACATGGTTAATTTTGTCAAATGGTCATAGATAATAGAAACAACAAACTGTATGGGACATAAACACCAGTCTATGTCATATTCCTGTTTGTTGACCCATCCATCCACCACAACCTCCTCCTGATGCTCTATGACTGCACTTTTCCTTTGTTCCTGCCGTAATAACTAATACATATAACTGTGGGTGATAATAACCTGCTGCACACACAACCTACAGGCTCTTCACAGGATACTGTGGGAAACCCAACTTGAAAGAGGTAACAAAAATCAAGTCAAGTGGTAACATGTACAGTATAGACTCTGGCAGCTGGTCACATCTGTAACTGTATTTTTAAACATATCATTAGGGGCAATATCTCAAAACCACATTCACAGTAAAGAAAAAGTGACAAGAGGACTTTTTGGGATTACACTCTCTAGTGGGTGGTTAAGAAATACATCCATACCAGGGAAATGGACAAAAAGTGGAACTAACCAGGTGTTGCACAATTAAAAAAAATCATGTGACTAACTGGGGGTAAAGTTCAAAAACACAGGCATCAAGTCAGACTGCCACAGAAGGAGCCAGGAGGACATAAACATGCAGCTTTATCAGTGCATCTTTGAGGCAGCTGAGCTGCTTGACAAAATGATAGACTGACAAAGTGCAGCTGCGCCGCTAGAAGGAGAGATATAAACTCAGCCGACGGCAGCCAATGGTTATAACCAGCAGAGCTGAGTTAATATGCGGCAGTGATTTTAACTTGTGATTGTTTTTGTCAGATTCTGTTGTCGATGTCTGCACAGAGGGAGCACTGAATGTGTCTACAGGGAGCTTTCTTCAAAGACAAACTGAAATAAACAAATGCCACTGGGACAAAGAGGCTCCACGTCTGCACAAATGTTCCCAACCAAAGCTCAGCTTGTTCATGGCATGCAGCCTAATATGTCATTTTCTGTGATTATGTGTGCTAAAGGACTAGCAGCTGCTCACAGCAGCTAAATAGTAGAGCAATTGTTTGAATGCTACTCATCTAACCTTCCAAAACACACATAATGGTAAACGTGTATATTAAGCAGTCAGACCCAATGCCACTTGGTCCAGTGACAACAGTAAAATGCTGCTTATATAGATTCAATGTACAAGTTGTCCATAGGACGGATGGCTGGATGGTTCCAGTGTTTGCTTGATTTTATTTGTGATGTTTTATTGTTTTTAATCTTACTTTGCCTTCACTTTTATAAACTTATCCTGAAATATTCAAAATAAATGATATTACCACATTTATTATCATTATTAAATTAATATTTCCTCTAACCACAGCTTTTATGATGCATTTCCTATTTGCAAATGTGTCTAAATTCTACCCATAGTATCTGTGGTTCATTTTAATTCAGTCTAGAGGTAAAACATATGATACTGACTAGCCAGTCCTCAGCAGGTTATTTCAACAGGACGCCTCATGAGGCAAGGTCATATAAATTGAAAGCCTGGCCATGTTTTTCAATATGTTCCCAACGGCCATTGTGACTAGACAGGGCATGTTTTGTGCTGAGCTGAACGAATTAAATTAAAAATGAAAATAACAGTATGTTGTATCGGAGCAAATCAGTCATTTGCATTCGGTGTCTATCATTAGAACAACCTATGAATAAACATTGCTCAGGACAAAATCCTGATCGTTTTGTATAAACTACATTAACCACAGCTAAACGCATTCAGAGCATGGAAAACTAGTTTCTTGCCCTGTTCGACTAGGTGTTGTGCCAGAGGGAAGAAACTTGAATTCCCTATTAAGGAGATGTGGAGGACACTCCAGCATAACTCTGGCTGTCCTGACAACCTGCCTCTGTGTGGCTATGACAGGTGCAAGTAAATTGGGGCTTGGACCTCCAGGGTCCCACATAACTGAACAGTTCTGAAGGCAGGTAGCTCCCTGCCATGGCTCTCTTGGGCAGTTGCAGGTCTATTTGCTAGGTGGGGAAGAGAGGTGCTCAGAGCAAGTAGCCTGACGCAGCTGTCATGTGATTCTGCTGGTGTCAGATACTCATGGTGTGTGAGCTTTACTTGAGCCAGAGTGATGAGGCATTACCAAAGCTCTTTGTTCCAACTAAGCAGAGAGAAAAGAAGAAGTCAGCAGTCCTGCCCACTTCATTAAAACACTCAACTTTGTTCAATCTGGCTCACTAGCCAGCACTCTATGACGTGTGTGAGGTGATGTTTTTCTACAACCACATGATCCTGCAGTGTTTTCTTGTCTCATAGATAACTAGATGTCTTTGTTTTTTTTCCTCTTTGTCAAGCAAGACGTTTTTTTTAATTGGTCAGTAACTTAAACAGGACTGTAGTGATGGAGCCGTTATATAAATATCCACAGAATATTTATTTTGTTCATTATCTTCATAGTTAGGTGAACTGCCTTGATCCTCAGTAAATGCACTGCAATGGCAATGACTTTGATATATAAAGTATTACATTACATATTACATTACAAGTATTACTTCCCAACTCTTTATTGACCAATGCAGAAATAATTGAAAGATTTCGTTTTAATTTTAAGTTTGCAGCAGAGAGGTGTAAATGTAACAGCTATCATACAAAAATCACTTTTACAGTCTGAAATTCTAAATATGAAAAAGTAAGATTACATGTAATTTGCTCTTGTAATTCTGACATTTAGGCTTGTTTGACTTATGTAGAAAACATGACAGTCACACCTATAAAATTGGTCAGTTCTTGTCCTACGTACCTTAGCTTTTTTATTTTGAAGCCATTAGATACATTTGCTTTCAATTTACTTATATTTCCTGATGGCCCTGCCCTTGCCTTCACCAGAGGATAGATCTGTAATAATTTCCCAATTCAAACTATCATCACACAGTAAAGGAGACTAATGTGAGTCATTAGGTCCTTGATTACCCTGAATGGTCATCTAATATCCAAAGAATGAAGAGAAAATTTAAAGGGGCATGTTCACCATATGCTGTTTCCTTGTGATAGTCCCATATTCAAAGGTGATAAAGCTCCTATAGAAACTGTTATGCAAATTCAACAGTAGCTTGAAGAGCACCAGGAAGCTGTTCCCCAATCAAGATGTAAATATTGGTGGGAAGTGGTAGGGTAAAGCAGAGTTCAGTGTCGCAACATACACCAAAGGCTTTTGATATTTGATATTTAAATCTAAGCATAATGAGTCCAAAAAAGCATGGATAAAATTAAACTACAGAGCAAAATGAATGAAAATACAGAAAATCAGTTTAGATTCTCTCATGTAAAGTAAGGTCACAGGAAATGGTGCATGACTGCCAAGCATGGAAGGTGGACATGGTTCACAGCTTATACAATTATACACACTTTAAACACAATCAGCTCTGTGCTCATTGGCACTCTCTGTAATTTGGGGGACAGGTGTTCCCTTTCTTCTTCATATTCCCTCACTGCAGCAAAAAAACAAAAAACATCTTCAGCAGTTATGTCATGCTCACGTAGAGCACAGATAGGCTGTTCTTTGACATGCTTCCAGTGCAGTCAGCATCATGCCAGAGGAATCAGTCTGTTTCTGCTATTCTGAGGGTTATAAAACTGCACGTGTCCCTGCAAAAATCTCTTAGCTGCATGAGGTAATGTTAGCGGTGAAGCAGGCTTTTGCTTTTTGTGACTGTCTGTGCACCTAGTATGACTATTTCAAATAATATCACCAGTAATTACAAGATTAACAATAATACAATATGAAACAACAATGAGCTGTAATAGGTTGCAGACAATATTATGCTTTGACTTGGATTATCATCATTCTGGTTCTGTTTGGACTCAGCAGCTGTGGTTAAATTCACTTACTCACAGAATAACAAGCATTGAATTGTGGAGGAAATGTGAAAAAGCATTACATAAATACAGGAAGGAATAGAGAAATATTAAATTATTAAATTCAACAATTGTCATTGCAGCTCTGATACACAGGGTGGTGCCCTTTAATAAAGTTTGGGCAGCAAACATGATGCTCTTTCCCTCTCTAAACAAATGGACCCTTATTTCTACATCCAAAAGGCAGTTTGAAGACACTGTCAGTCATTTTCTCACAATGTAAAACACAGTTTTATTCACATTTACAATTAAAGAGTCTGACTCAAATATAAAACACTGTTTCTAGGCCAATCATAACTGAAAATACAGGCCTATTTTTGAATACTATTCAAACCTGTCATAGCAACAGAACATATTGAAAGCAACAAGTTTTGTCACATGCATTTCATTATATTAAAAAGAAAAAGGTTTTGAATCTAGGTCGTCATTTTACTCTTTTGTTCATGAGCAGATTATTGATTGTGCCACTAATTTAATGAGGATAAAGTGTATATTAATTAATGTGGTTAATGTGAGCAACAGTAGATTTGGTGGATAGAAGTAGAAGTGGTATATTTGAAGTGAATTAAAAAAAAAAAAAAAAAAAAAAGTTAGAATAGAAAATTCACATCAGCTGTGTTTTGCATGCGGGAATAACATTGATATTAACCTTCATCAGTCATTAGTCATTTGATCCCTGAACAAAGGTGTCAGCTAATGAAAGATTTACAGCTGTAGCCTTTGTGGCAACACTGTGATAATTCTCATCAAATATGAATCTGACAGAACAACAGTGAACAAATGTATCCATCTAAGTGAACAAAGTGTCAGAACCAGAGAATCTTTATAAACACAGCAAGGTGTGAAAGTTTAAGTAAGACATAAAAAACATTGATTCTACCCATACAGTCTGCCTTTACTTTTACACCTCAGTCATACAATCGGTCACATAGAAATCGCTTTGTATGTGAATGTTCTGAGATACAGTTCATTAAACGCTAAAAAAACATTAGTCTCATTACTGCATGCATAACTGGCTGCCAATCAACTGCCGTCTTTTTATCTAGCTGCATCGTTGCCATTCTTCACACATTCTTAGTCACCATCTGTCAAGAACTGAATAATTGAGCACCATATCTACCACTGTTTAACATTTGCTTACTCGAACACTGACAAAGTCCTGTGAGGGCCGTCCTTGTGCTTTGTATCTGTGCTTTGGCACCAAAACAAAAGAAATTGCACCGGTGTTGTAAGCAACATTTTTTTCTACTTTTAGGCTGGTGTGTAAAAGCCCTGTGCCAAACATTTTACACAAATAACTTCACCTCTTTCTTTCTGGCTCATATGAGCACAGTTCACCTTCTTTGCAGCTCTGCAGTGAAGCTTTGGTAGATGTGAGCGATGGTCTTTGCAAGACATTTTGTTCATGAGCATTTCTCCCGGATTTGCCCTAATTAGCCATCCTAGCATCCTGTGTTGGGAAAACGTGACTTTCTGATTCATGACAACCTGTGTCAAGGTGTTCCACTGTTAGATTTAAGCTGCAATCACTGTCTACTGTACAATACCTCCACCATGTCAAAATGTCTCTCTTAACAATGAAAACAAATCATCCACAGATCTACAAAGATGTCTTTTGTTGAGTACAATGAGTATATGTTATGACTGTAGCATAACCTGCATGATAAGGACACTTTTGTATGCCCTTTCCATGCTTGGGGCTGTGTAAAGTATGGTAATAATGTCTTTAAGTGGTACAAGACCCGCTTATAAACAATTTAAAGGTCAGTGTGCCAGAATAATACTATTCTCAGTCAAATAGAGATTTTGATTTCAAATAAAGGCTTATTTTTTTATTACATACAACCTGCATTCATGGGGAAGTGCAACAAGCTGCAAACACAACAACTCACAATGTTCTGCTTATAAAAACGATACGACTAATGTGGTGGTAAAGACATGCTTGTTTACACACCAGCAAACATGGAGAAACATTAATACTGATTTAGGGCCAAATAAATCTGGTCACCTAGCGGATGCAAGTCCAATATATATTCTCCTATAGGTCCTGTTTTTGGTCTCCACCAACTCTTAAGGGAAATATCTGGTTCTTTAGCTGTTAAATGCTCCACGCTTACCGCCATCTCTCCGTTGGGTTTTTTTTCCACTGGAAACAGCCACCTGCTGCAGCTGGAAAACATACTCACACATAATGATGAACACACAGAAACTTATTACCTGTTTCTGCAGTTTCACAAAAGCTTCTGCTTTTTTGACTGTTTCTGACTGTTCTGCTTTTTCTTTTGCTTTTTTGTTCAGTATTTGGCAGAAAAGGTTGGGTTAGTTAGATTAGTTTCAGATACATACATAGATTTTGCTTACTTTTATGCAATAAAACCACTATAAATCTCAGCAAAACGAAGAAACAACCAGCGCCTTTATGAGCTATAAAGATCTCATATTGAATGCCTTAAAAAAAAATGCAATTTACTAAAATCAATTTTTTGATGCACAGTTAAGAAAACCAAGCACCGGAGAGAGAGATTGTCTTTTTCGTGCCAGTAAAAACTGTTGCAACAGCATTTTTGAACAATTAGGAGGAGCTGGGAGAGAAAAGACCATTTAATAACTAAGCCAAGGCAGCAGGGAACAAAGACATTAATAACATTCACTATATAGGTTAAAGATTTTAACTGGAGGAAGTAAGAACTAACTGAACACTCTAACTAGTGACTTAATTTCCTTATCAAAATGACAAATTAGTCAAAGATCACCCTGGATTTTTTTTCCCCATCAATGGTCCGATTGGGATTTTAGTGGTGTTATAATGGAGTCAGAGAGGTCAACTACGATAAACACAGATTTGCTCTTGTTAAGTGTGACAAGGATTCTCCCTAGCAGCCCCCTAAGTGTATTTTTGTTTAGCTTTTATAGATGAATCTTGTGCATTAATGTGTGTTTAAATTCTCTATATTCATAGAAACTAACTGGTCTGATTTAGAACTGTGAACATAGACCCTAATCATCCTCTTTGCTATTTAAGTTCCTATTTTCTGAAGGTCCTTGTTTCACTCATGAGCTACCTCCTCCTCATCATCATCATTGAACATGACATATCTGAGTCAAAATGACTCTTTAGGCCCTTCAGGCTTCCACACGTTAGCACTGGGTGCAAGCAGCAGAATCCTCTTTACAGCTGACCACTCGTGCTCCTCGAATAACTCCGTGTCGGGCTGTAGCAGTTGTCCTGCAGAGGCAGACTTAGGGGGAAGCTGCTGTGTGTATTTTGGGAAAACCCCACCACGTGTTAGCAGCTGGCTGAGAGATACTTAATACCAGAGATAGCAGGTCTCAAAACACATACACAACACATTTGGTGTTAAGTCCACACTGATCAGGCTTAATGGAAAAAAAATCTTACCCTAAATACCCATGTTCCTTGACATTTTTTTTTATCTCATGCTCTATAGTGGAGTTTTATTACTTCTGTATGTCTGGACAGATGTGTACTAGATTATGTCACATTGACCTATTCAGAATGATTGCTATAAAATTAGCAATGTCAGTAATTGTAAGAGCAGGCGACAGAGCATAAAAAGCCTCTTGCTCCACACTGATATCCTGCTTGCCCTCGACTTTATAATCTGCCTACGGCTGGCTCAAACAAACTAAACTGATGCTACTGACAGTCTGGGCTTTACCATGATATCATGTTACAAAGCAAGCAATATTTTGAGGTAATAAACCAGATAAAGAGGGAAAAAATTGCCTGTAATATTGATGTAGCACTACATAGTGGCCCCTAACTCTAACATTTTCTTCCACTTCGCTTTTCACGCTGTGAAAATCAGCCATCCCTCTCAAATAAAATGTCAACAGTGAACCAGGAGGGGGAAAAAAAAGTATATAAATTGAGGAGTGTATCTTTAAGCTGCTAAGTTGTTTGGCTCAGAAGAAGACGGCTGACTTGTGATTGGCTGAGAGGTGAAAGAAGCCTTCCAGGTTGTAGCTTCACACAGTCTCGTGCCAGAGATTTAACCACTCAACCGATCATGAATTTGTAATGTGTTCGTGTCCACAGCACATTGCCACTACCAGATTAACAAGAAACTCATACAGATCACATTTGTCAGTATGCTTTTTAAATGCATGTATTTAAATGTTTTTATAGCAAAGAGCAGATTTTGTGCATGAATTGTTTCTTGCAATTCAACACCTTGAGCCATGGGTCTCTTATTTTAAAACCTAGTATAATTTTTGTCATCCAGGTGATGTCAAGTCAACTATTTAACATATACAGGTACAAACCCTGGAACAGAGTATGTGGGGTTAAGAAGCAGAACCTGATCAGTTGGCAACAACCCCCCGGAGACAGTGCTGAGCTGTGCAGTGTTTTCAGCAGAGTGGTCAAAATATGTACTACAGGTCACCCTGGAGTCTGGCTTTACCACAACATATTTATCACAAGTAAGGCCTGTTTAAGCTGATCATCACAAGATTTAAAAGACACTCTTTGAACTGACTGTTAAGTAAACTTCTCCTCTGAACAGCAATTTTCCAATCACATCTTGGCAACTGTAAGGACAACAGCCCTCTAATGGTTTGGATATTTCTCATGGCGAGACAGTGTGAATGGGCCTGCAGTACTCTGTATATAAAGAGATTGGAAGTGGGTGTCTTTCTTTCAGCCTTTTCAAAACTAAAAGTACAAGATCAAAAGTCCACTAAAGTAACCGTAGCCAAACTCGTCACCCAGGATCCTAAAGCCTTTTTTCTTGTAACATTAAAAGTAAAAGCTATTTGCTTGTATTTTCAAACAGGGTTATGTTAGAACAAAATATCCTTTTGAGATTGCATATTGTCCTTATCAGTGCTCAAACTAGATTCCACTGCAAAACAAGAACAGTAATATTTCTCCATTTCCACAGTTTCTGCATGATATCATGTACATAGCCAAGTACATATTTAAGACCCCATCTTAAGTTAAGTTAATTACATAGCTAACAAAATCTGCCAATATAGAGTCATTTCAAACAGCAATAATTGGAAGCTACAGGCTAGAAATGAGAAGCCTTCGAGTGAGAAATCTCCCCCGGTTATTGCTGTAAATTGTACTGACTCTAAAGATTGGCAAACACAGCAACAGTAACTAAGGTGCACAGACCATAACCAGTGGTCATTTATCAAAAGTTTGAACCATTAGGTCTAATCTATGTTTTCAGGCCATCAATAGCCACATGGAGATACTGTTTTGGTTTTATTGATGTGGGCAAGCAGTCTGCCAAGCAAAGCCGCAGACAGACACTAATGCATATGTAACTTAGAAGGAACCAATACCAACTTTTTTTGGCATTAGAAGCTTTCAATGGGGTCAGTGTCTCTGTCAGCTGGCTTACCTCAAGTAAGTAGCTCATGCTCTTTCTTTGCTGTTCTGAAGAGAAACGCATCTTAATAGAAAGTTACTGAATATGTTGAGACATTATGGGAAAAGAGTGCTTGAAAGCCCTCTAAAATCAAATATCTGTGACACCACAGTACATATTTTCTAACCATCTCCGGGACAAATCCAGTCCCAGTTCATAGGTGTTGAGTCACATTGATTCTGAGGCCCTCATGTGCTAAGACACAAAGAGAAAAATCCACAGCACCATTGAATGTGAATGCAGATGTCATGAATAAACTGTCCAATCTTTTTATAAGTGGCCATAGTGGGGGCAGCACCATTCAAAATGTAAAAAATGAGATTAATTCATCCTGCTCCATGTCAGGTGGTTTTTATCCTTAGCGTTATCCATTTAAATTTCTCCAACACCCACCTTTCATCTGGTTTTATTTCTTACATGAAGCATAACTCATCTCTTTTAGATTAGCTCCTAGTTGGCGAAATGAGCCGTAAATTTCTTTTATGTTGTATTGGTGTAGAGTGCTTCACCTTTTCCAATTGCCTGAATAATTCTTTCCCCCCTGTATGTTTTATTGTACAGCAGAGATGTGCCACCATTGCCTGTCTTCAGCTCTGTGTACTGCTGTTTGTCTAGCAGATTTAGTACAAAAGCAGGCTTGACTTTCCTGTGGAGGGTATATGCCAGAACCTGATCTCAAAAAGATGAAAAATTAAACCAATTAAATTTAAATAAATATTCTGATATAAATAATAAAATACAGCATAAGATGTATAAAATAAAATAAAATATAGATGTCTTTTTCTAAGCCTTACAACATCTGTCACACGGTTCATTCAGTGGCCAGGAGCCCTTCATGTACGCCACCACTCCAGTAAATCCTCAGCCCCCTAATCTCCCATAAACACTCCCTGACTGTGGAGCCTCCTTGGCACTGCCAGCATGTGTGTGCCAACCCCATATACCTATTAACACCGTTAAGCCTCTGCTTGCAACCACCAGCCCCCTCTCCTCACAGGAAAGGTGAGCTCGTCTGATGATTACCTCACCTTGCACTATGGCACTTATCCTCAACTCTGGCCAGTTATCTTGAAAACAGGAAACACACTTGTATCCACAGTCTTACGTTGCCTTACAGCAAAAGTTTGCACACTGCAGAAATTGATCTTCATTTGCCCCATATCCCTTTTGTTTCATCAATCCCTTCTCCCAATCGTAACCCCCACCCCTCCACCCACACCCCTTGCACTTTTATTTTGCCCCTCTTCATCCCTGTGCTGTTTCTGCACATTTCTACTTCTCCCTCTCTAACCTCCTTTTCTTTGTCACCACAGACATCATTTCCCCCCCCCTCACGCAGCAGCCTCTATTCCAGTTTACCAGATCATTCCAATCTTTCCATAAATAGGAAATGTACAGTAAACAAAAATCAGAAGACGCTGCCAGTGCAATCAGAGAATATTTCTCTCCATTTCTTTTCAACTCCCCTCACTGCCTGTGCTCTGTGCCTCTCTTACTCTCAGTGCACTGCAGCTCCTCCTTCCACCTCTCTCATCAGCTGCCCCTCCCTCTTCTTCCTCTCTCTGTCTCTGCTAGGTGCAGCATGTATGTGAGCGTGTGTGAGCCAGCAGAGCCGCCTGTGTGTTTACATGTCAGCCTATCACTGCTGCCGGATTTAGCGCATCTGGAGAGGACGAAGGCATTTCTCAAATGCCCCTCAGACAAGGGGATTCTCATCGCTGCATATATCCCTCTCTCCCATTTGAATCCAGCCCGTCTTGAATCCTGCATCCCTGTCTCCATGCTTTCGGAGGCATTTTGAATTTCCTTGGCAACATGGAGCTGCCTGAATTAGAATTCTCTGCATGACAGTGCTGGTAAGTACTCAGTCTCTATGGTGGGCTTTGACTACTGAGGCACTGGATCAGATTTATTATGGTGCAGTGGTGGGGCCAGGGGATCGCCAGGGAGCAAATTAATGTCAGAAATAAAATAGTGTATCGTAGGCAAATGCTGGGATGGAAAGAAGAATTGTTAATTGAGGAGGGCTCCAGATCTTATTTGTGCTTTGTCATCCAGATGGGTTTCATTCTGCTGTGTGCTATGCAATCTGGGTTTGTGCTGATTGAACACACACATATGATGTGTGTATGTAACGGCTGAATGTACAGTATGGAGCTCAGATCATTTTTTTTAATGCTGTCCAAATAAATAGAGGCATCTACTGCAAATACTGCAAATTTATGTGTGCATGAATGCATGCTAACACACACATGTCCTACCTTTTAATATCACAGCTGAAGGTGTGAAGCTGAGTAGGAGAGTGTCTGTTTTGTGTTTCTCCCTGAGTGTTTGTCAGGCTGGTTGTTGATGCTTCTTAATGTGCCCTCATTAACATTCATGTTCCTTCAAATGCCAGTAAACTCCTTTAGACTAACACTTATTCATTCTCAGCAGTTTGTACTGATGGCTATATCTAGTGCCGATGTGGGATCCTATGTAGGTGTTTAATTTGCCACAGGTTAGATAGATGGGTGGTGGTGGTGTTGGTGGTGGTGGTGGCGGCGGCAATGGGGAGGGTAGGCGACTTTGTATGATTATTTATGCAGGCAGTAAATGATCACTCATAGTTTAATTTCCATTACCCATTATATTTGCATCTTCCCAATCATGGCTGTAACGCACCAGCAGGCAGGCAGCTACGAGGGGACTCTTCCTCTCTGTTTTTTAACTATGCAGTAACAACCTCTGCCAGCTACAGACCCCCAACAGTCTCTAAGTGAAGGGTCTGCTCTCCAAGCCAAGGCTTTAAGAGCTAGACAAAGGTTTTAATTGGGCCCCCTAATCAGGTTATGATGGCTGATTGGAATCTTTTTTTTAATTTTTAGGTGGTTATTTATGCATGTCACTTTGCATGCAAATCTAAAGAAATGCGCAAAGCATACATCTGACTAGAATTTTTGATTACATCTGGTGAGCAACTAAGTAATTAAAAATTTTAGCAGGTTTTTCAATTATCTACATATTGTCAGTTTGCGTTACTTCAGTTAGTTCAATTTGTATGTCTGTAAGTACCCCAGTGTATGTGAATGTAAATGCAATCATATCAGCAGAGGTTGCAACTTAAACAGCTTATGCGCTTTTATGCACATATTACAGCTATACACAAAGAGCGGAGAGTATACATTATATCATCCCTTACGGTGCATTTCAATGAAATTACCATTGATTTGATAATGTTTGTTGCAATTTTGTGTTATATAAGCATCTTTTTGAATTACCACAACATTTAACCTGCATTTACTTGTTTTATTTAGTTCTTTTTTTACTTTTTTACTTGTCAGCACAAGTTGCAATTATGGAAGCTAATGAGGATGCAACAATACAAACAAACAATGAAGGATTACCACCATATACAAGATATGTCAAATCTGTTAGGAAACAGTTACCATTTACACATTCAGAAAACATTACCATTTAATGGTAGTTGTATTTACCCAGGAATATAAATCTAACATTCTCTCTTTATAGCTCTGTTTTGGTCTTCCCCACCCCCTGAATCTGGCTCTTTAGCTGCTAAATGCTACTTAATGTCGACATGCTAGTCACCAACTCTCCCTGAGTGAGACTAAACCAAAACAGTGAAGCTGGGCTGTGAAACTGATACAATGAGTCAAAAAACATGAAGCAACACAGAGGAGAACTGCAGAGTCAGGTTATCATTTTGTGTGGCACCCTTTTCACATAAAAGTAGTTATTTTGTCAACATAAAAGCATTGACTATTGCATCTTTAATGTTTTCCACAATCGAGCTTAGTAAAAGGTTAATTTTACATACTGCTAACCAGAGAAGAATAGTGGAATGAGGTGATCAGTGAGAACATAAACAACACCAACCTGTGTGTATTTAGGATGAAGTTTGGTCAGGTGGCATTATACCCTTGCAAACAAACCTAATAACACATGACACCTGCATATACAAGACTGAAGATAGTCCAAACACCTCCACTCGAGAGCAGGACCTATTGCTTCGGTACCTGTGTAAGGCACATGGCTCCCACTGACCTTTGAGGCTGCTCAGCAGTGAACAGAATAAGAATAAAGTTAGGTGTATGCAAGCAACACCACGTGCTAATATGGCTAAACTGCAATATTAATTTGCAATTAGCAGTAATACAATTAGTAATATGAGTACAATGATTAAGACAATGTACACACATAAATAAAAGCTGTGGGGCCTACTGTACTTCAGTCTAACAAAACAAAGCAGCTGTACATTTTTCACAGTACAACAATACATTGGCTCCATTCTGTCATATCCTTAATATTCTGTGATATAGTGGTCCACGCTTGACACTGAACAATAGCCAACTTTGTCACAGTAGGATCAAATCATGATCATCAAAGCCAAGATAATAGTAGGTAGATTATAGTAGGATGAATTTTCCCCAGTTCAAATGGAATAATAGTCAAGATAACAAATCACATGTTAAACTGAGTTACAATCTGCAACATCTGTAGCAAAATTCAAAGGAGACATAAATAAGTAAGCTGAGATGAAAGCCACATGTGGCTTTGTATTGTTAGCACGACTGGATGCATTTCAGAGTTCACTCTATATGCTCTATGTAAATAACAGTGATCTAGAATAAATAATTTCACCTCCTCATGAAACCTTTTTCTCATGTTTTATTTCGGGTTGTAATTATAGCCTATTTTATTTACAGCTAAAATCAGGGCAGCCCTACACATAACAGTTCATTTGTGATGGCCTAGAAAGGAGCAGTGTATAGTCTGGCCAGAAAACATCTAGGGTGTTACTATTAAAGCATTTTCTGAAACAAGATCCATCTGAAATCAAGATACTGCCACATTACATCAGCCATCTTGAAAAGGAAATGGTGAAAGTGATTGTGGTGAAGAGTGCCAGACCACGTGTTTATACTGTGTCTGCTGGGTGGTGAGGTGACAGACGGAGGCAGATCTGTCACAGGATACTCAAATTTGCGTTCTACAAATGTAGTCAGAAGGTCACAGTCCTGCTGCTCTGCAGCGGCCTTCCTCATTTAAATTTAATAATAACAGTTTTATGCAAAATATGAGACAGTCAGGGGCTAGTAGGATGGATTACTGAGGTTGCCTCATGTTCATCCTTTTGCCTGGCTTCAAGCTCTGGTATGGGAGAGCCAACACTCACATACAGAGGAAGTGATCACAGTGACCGTCTCCTTCCATTCATCTGTCATTCTATTCATGCCATTCTTTTGGTGGGGTGGTTTTGATAATATCTGACACCAGTGATCTGTTTTTTTTCACCAGAAAGAAAGGACATTATCAATTATTGCAAGGACAGAGGCAGTAAGCAATTAAGCCTCTGGAATCAGTGTCAGATGTATTAGCCAAGTCTGTTCACACACATAAGGGATTTGGTTGCAACCACTGATGACTCTCCAGTAATACAGACAATGTACATATTATTTACAACAAATATACAATATATATTATATAATGCATAATATACAAGCAACATTCACAGTTTATAAAAGACAATATAGATAGAAGTACAAGTGTATATGGTAGAGCAAAAAATAACGTGCATCAAATGCATGCATGAGATTGTCATTACGTGAAGAAACGAGCAGCTATTCACTCTCAGCTATTTATTATGGCAATAGCATGAGGGAAAAAAAAAAAGTTTGAAATGACGTCCAGGTCAGGTTCGGTCATATCAGCCAGCAATCAGCTACTAGCATTTGATTAACCTACTTAACATAGTGCTTTAAAATCCTTTTAGTGAAGATATTGTGTAAAAACACAAAATAAAAGTCAAAGATCAACTATACACATTGAAAAACTTGGTGGTCCAAGGTGTGAGGAATCTGTAATGATTTTCCCGTCTGTTTCCTGGTTCTTGAAGAGTCCAAAGTCGTGGAATTTGGGCATGGGTGCACCAGTGATATTTTTCTGCTACTGTGGTGTGCACAGATCAGATTCAATAACTGTGGTGAGGAACTGGCTCAACAGCAGAAACTAGAATGTATCCATTGCTGACACAGGGCGCCTGGATAATGTGAGACAGAGCAGTGCTGAGGGGTGTCCTCCTTAGGTCCCCCTTCCACAGTCTTGAGCTCCAGGTTGTTCTCACTGTTGTGCAGAGAGATTTTCAGCATGTGTGTTGTCTATGCTGACTGTATACCAGCAGTGACTTTCCCCAGCCTCACCTGCTGTTTCCTGTCCATTGGGAACCTGGTGATCCACTGACAGATGGATGCAGATCCAATGAGTTAGAGTGTGGAGGAGAGAATTTCTGGAATAATGGTGTTGAACACCAAGGTGAAGTCCACAAACAGGATACTTTCATATACCCCTGAGAAGTCAAGGTGTTGCAGAATGTAGTCCCTTGTTGACTGCGTAATCCACAGGTGCTTCAGCAGGTGTTCTGTGATGTTCTTAAAGTGGCCCTACATCTGTCATTTAAAGAAATTCATGACCACAGATGTCAGAGCAACAGGACTGTAGTCACTCAGTCCTGTGATAGGGGGTGTCCTGAGGATGGGGATCATGATGGAGTCTTTAAAACAGGAGGGGACTTCACACAGCTCCAGGGATCTGTTAAAGAGCTGCGTGACAATTGAAGCCACTTGGTCAGCACAGGCTTTAAGAAAGGAGGAGGAGACACCACCTGGGGCTGGTGATTTCCTGGGTTTTTGTATCTGGAAGAGCCACGTCACCTCTCTTCTCTTCACATATCTTAAGTACATTCTAAGTAACAGAGGGAGGTTAAGGACGTTGCCAGAAGTGTAGACTGACTCACGGGATGTAGACTGTGGGTATAAGCCAGCCATTGGCTGCAAATTTAATGCAGCCTTCACATACCCTTCCACTATCTGCATGTTACAGTTTTCAAAATCCCCTTTGCTACGGGTAACAACAACAATTGCAACCTCCTTGCTAGCAAATTACACGCCGAAAATGCTGAGTTTTAAAAGATATATTACGCAGTCGACATACGTCTTTTACCATTTCTTTGTGGAGTTTTCTTTTGTGGGGAAGCCATTTTGCTGAGTGTTTGCCTCCCAATGTACAAATGCTCCACTGACTATTGCTACATCCTTGAGAAATACAAGACATTTTTCTTTTCTATTTTTTTTGGCCTAATGAAGAAGGATAATGGGTGAAGCCAGACCATCTTCAAGCTCTGACACAACACTGTGGAGATATGAGACATTCAGGTTGTGGGCCAGACCTTTGTTTGCATCACCAGGGAGGTGGTCTCCTGTAGTTTGTGATGTCTTGCAGGCCACTCCACACTGATGCAGGGTTTTTGGTTAAAACTGCCCGTTTTTCTGATTTTCAGTGTAACTCCCTTTAGCCACCCAATCTTCCTTGGCCTGACCAAGTTCCCTTAGTGTGGCTGCAAACCATGGCTTGTTATTGGTGTATGTTCAGAAGTTCTTGATTGGCACACACATCTTCACAAAAGCTGATGGAAGATGTTGCAGTGTCAGTCCATCCAAGTTTCCCATTGTAGCTTCAAAAACACTCCAATCAGTGCAATCAAAACAGCCTGCAGTTCCTGCTTTGCCTTGCTTGTCCATTTTTTCACTGTTTTGGCCACAAGTTTCACAGGTTTTAGATTCAGCCCATGGGTTTAAACAAGCAGTTATCAGAGTGCCCCAAAGCTGCCCTGAGAAGAGAGTGATATGCATCTTTAAGATTTGTGTTGCAATTGCCCAGTGTCTTATCCCAGTTTAATTCATAGCCGTCCATTTTTTGGAAATTTGTGGCTTAATTGTTCTCTGCCCTCAAGGATTACAAATATCGAGTCTATGTTTTTGTTCAGAGGCAGTTATCCGATTGGCCAGGGTTTGCAGTGCATCATTCACAATAGCCTGAGGTGGGATGTAAACACCAGAATGATGGAGGAAGAGTCTTATGGTGAATAAAATTGTTTGAAGTTTATGAACAATGGGTCCAAGTCCAGGCTGCCATATTTACATACCAAGCTACTCTCACTTCATATTTGTGATATAGCTGGTAATTATTGCCCGAATGCTTTGGTGTGAAAATCTCTCAAAATCTCCCATTGTACTTTCTTTGAAGGGCTTTAAGAGGCTTGTCTGAGGTAAAATTGCCTTTGGCATGGCATTTAGTGCTTTCTTTTCAATTCCAGCCCAAAATATATTCCCTGATGGTGAGTAGGGGATAAAGGTTTGTGTAATTTCCAGCTTATCCTACTTGACTTTCAAGAGGAATGGGTGTTAATGAAGAAAGGAGCCTCTTTTGTAGCATTAGTGTTAGATTTTGTCAATGAACCAAGAAACAGGTCTACATGATAATATTGTATCGCAGGTTAAGTATACTGCAGGGTTCATTTCAGGACCTGTTTTTCAAAGATTTTAATGTGGATTTTCATTTAGCTCTTTTAACATTCCTTGTCATGGATCACTGACGTTAATTGTGCACAAGAAAAAGTCCAAGATTTATTTTTATATATATATATATAT
>CM076648.1:19766230-19796916 GCA_038496675.1 Rachycentron canadum
TGTATAAGAGACAGATATATATAAAGGAAAGAAAGATGTTTTTTCATGCCAAATAAAATCTGCATTTAGAAATATTTTCAATATCAACACTAAACCATAAGAGTCTTGTAAAGGGCTGTTAGTACTGCAGATTCCAAAGAATAAATAGCATAGTCTGCGGCGCTGCGCAGCTTTCAGCCTCTTCCAATTAATTGATTTGGTTGACCAGCACGTCTGGTTGAGTACCTCTGGCTCTGGCTGACCCCCCTCATAAAACCATGGGCAGCTGCTCCCAGCTCAAAAGCTTCCCGCTCTAAGGCTCCCACACACTGATTGTACGCTAGCTGCCCACTGTGAAATAGCAGAGAGGGAGCCAGTATCTTTTAGAGAGTCAAGAGCCTAGTAAAGACAGTTAAACATCTACAAACACAAAACAGACCAAGAAAATAAAAAATCACGGCTATAATGAAAGTGATTACAGGACTATTACTATATACAGAATTTAAGAGTAGAGCCCAGGTGTATATTGTAGGCCATGGTGCTTAGAGGCTGTTTGGCTGTGGCTATTTGTTGATACTTGATGATACTTGATCTCTTGGTTAAAATGTTTTGGTGCAACTCTACAATTAAAACAAAATGAACAATTCTGCAACTGTTTTCATTTGTAAAAAACAAGAATCCTTTGAAAATAAAAGCTCGACACAGCTCATGAAGCTCTATAGGAACGTCAGCATTTAAACTTCACTATATTGAGACATGGAACGTGTCGTGCTCATTCTGATTATTACTGTTAACTTTGTGTTGGTGAATTTTTGTAATACAAATGCAATAAAGGGAGGTGCTTGCTCTAAGTTAACATACATTCATTAGACAATAAAGATGGAGAAATTCAAGGCCTTCAGATTTCTGAGTGTAGTAAAAAGCTGTTGTTCAAGTATGGCTGACACCCACATGTTTCATCAGGAGTTTTCTTTAGGGTGTGACATGTAGGTGTGAGCTGAAAACTCTGTGCCCTGGGATTCCCTTTTGCTTTTGCTCCTACCTCTAAACCACCAACTCTAAACTAACCTTTCAAAGTGTTTTTCACTGTTTATTTAAGAACATATGTTCCCCAGTTCTCTGTTCCTGAGATGTTAACATGCCACATTAATTGTTGTACAGCAGGAAATATTTGTATTAAGCCGAACTGAGATATATTGATTCAGAATTCTGCATATATGGCAGAGGCTCCAAGCCATATGTACTCTGTTTATGGGTGCATGCATGTTTGTGGCTAAGTTTCATGTTGTTGTGACATACTGAAACAAAAGATCCCGTCTGTGGCTGGATCTTTTGTTGTGCAGCAAGTCTTTTTCTTGTTATAGGGCCGATGTGAATCACAGTTTTTGTTTCGATTATTTTGTCTTAATTTGTTTTCACTTTTTGCAGTGTTTTTAGTGACTAGCACTGTGTTATTGGGTGTCACTTGCTTACAGTATGCTGTTTTTGCAATGATCCACATCAGTTACTTTATCTTGTGTTACTCCAGGGAACCATAATGAGCCATTTTCATGTCAGACATTTTGAATCATAATACAAAGAAAAGTTGTTGATGCTAATAATGTTAACAATGGATGTGAAATTCTGATACCATTAAACTGGATAACCTAAATGGAATTCAGCTACCTCTATTCTTTACCCCTGTGTTTTGCATACTGTCAAAATGTCTTCTGTGAAAAAGGTCTCTTCATATAATTTCAAGGGACCAAGGATAGATGGTGTGGGAGGCTGCACTGATTAAAAAGCCCCTTGAGGCAAATTTGTGTTTTGTGATATGTATAATAAAGCTGCCAGCTGACTAAGTTGTCTCTTGAAATGTTGTGGCAGCAAATTAACTGATCTTGATCAGGTCATGAAAAGGTGAGCGTCTCACACAAAAAAGGGTCGGGTGAATTGTTTTGGGTGCACTACTGAGGACGGGGATTAAAGATGATTAGGTTAGTCTCATCAGTTGAGAACACTGACAACACAGGAGATGAGAGGGCCTTCTGATCTTGATACTAGTCATTTCTAAATCTGTAATATAGAGGATGAACATGTGAAAACAATACAATTTTTACTGTCCAGCATTCTTGGGATGCCTTTGAACACTGGTTCAAAAGCACTGGTCCTGTTAGGGTGCATACATGCTCTACAATTTTAAAATGAGGGGCCATGGCCCTAAGGTGAGAAATGAAAAGTGTTACAGTGCTCAATGTTTAAATTTCACATTCATAATTATTGCTTTATTGTAGGAGAAATGACATGTAGTGAAAATATTTATTTTTATTTGTGTGTTTATGCATTTGTAAAAACATCTATTCATAAGATGATACCAGCCGTTTTGGTTTTTATAAGATTTGGGATTAAATAGGTATTACATTACAATAAAAGCATACAACCTGCTTGGCCTGAGAACTAGATGAATCACTGTTGATCAGAGCGCAGTAGAGGTACTTAGGACAGAGTCAAATGGAAAGCCTAATGGAGACGTTTTTTTCCCAGCTGCATTAACTACAGTTGTTGGTGATGTTTAGGCAGCGTACTCTATGTCATGACCATTCATCTACAGTGTAACCTGCCAAACTGAAAACTGTCCGGCATGAATGCCAAAAGCTTTAGTATCTCTCTGTCTGTAGCGCACTTAGGCTGAGGCAGGGATTTACTGTCCAAAAATATATCTATTCCTTTCACTATATTCACAGCCCTCTGCTCCACATCACCCTAAGATTCCCAAAAGCCAACACAGAGACATTTGATTATTTTTAAGCCCAATCATCTGGTTAGTGAACACAAATAGATTTCCATTTAAACAAGTCTAAATACGCAACTTCCCTTTTAACTGTTTCTTTTGTGCCAATATGTAAAATATTCTGATGATGTGATTTAACAGTGGCAGAGAGCTCTATAGTGAACATTTCACCACTTTATACACATTCAAACAGTTTCTTCATAAACTTTAAAAGTGTATTTTGTTAGGTTAGTGAAAAAAATGCTGAATGTAAATATGTTGGACTGAAATTGTTTTGTTTTTGAAAATTTAATATTCTGGATTATGAGGCATGAGGTGTTTTAAGTATATCTGTAGTAATTCAGCTCTCACTGCCAGCCCTTTTTGTTTCGAAGCAAGCTGTCACAGAGCTACAGTATGTGAATTTATGGACGCATTATAGTTTTTGCTAAGAATTCCTTTGAAAATACATTTCTGTGCATTCACTTGTCCGCCACAATGATATACAATTATCTGGAATCTTCTGATCTCTCTTGACCCTATCTCCTTTCTAGAATAAGTATGGGTGTGGGTATTTTCTGTGCAGTAACTTCTCAGGCAAAAGCCTAAGCATTTCTGGCTGAGGGCCCTGCTAGCTAGAGGACACTGCTGTCAAAAAAAGAAAGGGAGTTCAATGACCCCAAGCAGGTGTGTTTCTGCATCTCAACGGGAGTAGTTCCCATGCACTGTACCATTTTGTCCTTCTCTAAGCATTTGATCCTGGCACAGTGGATCATCAGATCATGCTGTTTCCTTCTTAGGTTTGCAGGGGTTGTTACCTTTATCTTAGGCTTCCATGGCAGATTTGTTTTCATGGGATTTCTCATATCTAACTGCTTACTCTTCTAGAGGATGTAGATTAGCTGGCAGATTTTCCTCCAAAACAGGATCTACATTCACCCGAAAGGTATTTATTGCATTGTAATGATTACTGCAGGTCATTCTGTCTATGTAATATTATTACAATTAATATGTTAAGCTGTTGCATGTCTACATCCGTACATGGTAGACACAGGGCACTCATGATTCGTGATGCAGTGAGAGCAGAATCGTAATTCATTCGGATTTCATAGGAAAACTGACTGCTAAGATGCAACCTTTTGTGTTGATAATTAAATGTCTCCCCAAAAAGAAAATGTTTAGGTAATATATATTAGGTATATTTATTCTGTCTCTTAAAAGAGTCTCTAGATATTGTGAAAGGCATGTTCACATTTTCACTTCTGTGCAAAGTTTTCTTGTTTGTTTGCTTTTTGACTTTTGAATGTTTGCTTTAAATTTGTAAGTTGAACACAAACATACCAGTGGAAGCAATCTTCATCTTTTAAATCCTATACATATTTACTCTGTAACTTAGCAGCTGTAGCTTCCTTTTTGTTTCATCCACACTATTCTTGAAACAGTCACAGAATAATCAGCTCTTTGCCACTGAACAACAAACTGTGTATAGGAAGGATGCTAATGAGCAGAATGACTATAATGAAGAATACTGAAACTAGAAGTAGTCCTGTATAAACCATCATTTATAAACTGTCATAAACAGAAACTAGTGCATTACAGACTCAAACATTTGGCAAGTACAAGAGAATTATGGATTGTACACGTCTGACTTGCTTATGAAGATTGGGTTTTGTAATACAACATTTACACCAAAGTCATCACACCTTTTTTTCAACTAAATGATGTTTTTTCAAGCATTTAAATGCTCATATGTATAGACCTAAAAGAGAATAACACGAGACTCTCAAGTCATTTAATCACAATTTCAAACGGCTATGAAGGTGGGTCACATTATCGAATCCCAATAAGCAGCATTTCTTAGCAATAAAAAAGAAAAAATAGACAAATTACCTGTGCCTGAACTGCAGGCGTATCAATCAAAACAAAAAGCTAAATGATTCAATATATTAAGGGGAGTGCTCTCAGAGTTCAAGCTGCATTGATGATTCATGACAGCAGTCACAAGTTGAACCTATCCAACAGGAACGTGATAGATACGCAAAGTATGTGAGTGTGAGAGGTTATAGAGAACTGACAACTAATGCTAACTAATGATAACGCTTTGTATTTTCAACCCACGATTTTGTTACTTTAGACCCAAAGTTATTTTTCATGGAGTATTTCCATTATTTTGTCTGCCACCCTTTGCTGGAAAGGTTACAATAATCATTTTTTTTTAATTTCCCATTAGATGTAAATATCCCAACAGTCCTACCAACATTACACTGTACAACAAAAGTACATAACAATAACTTAAAAACACCCAAAGGGCATGTATGCACTGATGCATATAGCTCATTTGGCTGCATGCTGCTGGCAGACATTCAGTGGCCCATTAGCAGTGCACACCTCTCTTTCGGTTTGCTCTGGATCAAACCATAGAGCATCATAAGAGGGGAGACAGGGAGATTCAAGGCAACAAGAGACGTGATGGTGAGAGGTCTGTGGTCCACATGTGAGCAGTCATACAGGAGAAGACAAGAGAAGGCTTGTCTACTCCTATTCTTCCTCTGCGCAATACTATCAAAAAAGGAATGGAAAGAATCAGGACAGGGACAAAGACTACACAAAGCAATAGATCAAAGGCCAAAACTTTTTTTTTATTATTTCTTAAAAGAAGACAGTACTGTAAAAAAAAAAAAAAAAAAAAAAACACTATTAACATGTAAAGACTACACTACTATATTATGTACTGGGCTACTGTAATTGGTTATTTCGCAGAATTTCAGCTCAAGGTCAGAACAAAGTGGTGATACAGAGAGTAGATCTGGGCTGTAAGGCCAGATTACACAGATAGTACCCCCGCCCCTACAACACTCTGAATCATAAATCATGCATGGTTCTCTGGTAAGAAAATCACCATTGCATTTGTATTGCTTGTTTTCGATTAGCAATGAAATAATGAGTCTCATCCTCTTTCATATTCCTGACTTGACAATATAAAATCACGTTCTGTGTCAGATAGATAAATATGTCCACCAACTTCAGCATTCAGTTTCTTATCAATATTTGATTTCACTCCAAGGTTTAGCATCTGTCAAAAACAATCTCATACATACACCATGTATCATATTTTTGTCTTTATATGCACAAAATTGTTTTTAGAACGCACTTCATCATCCCACTGGGAAGAAGATTTATGCTATGCATTTGGAAATGCACATAATTAGTGAGAGACAGAAAGGAGTGGGAAGAAGCTACTGGAAGATACTTTCATTCTGATAGTGTGCTTTTTAAAGTGCCCCATATACACGGTGCTGACGCCCAACATGTCTGACATATGCAGCCAACAGAAATTAATAGATCAGGAGGAAGTGAAAATGGAAGCAGCAATTACTATTCCACTGGAACTACTCAGACCAAAATCCAAGCTGCCTCAGTCCCGTGACTTTAATTTACCAAGAATGATGTATAATTTGTGTTGGTGCAATAAAAGCAGATTCATTCTAATCTTTCCTATCAAGTATAATACTTTTTCAAAGCTACAGCAGTGTGGTGGACAGCGAGAGGTTTGAAAAAGCATTACATAGATAATATCAAGCACTCTCACGAAACTCCTTGTGTGGTGAATGAGTTACAGAAGTGTGAAAGTGTCTATTAAGATCCCACGTAACAGCATGTTGAATATTTGGACAGAGACTGTCTTAACCTCTCATTATGGAATTTGCTCTAAAAAGAACATTTATTACATCATTATTTATTGTTTAATAATTACAAGGAAATTATGAGTTTAATTTCCCAGTTGTAAAGTAATAGACATACTATGTGTTTTCTCACATACATAAATGTTTGGCTTTGTTTTATTTTATTTTTTTTTTTTGTTTTTTGTTTTTTTTTTACAGCTTCCAGTATTTATATGCTTCTGTGGCCAGATAAAAATGTCCAAGTGAAAACATCAATTAAGTCCAAGTTGACATGGTGCAAACAACAACAGAGGCAGTCTTCTCAATAAAAAACAACCACACTATCATTTCTCTTATTTTCTATGAGGCTCTTCTAAGAGTGTGTCCCACAGATAAAGCTGTGACTTGAACCACATGATTGATGTGAGAAGTAGAGCTTGAAGGTTTTAGCAAGTTAAAGTGCCCCTGAGTCAAAATCAAATAGGGGTTTAAAGTCCTCTGACAATCTCCCCCTCTCCATTTATCACCACTTGGCAGCAATCTCTGTTTTATATCACTGCAAGGGCAACAGCTCAGCAGTGGCATGGGATGTGTTAAGTTTGCAAATGTTTCGGGATCCATTTAAAGATATACCATGGCTGCCAATTAAAACTGGTTTGTATGAGTGTGGACAATGTGTCACTGACATTGACAGTAATTGTTTTCAGCATACTCAGAAGTCACAGGCACAGCTGGGTAGTTATACTGTGTGACCAAACCCTTCCATTGATGAGTGATTTTCATTTATTCCAGGAAAGTGAAGAAAAAATTCAATTTTATGCAACAAAAGGGAAAAGGCGGTCTATATCTTTATGAAGCAAAATAGTGATTCCCACTGACAATGTTATGAAACCTACTTTGTCATGAAAATAAAATTTGCAAAGGTTTTATGATTTAATACTTGTATTCAACTCATACTGTAGGTTATGTAGAGAAAGGAGCCAAGATGTTAAAAGAATCCTCAGTATCAGTGGATTAATAGTTAATCAACAATGGTTCATCAAACTGTGAAAAAGTAACATCACAGGAAAATATTTCACTGATGATGAAGCATTATTTATATACATTTGGAAAGCGTTATCTATGCATGCATATGAATGGAAACAATATCAACATATAAACTTTTTTATATCTCTTCTTTTTCAGTGAACATGGGTCTGTTTTGTGATACAGTGTTGAAATAGCCAATTGTACCACTATTCCACTCTACCAACCCCTACTTTTTCCATGTCTCCACAGGTAAGCAGTAGGATGGTGTCTGGGGAGGCAGGAGGGCACAGCTACTTGGTGGCTTGCTGGCAGCCCATCCTGATCCTAATGCTTGGCACCGTCCTTTCTGGCTCCACCACCGGGTGCCCATCCCGATGTGACTGCAACGCTCAGGAGCGTTCAGTTGTGTGCCATCGACGGAGACTGGCAGCTCTTCCTGAGGGCATTCCAACTGAAACAAGGCTGCTAGATCTCAGCAAGAACCGTCTGAAAACTCTTGGGCCTGAAGAGTTCATTAATTACCCTCAGCTGGAGGAGCTGCAACTTAATGAAAACACAATTTCAACCATCGAGCCCGGGGCTTTTAGCAACCTTATGAACCTCCGAACTCTAGGTTTGCGCAACAACCAGCTGAAGCTCATTCAGCTGGGGGTGTTCACTGGCCTGACCAATCTCACCCAGCTGGATATTAGTGAGAACAAAATTGTCATTCTGCTCGACTATATGTTCCAGGAGCTGTACAACCTGAGAGCTCTGGAGGTTGGCGACAACGATCTAGTATTCATCTCACCCCGATCATTTCATGGCCTCAGCAACCTTGAAAGCCTCAACATTGAGGGATGCAATCTGGCTTCAGTGCCCACTGATGCCCTTAGCCATCTGCATAACCTGTTGTCACTTCGGTTACGTTATCTCAACGTCACTGTCATTAGGGATTACTCCTTTAAGAGACTGTATCGTCTGAGAGTGCTGGAGATTTCTCATATGCCTGCCCTAGACACCATGACTCCAAAATGTTTGTTTGGACTCAACCTCACATCACTGTCCATCACAAACTGTAATCTTACTATTATCCCCTACCAAGCCATCAGTCACCTAAGATATCTTCGGTTTTTGAATCTGTCTTTTAATCCCATTCATACGGTGGAAGGAAACCAGCTATTTAATCTACAGAAGCTCCAGGCTTTTCATCTGGCCGGTGGAAGATTAGCTGCCATTGAGCCTTACTCTTTCCGAGGACTCAACCACCTTCGTGTACTCAATGTGTCCAGCAATAGCTTGAGCACCCTGGAGGAGTCTGTCTTTCACTCAGTGGGAAACCTGGAGACCCTGGCTTTATACGACAACCCACTGGCATGTGATTGTCGCTTGCTCTGGGTCTTCCGCCGGCGGTGGAGGCTCAACTTTAACAGACAACAGCCCATGTGTGCATCACCTGAGGTTGTGCAAGGAAAAGAGTTCAAGGACTTCCCAGACATCCTCCCTTCTGACTACTTCATCTGCCAGAAATCAAAGATCGTGGATTATAAAGTTCAAGAAAGCCATGTAGATGAGGGGACTACAGTTTACTTTGCTTGCCAAGCTGAGGGGGATCCTGTCCCTGTGATAATGTGGCTATCCCCCAAGAAGGAGTACATCACCACCAAAACTCTGGGGTCAAGACTTTCTGTGTCTACTGAGGGCACGTTGGAGGTGCGTTATGCCCAGATCCAAGACAACGGCACTTACATGTGTATTGCAAGCAATGCAGCAGGCAATGACACCAAAGCTGCTCACCTTTTTGTGCATAGCTACTCCCCCAACTGGCCCCATCAACCAAACAAGACATTTGCCTTCATTTCCAACCAGCCCAGCGATGAAGGTGCCAATGTGACCCGGGCCACAGTTCCATTTCCATTTGATGTAAAGACACTCATCATCGCAACCACCATGGGATTTATCTCTTTCCTCGGAGTTGTTCTCTTCTGTCTTGTAATATTATTCCTCTGGAGTAGGGGTAAAGACAATACTAAGTCAAGTATAGAGGTTGAATATGTGCCACGTAAAGATGAAACAGAGGAGGCCAGTCCAACTGAAGCTCCCATACAATTCAACATGAAAATCATGTGAATCTCAACGAGAGGTCATATGCGCTTACAAACTGCAGTCAGGATGCATACTTTCCTCGCTTCAAATATGTACTCAGTTAATGAGCGATAGAAATCGCACAGCAGCAAAACGCATCTTGACACTATACTCTAGACTTTTTTTTTTTTTTTTACTTCAGGGACTGAATCTTCAAAGAAAGTGTTGAATTTAAAATATTACAATTTCTGTAAATTTGTATTGGCAATACACAATCAGTATGTTAACATGCACTCAACAACCATTACTGCGTGCAACCAAATTAAGGTAAAAGTTTCAACAAAGCACATGGAGTAGAGGAATTTCCCCAATAAACAGAGTTTACATGATAGGTGGATTACTGTATGGAAGACTGTAGAGATTATACAGCAGGTATACTCTCTATCAGCACAAAATAAGAGAAAACCTTGTGACAAGGTTGAGTTCGCCATCTTTTGCGTTGATGGCTGTACAAAGCACAATAACCCACTATTAAAAACACAAAGTTGTTGAAAGCAGTTTCTCAGATTTTTCTTTTTTTGTCCCATAACAAGCAATGGACATGTACTTTCAATAAAGTCATACAGTCATGAAGATAAGGTTATGTATTATGAGAAAGAGAAAATCTGAGTTGCAAGACTTCAATAATCATTTTTAGAATAAAGTCATATAAGGTGTAATCTTTTAAGAGTTGCAACGTTACCAGAAGATACATTTTTAAAAAGATGCATTTTTGGATCTCAGTCTTCTGAAATGTAAATTTTAGTATTAAGGAGTAAGTGTACCTCCCACCCGTCGTGTGTAAGTGAACATTGGCCTTTGACTATTTTCGAACATCATTAAATTTTATTTTGATGTTTTCTCTGCCCATTTTGGAACAGCTTTCTGGAAGTAACCATTCCAAAAATGTCAAACTGTAGCCTGTGTCTCCATTAGCTGTCACAGACAAGCAATTTCAGTTTTACTGAGTCTACCAGTTTTAATAACTGGAATATTTTCTAAATCTGGTATGAGTCAAATTAGTGTGCATGTTAACACACTGAATAAAATAAATAACCCAGTCCTACAATATGTGCTCCCTTTTCGCCAACAAAGGAAGTTTGTCATTAAATGTATTGACTTGTTCAGCTATACATATTTTTTCTGTATTTCATTCTTTCCTTGTACATTATGCTATGGCACAATAGTAATGCTTTTAATGGCTGTGGGTTTTGAACATATTACAATCTAAAGAGCAGATAAAATATTCAGTAAACACGTTTTTGATGTTGCCAAAGTAAAGGAGAGAATAGCTGCTTTGCAGAGTGTATAAAAGTACCTTTGAAAATCATCAGATTAAGAATTTATCAGCAAGTGTAACGAAAGTTAATTTGTTTACTCATTTGGCAGCTCAATAAGTGAGAGCACTCTGCCCAAGTCCTGAGGTTATAATGTCGCCGGTGCATCTAAAAAAATGGTGACATTATTAATTTATTGCCTTAAGCAACCCATTTTCCAGATTTCAACTGAGCAATACCCAATATTTATGTGTAAAATGAAGTTTTATGCCTCATAAGGATTTTATGTTGTCTAATTAAATTCACAGCTAAGGTCTGCTCTGAAGATAATGTGTTCATTAACTCTTAAAATATTTGTTTAAAAAGGGATGGGCAGATGGAAATTATATTAAAATGAGTAACATTTTATACTATGGGTGTTTGTTTTATGCTAATCTACTATAAAAATTAATGTGAGTACATATTTTTCACATCCAAGAGAGGTGACCTACCTGCTCCAAATAATGTTCACAGATATTGCTTTACTTAAAGAGGCACACAGTAAAGCACACTTTCACCTCACCCCTTACTCATCGCATTGCAGTCTTCGACTGTTGGTACTTGCCAAATTAACAGTAAAATCATATAGATACAGATGTCATGACATACAGATGTCTAAACTCCTAGAGATCTGTGTATTACTGCACTGTAAACCAAAATGAGACAATATTTGACCATGGTGTACCAGTTCAACTGTCACACATGGCTTTCATCAGTCCAAGCTGCATAATGTACACTTGGCTTAGCATAATGCTAATATTGGCATGTCAACATGACTAAATGACAATACTATACACATTTGCACAATATGCAGCTGTGGCTAATGTGTATCTATAGGTCTCAAGGAGTGCTGCAGAAGAACAGGAATTCAATGATTAAACGTGGGACCACAAGTCAACACAAAATATTTGGTTGTCGTGACAACAGATGGTCAAAACATAAATATATCATTCAAGTGTCAGCTTGACACTGGGGATGGATCAGTAATCAAAATGTCTAAGGGCATTAACATGCCAGGTCATGTCTCAAAGCAGTAAATGTCAAAATCAAAAACACAAGGACATTATCCAAGAGTAACTTGTTTGATCTGTTTGGTTTTTTTTTTATTACATTAAATAAACTTTAACTAATGCAAAACAGCATAAAAATGTATAGAAAGTCACACAAAATTCCTACAAGTTCATACTTATGATTCCTGATTCACTGGTCATCAGTTTGATTCATCAATCTGCATTTCAGTGCTTTCTAACACTTGTTTGGAGATGAAAAAGTGACCATATCATGGTTGTAGTAACTTCCTTTACATTTCTCAGTAAATGCCTTTTGACTTCCCTGCCAAGACCTGTTGCAGCTGGATTATATGGTTAGCTGGATACAGCAATAAAGGCAGCAATAACTATAAGACTTGTAAAAGCAAGAAAGCAGTAAGACAAAAAGGAAAATGAGTTTCAAGAAGATGAAAAGCACCCAGCATAAAACACGTTTGTTGCTGTGTCAACGGAGAAGAACGCCTGTTTTTCTTGTTATGATTTTTCCCTGTATCACTGTTGGATACTGGTTTAAAAGGAAGTATGTTCATAATGCAACATACGTTCTTTATTTCTGATGGGCTGACACCAAACTGGCCATCTCCTATGATTAATGAGAATTGTATTCTGCTACTACGCTCCATCACAGCTGCAAGAAACATGACATGAGTTTGTAACAGTGTTTAAAAGGATAACATTTTATTTACATCGCAATTTAAAGCAAGAGGAATTTGCTGGCCATACTTTATAGAATTACAGCTGCACTCTGGCTCATAAAGAGACAAGCAGTAAGCAGCCATGCATTGCTGAGCCAAGTAATCACTGAAATTTTAAAATCAATTCTGTAATGAAACCCGTGTGGAGTTGCTGAGAAAAAGAGGCTGATATGGATGAATGAAGTCTGTTTATTCTTTATCAATAATAAGCAACTAATTGGCAGCAGAATTATACACAGACTGGAGCAAAGCCACAGCTTCCTGAGTACAAACAGTGAATTATTGTTTAAAAAAATAAATAAATAAACATTATTCTTAAGAAAAGCAGTCTGCTCCATCTACTCAATATTCAAACTTTGATTAAGTAATGCCCTAGTTTAAAATTCGAGTCATAACATCCTGAATTTATTTGGTCCAACTTGATGTACAGTTTTACAGTTCCGCAACCAGTTTGTCTGGAGTGTCTGACCATAAATAAGGGTATTTATGCAAAAAGAAAAATTTGGAATATTTTCCATCAGAGTTTATAGTCGAGGAGATTAAGATTAATCACACGAGCTAGAAGTAACCTTAGGGGAGGAAACTGAAGACACTTCACAAGTAAATAATGAAGCATGGGGTATTTGACAGGTAAGATGAGCAAAATCTAGCGGTTATTATTAGGTGTTAACTAAACCCTCAATCTTAAATCCATTCAGAAGCATGCATTGGTAACATGGAGCCTTAAAAACTACTAAATTAGACCATGCATTCAAAACATCATCTTTTGGTGACTATTTTGATCTATTAGATCTTGTCACGTAATTTGTCTCAAATCCAGATACTATAAATATATATATATATGATTTAAGACATTCATTTTCACCAAGGCACATGTGTCACCATTCGTGAGATAAGAAATCCAATTTGCCTCTGTTCATGCTAGATGCAAATCTAGGTCATAACACACTCCACTGAAGGCAGAGAAGGTAAAGCACCGAAAACTGTTCCAATAGCTGAGGAAGTCAAAAGAAGCGACCGTCAGTAGCTATCTAGTCTTTCTGGAAAACCAAACTAAAACTAACAGTTTAACTAACTGTCAAACAACCAACCACTAACTAAAATAGGCAGATGAATCACATGGATCAACTACAAGGGAAGCAACAGTTTTGTTCACCGCCTGGACAGGCACTCATTCATCACTCCACTCCACCCAGATCATTCACTGGTTGCATTGCTCAGGAATGAGATAAAAGCCACATACAGAATCCTATTCTGTCTGCATAACCTGCAGATACTCTATCACCATAAAAAAGCCTTTGCACATGCATCAATAATTTCAGTCTTTGTGTAATTTAGTGCTAGACAGTATAAAAAACCATTATTACAAGAGCACAACCCTTCAAGCAGCTTCTTCCACACACCACTTACTGATGTAGTTACAAGAGTGGGAAGTGAAGACAGAGACAGTGGACTAGAAACCACCTCAAACCACCAGACAGTCATCCATCTATTTGTTCTTGGTTGTTTTTACACTTGGTTTTGACACTTATATTTGCATTTTGGAAAGGCCTTTCATCATACTTACTCACCACAGTATGTCATTTCCTTCTACTTTTAACTTTACTTTCATTACTATCAATTGTCTGTGGTGGAGTGCTTGTGACATAAGTAGGTCATGCAGCTTTGGAAAAGGATGGCAGGTAATTGGAAGCTCCTCTAGGCCACAAATGCATCCATGGAGAGGTGTCTATACAGCATCAGCATAAAGAGTGGACTATCGATTACTCACACCTAAAACAGGAGACACATCTGACATCTCAGTTTTTTCTGTCAGAGGACACAATGACCTTGAACATTTTTTTGTTGTTACAGTTTCGCAAAGGCAGAGTGGAGTGGCACTTTCATTACACTCAACAAGGGTATCCATAAGGAGACACCTATTTTACCTGATAGGGTAATTGGATGTGCTAATGTAAACTGGGCACATGCTTGACAGTTGATAGCAGTTGACCTCACTGTGAAGCAGTTACTTGCTGCCAGCTCCCTACAGCTCATCAACGTCTTACTTTTACAGGGAATGAGTCTGATTCGAAAGATCTGAGGAGAGTGTTTCAACCTCATACAGTATAATGTAATTGTACAAACAGATGTCTCATTAATTAACAATCCAAGTTTTTACTGTTGACAGTAACCATGCAGACTAGGTTGGATGTAGCCTTTACACCTACATGTGCTAAACACATTAAGTCCTATTATTTGAATTTATATAATCCTTTAGAAGTCGGAGCTCGGACCTGGGAATGAACCACGTTGACTGTGTTCCAGTACAAGTCAGAACATCAAGATGGATACCTCCAGGAAAACTTGCTCTGCTAGCATCACCAGTTACAGATAATAATAACATTACACTGAATCTTTCACATTCGAACACCGCGGCAAAATGTCTGCAGAAATTGGATAGTACTGTGTGTACAACTGATTTAATGAGACACTGACAGAAATACTAATAGATAGCCTATAACAAGAGCTTTCCATCACTGTTGATTGCAGAGCAGCCATCTCGTATTTCAAGGTCAGGCAAGACTCCTCCGATTGCAGAGTCAGAAAATACAAATTCAGGTGGAATTTCTATTGAAATTTCCACCTGGGAACTCAGATATCCCCATTTCCTAGTTCAAATTGCTCAACTGCAGTTGTTTATGATCAATCAACATAGTTAACTATATTCTTCACTCAAATTAGTTTTTACTTATTCACATTAAAGTACCTTATGTGCCTAAACTAGAGTTTATATTTTATTATAGTAGATAATGTAATTTGGGACTCTGCCAACAGTCTATGAATGTAGTATAATAGCCCTGGCTACCCTCCAATTTTCAGCTAAATGTGCTTCCTTCAACACAGAGGTGAAAATACTCTTCTTTATTGGTGAAGGAAACAAAAGGTATGGCCAAACTGCTTTAACTGGAGAAAATCATTAATTTTCAGGAAGATTGAATGTGTTTAACTTCTTCAGATTCAGGTTCTGCTTCATGTTTGCTTAAGCTTGGAATTCCCCACACACAAAGCCAACGAAGAATGAAAATTTTTGATTGGAGAGAAGCAGAATGTGTGTTTGTGTGTGGGTGTTTGAGGAGGATCAAGCTGTTTGTGAACTAATCTGTTATGTCATGGGGATGGCGTCTCCTTTCACACCTCTCTCTGGTTTAAGCACAATATTTTGTCATACAACTAAATTTGTTGATGAACTGTGCATTTATTTACTGAGAGGAATATCACATACTGTATGTGGGTACTACAATGTAAGGTTATTACTTAATTATTATCCTAATCTGACAGGACCAATCTTGTCCTTATGGCACCATAGAGTGCACAACATTTAAAATACACCTCTCCTTGTCTGACTGCCCTCAACACTCAAAGAAAGTGGAGGTTGTAGCCATTCATTATCTGAAAGGGACAATGTCTACCATCTATTCATTTTTAATCAATTATTAAAAGTATTTTTTTATGTGGCAAGTCATTTAATCTACCAAATTCTTTTAATTAAGTGATCATACATATTACAGTATGAGAAATGTTGGCCAATGTTGTCCCTTATGAACATTTACAACATTCAACAGCATTTGTGTGCTGCAACAAATTGTGTGTCATAAAAATCACTGCAATTTCAAGTGAGAATGGAAAATGAATATTGCATCAGTGGTCAAACACAAACATTGCCAAGCTCTGGCAGGTCATACACACTGGAGCCACATTGCTAAAAATCATAGCTTTGTTTTAATTCAAGCATTTGAAGCCAAATACAAAAAATAAAATATAAATTGGGAAAACATGTCTGATAACGCATCAATCAGAAAGCTGTAAAAACTATGAAAGAAAATCTGACAGAATTTACAATACATAGTCAGTATTCAATGCCATTAAAGAACAAAACATATGTAGATCATCAACTAATTAACATTCAGCTGCAGTACAGCCTGATAACTGTGTCTGACATTTCTGTAGGGCACTGGTATTTTACAGTTTGAGATTTCCAGAAGCAGTTTTAAATCACTCAGTGGTTGCTCAATGAGACTGAACTAATAATGTGTTGTTCTCTATTTAACAATGTGTTCACAGTGATGGTGTCTTTTTCTTTATGAAATAGTGAATGCAACAGCGAATCAGAGGTACACCTGACCTCTGTTTAGCATTTTTAACATGACACATCTTAAGTCACAATGATCTCAATGATGTATTGTGGAAGGATCTTGTCAAGGGACGTGACCAAGGACCCATTGGTCACTCTAGACATGGGAGATCCTGTGTGGAGATGGGAGAAACTTACAGAGGGACAACCATCACCCCAGCACTCAATCAATCTGTATTTTTGGGCAGTGTGACCAGACAGAAGCATCTCCTCAGTAAAAGATACATGAAAGCATCTCGAGTTTGAAAAAAGCAATTTAAGGACTCTCAGACTGTGAGAAACAAGATTCTCTGGTTTGATGAAACCAAGATTGAACTGTTTGGCCTCAATTCTAAGCGTCATGTCAGGGGGAAACCAGACACCACTCATCACCTGCCCGATACCATCCCAATAGTGAGGCATGGTGGTGCCAGCATCAGCCTATATGCGTTTTTCTATGGCAGCTACAAGGGGACTGGTCAGAGTTGAGGGGAAGCTGAATGAAACAAAGTACATAGATATTCAAAACAAAAACCTGATCCAGAGAACTCAGGACCAAAGGTTCACCTTCCACGCGGACAATGACCCTAAACACGCAACCACGACAGCACATGAGTGGCTTAGGAGCAATTCTGTGAATGTCCCGCAACGCCCCAGCCAGAGACTTGAGTTGAACCTGATCAAACATGTCTGGAGACCCCTGAAAATGTCAAACAACGGTACCTGTCCAACCTCACATAACCTGAGAGGATCTGCAGAGAAGACTTTTGGAAAAAAGTGACTGACCAAGTACTAACCTATACTCGAAAAAGATTATTATTTATCCTAGCAATTAGTGTGTGAGTGTCACTCTTTAACTACAATGCAGGATTTTTTTTTTTTTTTTTTGCTTTGTAATTCCTTTCTGAATGAATCCTTCAGAGAATATCTTCAGATAATTCTGCAGCGAGATGAGCAGGCTGAGACTGACAGCCTCCGTCTATGTGACCATACTCCCAGAATGACAGTGATGGAATTCATTAATCATTAGCAGCCTGCAGGCAACTGACCCACACCCAATATGCCTGCTGTGAAGCCTGTTAAACTGATCCAGTCAGCTAGCGCCTTAACACATGGATTCCAAGATTATTGGGTTATACAAATATAGATCTACCAAAAGGAATAACATGGTGTTATTGGGTTTTCAGGTTTGCTCATCTCCAACACTTCTGTCTCCCTTCCAGGCCCACCTATGCTGTTTCCATGTGACATCCTTCACTTCCCCTTGGCACATGGTAATATGCAGCACAATCCGTAATGTGAGTGGCCAATTTCAGAGCAGCAGAGCAGGGTACAAGAGGGAGCAAAAGATTTAAAATGGAACTAACTTGCCCTCAAGCAGGGGCCTCATAATTGAGAATGATAAGAAATGATAAAGCTTCCACATAAAAGTGAAAAATAATGCATTTCAAATCAGTTATTTTTATACATGTGTGCAGATCCTTTGAATGTGCCTTCTTTGTTCACATAACAATTGACTTTCTGCTGTAACCTCTTTAAAAAAAAAAAAAAAAAAAAGAAAACAATAAGTGACGACAATGTATTCTGGGTAAGATGTGTCTCTATTTTTTGTTGCCATGCTGCAGTATTTCGGCCATTGAAGAGACAAGCTCAGAAAAAGTCCCTTGAGTTTTCAGACTAACAGAACAGCATTTAAATATGGTAGTAGGGATTCCCTAGAGGAATCCAGGATGGGAAACAATGGTGGTGTTTGAAAAAAAAAAAAAAAAAAAACTATTGCAGCACTGCATTTTTTGTCTAATGACTATAATAGCACTGCAGAAATACGATAGGGTTGCTGATCAATACAAGCGACTTGAAAGTTGCTTCAATAGGAACCTCAGGTGCTGTGGAAAATCACTTCTGCTTCGGTGCAGTTCATCACGAACAAATGTATATCTAGACTTGATCTGATAGTCATTCATTAAGCATGAGTATTATAAGTAGTTCATAAATGCAAATAAATATTTTATAATGTAAATATTTAAAAAGGTCACAACGAGCTGGAGCACATCTCTGTAGCCCGAGTGCATTTAACCTCAGCTTTATTGAGACTACAACTGCAACACGAGACAAGATCATGAACCCCATTCATGAAGGAAAAAAGCAGAGATATGAGTCTGAAAAGTTGCAGATACATTTAGATAGAAGATATAGTTTAGCATTTAGACTCTCATGCAAATACAATGCTTGACATTCAGTACTGATGCAAAAGCAAAACCTTTTTTTTGGCAATGTAGACATCAGCCAAAAAAAGTGTTGATGTCCAATACCAAGCCAACCAACATCACATTTAAAACATTAAATAACTAAAATCTAATACGTATACTGTATTATCCCAGACTTCAAGGAATTATGAACATGTACAACTAGCTAGGGATGTCACGCTGCCAGAATTTCAGATGTATGATTCCCATACCATGAAGAAACAGACACCTCCAGTCAGTGTGCAAGCAGTAGTTTAAATTGACTAACAAGGTGAAGTAACCAATGGTGTGAAAATATTCACTTAAAAAGTCAGTTATAATTCAACAGACTGAACAGTGATGCCCGTGGCCTGGTAATATGAGCATCCAGATTATTAGCTGTCACAATGTTAATCAAGATGTTAGCCTTTGTGACCGTTGTGCCTGGGGCTTTGCTATAACAGATACCAGTTACAGCAATTCACATAAACTAACAGTAACACACCACGACAATTATTCTTTGATGTAACAATAGTTATGATGTCATATCTACTATGATGCACCACAGCAAGTAAAGAGAAATTCATGATAATGGGTTTTCTCTATTCTCAACAGTATAACCTGCATTTTTTTTTTTTTTTTAGCCAGAGCCTAGTGGTCATCAGAGGAACTGCATCTAATGACTCAAAAGGCACATTTCATTTCATTCAGCTATGGTGTTTGCCTCTTGAGTATCACAACAGGTCAAAATCCAAAATGTCACTGAAGCTTGGTAAGTGGCGTTTCATGTGGCTGTTGTCCTTCGCATACAGCATTTCATATTAGTAGTAGCATGTGTTAGACTAAATTCTATCAGACTTTTTTTCCCATGAAAACACTCTTCATGTCAGGCTGCCAGTCAGTGTTTTCAGGGTTAAGGTTAAATGCTCTACTTTTCAAACATCTCTGCACCAACACAGAAACCAACACTGAGACACACACAAAGCAGGAACTATCCCACATGGCACTAAATCCACAAGAAACACCACAGTGAGGTACTTGCCCTGGATCAAGGTCTGTGGTAAGATAGGATGCATCAAGAATAGAACCCTCACAGATTTTCTCCAGATGTGTCAGAGTTCAAGAACAGATGCTTTTGAGTCTGGAATCACCTTGACATAACAGCAACAACTTATCCTTTTCTAAATGAAATAACCTCTACAACAGACCACTGCACTGTTGTAAGAAAAAAAATGCTTTTATATGGGGCAAAGCTGCATAAAGTTATTTGCAACCTCTGACTATAAATCCCTGGGTATTTTATTAAGGGTTTGGCATGAAGCAGTAGGCTAATTAACCAAATTCATCGAATTAATGGTCTATCCCTAACCTCCAGATTTTTAGATGGTGCCTGGCTGCTTTAGAAAGCTGTAACTGCCAGCAAAAAATACAGCTGAGAGGAAAGGCTCAACATGATAAATCTGCTCTCATGCTTCTAAATATTCACTTGCAGACAATGTATGCAAAGGGTTTATTCAGCGCTATAACCATTATAACTCCAAAAAGACTCTGCCATATAGAAATTAATAATGACTGACAGACTTTTTTCTGAACAACAATTCAGGCTCATATTCCAGTTTCTATTTTGATGGAAATAGACCCCGTGTGCATTGTTTGCACCTAGGGTACAAGATGAAAGAGTACTCCTCTCCAAACATTTTTCTCTTAATACAAACATGCATATGATCAGCAGACTTGACTGTTGTTTGGCAAAGATATAATGTCCTGAAAGCTTTCATGAAAGATAGCCAGCTTTGTAATCTCAGGGGAGTTTTTCCTCAAAGCATCTGCCCTCACATGCCCACAGAATACTTATCAAATCACACATGGTCCCTTTACAGTCAGCCCTGACAAAACAGTTGTTTTTTGTTATTATTATTCCCCCCATTTATAACCAGGGACTAGGGCACCACATCATACCATTACAAATGACACATAGTGGTGTTACAGGGATGTCCCAGCCTATAAATCAGATTCTCCAGATGTGAGCGGACAGGATTGTTTGGTATGTACGAAAAAAAAAAAAACTTATTCTTTCCAGTGAAAATGAAATGTAAAAAATAACCACTCTACTGTAAGTCAGACTGTGAATGAATTCCCAGTCTTCTGCTAAAATAATTAACTAATGGAAAACATACTAGAAGTGGCCTCCTAAACAGCATTTAATCCTTTAAAAAGATGTGTAAAGACAGTTGCTATAAAACACAAGAGACGAGTCAGACAAGCAAGCAAGACTCAGTAAGTTAGTCCTTTCTTGGGGGGCACTTGCACGTAGGAAATGTTGGAAGACGGAGGGGGGTTGACACAGAACAAAGATACCCTACCTGATTCAAACTGGGGCTGTTGTTGTTGAAAGGGTGCTATGCAAATAAACCTGCCTGGCCCTAAGCCCATTCAAATGTACCGGCAACATTTACTGTTGCTTAGCTGGTGTTATGTATGTTTGTGGTTGTGCCACTGTGTGTATTTGCAGGATATAAAATGTATTTAAACCTACAATAATCTCTCTTTTTTGGCCATTTGGAGCCAGCGTAAACAAGTGGTGAATGCAACATTGGCCTATTATCAGTTTGAGTTAGTCGACAGGTATATACACTCGATTAATCAAATTGCCATATTCACCATCTCGTAGTTCTGCTTTTGATACCTACCACCTCCTGAAAGAAGTTTATGCTAAAGCTGCTAAATTATACAGTATCAGCAACTAGTCACTGTGTCCATCTGTTATTTGGTGCTGGTCAGGTAGTTGACTTTCTTAGAGCATTTTCTGCTTTCTGTTAAAACAGCTTTCTTAGAACAGTAAGAGTGAACTAGAAGAATGATAGTGCAGTCTGGACCACTTCATAAAGCCAAAGGGAGCTTTAGGCTGGTGTTACAATTCCCTGTTGGTTAATTTCTAGGATAAAAATAGATTATAGCAACTTTAAAATAATCTACATTTATAATATATATTTGGTTCAGGCTTAGTGAGATTTGGGCTCACTTATAATAATTCTACTGATAGCATTTGTTAAACCTTTCTGAGTAAGAGCAGTGGCCAAGAGGATGCATCAGATATAAGGATCAGGGATATGGCTGAGTATCTTGTGATGAATCTTTGAGGTAAAGAGCATATAAGCATGTAAGGTGACGTGCATGAGGTCACTGAATCCATTTGAAATCACTGGTGAATAAAGTGCTCATTATATAGTTACTGGAATGACCAATGCGATGAAAGTTCTTGGCGGCTCTGTGGTGAAGAATGTACATTAAGAAAAAGCTGTGCCATTTTCATGTCATTTTATGACTGAAATAGGGTCTTAATAGTGAAAAGCCTCGTCTTTGGGGTTGTCTTTGCTTTGCCACTGCTCATCATTACAATACACAAGGTCCATCTCATTGGGAAATCAAATATTTTATCAGGCAGGGTGCTGCTAATATTCTGGCTGTATGATAATGCATTTATAATAATTACATTTAATGAGTAATAATGAGTTTCTCTGCTTTCACACCTTTTTAAGGAATACTATTTAATGCATTAGGTGAACTTTTGTTCAAGGCCACAATTAAGGCACAAAATATTAAAATTAGTTTGTTAACTGAATGAGCTTTCACTCTTAAGTAAAATCCGACTGCACTAACTATCTCATAAAAGATGTCCCATGTCTTCTCAGTATATTGAATAATCATTTAAATAATCTTTTAATCAAAATATTTAAAAAATTATGCATACCAGCTTCTAAATTGTTGTTGAACTGTGAAAGGTGTTTTTCACCATTTCTGTTACATGGCATCATTTTTAAAATTAAATAATACTATAATTCTTTCACCTTTGTAAGCAAACCAATTAAATGAGAAAATAAGGCGGACGATTAAACCCAGATTGCTCTGCTTTAGATGATCTGCTATTGATAGTTTCTTTGCCAAAGTGTCCCGTGCTGATGCTACAACAGTGGCTCTGTTTCTGCATCCATGTCAGGTTCCCTTTTTTAGGACAAAGTCTCCAATTATCATGAGCTCTGAAACCTTTACTGCCTTCACAAAATGTGAAGAGGCAGGTCAGAATCCTTTGAGATCTGCGCGCGCGCGCACACACACACACACACACACACACACACACACACACACCTCTTTCTCCTTTGCAATCAAGAGGTGCATATGAGTTGCAGCATCTTGATTAGACATACTTTATTACTAATTCTCAGCACCAACACAGAGTTTCCTCAAACATCAAACCTGAATCTAATATATAAAATGCAGACGTGTCAAGAGTTTCAACAAGCGCTCCACTAAGGTGAGGTACGTGATGTAATTTACTATGAATTTGTTGTCATTTTTGTTTTAACAGAACAGGAAAGAACAAAAAAGAAACATGTCGTTAGCCAGCGGCTCTGTGAGTAAAAACTTTGTGCTGATGACAGAGATGTCAGAAAAGGCCAGCCAGACTACTTCAAGCTGGACACAAAGGCCACAAGTACACAAACAGCTGCTCACAACAACGGTGCACAAAAGAGGGCATCTCTAAAGTCGCAATGGCTTAAATCTTGAAGCAGAGCAGAGGGACATAGTCTGTTCTACACCTGATAGCCAATAGCATGAGGATGATGCTACAATGAGCAAGTGATTGCAAAACCTAAAAATAATAAATGAAGAGTGGGAAAAATGAATGGCATCAGTCATTGATACACTCACTAGACACTAGTGTCAAATATCTAGGTTAGTAGTGTTGTGATGAGTGTTGTTGTACAGTTTTAACTGACACTTTCAGCAGGATAATAGAGTGTCAGAAAGCAGCCTTCATATCGAGATGATTTGCTGAAGTTAAAGGAGAGTGGCTTCAGTTCAGTCAAATGCTATGCACAGTCACCAGACTTCAACACAGCAGAGCAACCTTTAAGTGAGTAAGAGCAAATATTGTTGCAGCATGAATATCTGGCAAATCTGCAAGAACTCCATGATACTGACAAGTCAGCAGGGTCCACAATTTCCTGTGTTGAATCTGCCCCTGAATTCGGTCTGTCCTTGACGGCAATATCCTAGCCAGTCCTAGACAGGTGTACCCAATCAAGGGGTGACAGAGCGCCTGCTGAAGAAGTGCTTGAGACAAAAAAAAGGCAGAAATCTTTATAGATGAATGCACATTGGTCAAAGACGTTTTAGAAAGAGCTGCCAGATTTGAGAAGTTTCAATTCATTTCCTTTTAGAGACTTAAAATACAGTGAGTATAAACTAAGACACAAGAGAAAGTGATGAAGAGAGCAGAAGCCACACACACACACACACACACACACACACACACACACACACACACACACACACAGTGTATTATTAGAAAATAACCCTAATCTGTGGTTTTTATATTAAACTTCTGTTTATCAACGAGAAGTAAATGGGGAGAAGATCTACACTAGGTTATTGCTTTCCTCCACAGATAATATTCCAATATTCCATTGTATTCAAACCTGGTCTGTCATGGTGTCAGACATGATTATTATTATGTTTTACGACATGATTTTTGTGGCCAAACGAATTTACGGTAACTACATTATAGCTTTATCTCTAGCTTTATCGATAGAAATTTTGAAAAAGTAATGATACTATAAGTCAAAGCCATCTTAATGTCATCTGTTGTGAGTTTTGTTTCTTTTTGGCAAATGAATTAGAGTCAAATATGAGTGTAGGGAAGTGGAGACAGAGTCTGTGACTGTAACAGTACAAAAAGTTAGAATTCATGGCTCGTGAAAAGGCAACCAGATAAACTGATAACAGAAAGATCCACTAGACCCAACAGCTGTCATTACAATATTATTATATTTGCGTTATGAACACAATATCAGTTATAATCAATTCCAGTATGTGCAATACCTCACTTTAAATGACGAACCAATCTAATCCACTTTATATTTTTTAGTTGCTGCTGTAATGGGTCAGTTTAGCATGTTAACATACATGGGGTAAAGTGGATAAAATATTAGAAACAAATTATTGATGTAACAATTCAAAAGCTATAATCAGCTATGCAGTGTCACAATTTCCCTTTGTGATGAATAAATGTTAAGATTCATAAAGTTCTATTATCTAGTAAATCTTAGAAATTAAAACCCTTATGAAGGTAGCATTTGACCTAAAAGCTGGTCAATTATATATATATATATATTATAAACAGTTTAAAAATCTGTAGACACTGTAACTGTAACAAGACAATGTAACTGTTTTCAAGAGCTGATGTGTGATTGTTGTTACCTGGCTGTGCACCCCACTACATTGACATGAAATTTATTTTGCACATTCCCACTCCAAAGAGATGGACGTCTATCCAATGGGGTGACACTGTGACCTTTCCTTTAATGCCACTGTCTGGCTGAGACAGCTTCAAAGATGATTACATGATTGACCATTTGCTCAGTCAATTGACTGCATTTGCTTGGGACATTCAAAAGGACCACATTCTTAAGTTTGGTGACCCCATGATCTTTTCTGTAGTGCCACCATTATATCACAAAGCCTCTCTCTTATCCTATTTTTTTCAACACACATTAGCTGTGCAATGAAAATGAACCATGCAGAAACAACTGTACAGACAATAGCCCTAATGAATTTGTCCTCTCTCTGCTGAGACAAAAGAGAAATCACTCCCAGGAAAAATGCTGAACAGCCACTGTGTAAGCCCATGTCATCAACTTGAAGTCTAAGCATTGGTCTTTTCATCACAATATAACACTAGATCATAATCTGTCAGATGAAGCAGAGCTGCAGTGCAAGATGTCACACTTGACTGCACAACATGCAGATGAGTTTTACACACATGCTGGAGACGGGGAAGAGAGACGGGAATGTAGGCTGATGGTAACAAATCAATATTTTACCATTAACATGGCATCATTTCTACAAGCTGCACTTACGCTCTGCTGGTTTATGTGGGATCTGAAGTCCAATAATAATAATACAGAATAGCTGCTAATTTATACAATACACACAGTATTAAAGCATGTAGATAAAATTTAAATGCCTCAGTCTGCTGTTATGTTGCAGTCAGTCTTGATAGATATACAGCATTTGTATCAAAATGGTTTTGTGGGGCCCAGTGCACAGTACTTTACTTTAGGGCTTAACTGCAACTAACAGTTATCAGTTGTCAGCAGATAAATAATCAGCCTGATTATTTTTGTTTGGTCTATAAAAAGTCTGAAAAACAAAGAAACATACTGGCATCTTTACATCCTGTTTTATCCAGTTATAAAACTCAAATATTCAATTTACTATCACACAAGACAAACAAAAGTGGCAAAGCCACGAGTTGGTATAATTGGCATTTTCCCTTAAAAAAATACTTTAACAATTTCTTTTACCAAAAGCTGCTCATCATTTTCCTGTTGACGGACTAAATCAATCAGGTAATTAATTCTTTCAGCTCCTTTTCAAGGTCCCATCTTGCTCTTAAATATCTCAATCAGAGCAAAATATTACTAAAAACAACTTTAAAGTCTGCCAGTGAATTAATATTATTCCACCTGTCACAACACAAGTCATCTTGTTTTAGAATCATTTCTCTATCTGCTTTTCGTGCCTTGTTTCAAGCTGCTAACACAAATTTCTATTACAACAAGCAAAACTGCACAGTGAAGAAGAGAAATTACTTCACAGACTTTAATATGAGGATAATACCAGTCTGAATAAAGTCTTTTTCATAAAAAATATTTCACCTAATTCTGATAAAATTCATAATTTTAGCTCAGTATTACCTGCGTGGTTCAATTTCAATTTAATTTACTTCTTGTAATAGAGCTCTGCACTGAGGAAGAATAACAGTGTTACTGTGGTTTCATGATTTTCAGCTGAAAATATAGGGACTTGGCAGCATGAGCTCAGCCTCCTGAAAATAAAGTAGGCTGTGCTGTATTTCAAGCCACATTATGCCTCTGCCTGGCTGTCAGGCTGGGGGGGAACGTCTTTGGTTACTTCGGTCCTGTCCCTGTCCCTGTCAGGGTTTTCATCTCATATGGTATATCATCTTCACATCTCATTTCATGGCACTGGAAAACTGAAGTCAACTCAGAGGAGCAGGAGAGCAGTCCTCAAGTGTGCAGTGAAATTCTCAAATGTAGGTGCAGTCATGACATTGTCACATTGGATTTAGCAGTGGAGGAGCACAACACAGCTGAAGGTTGTCAGATTTGTCTGTAGAGAATGAATTTCCATGGTCATTTCTAATGAGAGGAAAGAGATAGAGCTCTTCTCCCAAATTCATGATTTCATTTAGTTTATTCACACTTAAATTCATGTGTGTCAGTTATAAAAACTTGGTGATTAAATGGGAATCAAAAAAACTGCTGATAGCTCTAACTGCAATTGTCAGCATATAAATTTATTTCCATCCCAACAGGGGGTGTTTCAGAATAATGAGTCTCTTCAATCTTGGCTACCAGATGTGTAAGCCACTTAATTATTCTTCCAACAGAATTTTAGATATTGAGATGGAGCAAGAAATTTGCATCAAAAACAGTTGTAACCTCAAGTAAATGGGCAATTAAGGAAAAAAAATGTAAAAATATAAGTTTCTTTATGTATAACAACTTTAATTTCAGGGCTGTTGGTATCTAATATTACTACAAATTAGAATTTATTTACATTTTTTTATTATATTCTAGCAAGTTAAATAAAATTTGCATGAAACCTAGGAGAGTTGCTCAAGTACCAGAACATAGTGTTTATGCCCCATAGCACAGCAAGTTCAATCAATCAATGTGCAATTTACTGTCAGTGGGGGACTATTCAGCAAAGCCCTCAACTATGTACTGTATTTCTGTAAAATGGCTGTTTTCATGAAATTTTGATTATTGCAATTGCTGCAGTGCATAATTGCCATTTGACCAGTCTCAGACACAGGCACTAGGCAAATCAACAGAGCATGCTATACATTTAAATACATGGCTGCAGGTCACTGTGCAAGGCAGACACTCAGCCAAACAGACATTCAGCCCACTCAAACCAGCTAAAAACAACCAACCCCTCTTTCAGCTGGACTTGGAAAGCTTGCTTGTTTATTCATTCATTCATTCTCCTCAGAAACATTCGTTTCTAGACAAGATATGTCATAATGATCTAACATGGTTGACCAATTCCAAAGAATTAGAAAAATGTTTTTGTTTTGTTTTTTTTTAAAAAACCAAATTTCCAAGAAACAACCATTGCAGCCCTAAGTATGCCATAATTAATTTAACTAAAGCTAAAGCAAGGGTTTGATTCACTATTGTAAACATTTGGCGTTGCTGAAAACATACTATACCTTTAAATATTTCACCATTAGCTAAACACCATTTGTAGAAATTGAAAATCACACATACTAATGTTCGGGGGGAAACTGTGAATGGCCATAAATGTGCATTTGTTCAAACAGACAACTCACAGGATATGAGTGTGGAGTTGTTGTGCAGATACAAAATAAGTAGACTTGATATTTGGCATATATAGTTAGACACCGTCATTATCCAAAAATACCAAGCTCAATACAAAATTAGAGGAAAAGCCTGACAGAATTAGTGGAGAAACACAAATGATGCAAATGCTTCCACAAAGGTGCATTCATTGCATCATGTGTGATGAAGAAATTAACATTCAATCATATTCTGTAGTATTGTGTACAAAAATACTGAGAAGGCCCAGTTTCTGGTTTGATGGCAAGAGATAAAAATCTATGTGACTTTAGAAGAGGCGTCATTGTTGAGGCATGGATGGTTAGGAGCTTCCTTCACACTGCTCTCAACTGGCCAGTCTTTAAATAGGAACAGAGACTTAAGTGACAAGTCTTGTGCATTTACATGCATGAGAAAGACTTCTGTAACAATAACCAGAAATTGTGGTCAAAATGACATATGTGAATCATTTGGTAGATTTTGGATCAATGTATTAATACAGACCTCCAACACTAACATCAAAACATCGGAATATCTTTGGAAGAAAGTTGTTCATCCTTCCGGTAATCTAGAGACTTGTTCAGTCAATACCAAGGCACATGCTGTTCTAACAGCACAGGGTGGCATAACGCCTTACCAAGACAGTTTTTTTCCCTTTAATGGCTTCATATTTATCCACCTTGCTTCACTAGACAGTGAAGACAGGTAGTACTGTCTATTGAGGCAAGATGGATAAATATAAATCCTAAAACCCATCTGATACACAGCAGGCTAATGCACACCAGCTCAACAGAAGATAATTATTCACTTAGGCATATCAAAAAAAAAAAAAAAAAATCACAGCTCATGGCTTAGAGCAGACAACCTCTTCACGTGAAATGTTATGTTGTGTTGATAGGAAGCAGATGACCATCAGAACATGGATATAAGCTACAGGCTGACAAAGAGTGCAGCTGCGTGAAGCAGCAGTGTAAGAGCAGGAGCTCAGTAATTTAGATGCAATTACGATATGAACAACAGTAAAGCAAACTGTCACATAAATGCATTCCTTTGAATTGGAATATTTATCTAATGTGTAGCTGACTATGATGTGTGTAGAGAAATGTGAATTACTCTCTGGCGGGTGTGACAAAAGCCAATATTACAGAGATATTTCTGTTAATCTGTCCCTAAGGCCAATTTACAATACAATCTAACCTTTTAAAGAGAGACCCAAGTTTTCAGTGAGCTAATCATAAATCCTCCAAAAACAATATAATCCAATGACAAACCTATTCAGCACACTAACACATTACTTCACATAAATGCCATATCCACAAATAAGATCTTAATTAAATTAAAACAGCAAGAGACATTTATACCTTGATGTTAGCACCAAAACAAGCCTGCTTACCTTGGTGCAGCGAATTGAGGAGTCCTTATGTCTCAGTACTGGATAGTCTCTGTGAAAACGTCGAAGACATCCAAAACTGTATTAAAAAAAAAAAAAAAGACCTTTAAGTCCAACGAAAAGAAAACCTTAAGGGCAAGGAGCAGGCAGAAACATTTTCCCTCTTCAAGTCATCCTGGGGCGACTTCATTGGCTTCTTCGGGAAGCTCCCATGAACAACAGGTGTATCCGCCAGGTGTTTCAAACCTGCTGTGACCATAGACTGTAAATAAAGGTGGACGTGGCTTCCTTGACGCGCAGTTAGTGACGTCATCGCCCCTTTCCGCCTAACGGCTAATCCAAAAACGCGCGATGGTGTTGAATTAAAATATAGTTTCACTCCCATTACAGCTGTTTCCTTCTCTCCTCGGTGGTTACAGTTTGGATAAAAAGACATGGTAAAGTTAGGTCAAAGTAACAGGCCTCGACACAAGACTTGGTTTATTAAATGTAGCAAGCATTAGCTCCAGTTAGCATCGTTAGCATCTCGGTCCAAGGCTAATTAATTTGTCGGCTAACAATCCAGGTATGGCGAGCACGGACACCCATAACTGCTAATCAGTGCTAACATACAAATAAAATAATACTGGAATTTCACTCACCGCAAAATCCAGGAGCACGGACTTCCTCAGTCTGTTAACTACACAGCGAGACATATTTTTAGCCCAATATTTGCATTAAAAAAATCCTCCAAAAGATTACAACACAGACATTGAAGAGAGGCGATGAAAGCGGCCACGCCCAGAAACAGCAGCCTTACATATAGTGACGTTTATCTATTTTTGATGTTACTGCAAAACAACTGGGAGCCAATCCACACTGGTGGGAGAAAAAGTTGTTATAATAAAAAAAATATATATATATAT
>CM076648.1:19797314-19849255 GCA_038496675.1 Rachycentron canadum
ATGTATAGATGTCTATATATATATATATATATATATGATTTATATTAATAATAGTGAAACCATGACTTATCGTGATGCGTTGCTTGTTCAGTAATAAAATAGTAGCTGTCACAGACCCATTACAATCATGGTTTCTAGTTATAGTTTTTCTTAATTGCCCATTTGACATAAAAACATTTTTGAAATTCATGGTTTATCAAAGACAAAAATTCTATTTCTGCTCACAAGTTATTCGATTTGATATTTTTTTTCCCAAAAAGTAAGTGCAGTGCTTTCTGGGTAATCCTAATTTGTCCAATGATGTCGCTCCTGACGTTTTGGAATAAATCGCGTGAGTGAACATCATTTTTTTTTTCTCAACCTCTTAGCAAGAAGCTAGTTCTTCAACTAATGGATAATGCGGTTAGCACCACAGTGTTGAACAAAGAATAAACAAATAAGCAGTGCTAAGACAAGAATGGATAGAAGTGAGCAGGAAGATTTTATTGCTGAACTGGCGACAATAGACAAGTTTCTTCAAGTTCATCAAATGCTAGCACTGTAGAGGTGCAGCCGGATGCTAACGTTAGCCGAGTTGGCTATAGTCTCCATAGGCAACGGCAGAGCAGGAACTTGGAGCAGTGTCGTTATTGATTTTGCTGAGCGCGGGACCAGGCGCTGAACTTCTAATGAGTGAGTACAGGTTTCTGTTTATGGCTCAGTGACTTATTTTCATAGCAGCATCATTTTTACCTCTCACATGTTGGAAAATGCGCATCTGCTGTAATGTGTGTGTGTGTGTGATAACACGTAGTCGCTGTGTCATTAATCATGAATGATATTTTCTATAAATGTAAGTCTGTGATCAGGTGCTGTCATCCATTCATTCTTACTGTGTAGACCTATAATGACTGGTGCTTTTCTAGATGGTTATTTCATGTATGCTGACTGACACACAGTGTAAGCCACCTTTGTGTTGATTTGTTGGTGTTGGCTGGGTAAAGCTATTTCACATATTTTATAGTTGATGTGGTGGTTTGAGTCTAGAACAGGGTGTTGGAGTAGAATTGATAAATTTGATGCTGTCCGATGTGCTGATCCAAGGCGGGTTTAGCTGATGAGAGTAACATGGTGAGCATCTCCATGGTGACATAGCCATTGTCCAGTGTTCTGTTGGGGCTGGGCACATGAAAAATATTTGCACAGGGCCCTATGACAGTCATGTTACTCTACTGATGCAACCTATTCATGCATACAAAATACTTTTTCCAAATCCATGTTTGTAATTTCTGTTTTTCACACATGCCTGGAAGACGGCATTTGTTCTGGAGGTGACATTGCAGGACATTTGTGCTGTTGAGTTGGACTTTTTTTCTACTGTTGTATAAGAGACACCTCTGAAACTGTAACTGCAAACAGGGTTGATTATTAGTGTTATCATGAATATTTAATCCTTGAGCCTAGACAATGTATTTTTTGTGTGTGTCTTAAAACGCAGAAGTAACAGAAGCTATGCCTACTCGTGTAGACTACATATTAGTTAAACTTTACTCTTTAACATAAAATGAGTAAAGATCACCCCCACAGGAAGTCTCGCCGTTGTAAAAACCTGTTTTGTGAAGTAGTAATCCAGTCCCAGAGGACTGAGGACTGGAAGATGGAATGAAAATTGTCAGCCTTTATTCACACAAATTTTTAGCACAAATTTTAATTTCCATTAACTGACCTTTTCAACTCTCAGGCGAACCACTTCCAAAAGGAACACTGAATAGTTTCTTAAAAAGCCAGAGACAGCAGAAAAAAGGACATGACTGCCTTTAATCCTCACAATATCCTGCTTAGTGGGTTATATAAATGTTAACTCTTCACCATTATGTTGAGATAATGGCATATTTTTAAGGGCACTACAAGGTTGCAAACTGGGGACATATTGTGTAGTCAGTGGGGCAGAATAGTTTCCAATATAGACTCAAAGAGTATTTTGGTCTTCAGGTTATCACATATTTTATACAGAGCCAGAAAGGTGTCATGGAGAAATAAAGATTTAACTGTGCAACATTTAATAATTCATACTCTGTTTAGTTTAACGTATCACCTTCATGACATTAGTCTTGAGGTTTTACTTTATTTTTCGCAATTGTGGCACAATGTTGTATTATCTTTGAGATCCCCTCTGCAATATATCTGCTTTGCTTGGTATTCAAATATCCATGGTTTTAATTTGTCTGACATGCTCTTGGTGCTGACAAGTTATGTATGTGCATGTGTGAATGCACGTCTGTGTGTGTGTGTGTGTGTGTGTAATTGTGTAATTTATGTTTTGTCTTCTTTTTAATAGTTTGCTTCGTGCTATTTGGTCACTGAATGGAGGCTTTAATTGTGATCTGCCAGGGGACTGCAGAGTAAAATTTGCCTGGGGCTAACTCTGGGACAATGGATCAAATAGTTACATTTATATTTAATATTGCACATAGTCCCATACAAATAAAACAAACAAATAAATAAATATGCTAAAAGCAAAGATATGTCTTTGCAGACAAGGTGGCCTTGAAGCTTGGGATACAGTAAAATGACCAGTACAGACTGCAAAACACAAAAGGACAACAAAAGTGAAACTGCTCTTGAGGGCTCCTTCAAACATTTTGTCTGTACAAATATGAGGAGGAACTAAGGAGCTAGTGTTTGCATTATACTGTGCAGGTGTCCATGTTATTTTATCCAGCCCCAGTGTGTGTGTCCATAGAGTTAAGTTCCCCACTTCTGGAGCCTCAGATAACCATGCTCACTCAAAGCCTGAGTTCAACCCTCTCAGCCATATTTCCCATTTGTTTATCCCCACTTGCCATGTGGTTTGTTTCAATAAGTAAAGGATGCACAAAACTGCTTTCAAATTGTAAATATAGAGCTACTTTTCTAGCATCCATTACGAGGTAAGGCAAATGAGTCAGTATCATCCCTCTGCACCTTCCCTGCTGCTTTTAGTTAAATAGTATCATGGCCTTGAGCAACTTCAAAATCCTCTTGGGGCATCAGTGCCTTTAGGCCTCACGAGTTGGTCTGATTTTTGTTTTTGATATTATTGGCCATGTTTATAGGCAGCATTAAAATCAAACGCTGCTCTGAGGTATGACCAGTACAGGCACTGAACTTTGGGATACTACGAAGCATGAAAGTTACAGCAGTGCCTTGGATTATCAGAGATTTCATAAAGGTTTGGCCTGTGATCCACTTTTAGACTTCATCCAATTAGTTTAGCAGTTTGGAATAAAGTGATCTCAATGAAAACACAGTGAGTCACAGTCACTTCAGTCAGTCCCTTGTTTTGTTACTGCTGTTTCTCCCTGTAGCTATCTCACACACAATCGCTGCTTTTGCCTTCTCCCTGTCTTCTCTCTTTAAGGAATTCTCGGCTCATTTTTTGTTCTATTTGACACTATTCATTATACATCACTCCCGTTTCTTTGTTGTCATGCTGCTCTTCTTGTCTCTGGCTCTCACTTTCCTTCCCACAGTTGCTCATCTCCCACCCAAGACAGGACAGTGCAGTGTGATGTCAGGACAGGAAGAGACTACTTCTGCTCCATAGCACAAGACAAAAACCCACACAATGCGTATCTCAGAATGCTGAGCGTGTGGACTGGGCTTTCACTGGGCTGAGGCCCAGAGTCTCACAAATTGCTCTGCCAAGCTGTTGAAGCATTGTTTCCTTCATTTTGAGTCACACAGCACAATGATATGAAATCTGTGTCACATGGAGAGTGGACACCATGCTTGCTAGCATATTTTAAGAAAAACATCTTAATTGTTATGGTCTACCTTCCATCTTGAGAATATTCCGAAAAAGTGTTAACTAAACCTGCATTTATTGAATGTTTTTTTTTATTCATCTGCCCCCATATTCACATTCATATTTTACAGTCGATCTGCTGTTACTATAAAACATGTTGTTTCACGCAGCTTTGAAGTTACCTAAAACAACAACTAAATGTCACCCTCAGCTGCACATTGAGAACCCAGGGGAAACATTAGAGTTGCAGTTATGTGTAGAATGATTCGTGAGTGACATCAGAACCGTTAACATGCAAGAGTCTGAGAAGTTGAATCAGTGAGACATCCTAAAATGGCCTAATACAGCTCATAAACTGTTTTATTTCAGTGACAGTTTCATCAAGTCATCGAACTGTGTAAAGTCCAAGTGCCCCAAATGCAAACATTTTATCATTAGCAGTGATTCACAGACAGGCAAACCTTCACATTTCTCTCATTCCAAGCCCCTGTCGTGCACTTGTTCATGTTTAAGCTTTGACAACACACTGAAAGGCTAATTCAGATATAGGTCATTCTGCCATCCTGGCAACCTGGCAATGATTAGATTAATTGTGTCTTTAAAGACACAGACTAATGCTCTTATGTCATCTTTATTGGATTAATCTTGACTGCTCCCCAGTAAGTGGGTAATGCAACACTAGTAAGATTACTGATAATAACTGCTTGTTAGGTTTAGATTGGATTGTAATATTTGACTAATCACTTAATGCTTGAACCAGTGTGGCTCCTATATCTTCCATATACAGTAGTTTGTTTGGTTTTTTTGGGTTTTTTTTTTTTTGTCTTCCACTGTACATGAGCTCGTGTGCAGCCTGATTTCCTCTGACAGCACCCTTTGATTGGCTATGAATCCTTGCAGAGGACAATGTTGATTAGACACTGTACTGTAATGCATAATGCTTAGATTGTTGATGAATATAATGAATTTATATAAAGTTATATTAGAGAACAGTATAGTCAGGTGGTCAGGCTCCTAGATCTAGGTAACAAGTGTGAAAATCAGCATGCACAGGGACTATTTTGTTCTTATACTGGATACCTATAGGATACCATTAGGGTTTTATTCTACAGCTCATTTCCCTCTGTTTTCTTATACAAGAATTCTATGTGATTCACATTGTCTAAAACTGTGTTTCAGAACACAAGGCCTAAGCTATATATAGACCATGTTTGAAAAAAATACAAGGCAATGAGAAGTATTCTGTACTGCAGCTCTATGCTATCATCATTACCACAGGGTGCTAGTTTGACAATACAATCGATCAATGATGGCAGAGGAGTGGTATCATACCTGAGCATGAGTGTATGTTCACATAAGAAATAAACTAACATCATTGAGTCTTCAATCAATGACATCTATTCATTCATCTACTTTTAGTTCAGCTACTCTATATATGTTTTCATGGAAAACACTGGATACTTGATATGTAATGAGAGAATACAGTTAGCTGAGCCAAAAACTGTCAAAAGGACAAAATTATTCTAAACAACTGTTTGATAGCTACTGTGTGTGCAATTCAACTTGCAAGTAGCATTCACAGACTGAATTTTTGTGAGATTTGTTTAACATATTTTAGGTTTTTAGTCTTTACGCTAACAACTGTTTGTTGCATTTTCAAGCAGTCCCTATGAAAATCTTCTCTACATTGACAGAAGCCCCAGAGATAATGTTTGTTCATGTAAATCTATTGTTAAGATGCAAGAGACAATTTGTAGATCACCTTTACTGTGTGCAGTCTGGCCATATTCTATATTTTGGTCATGAAAAGACCAAAACCATAACACTTCTCTCAGTGCTTTCAGGTATTCCTACTGTCACTCAGCCCCAAACCCTTTTGTTCCTGCTGGAGATCCTTAAAAATGGATAAACCATACATTTTTAATATTTAAAAACATCTAAATAATTTCCCTAAAACAACTGGGCACTGTAGTGTTTTTCAAAATATTAGTCCAACAGGAGTTAATTGTGCATTTGCCCATGGATTAATCCACATTTGGTGCACTAGTGAGTATTTACAGCAGCAGAACGGTGTGTGTGTGTGTGTGTGTGTGTGTGTGTGTGTGTGTGTGTGTGTGAGACTGAGTCAAAATTAACTACAGTGCCCATGTTCATCATAATGAGGGAACATGAGGAACAAAACCCAGTGCAATGGTGTATTTCACCGATGTGTGTTCTCTGAAGTGACACAGATAACTAATAAGCTATAACAGACTTTGGTTTCACAGGAAAAATCAATTTATTTGGTTTTTTTGTTTTGTTTTGGTCTTTATAAGAGCTTTCTTGACAACAACAAAAACATAGAAGATCTCCAGCCTAATCCCTTTAAGCCGACCAAAATTGTCACTGCCTGGTAGCTACTGTATGTTCTTCTGAAGTGTCAAAGTTCAATAAATAGTTTCTGTAGCAGTTTCTCACACTTGCAGTACATGCATTCTTACACTAAATCACATCAGCTTTAACAATGTGCCTTCACAGCTTCCGTCTCTCTCCTGACAGTATCATAAACATCGGCTGCCCTTGCTGCCTCTCTGCAGGCCACAAAGCATGGGCAGCATGGGGAGCCCAAGCACCCTGAGGACACAACAGCAGCAATTATACTTAACTCTTGGCATTTGAGTGACAAGGGAACTGATTCAGACATAACCTGTAGCACAGAGTAGTGTTAAGTGCTAAAATCTTTGCCTGAGGGGACTATGAGGCAGCTGGGCCAGCACAACAAGCAAGCTGGGTTACTATTTTGAACAGAAACCATTCTCCTTTGTACATTTCAGAAGGCTCAACAAATATGATAATCTGCTTTCTGAGCAGAGCATAGCATGCTAACTAGACGAGACAACATATCAGCATGGATGATGGGGTTACCACCACTAAGTTAACAGCTGTGGGATAGACACAGGCAGTTCTTCAGGTCTGATTTCAAGGGCAGAATGCTTAAATCATCCCTCTTCTTCACCCTCTATAGTTCAATCAGGTACAGGGATGGGCTGTGAGTAGGTGGCTATGTGAAAATATCCACATAATGGACTGGAAAGCCAATAAATCAATATTCATTCTTCTTGCACTGCACGTTCTTGCCCTTAAAAAATATTCAGATATTTTGAAAGGTATGTCTGCTTATGATTTTAGGGAAGTATGTGGTTTGAATTAATGACCAAATGACATGCACACACCCTTGACGAGAACTAATGTATAAATATTTTATTCTTTTCACTGGGATAGTTGGAGGCTGTAGAGAATCTCTTTTGTGGCACTTCTGGCTGAAATGGCTGGCATTCATATACAATTGGATAAGCAAAAATATACATAATATGCAAGTGTTGCATAGGAAAGTGATGCAATGAAAACATTGTCTGAGGCCATTTACCTAATTCAGTTTTTAAAATGCCCATCATTGTAAACTGAGAATAGTTTGCAGTTATCTGTATTAAAGATGTAAAAGGCCACTGTTACTGTTGCTGATGTTGACTAGAATTACTGCCTTATGATTTTACGCATCTGACAACCAGTCAAGTTGGAGTTTACATCCATCTCTGTCCAGGCTAATTGTAAAATAAACATCAAAGATTCTTTATTACAATCAGAACCTGCAGGAGTTTCAAATCGTGGTGAGATGACCAGGTCTCCCTCTTGATGGTATTGCTTGATGACAGATTGGTTGGTTGATTGGTTGATGAGATTCTGCATCTCAGGGCCACAAGCATTTAACCCCTTAGCCTTGCCTGAATGTAGCAGTGGAGACTGTCTAGCCTGCACGTGCTGAAGGGTTTCAACTTCGGGCTCTCATTAGTTACAACCATCTTGAACTGGTTTCAGGTGCTGTGGCAGTCTCCCCGGTTGTTTGTGTTCCAAAGCAATCTTCTGCAAGAAATGGCACAGTGATTTTAAATGGAAACCACGGCAGGAGACTTTGATAAGGAATACAGCTGCATGCCATTCCTTGACAAGAACCTCATCGATCAAGTCCTGGTACTTGGCTTGCTTCAGTTGGTGGGAGATGGATAGTCTGTCCTCCCAGGGCACTGTGAGCTTGACTGTTAAGATGGTTTTTGCAGTCCTGGGTAAAAGAACCATGTCTGGCCTGAGCGAGGTTATTGCCACAAGTCTCTTCCTTAGGTCCACCTCCATCTCTCTGTCTGATGCACATTTCAAAATGCAGGGAGGGATCTTAGCGGCTGGTTTTTGCCTCTTGTTCTCTCCGGAAGTGATTATTTCGGGTGGTGGTGTCCAGTGTTTGTTAGCTTTGACCCACTGGTCTTTCCATTTGGCTATTTCAGTGAGGTCCTTGTCATGTCTCCATCTGTACTGGCATTCATTCAGTGATTTAGGACAACTGGTCAAGATGTGATTCAAGGTGCAGAATTTTGCTTTGCATTTCCAGGCTGGGTCTTCTTCTTTGCACCATGCCTCGAGGTTGTTCAGGGTTGGCAAGAGGTTGGCTACATCACACAGGGGGAAAGACTTGCTCAGTTTATGCTGGTCAGTAAGAGTTCCTTCCTCAGACACTCTGCACCATAAATCCTCTCTTTCTTTGAGAATTGGCCTTGAGACTACCCCAACAATCTCCTGAGCTTCCCAATAGGCCTCTGCTTCTCTCACTGCTTGCTATGGCTTCCACTTCCTGCTGCACTAGATAGTCTTGTTGTAGTGAAGACATTGAAGGAATTTATGAAAGACTTTAAGTGTATTTTGTCATTATTAGAATAATTTAGTGTCATAATGAATGCTTAAATTATGGCCAAAAACATGTTTTGTGAAGTCAGTGAACTTGACCTTTGATCTTTGACTACAAAATTCAAATCAGTTCATCCTTGAGTAAATACTTGTGCCGGAAGAACAAAGGCCCTCAAGGCGTTTCTGAAGTATCACACTCTCGAGAATGAACAGATGGTCGATTCAAACACTGCCATAAAAAACTGCCCACAATAAAGGCTGACTCTTCAATATATATAATATTTATGTGCCCAGAAAACCTGATGTTGGAATGATCTCTTTCCACAATCACGTTAAATGTTTTGAGTTTGTCACAGCTGCTCGAGCGTCAGTTTCATCCCCGGCCCCCTGTTGTGTATGTGCGATGTCTCTCTTTCAGATGCTGACATTTCCCACCTGTCCACTCGTCACCTCATTACATTACTACATGCATTTAGACTATGTAGTGGTTCAGATAGGACAACATTAAAATGAAAGATGCTTATTGAGTTTCCAGCCAATCACTGCTTTGACCATGTTGTTTATGGTGATATTATAGGAGGTAGAAAAAATACTAGAGTATTAGACAATTTCTTCCTGTTACATAATATAAAACATTGGTTCTTTCATGTTTGCCAGTCCTGAATGTCATCTTTGATTCAGAGGAGGCTCATGGGGATGCTGTTTTTGTGAAGGAGAGATGCAATAGTAAAGTGACCACAAGGACCAACCTTGTTTGGCCTGATGAAACAATAATCAGCAAATGAATGTTGAATGGTGTCAGTAAGGGTTAGCGGTTTTCCTAGTTCTGTATCAGTGCTACATATCCTGAACATAACAGCATAAACTCAAGCATCCCTCGTGGCCACAGTTGATCCTTTTTCCAAATGAATACTTTTGTGAGTAAAATGCAACAGGACAGTGACTTACCTGAACTCCAGCAGCCTTCACAGATGCTGGATCTCAACCCATCAGAAAAGCTTAGGGACGATCAACAACAGAGTGAAAAATCTGCAGGATTCTGCAGAAGTTTTTTTTTTTTCTTTTTTCAAGTCAAGGTGATGAGTAATAATGCTTCAAGTTAACATTAAAGCTGATTGACAGTCTACACCAATGGTAAAAAAAATTCAGTACTTGCTTCAACTCATTCAATCAGCCCAACATCAACTCATGTTAGCTCATGTCTTGTTGAAAGGAAGGGGTGTATTGTTTTGTTTTATCATTTTCAATCAAAGTGAGTAATGTTGCTGTTCCATCACCATGTTTCAGCGTTACAAAGCAGTGGAAGCAGTGTCCCGAAGCAGCTGATGTTTTTCCACACAGTTAGAAGACAATTGTCCATTAGAGAGGGTTATTTATGGATTTGTGGATTTACGGGGGCCTCTTCATGTCATACACTCTTTTTGGTCATTGTTCTACTGCTATCTTTAATCTCTGTTTCTTGATGTGAAGGAGGCTATGATAGAAGCTATGATGCGCCCATCCTTAATCCCACAGTCAAAGCTCTGATTGGTCAGTTGTTTCTCCATACAGCCATGGAGAAACCTCACATATAAGATGTGGTCACAGGATATCTACCAGCGACTACAATTGACTGGTAATAATAATAAATGTTCAGTTCAATTTTAGGACAATGGCCATCTGTGCAGCCATTTCAAGTTGACATGCATCACAAATGACTTATCAGTGGGTACAACTTTTAGTGAATTAGCTTAATTTAAAAGAAAAACAACTGCTTTGTGTTAGGGTGGGCTGTGATTGGCTACTCACATGGCTGCAGCATAGCAGAAAAGAAAAAAAGGAGAGTTTTATTTTCCAGCCAACATGAGTCAAAGCGAGCCAAATTTTTAATTTCAAATGGGAGTTCATGACAGGTGATATTGTTTTGCCGCCTACCGTGTGTTTTATCTGCACACAGAATGCGGGTTGCAAAAGGTACACCAACTGTGTCCTCCGAATTCAGGCAAAAGTGGGACCCATTTCTAAGGCTGCATTCAGAGAGGCCTTTGGAAGGGGACAGCCTTGTCATATTTGGTCAAGAAACACAGACTTCAAAGGATGCAGTCCCTGAATTGGGCCACACTGATTATGTGTACAACAGCGTCGACACAGTGACGCACATGCTCTTCATCATTATTAATTGGGTTATATCAGCAAATGCAAAACCCTCACCCATCTTTACACATTACATGCTGTGGCTTGATTAGCCATGTCTTTACATGAATAGGCTTAGTCACTGATAATTTGTTTATAAGGCCATCGAGGGATAGCTCCCCTTCCCTTTATGTGTTTATATTACTCATAAATATGGAAGACAATACAGTCTGAGATCCCATGACTAATTCCTACTGACTGGGCTGAACGCTTGGACAGAGCCTGTGTGGAAAGGCTGTCTGTGGTGTACCCTGCAGAAACATTTCAACCTTACGTAACTGTTCAAAGCATTTACGACAAGGAAGATGAACCTATTGGAAACTGTTGACATTCCACTTGTAATTTGTGCAGGGCTATATCTGTATCTTTGCTCCCTCTTGCTGTTTCTTTTTCTGTCTGACTTCCATTTTCTGTTGTTTGAGATCATCAATTAATTACAGAGGAATGCTATTGTTTGCCCCCTCCCTCCCTGCAAACTAAATTATGAGTTGTTGCTGTGTGAATGGAGGCTGGAAAAAGAATCTCTTAATCTCATGTGGATCAGCCAGAGCAAATAACAGTTAATAAAAAAAGTGCTTGCTTCATACGCATTTGTGGAGGGGGATGAGCTTCAACTTTACTTCAACCTCAGCTCCGACAGCTTTCTGACTGCCCTCTGCTGTCAACTTCAATGGGTGGCCTTTGCTTCTGGAGGTGAAGTCAGTCTTTCAAACTGCTTGTTGTATATAGTTTAGAAAAATTGACTTACAGGAGACTGAATAAAAGATGACATGCAATATGGATGTTAGAGGTGATTTGGGAATATAGCACAGTTTTGGTTTGACTGACATTTGAATTTTCCTCTTTTGTACATCAATAAACGATTCTTTTTAACTTCAGTCTGCTCCTTCTGAAAAAATACTTCAATGATCCCTGTTTTGCTGGTAAAGCTGTGTAATCAAAGTTGCTGCAACTGAGAGTTACTTTCATTATTTTGTTCCCCTTCAGTTTTTTTTTTTTTTTTTGATTATTTAATTAATCATTTGGGCAAGCAATCATCAATCAATACTCAATGAATCATTACTGTTCATCTATCCAAAGTTGATGATTTCAGATGCACTTACTGAATAAATGTTCTATACTTTTCTTAAATTCAATAAACCATTTTAAAACCCAGTGAAAACCACAAAGCTGAAAACAAGGCAATATTTCTTTAGCCACAAAATGTTGGTGTGCTTGAGATACATGGTTTTTGCGGTGACGACAACAAACAAAATAATGTACACTAATAAAAGGTACATTGAAAATTCTTGTACCCATTAATTTTTAACAATTTTGCTTTTGCAAAAATTACTGGCTGCTATATTCTAATCACTTTTTGTGATTACAATTAATTATATCTCTAAACTTTCTGTAATTTAAAAACATAAACGTTAACCATACATTAACCTTCACATGAATCAAATATAGCAGCATGTTATGACCTTCAAGGTGACTGCCCCTCCAGGAAACATGGTGGTAACAACAAGAATCACTTAGAGTTGTGTTTTAATATCTACCTGGCAACAGATCCTGTCATCGCATGGTTGCTACCCGACTCCTATTAAAATCTACTGCAGTGAACTTGTTTCCTCCTCCTTGGACAAGCTTTGCCAAGGTCACTGCAAAAAAAGAGGGGGGAAAAATCCACAGGGTAACCTTGTCAAACTAAGCTGCACGAGTCCCCAGAGTTTCTTTAGATTACACTAACGATGTTACTTTCAAACTGTAATTAATCACAAGTAAGTCAGTCATTTCATGGACATTTCAAGCTGCAGCCTAAAATGCTGCTCTACTTTATCAGTTAAGTATTTGTTTTTGCTCTTATGGTGGAGGTGGAGGTAAGTTAAAGCCTATACACACGCAATGCAGAGCTGTTTAGTGACAAGTTACTCCATCTAATAATATTTAGTCTCAGCAGTTGCACATTGACTGTTGGTGACAGGTATGTACCGTAGAGGAGAACTGGGTAGAGCTCCCAAACATGTCCTTCATACACAATGACTGTTCTTCGAACTTCTAACTTACCTCCTAGTGACAGTTTAATGAGGGAAATGACTCATAGTCTGAATGTCAAGTCAAACAATGGGAGCCAATCCCCACATTTCTTTTAAAGATTAGCTTTCCTAAATTATAAATGAATGCGTAAACAACAATCTACAAAAATTAAAAATTAAAGATGCATTGCTAATCATGCATCTCTCACAGTGGTGACTGTGCCTGCTGAGGGCCTTTAACACTAAACACTCACATCATGTCTAAATCTGTGACTGAAACCGATGCATCTTTCTCACCACACACAATACTGACAATATCTATGATCAACCTTGCTTCATACCTTAGTGGTTACATGCTCAATGTAACAAACACAAGTTACTCCTCATATATTCAGATTTCACATTAAATCAGCCATAATTGAAATTACAGAGATATCGTCCTACTTCTTCTGCATAAACAAACCCCTGTGAGCTTCATGAAACAACATTCAATCAGAGGTAACTGTTGTAGGTCAGCTGACATCTGCTGATATGAAAAGATCTGTTTGTCACAGTCGGCTCCAATCTTGTGTTTTCAGTTTTGGTTCACCCTTTTGTTTACACGTGTGTTTTGACTGTGCCTTTGGTTACTCTGAGTGTATGATTATCCGAGTATGATGCAAGAGCTTTTGACAGTGTTGCAACACAATTCAGTGGAAACCTTGAGGAAAACAACCGCTTTGTTTTCTGCTTATTTAGTGTCGCGCTTCGTTCACACGTGCATGAATGACAGAACATCAATATAACACCTAGGCCATTTTGACAAGTGAAACTTTACGCGTTTAATGGCGGCTACATGGCGTCTGTGTTAACATATTATTGACAAAAGTACTTTTGTGTGAATATTAATTATTTGATCGCTTTTAAGTAGTTTTGCACGGCAGCAAAGTATCTGGGCAGCTGGCGACTGACAGCGCACCGCCTGGCGCCCACAGCTCTCCAGACTGATAAGTGCTCTGAAAGAGGCAGGGGATACTCATTCAGGGCTGAGGCTCGCCATTTCCTCAGCAACCCAGAGAGCTGTAAAGTTAAATTAAAGAAGCGCCATCCCGGTGATCTAGAGCACCAATAACACGGTTTATGTTGCAGTTTTACGCGCCCTGGCGCGAGCAGGCGCGCTTCAGGAGCTGAGCGCACATGAGTCCGTTTGACTCAGTCACCGAGAAACTGTGAAAAAGTTGGCCCACCGGCAGAAGAATAACGGGAAGCTATAATGTCTAATCTCGGCCCCTGTCAGGGGAACACACGGAGGTCCTCTGGTGTGGCACGTGGAAAGAGACCACCAGATTTGGAGCTGTCGGAAACCTCGTTCAGTGCGCCCGGAGACGGGACACCGGTGGGCACCGACACGTTTTCTGAAGGCGACAAAATGCCAGAGGACGGTAACACTCGCACCGAGGCCCCCCCTGCTCACCTCCACCCGTACTTGTCTCACCCTCGGATGTCTGTGCGGATGTCGGTGTACAGCACCGGGGTCCGACCAGTCCTCACTCGCGCCTACCTCCAAGGACGCGTGTACAACTTTCTGGAAAGGCCGTCTGGCTGGAAATGCTTCGTGTATCACTTCACAGTGTGAGTTTTTATTTTCATAATCATCCGGATCCGCGGGGTATTCAAGGGCATAATTGCAACGCTAAGATCCTAATTAAACAGGGAGTTAATTGCGCATGTAGAGCCACTGAAGCCCTCGCTACAAAGAACTGTTAATCCAGTGAATTTTAGAAAGATGCTGCCGAGATATCACTGCACAACTGGGGGTCCCTGTAGGAATATTAGCAGGATATTTTAGTCTAGCCATGGCAGATTAAAAAAAAAAAAACATAATTCAGCCCAGACAGCAGAATTTCAGACAAAACAAGGACTCACAGGAGCACTAAAGGAATATAACACACATATTTCATTTGAGACTGTTTTCCTTTGCACCATTGAGTATTTAATTTTCCAGAACAGTTTGAACGCAGCAGCACAGAGGTTTCTGCTTTGCATTCACTGAGTCAATTACAACAGAACATTTTAACTAATTCAACCTGACAGGCAGTGTTTTAGTATGTTTTCCCTCCTGACAGTATGACAGCTATGAGAGACTACCTGGCTGTATGAAAATGAAATATAAATCCTACACCAAGTAATGAACATAAAACTTGTGTGTATGGGGGGTGGTTTTAATCTGCTAAATGAGAATGTCAGATTATGTTTTACCACCTAAAACTGATATGACAGTTCTGTTAGGTAGCTTGAAAATCTGTACTTTTCTCAACACACCACTGACGTAATATCAACAGATACAGTACATTTTACTTTTTTTTTTTTTTTTTCCTTGGTATAACTCATATCCTGGAACCTGACACTTCAATAGATCCTGACTGGACTGTTCAGACAGAGGTTGAGGAATGTGGGATGTGATCTTCCAGCTCACCCCCATGTGTGCTGTCTGTCCCCACTTGCTGGCACTGATAGCAGGCAGCTAAACTTGGCTGTGTGTGTTTGTGTGTGAATGTGCTGTGCAGGAAGTATAGCAGCTCTCTCTGGCGCTGCCACCCTGTGACCCTGCAGTGTCGGAGGGGACACAGGGAAAGGCAGGCTGTCGGGGCAGGTTACAGTCTCAGTGACTCAAAGGGAGCACGAGCCAACGCAGTGCAGCTACAACACATTAGAACATTACCAAGAATAACTGCACAATACATATTAATAGAAAAGCCAGTAGCTGTTATGATCATAGGGGGAAAAAAATCAACATTTTGAATATTATATTATTTGACTGTACATCTTTTCTGTTCAGGCCATTATGACGTGCTGACGCCAAGAAACCTCAGATTTTACGAAAAAGGCAGGAAACACCACAAAGGGTTTCTTAAAATGCAAAATCAATATGATTTTTTATGTATTTATTTATTTTTTATTTTTATTTTTTTTTGGAAACCACGTCTGTGGCAAATTTCACTTCTTTGGGGTGTATGACGGTGATAATTTTGAAGTCTCACCATGTTGCTGAGGATGAAACAAGTGTGTTTTGAGGTTGTCTTGATTGACAAGTTTTTCGGTCTGTCACACTCAACCCTGATGGTTGTTTATTTGCTTCTACTCAGCTCCAGACAGACACCAGCCCTGTCTGCCCCAGATTTTAAATTTCTGGTTTCACTAAAGGCACGGTCGGATTAGCCCACCATTGAAAGAAAATGCCCTCACCTGGCAACAGAAGGATGTGATGGTGCCTTTGTTAGTAATAAATACTGAACTGAGTGAAAATGATGCTGCACTCTGTGAAATTGTGCAAAATACGGAGATGGTACATGTTAGAAACATGAGTTGTATTTTTCCATCAGCGTTGCTACTGGCTGACTAAGCACATAGTCAAAATTGGACAAAGGTGATCTTCAGACTTCATGTCTACTTGCTGGAGCCAGACAGGAGATTGCACCCAGTAAGGCAGCGCATTCGAGAATATGCCTGTTGTGTGGGCCTCAGTTGATAGGAGACAGAGCCAGTATTCGCAGGACTGAAGTGTAAGGTGATCACAGCTTTACTGACAAACATGGCAGGAAGCTGTACACTCAGATCCAGGCCTCAGAAAACAGACCTTTACAATCATGCAGTATATTTCTGCACTGTGAAGCTGTGCATTTATTTAGCAGTTTTGTTAAAGGTCAGGTAGGTTCAATTTGTAGTGTCTCATCAGCATATGTTTGACAAAACGCTCTCAGTTCAATAATACCACTTGGTGTTTGTTGTAAGAGCATGTTACTGGGATGTCAGACATCCCCTGGGTTTTTGGGGTCAGTTCAGTACCTTGTTTTGCAAATGTTTAAGTGGGAGAATAGCAGTTAAGAATAAGCACGGCCTTATCACTGACCCAGAACTTGTACGTCAGAGCGACCCTAGGCTTTATCACAGATACCCTTGTGTGCGTATTTGCACGTGCATATGAATGCCAGCATGTGTGTGTGCTATGTAGTATATTCTTTTATTATGGTAAGAAGAAGGAAACATGGCATTTTGTCTGAATGATAGATTTAGCTCTATGCCATTATGAAGGTAAATCCCACACTCTTTTTGAAAGAAAATAGTATTTATCCATGTTGTATTTATTATTTTCTGCTTCCTTAGCGCAGCGCTTGCTCGCTTGCCTGTCTGTGCTGTCAAGGCTGGCTTTTAGTCTGGAACAGCACAGATTCATTATAAATGCTGGTTTTTGATGTGTCCACCACAAGACTTAAGAGGAAATCAGAAAATGTTTTTCACACCAGATATTCAGTCAAACAGTATTGAGTTGGAAGAAGTAAATTCAGATACATTTTTAAATGATTTAACAAACAGGCTAAGAGTTCACATGTTAGCATTATTTTCCATTTTAGAAACATTTTTGACTTGAACTGCTTGTGTTCTCTCATAAGAAATCTGTGCTTTTATCTTTTCTGTCTCAAGCTCCTTCAGTTCTCTTCAGTCGGGCCTCACTCAAACGTCTCTCTGTTGAGATTCTTAGTGGAGTATATAGACAAGGTCACCGGCTGTGCCACCTTTTATTTCTGAGCTATTAACCCCATATCAGCCAAAGTTTCGGCTGAGGTCCTGACAAAGGCTTTTGTTGAGGGTCCAACATTAATTGCAGTGTAGGCTTCTCATCTTAACCCATACAGTCTATGTCTTAACCTCTGTTTTGCAGTTAAGACATTGCCTTTAGTTGCTGTGCATTTGGGGTTTTCATCACGTGGTAATGTTGATATTTGGTCACTGATAACTCTTATCCTGTCCTCTGCTTTGTCTCTACACTCAGTGCACAACAGACTGCAAGTGAATCTGTCCATCAATAATAGATAGGAGCAATGCTTTGAGCTTTTGTTTAGAGTTCAGTGGTGCCTATGTAGCTGAGCCAATTTATTATTTTGTCTGTTGCTACACCAAGCCCACGGGTACCAGAAGGTGATACAGAGCCTGTGTTATCTATAGGCCTGGAAGTAAAGTAAGTTAAATGCAAAGGTGCAGTTAGTAGTGAGGGACTGACGAGTTCGATAGTTTCAGATGGATAAAAAGTGAAGCAGAAGTGTACGCTCATTTTACGGAGGGTGTATGTTTACTAGCATTTCAAATGCTCTGAAATAATTTAAGCAGAGCTTCACTGACAAATTACAACCATTAGCATACCAGAGTGTGGTTTAGAAAGTTTGCTGTTCATTTGTATTTCTTTTGATCCTATTTTAAACTGGCTCTGTCACATAAGATTTTATGAATTACACTGCGTCCCAACCCATGAGCACTTTTGTTTTATTTGTCCTACTGTTCTTAACAAATAAATTTGCACCTATTTGCACAAGGCAGCAGACTGTATTTGTTTTGATGTAATTTTGCAGAAGGCACTGGTACCAAATTCAGAGTCATTATGTGTTGCACTGTCTGCTTGTTGTGTTCTGTCAGACAGGACCAGCTGCTTTGTTCGCTGTGTTACACACCAGCCCATCTTCTCTGAGCAGGTCTCTCCGCTGTCTTTTATCTGTGTGGATGTGTGCTCTGCACATTCAAGTCTGTGTGTCTGTGTGTGTGTTAGTTTAAAGGGGGAGGGTATTTGGATTCCTGGCCAGTGTTCAATAAACTTGGGCTGTAGCATGTAGTGGTGATAAGGGCTTTCATGGTGCAAACACAAACTGGAAACTATAACTCCCTCTACACATAGTTTCCATCAAGTTGGCTCATATAGGAACAAGACAGTAATCCACCAGGGCTGCAGTTTTGTCAAGTTCCAAACTGTGTTTCTTTTAACCTCAACAACAAATGGATCTTATGACTTCCTCCAAATCCAACCATGAGGACATATCAACAATTCAATAAACTCAACTATTTATATATTCTCAACGACTATTCTCAACTAATATATTTTCTATATACAGGTATGGCTCCAATTAACTAAGTTATCCCTTGACTTTGGCTTTAGCATCACTCTGAGGGTACCTGGTGCTTTTGGGTTAAATATCTGAACAACTCTTGGATTGCTATGAAATTTGGTTCTCATATTCTTGGTCCCCATAGCACTAATTATCATCGGGTGACCAATCCCAGGTTTGGTGGCCTGTCCCTGGCTAGGACTGTCACTAGAAATGCCCCCATTTTTAACGATGAATTAAAAACAGACTGGACAGAAAGGCGGGCAGCGGACCAGACAGCCAGCCAGCTAGATTTGCACCTGTTTTAGTTTTTAGTTTTTTTAAACATTAGCTGATATTTGTCGTTGTGTATTCCTGCACTGCTTTGCATGAGCTGTCACTCAACTGGTCACCGACAACCAAATGGTTCTAAGAGGCTCAGCTCTTAGTTGTGTTTTTTGCTCTCTCTTTGTGCCTAATGAAAATAAAATCACAACAACAAATTTTTTGGGCCAGATCGGACCGCAATTATCCTCCACTAGCTAAACAGAGAATGAGCTTCTCATTCTCTGTTTGGCTTTTGGAAGATAATATCATAGTCAAGCTGCGGGGAAGGTTAGGAGTTTCCTTCTATTCCTACAAATCACCCTGTTTTAACAATCCTCCACAGATTTGCCCTGAATTGAGTATGAAAAAATCAAGTACTGGAAATGTCCCTGGTTTTCATTTCAGCAATCTGGTCACTTTACTTTAGCTGTACTTTTGTCAGCTAATTAGCAAATGTTAACATGCTAGCTTCAGAAACATGCACATCAGCATGTTAGCACTGCCACTTTGAGCATCTTAGCATTTACCTCAGAGCACCACTGTCGCTAAGTGCAGACTCACAGAGCTCATGCTGTCATGCTGCAACTCTGTTTTCCTCATTTCCTTTAACTCAGTTCTGTCTCCTTAACTCAGTTGTGTCAAACTTTTTAAAAGTATTATGAAACTTGCATGTCCATATCAACCCTTTGCATATATATTAACATATGGAAACAAATGTGGCAGATTCATACTAAAACACATGTGCTGCCATTAGAACTGCTCTTTTGTCCCTGTTCCAACTTCTGAAATAAATACTGGCAGCAGTGTAACACTGTATATAAACAGGAAACAACCTTTCCTGTGCCTCCATGTAAGTTTGTTCTATCAGTGTCACATGGATCGATTCAGAAGCTGTACCCTCCACCGCCACATCTTTTGACAGCGTAAATTAAAGGTTACCCAGTTTCTCTGTGACCCAGGAACAAGTATTGTATACATTTATTCTTCATTTTCTAAGATTTTCTGATACAGTCAGAAAGAAGTGAAATACAGTAACTCCAGCATAGACTCTTATAGCAGAGGCAACACATAAATAACAAAAATAAAAAACAGGAACTGTGGTTGCTCCTGGCTTAGAAGCAGATGTGGACAGGGTTATGAGTTTAAAAATGACTCATTGCAGTCAACGCCGCTTTCCCATCTTCCTCAACTACCTTCAAATTAAACAAGATCTCACCCCTGACTTTTATGAACAGATGTGAATAGAAATTACTAAGATGTATTTGTTGGCATAGTGCACAATATGTAGGCCTTTGTTGCAAATATATGCTGCTGTTTTCTCAGAATAACGGTACAGAAGCATGGACATACAAATATTCCTGAAATCCTGTTTTTGTAAAAAAAAAAAAAAAAAAAAAATTTGAAAAGTCAAAACCGCAAGATTATGTAAGAGAGTGTTCCTTATATTTTCGGTGTAGTGTCCCAGCAGCTTGAACCCAGACCTCTAAGAAGAGAAATATATTTTTCTGAAGTAGGTCGAGGAGTTACAGACGTCTTATTGTTGCTGCAGCTGAAACACTTGTGACCTTGATGGGGAATACAGAGAATGTTAAAGAGCAATTTAATATTTGTTGATACTGTGTGTGTGTGCGTGTGTGTTTGCAAACCTGTGAGCTCGTTATTTGACAAGTTTATCATTCGCTTTGCATTCATATGGTGGAGTTCAAAAGGTTCACAGTATTTCCTCCAGAGGGCTGTCCTTGAATGTTTGCTTAAATTCAGTCAGATACTTTTCATGACAAAAATATAAAGAAATGTTATGCTGGTTTGAAACTTTTTTTTTTAAGTTGTTCAGAGGCTTAGACTTGAACCAAACACCAAAGTTGACTGAAGTATTTCTGTTTAAATCAAAGTGTAAAGTGTTGACATAAATATGAGGTGGAATGTTGAAAAGTACAGCAAGGAGATCTGTGTTTGCGTGACTTGACTGATGACAAGGTTTGTCGAAGCCTTGATTGCAGGAAAATTATGTTCTGTTACATAACAGAGCCAGTTGAACATTATATTATGAAACTGGATTAAAAAAATAAAAATAAAATAAATACTACTACATTTTAACCAAAACTAATGAATTAAATAATTGTTTTTTGTCCTACAGGTTTCTCATAGTTCTGGCCTGTCTGATCCTGAGTGTCCTCTCTACCATCAACCAGTACCAGGACCTGGCTTACACAACACTCTTCTGGGTGGTGAGTGTTAAATTAGCTTAAACTGATTAAATATTATTTTGTCCCTACTTTATCTCTCAGTCAGAGTGAAGCTACCTCTAAGAAAGGTTTTGTTTCAAAGCTGTAACTAACCCATCAGCTGAGAGCAGGGTTTGGAGTCAGAAGGGTGGAGATTAAGTTGGTTCATTAATTATGGGGCTCGGTAGCTCAGTCACCAACAGGTCAATAGATGAATTTAGCTCATTCAAGAGGTAGATTTGTTTCGACTGCTCTCTTACAACCGATTAAATCACAGAATGTACCAGACATCAATGTCAGAAAGACTTTGGACTCTTAACAGCTCTAACTCTGGTTGGAAGTTAAAATCAGGTTGTAGTCAAAACCCAACATAGGCCAGTTGACGCTGCAACAGTCAGCAGATGATTGAGCAAGTGAGTGTCAGGATGAAGTTCGGCATTAGACATTTGGAAGACATTGGACTTTGGTAATTGCAATCCAGATCGTTCTCGTCTGCGGCTCCTGTCATCTCTTCCAAGAACACCTCCTCTCCTCGCACTTATTATGGACTTTTGGTGAACTTTACCTGATCTCTTTGCATTTATTGAATATACTACTATATAATATATTAGTACAATGTCTCCTATTGCACAAAAGCTTTAAGAATATCCCTTGCTTTTGATAAAAGCATCTGTCTAATGTAATGGTTGCCAACCAACAAAATAGTAACATCAGCTGTCATCAGGAGTCAAATTGGCATTAGAAGCTGTCCTCCATTTGAATTTTGGTCACCTGATGTCACAACCTACATTCAGAGAAATATCAATGTCACCACATGCAGTCATTCACACAGCACACTCAAACGCAAATGATACAAATACATCTGGGTTTGGAGTTCAGTATCTTGCTGAAGAACATTTGAAATGGGTAGTGGATGATCTCCTCTACCTCCTACCTTCTCAGCCACAGCCTCACTAATGTGAAGCAGTTCATGCTGCAGCAGACAAGGATTATCATAGTTTGGATGGAGTGATACAACTAACTTGATAGCTGTTCCCTAAAAAGTCTGCACTACCAAAGCTATTTGGTCTTTGAAGTGAATTCTCAAGTTAATGTTCACCAATGACGATTTGTTTTGCCTTTGAGTGGATCTGGATCATCTGCTTGAAATGCAGGTGCGACCACACCATTAAATCTGAAGGCAGACTGCAATCTGAAAGTGGTCCTGGCAGCAGATAAGGAGAGTTTAAAGAAAAGAGACAAACTGCTTTAATGCCACCTCTAAGACCCTTTGTATACTCCCTTAAAGATTATATGAATCAGTGTTGCACTTGCATAGACAAAACAAGTTGTGTTCCTGCATGTCAAACGGCCTTATATTGTGCCACATAACTGCCCAAATCTGCTCATATCTTCCAAATGAAATTAAATGATATGCCCAGTAAATGGTGGCAATGTACCAGAATATAAAAAGAAGAAATACAAGCTGATGTAAAGACTACAGACTTCCAAATATAAAGAAAAATCATTCAAACAGCTTAATAGACATTGTATAAGGTGGGGTCCATTCCAGGTAGAGGCCCTAATGATGTTTAAAATGTGTTTAGGCAAGAACTATTGAATGTAAACAAAACCTTGTTTACAAGAGAGCCCCACAGTGTACCTTTAATAATCCTGATCAGTGGTCCATGAACCACATGCCTCTAAAAGACACAAGCAGGGTGATTAGGTTTTGAAAGAATCTAAATCCCAAGAGTCTCCTATCACAGCAGCACTGTTTACATTGAAGATACAGCCTGTAGACTTCCTCCCTCTGCTGTATCCTGATATGATCTTTCCTTTAACTTCCACCATCTGCAATTTACTTCTGTTTTTTCCCCATTTTCCCTTGGCTGGCATCTGTAAACAGTTCACAACGCAATTCAGTCAATAGACATTGAGTCATTATGAAGGCCACATCATTTACTTGCAGCTAATCAGAGATGTGTAATTAATTTTTATTACGGTTTGTTAATTGTATATTTTGAAAGGTGCTGCTGCAACAATAATCAACACCATGACAAAAACGTTGTCAAAACAACTAATATCAAACCTCAGTTCTCTTGTTTCAAAAGCAATTTCATGGTTTGATTGAGCTAACTGCTGCCTCACAAAAAAACAATTTAAGGACACTTTGTTTGGAGGTACACAGGCTTTTTCTTCTTCAAACAATTTCAGGGTGTCCCGCTGACCTAAGAGGGCGAAGGCAGCTCCTCTAAAATCAATAGTAAATGGGATAAACTTAACCCTGAGACACCAGCTGCTGAGCACAGGAACTGTTTGGGCGATGGGTGAGTCACTCAAGCTCAGACAAAAGGAAACCCCAAGAAGGGATAAAAAGGACTTGAGGATTTTCTTTTGAGGAGGACTGGAGCGTGCCACATGTGTCAAGTTCACCTTGGCCTGAGGATAATGGGATGAAATGGTCATGGCGTTTCATGAGCTGGCACATCAGAATCTTAAATCCTATCGGTTTGTTGTTGGATTTATGAGATTCAGGCTGCTGCTGAGGCTCCTGTGGATAAGAAAAGTCTGCAATTAAATACAAAAGTTTGAATTTTGGTTCCAAAAAAATAACACAGTATCACAGTATGTATATTTTATGGGAAATGTTTTTCTGCCTTAAGTTCCCCCTCTGGAGATATTTAATCTTCTTATTCTTCCCTTCTACACAGATAATGAAGAATTCATAATTGCCATGCAACCAAAATCTCAAACATTCATCCTTTCCATCCTCCATCCCAGTGGGACTGTTTTGTACTTTGTGCTTTCTAGTTTAGAGATTTGCTCTGACCCTGCCACTCTTTCATTCCCTCGTCTCCACCACAGAACTATCTCCTTTGTCTTGTTTCTTTCTTCCTACACACTCAAGGTTAACAGAGACCTCTGTGCTCCCTACTTGGAGATGCAGCACTGGCTGACAGTGTTTGTAATAGTAGTGTTCGGCCAGATGCTTGGCAGTTTGCCCAAAGGATTCACGTTCTCAAAAGAATTTGTTTGCCTCTTGGGTCAAATTGACTGTCAACTATTAAAAGTATGAATACATTTTATTTCACTTAGCAATGCAAACCAAATTATTGGAAAAGGAGGATGAACAAGGGTTGAAGACGACAGGATGACAGGGTTCAAGATTGGACGGTGGAATGAAATGATGGTTGAGTACGAGACCATGAAATGAGCGTCGAATGGGGATTGATGATGTCAAAAGATGTTGCAGAGGGGAACTCGGGGACTAAAACCCAGTTTTATTGTTCCCCTTGTGGTTCCTATAATAAGAGACGGGGAGGAGAGGAAGCAGAGAAGCATGGGAGGGTTAAAAACTGAGAGATAAGAAAGAGAAAGGGGTTAGGAACAAATAGTTTGATGTTTATCTTATAATTTAACTTGTAATTTACACATTTTGTAATTAATTCATCATTTCTAACCAAGGTTTGTGAGGTCTTCATAGGTCAAAACTATGATCTGATCTGAAATGGCTAAAGTGGCTTTTTGGAAAAGTGTAGCCTCAATCCAAAGAGGCTGAAGTGTAACAAAATTAAGGCAGACCTCAAAAGTTTTATGTATTATTTTTTTCAATTATCTTCAGGCCATTTGTGCCTTGATTATGACAGAGCAGTGTAGAGAGACAGGAAAGAGTCCACGATGGATGGGAATGAACCAGTGATTCACCTGCCCTGAGCATTTGCACCTAATAACCACTGGGCTATCATGTGATCCCAATTTATATATTAAGTATATAAGCTAATGAACTAATAGAGAGAGAATAGCTACGAGCAGTAACGTGGTACCTGTAGCCTGGCTTTTATGCACCAAACACTAATTTATAGAAATAACTTAAAAGTCATGCACAAACAATAAAACGAACATCTGTGAATCAAATCCAAAAAAGCATCATTTGATTTTCCAGTGCAGAGATGATGTTGTACAATGTGCTCAGAGCTGATGCTGATGGGCTCGGATCCTTTTAGGGCTTAAAGATCCAATTAGACTGAGTATGTTTTGGACATGGTCTTGTTTTCTCAGAACCAAGCACACCCAGAAAGACCTCTATCACTTACTCTTCCCTTGCAGATGGAACAATGTTGTTGGGGTTCAAACTTTTCAGTAGTCTGAGCACTTGTGGGATTTCTCTCCCATGCTGAGCTTAAACGTTCGGCTTGATGGATGTTCAATTTTTGAAAACTTATCACATAGTATTGTGCTACCAAGGTCAAAAACAAACTGTCCATCTACATTTTTAAGCCAACATCTATTGTTTGATGACAACAGAGAAAATTGAAGATCATTTTACAGTGAAAAGCCCAGGAACAAGCAGGTGAGTCGACGTTAGCGTTGACTATTGTTGCCGAGGTAAGAATGAACTGTAAAGCTCAACTAAAAGCAGCTGTTTGAATTTTCCTCTGTGCCCATCTTTTCTCCCTTCCTGTTTATTAATGTGTTGCTGTTTGCAATAGACCATTTGCTTTTCAACCTTGAAGCAGAAATCCTTTGTGCATAAATTAACAGCATTTTACATATTAGCTTCCAAGAGCACAGTTTAACATATTATTAATCAAATTTTTGTTTTATAAGATGTGCTGTTTTATATTCACTGACGTTTTAATCTTTGGCTCTAATGAAGAAAAACACCTCCGATAATTCCCAGCTGAAAATGTCTCCTGCTGCACAATATGGAACACCTCTTCTGCCCGAATCCTCCAGTTTCTTACTCCCATCATTTACTGCAAAAGGATCATGTCACCATTAAAGATCTAAGAAAGGCTATTCATTTGCTTTTAGACATCTTCATTTGCAAACGCTTGTCAATTATTAAGAAACATGTGGCAGTAATTGCATTCTCATTCACACCAGTTCATTAATTTCCACACGTTGGTGTAATTGTGCACTGTAATTGATTTTTTTCAAATCCATTTGTCCTAAAGGGACACTAGAGGAAACTTGCATAGAAGTGAAATAAAGACGCTTTAATTGAGGAGCTGTAATTGTATGAGCATCGTGTTTAGCATTGGATACGCTGTTGTGGATTGTTTCACTTATTGTCACATAAATTAAAAATAATTAAGGGAGAATAAGAACAAGAATAAAATTAGGATGTAATCCATATGTGATTTGGTAAATATGAAGCCACCACCAGGAGCCATTTAGCTGTAGCACAAAGACTGCACACGGGGGGAGCAGCTAGCCTGGCTCTGTTTTAGTCATAAAACAATGTTGACATGTTGATTCGTGCTATTTAGTGACACCAATCCTGTCTAGTTGAAAATTATGATTCTGTACAATTAAACAACAACAAAATGTGTAAACTTTTTACCACCATGAGGAAATGATGTTAATAAATCTATTTGTAGTTGTAGTAGTTCTAAGTATGTTGACACTGAACAGAGGTTCAGTGAAATGTTCACAAAGTACTTATTATCTGGAAAATATTTGATTTTGTAGCACATTATCCACTTACAGTGACTATTGCATTACTGCACTTTTTAATGGTTATGCTGAGCACTCACTTGTAGCACTGGGTTAAGGTCAGGGAAAGATCATGGTCTGTTATATTTCAGAAAAGCTACAGTGGTTTTGCATGTCTTAAGCAATTTATCAGAGCCACAAAAAGCTTTATATTTCGATACGTAAAATTACTGAATCCCCTTCAAAATCAACAAAATATCATATAAATATTACTATTTGTCAAGACATATAATCACTTTTTTCCAGGTCTACATACATTTAGAGGCTAAATTGAAATTAAACAGTAAGAGATGACGAATCTTCGGAACAAGAATCAATAATCCTTAATAAAATGTGGTGCCATGATCTGGTTTTGTGAGAAGCTGCATAACAGGTGTGCAACAGTTGCATCTATAATTCAGCTCTATCTTTTCTAATGCTCACACTGAAGTCTGAGCAGCTGTTCAGGTGTTGTTGCACAAGTAACCTGTAACAACTGATGTTTTTTATCTGAGGTTTGTCCCCCCCTACCACCACCTGTCCTTCTCCTTCATTCGTCTGCTCTGTTCGTTCCTCACTTCTCTGACAGGAGATCGTCCTTGTGGTGTTCTTTGGTGTGGAATATTTCGTCCGCCTCTGGTCAGCGGGCTGCCGCAGTAAATATGTTGGCATCTGGGGCCGACTGCGCTTTGCCAGGAAGCCAATATCTATTATAGGTGGGAACACAGCCCCTATACATGCACACATATCCGTGCACATGCACACAAAGAGACCTATCACTCCCCACCCACACACACTATTTAAACAATATCTGTAATATATCCTGGGCTTCATCCCAAAAATGAGATATCCCAGACAAATTCAGCATGAAATTAAAACTGTCACTGCAATATTTTCTCAACCTTCAGGTTGGTTTTTATTCTTAAAATTGGGACCTTTAGGTCTTTTTTTTTTTTTTTTTTTTTAAATATGGAGCAATGAATACTGGTGTTAATATTATTTGTAACCCTTCTCACCCCAATTAATTTATAGAATAATTTATGAAAACCAATGATAATTGCTTTATAGTGCACTTTCTCTCTACTGTAATATCTGCACTCTTTGACTCAGATGGAGGACAACACTTGCTCTTGTTACTACATACATATACCATATTTTTACTCAGTCCCTTATTCTCCATCTCTGCAGATCTGATTGTAGTTGTTGCTTCAATAATAGTTTTATCAGTGGGCTCCAAAGGACAAGTGTTTGCCACCTCTGCTGTAAGGTAAGAGACTCAGTTTCTGCAGGTTTCCAGCTGGTAATGATTCTTTGTGTTTCTCCTGGGGCTGTTTTTCATGATTTGTGTTAGGCCACATAGTTCCAATTAGGGTAGATTGTAACATTTAAGTGTGTGATGTTAATATCTGTATGTCTCTAAATTTGTGGCATCAGTTTGGTGAAGGCCCTCTCTCATTTCAACATGACAGTGCCCACCTGAATAAACCCAGATCCATAAAGAAATGGTTTTCCCAGTTTGGTATTGATGACTGACCCAACCTCAAACCCATCCAGCAACTTTGGGATGAACTGTCCAACTGTGGGGTATAGTTGGGTATAGTCTGCAACATCAGTGGCCGACCTTACAAACGCTCTCATGGTTCAATGGGGGCAAAGTGTGCAGCCAGGCTCCAAAATCCCAGGCAAAGTTTTCCCAGTGGAGCAGAGTATATAGAGTTATAGCAGTAAATGGGTTTTGGAATGAGATGTTAAACAATCCCATATGGCTGTGATGTTTAGATGCCCACATACTTTTCACTTTACCGTGCTTGTGTACATACATGCATTTGTTTTAAATACAAGTCCAGCACATGTTTGTTATTTTTCAGAGGGATTCGCTTCCTGCAGATTCTGCGTATGCTTCATGTTGACCGGCAGGGAGGAACCTGGCGTCTCCTGGGCTCTGTTGTCTTCATCCATCGGCAGGTACACAAACACAGCTTTAAACACACGTTACACACAGGTCCAAAACCATCTGGGGTTCTGATTATTATTAGTAAGCTGGAAGCTTTCTCTTCAGGGATTTTCTGCTTCTCCTCATCATGCAGCCCATTATTTTTCATTACTATGCAGTACAGAGAGAGAGAGTCTTCAAATGGAAATACATCATACAGAAAAAAACAATAGTCAGCAGAGAGCCACAAGAAAAGAGCTACTGCGTAATAGGTTCAGTTTTTAGGGTTATAGACTCAGCTAGAGAGGGCTTTGTCCTGCTCCAGGGTATCTTTCAGCTGAGACACAGAGGTGGTTGTGATTATTCCCACTGGCCACAGTAGCTGTCTGCAATGTCTGTGTTAAAAGTGAGAGTGATGAAGGTGAGCAGCGCATCAGGGATGTTGCTCATCCAGTGCCACCTACTGTGCATTCTCGTATTGGCCTTGGCTGATGACCATATTACTCCTGGCTGATGCTGGTCATCAGCAATCATTGACCTCAGATGTAAAGAAAGTAAGTGTCAATGCAGTTGACACTACTGGTACAGGTAGTGTGCCCTGTTCCCAAACCAATTCCTACCAAATCAAGCCATCGCTGTGGGGTGTTCCACGTGAAATAATCAATCCCCATAGACTCCCAACTTTGCAGCAGAAATAAACATGATTTTAGCCTGGATCGAAATGGTTTTGGTCTCTGTATCTAATTACCCCTTCAGGACAAATGTTCAGGGGGGTTGAACTTTAATATAGCTCACCTGTTTGAATTTTATCAAGGCATAAACTTATGCAAAATTAAGGGCATGGCCACACACAAGTGATCTGAAATGGCTAAAGTGGCTGGGTGGGTGATAGGTGTGTGCTTGCCACAAACCAACATGCCCCTAATCCTCAGATCTACACATGCCGCTCCTCTATGCCTGTTTTTGGATTAGCCAGGCATTAGGTGCAGTTGGTGAAATGATGAAGCGGCCCACTTAAAAACCGCTCTGCAGAAACCTATGGGTGTTATTACGGAGGTTACGTCCATCTTTGTTTACAGTGTATGCAGTCACATCATATTGTGGAAACAATCCACACGGGAAAAAACCTATTTATGGCAGCCTCTGGTTTTACAGACAATAATGTCCACTTGATGAAAATAAAACTACTGACAAGTCAACAAACTACACCACCGCTGCACCATCCAGTATTAACGCTAATCCAATCCATTCAGCAAATTTTACAGGAGCCATACACAGTTTATGGTTTCATCTGGTAATGAACAGCTACAAATACATTACACAACACAAGTAGCTAATTTAGGGTGTTTCTCGGGTGTGACTACATCGTTAGCACCAGCACTAACCACCTCTGAATAATAACATGAATGGTGAGTGGGAATAAGGGATGTATTTCCTGGTCTTCCCATTCACCAGCCGCTCTGTGAATGTTGCATAACACTTGTGGCTGTAGAAGGCGCTTGGGGATTTTTGGGCTGCACTTACCATTGGCATCCATAACCACAAAACATCTGTCACCATCGATACTGATTGATGATGATTGCTGTTTCCTCGTAAAAGCATTGAGTCCCCCAAGCAATCACCATGTGCAATAAAGTAGATGATGCATTCCTTATTAATTGAGTGCAATGTTCATATGGGCATAAGACATGTTAAATACATTAAGCTAGGCACAAGGTCTTGTTGACTTTTAATTTTAGAGTAATTTGACTCCACTTCTAGTGGTATTGAACCCACCTTGAGATGTTTGGGCCAGTGGTTCTCAACCTTTTTAGCTTGAGGATTAGAGAAAGGTCAGAAAAAATAACAGTTCATATACTAAAAACATATTTTTTTTCTTTCTTATTCTGTTAATTGTGTCACTTAGGCTATGTCCACAACCAAAATAGTATTTTACAAACCAGCAAGATGAAAATTACATGTTCCCTCCATTTTCCACCTAACAGCTGTGTTTCCCATGCATTCAGGGTAGTGGAGAAGTGACTGACAAGTCAGCTCCAGTGTACACTAATTGACGGTTTAAGTGTCCCATTCTATTCCACATGAGCTGGTTTGGGACAGGCCGTACTATGGCACAACCTGTGTTCATGTTTTTCTCTATCCCATTTCCTTATTGCAACCTTTTTGGCTATAGTATATGCTCTGTCAAGGCCCTGCACAGTCCAAACAGCCCTAAGGGGTAGTAGTGTACTCACAGGACAGGCAGCACAGTTTACAGTTGAATTGCTATCAAGCATTTAGACGGGTAAACGGGTAGATTGTGGCTTCAATATTTGTTCCTTGGTAATTATCCGGCTATTGCAGTTAAGTCAATACAGACCCAGAATAATCTGTTCAGCCCTTCTCTTGCATAGACGCATGAAACTACAGCCCTTCTGTGTCAACAGCTGGAGTTTTTAAAGTCAGTGGCGTTTCATTGACTCCAATCAGTATCCACCCTTTGTGCTAGAACAGCATTTAAATACACACTGAGTAGAGTTCTGGTGCTCGTGGTTTATAAACACAATTTGCACAGTTGCTCTTCGCTTGCTCTCTGGCAGATGGGGGGCACATGTCTCCTGAGCATGTTTGCCAGGTCACAGCAGCAGGAACACATCTACTCAACATTTGGTAGTGAGTCAAGGACAGTGTACCTGAAGGCAATATAAGCTGTTATTTCCAAGAACCATGCACCTATAGTTTGCAAGCGGTGATGTTAGAGGCTGTCACATTCACTGCCAAATGTTTGATGCCCTTAATTTTTCTAAACTTTAGTACAAAGTTGTGAAGTCACATAAAAAAATACAGATGCTGAGTATCAATGGACCACACATACCATTTGTCTTGGGTAATGTCAGAGCAGGTTTTGGTAATTTCAAGGGAGGCAAAGGCAGCTATTTCCCACTTCGTAGTTGCAATAATCTGCTGCTGCTCCTCCGCGGCGCTCTGATAGTTTTGAGCCGAGACACAAATAAGAGTTTTGCTCTTCAGGAATTCATTCCAATTTGTGTGCTCCTGCAGACTGAGTGGTTAAACACAGCTTAAATCACGAAGTAGGTGAGTGCAAAGAGAACATTCACTTAAAGTGCTCTTTCACAAATCAGTAGTCCAATTACAGTCAGACAGGATAAGAGCTAAGCCCAATTAGACCTCCTGAGAAAATCAGAGACAGCTACTTATTGAATCTGCAATAACATGCTTCATAGTTATTTTGAATACACTGAGAGACTCACTGTCTGAGTCTCCAACTAATTTATAATGATTTTATGCCCGTCTGAATTCAGTCAAAAGTGATTGGTGATTACTATGAACATACTGTGATTTAAACTCAGTTGCACATACGATCCCTTTATAGCTGCATAAAGCATAATAGTACAGATATTTTTTGTAATAAAGCTACTTCAGCTACTACTACTAAATTGCACCTCGTCATTATTTTTAGTCAAATTTTATTCAGCAAAATCTGTGGACTGTGAAAACCACAATAATTATTTTTGTCGAGTTTTAGTCAACAATCAATCATCAAGAAATTAGTCACCCAGTCAAATTTAGGCTGAAAGAAAAAGTTACAAAAAATTAACCACAAATTGACAGGTTGTATGATTAAGAATGCAGCTCTGCAGACAGGATGTTAGTGCTGGTGTTGTTTAATTCAGACATGAAACATGAAACTGATTTGCATATTTGCTTTGAACAAACACAATTCAACAAACAAGGCCTGAGGCTGAATGAAACATACAGTCTGTGCAATAGATGCCAATTAAAAAGACAGTCTCTCTGACTGTGTCAGTGATGCTCAGTTGTTTTAACACATTGCTGGGCCTTTTTAAAAAAAATGAAACCATCTATTTGTGATGCGTTTTGAAAGGTTTGTCTTCAGTGGGATCAAGTGAGCCTGGTGTAGAGAGCTGTACACAGAGTGAGGAAATCGGAGGGAAAAAATGGACTAATGCATTGTATATTTTTGTCTTCTCACAGAATTTGTTGATAATAAAAATACAGAATAATGCCAAACTTATTCTTAAAGTTACTCTGCTTAAAGTAACTGTAAATATAAAGAGAGACAGCAGAATACTCCAAAAAATTTGATCATATCCACAGCACATGTACATGAATATTCACCTCCATATGTCATGTTATTAGCAAACACAGCCACATTAGGTGAGACATAGCCACACAGACATTTAATCTTATCATGCTCTCTGAATTGACTCTGTTGTTCATTATTCATTCTTTTTGAAATGTGTTATGTATTTGTTTGTGTGTGTTTCAGGAGCTGATCACCACCTTATACATTGGCTTCTTGAGCCTGATCTTCTCCTCCTACTTTGTCTACCTGGCAGAGAAAGATGCAGTCGATAGCAGTGGCTCCATCCAGTTTGGAAACTACGCCGATGCCCTTTGGTGGGGAGTGGTAAGAGGGTGTGCGTGTGTGCCAGACCTGCTACAGTCTGTATAGTATACTTGAGGTGAGAAGATGGATTTCACTCTAATGTCTGTATATTAAATATCAAGCTACAGACATGAGACTCTAAGCTTAGCAACAATGGAAACTTGATCTTTCTCCAAAAGTAAAAAATATTTGCACAGCAGCACCTCTAATATTAATTTTATTACGATGTTGTGTCTTGTGTGTTTAATCTGTAAGTGCAAAAACTTAACAGACAGATGTGATATTGGTATGATTGGTCTCATTTAATCCTTAACAAGAGGCAAAGAAGCATATTTGACAAAATGTCAAACAACTTTTTAAATTAACACTTAATTAAGTCAACTTTAAATTGGACTTATAACATTTATTTATTAAATTCTGTAAATTGTAAACAATTATTTTTCAATAATTATCAATAAGAAGAATTAATGTTCACATAACAGAACTGTGAGTTACTGTATTATTTACATTAACACTGATTGTGAAGTTTAATTGATTAATCTTCTAAATGTTGTTTGAGTTACATCTCTGTCTTGCCAAAAGTGGGATTTTGCAGGAAACTGAGTTGTTGTAAACAGCATTTTGCCAAGTGAAAGGTCAAATATAGATTGTGTTTTATCTCTACTACAGTTGTTACAGTAGGAGTTGTGTCAAACCCCTTGGGCACATCAAGTGGGCCGTTAATACGAGCAGCAAAACAAGTTTGTGTAGGGAATACAGGAGGAAAATTTATTTTCAGACAATAAGTCACCACCCACTCTACTTCTTGGAAACTTCAGAGATTCTAATATTTAAAAAAAATATACACACCCAGCACACACACACAGTCCTAAGCACTTTATTTCCAGTATTTACACAGAGGAGTTTTATCACGCACCTACAGTCTGCATTGGGTACTCTGCGTGAAGATGTAAATGAGGGTTGGAGCAGTAAAAAAAGGTCAGAGTAGTTTGAGGGTCAGGAGAAACATAGGCCTCACGCACTACAGTAAAGACTCAAAGCAGGTTGGTCACAACCAGCCACAGCTGTTGTTAGGTCTTATGGGTCAAGTTAAAGTGAAGCATGCTGACCAGTAAAACACGCATTTGAACACAGTTTTTCTATGAGCTGTTTCACTTGGTTAAAATGCCCTTTCAGAGTTAAATTTTATTAGTGATCAACATTTGGTGCAGGTGATTTTCCCAAAAATGATATCACATCCTTTTTTAACACAATTACAATCTGTTTTGCACTGATCTATCTGTCTGTCTGTCTGTCTGTCTGTCTGTCTGTCTGTCTGTCTATCCATCTGTCTGTCTATCTATCTATCTATTTATCTATCTATTAGATTCTATCTATCTATCGATTGTGTTTTGTCTATCCATTGTATTCTATTTTTTAATGAGAATCTTTTTGGATGTAATTTATTTGTGCAGTGCTTTGGTTTATGACTAAATTTTAGCAAAAGGAAAGTCATTCCCATCAGCCTCAGTTCTAATTTGTGTTAAGTGATAATAAGCAACATCAGCATGTTAGCATTGCCCCTGTGAGCATGTTAGCATGCTGAAGTTATTATTTAGTTCACTGCACTGTGCCTCAGAGATGCTAACATGGCTATAGAAACTGAGTGTAGTGTAGTACACTGATTATGACTTAAGTAAGTCTACAGTTCTGCAACTGATCAATACATGTTTTAAAATATAAGGGATAGTTTTTGTTGTTTTCCTCTGCAACATCCCTAAGAATGAAGCTTCTTAATCCACATGTTTTTTCATAGGTGACAGTGACTACCATTGGCTATGGAGACAAAGTGCCACAAACCTGGATTGGAAAGACCATTGCATCCTGTTTCTCAGTCTTTGCAATTTCCTTCTTTGCCCTGCCTGCAGTAAGTGGAAAGAGAAACTGCTGAACCACGGCATATTTCAGGCTGAGGTGTCTTAGGTCTGTTCACAGTGTTGTGTGCTGTGTTCAAAATATTGATCCCACTCTAATGTTTCCTGTGTAGTGAGGGCCGTCCCTGTGCAACATCTCAGGTCATGCACACAAGTTTTTAAACACAGTTGGAGTCAAGTTTCGTATGCAAAAGAATTAGGCTTTGACAAGTAAAGTTTTTCTCCATTATTGCATTATTATTTGGTTCTGTATTCATATTGTAGTGATTGAGATATTTAAAATAGTTCAAGCTCAAACGATTTTCAATTTGCAGTTATGTGAAATTATGAAAAACCCCATATTTCAGAAACTATCTGACAAATATATCTTTAGTTGAGCAAAGACTTGAGTGATTAACATTTTAAACTATTGATTTCTGTGATTGAGCAAAGTGAATAATAGACTTAGATATTCTAGCATTAATCAGCACATTATTCTTTAATTTTTGATTAACTTTGTGTCTATTTCCATTTTTTGGATCATGCTGCTGTGTATAAGTGTGACGACACAAGCGAATTAATGAGCAGTAACTCTGCTGTGTTGTTGTTCACAGGGAATCTTAGGCTCAGGCTTCGCCCTGAAGGTGCAGCAGAAGCAAAGACAGAAACACTTCAACAGACAGATCCCTGCAGCTGCCTGCCTCATTCAGGTATTTGACCAAAAAATGCTGAAACAAAACCACAGTACTGCAGGGGTACTGGATTGTCTCAGAGCCCCAATCTCATTATTGAGACCATCCTTTCATATAGCCCTTACTTTCTTTCTTTCCCTCTTGCATCCTGGCCAACCAATTTCTTGCTATTTTCATGCCCCTCCAGACTTCGTGGAGATGTTTTGCAGTGGAGAACTTTGATTCAGCCACATTCAAGATGTTTTTGAAGAAGCGATCCAACATACCCGCCTCGTCTTTGACCACCCCCAAGCCCAAGAAATCGGTTAGTTATCATCCTATAGATTTAACTGTAGCTGCTTCTCACACTTGGTTTCCAGGTTATTAAGCACACCAGGGTGAAACGAAAGCAGTCTGAAGCAACAGCACTGCAATACTGTAAATCCTGCTGTCTTGAAGGTTGAAATATGCTGTTTTAGAGAGGTGTTGATTCAACCTTATGGTAATTTTGGCAGCTGTAGTTTATGGTGTCTGTGATAGTTGTCAGTGCTGGTATGAAAACTGTGCAGGAAAAATAAAAAATACAAGGCAATAAGGCAGAATAGGGAAGAAATAAAAGATATTCAGCAGACAACAGCCAGCAGGAGTTTAATATTGATATTGATTACTCAATATTACTGCTACTTGGGTATGAGGCCAAGCCCACTCCAATGCACACATTTTAAAATGTTGTTCACTCCGAAATATGTAGATGTACTAAATGTAAATAAAATATATCAATATGAAATAAGCATAAATCAACAAGAAGAAAGCAACAATGTTATACTAGCATGAATTAAAAAAAAAAAAAAAAAACAACAACAACAACCTCAGGGTGAACATGGCTTTCCTGCTGTGTCACTCAAATGTCAAACAAATGCCCCGGTCCCTCCACGGGAACACTTTGCTGAGCTAAGACGTTTGTGTTTCTTGGGCAGGTGAAGATAAGAAGGAAGTTGAAGAGCACTGACAAGGACAATGGCCTGACCTCTCCCACAATTCCCAGCATCACCTTCGACTCTGTGTTTGACAGTGGGAAGGAGCTGAGTTCAGATGTTTACAGCACTGTGGGCACATCAGGTACAAAGAAATGGGACAAACTGTGCAGTAAGCATATCTCTGATGCAATAAGTTGGGTTTCAGTTCACTTTAATCAGAATAGGATTACATGTTGCATGTGTGTTACAGTAAACAGGAGTCTTTCCATATGTGGTAGATGTTAAATCAGTTGATGAATTTTGCGGTGTCACTGAAGATGTACACGAGCATGGAAAAGAAATGACTACTGCTGCCCCACATTCAGTCAAAAAAAAAAGTTTAAACTGAGGGCGTCGGGTTGTAGCCACAGGAGGGGACGAAGTCCAAACATTAAAGATGGATGAGCACATTGCAGCAATAAAACATGAGGTTTGATGAGCATTGATGAGTATGAACTCCAGCAGTGCTCTGCTGATTTTCCCAAACTCCACACAACATGTAGTATTGCAGGCACAATAATGGAGAGCTGAGAGTGATCCTTATCTGTATCCGAGCAACTTTTCATTTTGTCAGCCTCTGCCTTAAGTACAGGATGTTACTGTGACTGTGAGTTAAGTGATAACAGTGACCAAGAGGAGAATATTCAGGGCTGAATAATCTAAACTTCATCTTGTTTTCATTCTTGTTAGAATTGCGGCTGTGAGGATGGACTGTCCGCCCACCATTTCTTTACTGTGTTGAATTGCTGTGGTGCCATATATACCAAATTTTCTGAGATATTTCACATAAATATCACAACACCAACATCAGGCAACTGCGAGGTACATGACATGATACAGAAAATATGGATATGTGATTGTTATGTTCCCCAATTAGGAACCAGGGAATGAGGGGAAGTAAAAATATAAAAAGTTTTCTTGGGGAGAAAGAGAGATCAGGAGGTGGAACAATGTGCGAGAAAAGAAAGAAATTTTATATTTCACAAAAAGGCAGCTAAAGGCACTAGTTTCAAACAAACTAGACAACCAGGATTTTACAAGATAACAGTTTCCTAAATGTTGATCAGGGAACAAAAGAGAAAAGGTAAGTTGGAAAAGTGAACATCCTACTTCCCACAGCAAAGAGGAACAGCCCACACACTGCAGCCCACACACTGGCCCCTGGCCCTGTCTGGGCTCCCTCTCTCTCCTGCTGATTGACGAGTGGAAGCAGCTTCACGCTCCTAACCTGCTCCACCAGAGAAGGGGCGTCGCCTGGAGCAGCAGGGAGAGAGAACGCCACCATACAACCCACGGCACTGCTGCTGCAACAATAATACAGATACAGGAAATAGTCAATCAGAAACTGGTTTTCAGCAGTGGTGGAAATCAACTTAGCAACCCTCTACTTACACTCAGCTGCCACTTAATTAGGTTTTATTCGAAGAGTGCTTTGAATGAGTAAATTTAATATGTCCTGCAGTTGTGAATTTGATGATTCGATAAACCCTTTTCCTGTTATATGAATTTCTCTTATTTTTTGTCCTTTTTTTTATCTCTTATGTCTGCTTTTATCTATGTAATCTGCTTTTTTCAACCAACTTAACTACCTGTTTCCTGCCTTGTCTTTATTTTTTCTCTGCCGATGTTTTGTCTGTGGACCCGGTCTAGCTGGATCCCACACTTTGGGAGGATGTGGTGAGCTGCTGTTAGTGTCCATGTCCTGCACCTGTTTATAGTACACTCACTGTCCTCTCTATTTTCACAGTCTCATGTACTCTTTTTTTTACCATAACAGCATGTTTTGTTTTTGTATCAGGGCACGGTCATGCTATGAAGTGTTGTTTACTTTATCATATAACTAGTAAAAAATAAAACAACATTCTAAGCACCATGGTTTTAGACTAACAGCGTTGTTGTTGTCATCTATGCCTCTGTGTCAACACTGACATTGTAATGTTTGTGTTTCTTCTGTCGTGTGCCTCAGATCACCAGCAGTCCTGGACGTCATTGTCTTCCCTTCAGTTCAGCTCACCTTCACCAGGTAGCACCAGCAGTTTTTCTGTTGCTTTTTCTCTCCAGAGGTGAATAGTTGACTCATGGTTGGCTGTAGAGTTAACTCCGAAGTTAATGTGTTCATGTTTAATTTCATGTTTAAATTGGCTTTTAAAAAAATTATTTAAGTAGAAGTTTTACTCTGGGGTAGAAATTCATAGTTTGTATTACGTGAAGGGAAATTGCTATTTTAAAGCTGGTTTTTGTGTTGTATCATTATGTGTGAAGTATCACACCCACCAAGCTCTGTGTACTCACTGTACTGTTATGGAGAAATAACAGTCGGCCTGTCAGGACTTGTCATGACACCTGACGTCTGTCCTGGTGAACAGAACCAATTATTCCTCTAGAAGTCCATTTAAATCAGCTATAATTTCACACCAGTTTCACACGCCAAAGTCATGCATTAGACCAGCTGTGTCGCACTTCTCGAGCTGGTGTGGTTTCAAAACACTGCAATTTCAGGATCAAACAATTAATAGGTTTCTACACTCTCCCACAACAACGCTGCCTTCTCTGCTGCAGATCTCTCACTGCTGGAGGTGGTGACAACAGGCACAGTTGCAGTTATTGATTTCAGATGAATGGAGACTTTCAGATTCTCTGTCTACTGGACTTAATATGACTTAAAATACTGACATATTTTCTTTGTATGTGAAACTGACCCAGCTTCATGTTCTTTCCTCCATGAGACAGATATAATCTCTGCGCACAGTAAAGTTTCTCACAAGTATAAAGTAACTGATTTTTTAAAAGTGCCATGTCACATGTTTACATCAGGCTGAGACAACACAGCCCTAGACAAAAAAAACCCATGTAGCCAATAAAGCCTTTCCTATTAGGTCATGTGTTTTGTGGCAAATTGCAATCACAGCATTGCAACTTTTGAGAACTTCATAATATAAACCATTTACCTATTTGTTTCACCCTTCCTCAGTATTGGCCAGATATCTGTGGTTGTAAACGTTGATATCTTTTTCCCATCTGAAAATGACGGTTCTGTCATAATCCAAAACAGAGCTATGTATAGACAGGGTCACTGGTCACACAGGGTCATAATGTTCCCACAATGAGGAGGCCTTCCCCAAATCATTTGGGACATGGAGAAGCTACTTCAGCATTTTTTATTCATCTCAGCTATTTACTGTGTCTGTGACTTTTAGACCAGTAAGCCAATGCAACATTTCTTTCTCCTTTCCCGTTGGACATGGTGGGGTGCATTCAGTTGGTGCAACAAGACAGAGCAAATCGATAACACTGTAAATCCAAGGCCAACAACAAAACATTCAGATGCACCAAATCTAATGTGTGTTTTTGCATGTGTGTGTCTGTTTGTGCACGTGCAGTAAAAAGAAACCCTGGCCTTTTGGACGTCCACTCCCCCAACCCCCTCCGGAGGAACTGCAGCTTTGCAGACGACCTGGAGCTGGAGTCAGAGCGAGACAATGAACTGGCTCCTGCCACCTCAGTGTCACAGTGAGTTCATTGCTGCTCTGCCAGCCATAGCGTTGATGCTGTGCTCATGTTCTCATTTGATGGAATGTTTGCATGTATTTTTATTTTTTTCATCAAGTCATTCGTAATTAACCTTTGCTACAAGGCGAACTCCAGATCACCGCAGTCTGCTGTGTAATGATTCTTTAGTGAGGAAAAGGCACTTGTGCTTGCTGAAGCACTTGCACAGCGAGAGACTGAGAGTAATATGAGGAAATGAGTGTTAAGTAACTGCAGTGTAAGTGCACAGTAAGTGAAACAAATGGAGCGACAGTTTTGACCCGTGGGACTTGGTTTCTGAACAGTGGGGTAATGATGCAGAGTGGGAATTATACACAGCAGTGTTGTTAGCAAAGATCACTCTGTGCTCTGTTGACTCCAAAATATGTAACTGGCTGTTTTCATAGAGCAGTGCCACATCAAATCCCATGCTAAATTATGAAATCCTACCAGTTGTTTGATCCATGATGTGAAAACACAGCATTTGTGTTTGGAAAAGGTGCTTCTTCTAAACCAAATTTGTCAAATCTGTGCGAAAACTCTTAGATGTTAAAGTGAATGGCAGAATGAATTCCAAATAGTCTGTATTATCTACAGCAGTGGAGAAAGCTGCTTGTTATGATGATGTGGAACAGTTCACAGAAGTCATATTTCTGCAGCCGCCTTGCTGTTGCCATCGCAGCACAGTTTGTTTTGGTAAACTGAAGATTATTGAGGCACTGAGGGTTTTAACAATGCTGCCACACTTTTGTGACAAACAAGCGAAAATTACAGTTCAGGTAACACAGCAGATATGGTCACTAAAGTAAAACAGGAAGGTAGGTGGTGGGTAGTAGTATTTGTTAATAAACTGTCTCATGAAGCATTGGGGCAGGACAAAATACACATTAGCTGTTTTCATTCTCCATGATAGTGAGACAGGTTTGAATTAAAACATTAAGGCACAATTAGTTTTTTGTGAGTGGTGCCGATTCTACCGGCGAGCAACTGTGATAACACTAAGCGTTTGAAAAATTTGCATCTTAAAATAAAGTTCTTAATGTGAAAAATATGAAATTCAGCTTCAGCTTCCTGTTTTCTCATCTTAACAGTCTCGAATAGTTTTTATAACAACCAATCTCAACACTTCTGAACTACTTCTATCTCACTTTATCCACTTATTTCTTGACATCATCTCTCACCATGTGTGTATCTCGCCTACTCACTCAAATCACATTGATTGGCTGAATAGCATCACAAGTGCCCAAAAGCCTAGAAGAGCTAGTTAAAATAATAATGCTTATAATTCATAGGTTACATATATTGGGATAGAACTGTGTCTGGCTCTGGACCGTGGTTCAGCCATTAGTGACCTCTGACCCAGGATATTTATAGTAAACAACACTCAACTAGAGATGCACCAGTCGATTGACTGGCGATCAGAGTTGTCTGGTTTTCAGATTGACTGGCTATATCCTGTGTCTGGCCGATCAGTGTCACGTATAAACTAGGAAAGTAGTAACTTTAAAGCTGGTGCCACACTGTTCACCTCATCTGTGCTTCACGGCTACCTCGCTGAACTGCTGCTGCAGCTTTTACCAGTGTGTCCACACCATCAGCATTGCTGCTGTGCCTTTGATAATGGTCATTAATAATAATATGTATCTAAAAAATAATGCTTATACAATGTTAACGAGAGATAGAGAGAAACAAAAAGAAAAAGAAAAGAAGAAAAAAGGTGCGCCACATAGCTTCCGGCTGGACCATCAGTCCAACAGACACTCTCCTTGTATTTCCTGTTTGTTTATCTGCAAGTAAAAATGAGTACTTTCACTATTCAAATTGCACCTTCAGTGGAATAAAACATCTGCCTGAAGAGTTTCAAAGACACTGCATCCCACTGTTTGCCATGTGGTGTATTACTGACATTTCTTGATATAGTGTTAATTTGGCACAATGTTATAAGGCCTGTATTTGTGAATCAGCCCATTGTCTATTATGAGAGACCCCTGCATTCTTTCACCCAACTAGACTTAACTGCCCCCCCACCCTACCTCCCACCCCCTCACATGCTCATTGGCTGCTTAGGGTAATGACCCCTGATGAGTAATAGATCCATAATAATTTCCACAACATAACATTGGCTAAGCGTACTACAGTCACTCTGAGCTCTGAGAAACACACTGACATCAACCACCACACTCCTTTGTTCATACTGTAACTCCCCTTCATCACATTCAAAAGAGGACAAGTCTTAAGCGAGAGGCTTTTGATGTAGAGTGAAAAATAATCATGAAATTGTGCTGCACTCACAGGCTGTATATAAAAAGGCTGCTCTGAATACTTCCCTTAAATTGATAGAGTTTGGGTATGAAGGCCGTGTCAACCACCGTTTCATCTTTTCACGATGACACCTGTTACACATGAGAAAAATAAAGCTTGTTTTCCAGACACTTCTGTTTTATAAAAAAGCTATTTCAGCAATATTTCTCAGGTTCATTACATTTCCACAGGAGAAATATCAAAGTAACATGAGCACGTTCCCACAAAACTCTTTTACACAGATTGACAGAGTCGCACCGAAAAGCCATCCGGGTGATCCAGAGAATGCGCTATTTTGTGGCCAAGAGAAATTTTCAGGTGGGTGAGACAATTTTTTATTGCCAATAACTTCTTTCAATATATTGGAAAATAATTCATTCTCTCCTTGATACCTTTTATAGATTAAGAAACATGTTGTCTAATATTAACTAACCCCTTCCTACATTGAGCAGACTGAAGACAATTTGGCTTCCTTCACTTGCATGTTTTTCAATGTTGACAGTTTGGTAATCAAATTAACTTGCAATTGATTTTTGATGACGACGGCATAGAGTCTGTACAGTTGTTATTGGTATCTACACTCTGACGTCACAGCACCTACAAGCAAACACCACGCTCTGACTGATGTTTGGGGAGTGACGATAACACATTTTGCCCCAGTTGAACTCAGACCTACAGGTGAATTGAGGTGTTATGATGGTGATAGCAGCAGCAGCAGCAGTCGTGGTAACAGCAAGCGTATGAAGCAGTGTAACAGCAGAGATTGCAAATGTGCAGCAGCATAAATGTGAGCAGAGCTTTGACATCTTAAATCAATATTTGCTGCAGCCTGCAGCCTGACAGGGATTGTTCCATTTCAGTCAATCTACTAAAACATAAAATCAGTGTATTGTTGTCAATACAAAGTGGTGCAGAGATTTGTGACAACACCACAACCAATGCATTACCATCCCCATGATAACGATAACTATAAAGATAATGATAATAATAATAGTAATGATGATAATAATAATGACAACAATAATCTTTATTTATGGAGCAGTTTTTAAGAACTGTGTTTCAAAGTGCTTGACAAAGTCAGCAAAAATATAATCAATTATGAATAAAAACAAAAGAATCAATAGGAGAAAAATAGGTGTATAAAAACCAATACAGAGCAATTTTAAGACAAATAAAACAAATCATTGGAAAATAAAAGTTTTATGAAGGGTCCAGCAGGCCTGATATCCTCAGGCAGATCATTCCAGAGCCTCGGGGCCAGACTGAAAATGGTGTGTCCCCCTTTAGTTTTTAGATCCTTATAAATTTGTGATTTAAAAAAAATCATTGTTACTGAAGTGGATGCTGGAGCTTGGCATCACTTTCAGAGCAATTTAATGAACAATAGGAACACTGACAGCCGATCAAAACACACCTGGGTCACGCTGCACACCTCGCACTCAGAAAATGAAATAAACGACCAGCGTGTGAACTGTAGCATTCAGGAATACAGAGGTGTATTTGCAACAATAAAGTGAACTTATTGAAATAATCAGCATCTCTTAGGTTTCTTATTCTAATTATTTATATTCTTATTTAAAAACAGATATAAACGCTAAATTAGTTCTGCTTCTTCTCTGATGTAAGCAAATGGGGTGCAAAGCTCTTTCCAGGATTAAATCAAAGCTCAACTCTATAAAAGAGATATATAAAGGCTTTATAAGATAAAGATGAATCTAATATTTTTGATTTAACATTTTCTTCTCTTGTAGCAAGCCCGTAAGCCGTACGATGTACGAGATGTGATTGAGCAATACTCCCAGGGTCACCTCAACCTCATGGTGCGAATCAAAGAGTTGCAGAGAAGGTAAAACGCTTGACTGGAACTAGATCCTCTGAGTAATGGAAAAATGGTGTGCAATGTTTCTTTTGCAAGCATAACAAAAAAAAGGAGAGAATGTAGAGAGTTGGGGAATAAGAGAGGAAACACAGCGGGTGTGTACATGTACGTTCCTCTGACTTGAGCCTCTCAATGTTTCTCTCAGACTGGACCAGTCTTTAGGGAAGATAACTCTGTTCCAGACAGGCACAGGTAATGAACCACTTCATTGCTCTCTCAAAATATAATACAATAACTATGGAGCATCCTGTCTGATTATTTACTTGACTATTGTCTCCCTGTGAAGACAGAGCCAGAGACAAAGGCAACAACTCAATCGGATCCAGACTCAACAGGATGGAAGATAAGGTGAGATTTGTGCCATTTTAACCTGATACTATACAATAATATTGGCTCTTTTAATTTGACTGTGAAGGAGCAGTTTGTCTTGTGTTTATAGCTTTGACTTTACAGTGTCACTTTGACTTATCAAAATAAACTGAAAGTGAGATTAGTTTTGTATAATGCAACAAAACATCTTGTCTTTTGTTGCATTATAATCATATATGATATAATTATATCATTATAATTGTGGTTAAGGCCTGGTCCTGTTATAATCTGTTCTATTTGTGTTTCTATATGTGTCAAAATAAAGAAAACAAAAGTTATATTTCTAAATCAAACCTCCCTCCGCTAGAGTATTTTATATTCCTGCATTGCAACCAGTTAATGCTATCAATCAAAATTAATTTCTGTTATCAAATGAAAACAAAAACTTAAATGCACATTAATAATGCCTTTCTTGAAATGTAGTTTTGTTTGGTTTAATTATAATAGACTAAAAGTCGATACACAATACAGCTATAAAATAATTTGGCATAGCACTAGAGTTCATTTTGTGACACGCAGCGTAATTCAATTATAATATTCACCTCTATTTGAACTCACAAATGAACTTCATTTAGTCTGAATGACTACAAAGCATCACCAGTGGTGTATCTGGCACTTGAACCCTTTTATTCAACTTAAATAGATAACACACATGGATCAGACACTGAACCGCATCGCAGAGTCCCTGGCCTTCCTGCTGGACCAGAGGGATGTTGGTGGGGGTGAGGTTGAGGGCGAAGGTGGAGGCAGGCTGAGGCCACAGCTCGGGCGGACCTGTCATGTCCTCCCCAGCCAGGACAGCCTGCCAAGCTACGACCAGCTGTCTTCATCACCTTCGTCCTTCTCCTCCAACACAGCCAGCACAGCAGCCTGCCCTAGCACCACCACCACTCAGGATGAGAGCTGCTGAGACCGGAAGCCTGTCTGTCTGTCTAGCGCTCTATCTATCTACCTACCTATCTTTCTATCTATCTAATCAGTGTAGCAAATATTGAAAGGCACAAATAGCAGCTGCTGCTTTGCAGTTGGCATCATGATATTTATGTGAAAAATCTCATGAACACGTGGGACATATGTGACAAGTGTGAACAAGAAACAACAATTCAACACTGTAAAGATGTGATTTCCCTGTTGGATTGTTGTATAGTAGTTATAATGGTAACCTTTATTTATAATGCACCTTTTTAAACAAATGTACAAGGTGCTCGCACAAGTAAAATGAAGTAAAACGCAATGCAGTTTCAAAAAAAGCCCTTTTATAAAAATGGGTTTTTAGGAGAGATTTAAAAGTGGTTACTGTGTGAGCTAACCTCAAGTCAACTGGCAGACTCTTCTGAATATTATACTTGAGATGGACTGAGTGCTGCAGGAATGAGTCCTAAAACCTGGAAATCAGTTAGCATTTTATCCTTACTGCTCACTCGTCCCAAAGCCTAGGTTTTTTGAATGGGTCTTTATTGGGTTCATTATTGAAATACATAAGGTCAAGACCTTTTCATGTTTTATTGAATGACAAAACATATCAGTAAATACGCCATTCGTGATTTCTTTAAGCTTTTACGTCTGTTAAAAAAATTAGGTTGCTAACAAGTGGCTAAATGAGAGAAGTGAGAGTCTGGGACATTAAAAGTCATCATGCTGAACATGAAAATTAATCTTCTACAATCCACCCTTACAGCCTTATTGTTTATACACACGCTTTATAAACTCAAGCTCAGAGCCACATCCAACTTTAAAGTAGAAGTTTATTGGTGAAGTTAAAGTCATGCAACAGTTGTTGTACTTCATTTATAACATTAGCTTTATACTTCCTGTGAGTGCATTTAGGCTTCAAAAATCATAAAGTGGAACTTATTTGTGAAGATTATCCTGAACAAAAGGAGGAAGTATCATTAACTTTGGCTTTTTGTCAAGGGAACCAGGGTGATGCTAACATCCAGTTTAGCCTACAATGGTACGTCATCCCTGCAGCACCCAATTTAGGTTAATGCCAAAGACACTGCTGTAGTGCTACTTCATCATGTACTGTGATTCAAAATCCTATATTATTTTGACATTTTAACAAATGTAATTACATTCATCTTTGGGGAGAGGCTTTATAATACTGTACTTCTCTTGAAAGGTTTCGGTTTAATCAAATGCTGTTTTCACCTCTAATTTTATTTCACTTTTTGTAAATGTTTAGAAATATTCTTCTGTAGCAATAAAAGGTGGAATTATCAGTTATAAGTGTGTATGTATGGTGTCTGGAGCCTTTAGGGTGATCTCTCCAACTAAAACAAATTAGCTATATATTTAAAGTTCCGGTTAAATTTATTCCTTTTTCCAGAAGTGGCTTGAGATAACACAAGTTATGTTTTTATAGTCATAAGTCAGATAAATGCCTTACTTTTACAGCACAAATTACAGTTTTCTTAATAATCATGTATAAAACTAATATACTACAAAACTTTGGCAGCAGAAATTCCTTCATTGTTGTGAGGGTGGGGGTGACTGCCTTGTCCCCCACTGACTTATGGAAATAGACAAAAGCATGGCTAATACCATGTTCTTTACACATGTAACCTTTGGGCAGCAGATGGTGACCTTTTCCTCGCTGGCCATCCATGGGGTGTCCAGGCATTCCTTCACACAAGTGGTCGTGTGGAGAAAAAGCCCAAGTGACCATCTGCCTCTTGTGTCCACAACAATGGGCCCCACCCACCTTAAGTGTGCTGAGGGCAGTTGGCCTTTGCACTCACCATGAGTTGGGTGAGGGGAGAGTTTCGTTACAGGGAGTTTTACAAAGCCCCCAGAGCACCCCCACCCCCCACCCTTGTAATTAGTGTTATTTTGGGTATAGGGAGAGGTAATTGGTAATTATCAGCCATAAACACTCAAACAATTAGGATTGCGCCAAACAAAAAAACAGCAAAACTAAATAACAGGAATAAAGGCTTTGGTTAAAGAGTAACAGTAAAGAAAGAAAAGAATATATATATATACACTCCAGTCTACTAAAATGCTTAGGTGGAAATCTCACCAACCTTATGTTAAAAGTATCAGGTTATGTACAATATATTATATTATATTGATCCATGTCTCAGTTGCTCTACAGACCAACTCAGGTCTTTATTGATGATAATAGAGGTCTTCTTCTACTACTACACAGTGTGTGTGTCTGTGTGTGTATATGTGTGTGTGTATACATATATATATCTATATCTACATGACCTGGATGTTTTTACATAGCTTCTTTTAATTTGGACAATTTCACAAAATCTCATGCACATTGATGAATTGATGATTGAGTGAATGCACAGCATTGGTTTTATTTTAGTGTATTTTATGTCAATGTGCAAGTAGGAACAATACTATTAACCTACACAGTCACTAGTGAAAGCTTCATTCACTGATGATGAACTGAGCAGCTTGTACTATACATATTTAAGAGAATTTAATGGGGTAATGTGTGGCAAACCCATGGGACCTTTTGGACCCTTGGGAAAGTTTGATTATTGATTTCTTGACTGGTAAGAAATAAATCTACTGGAGCAGAGTGTGAGACCACCTGTCATGTAAATATGATGTTTGCGCTTTCTTTTCTACGCTTGTGTGTAAATATGAACACAGTCTCTTTGCCACGGTGGCACACAAGCAAACATGAGCCGAAGTGAGAATAAACTGGGCACATGTCGGTGATAATAGCTGTTTTGACTATGAAAAGGGACAAAGTGAAAGGAGGAAAGTTGAGTGAAGACCTGGGGGGCCGAGGAGCTCCAAGGGCTCATTTGCAGGTGAAATAGACGGCACACTCTGCTTTGTGGCCATTGTCCTGCACTCCGGCCAGATGGCCTCCTAAAATGCTTTAGAGCTGAAACCCCCCTACACTGTGGGAGTGCAAACACTTCTGTGGGATTTGGTCTCACTAATGGGCTAATTTGGCAGTTACAGCTCATATTAACAGATATAATTTTAAGCCTGACAGCACAGTGCTTATGACTCTGATTATGAATCATTTCATAATACAACCTAGAAAATGCAATTATTCTAAAACCTCCTTCTTTCATTTTCCAAACTTGCAACTTGAATAGGTCTTTCTATGACTTCAGAGGGACACTTATTAACATGCTCATCTGTGGCTGCCTCAAAACTAAAATTGTGCTCTCCCATAAAACTGCAGCCATATTGAAAAAAAAACAATCATTTGAAAATCTGGTTATACCGGTGGGTATGATTACAAGTCTCAGATCGGTATTCAGTGGCTTTTAGAAGAAGTGGTAGTCATGCTCATAATGAGGACAGCTTCTAAAAAAGAAAAACTGACACCACAGTGAAAACTATGAACATTTTTAGAAAAAGAAAAAAAAGAACATACAAAGGCAAGGCTGACTGGATGTTTGACAAAGAGGAGGATTAGAAAGCTTAAACTCTGTTCAGTGCAAGATTTTTGCCTCAAGAAACACTGTGGCATTGCAAAAGAGACATTAACATACATTTGTATCTAAATTACACACCTACAGTACGTGCTACAGGGCCCACACAGCTAAACTACAGTATAGATTTGTGAGGCATTGATCAGAGAACTGATTGGGCTCATTTGTTTTAGTGCATCAAATTAGAATCAAATTAAGATGTGTATAAATGTTCTCCGTATTGAAAAGGATGGATGGAAACCACTCAATGAATTCACAGTTAGCAACAAGTGAACTTGGGCGATGATGAACTGTGTTTGTCTGTGAACTAAGTGCTCAAGAGAAAGAGTCACCAAGCAGACAACACAACAGCCACAACAACAAGAAGCAGTTGCTATCACTCTTCAAATAGTTTATTAAACATACAACAATATTTACGAGCTGTCTGATCTGCATCTCCATTAGTTCAGGACAACATGTAGTGCATTTTCTTTTATATAGTTCCACAATAAATTAATTCGCCAAGAAGGTTGACAAAGAGATGAAAGATACAGAAACAAAGAACCATCCAGTCCTTTAAATGTCCCTGCTCACAAAACGATGACTGAAAAATAACACAACCGTATAAGTTAATAGACAAGTTTGTGAAGTCACTGGCAAACAAAAAGGAAAATGCCTTAAATAGAAGTGTCTATAAATAAAAAAAAATAAATAACACAAAATGGTACAATTTCACGCCAGGTCCAAAAAGGGAAACTGTCAAATAGAATAAGATAAATGAAAGTAAAGTCCCCTTGGTGCAGTGCAGAGACCACGGCCCAGTGTGCAGGTGGAAACAGTTCATCTTATTGTTTTGCACTGAGCTGCTTCACTCGTGCAGAAATGGCTGTGGACGCTCTTGGCCTCCGCCGTCCGCCTCCTCTTCGTGAAAAAGTCTGTCATGGAAGAAACAAGACGTTTAGTCGCTTATTACTCTTCATGTTGACTGTGTTACCCTCATATAATAATAATAATAAAAAAAAGAGACTCGAGCCTCACCTGTAATCCGTGCGTTGTCTCTGGGCTTGGCCGCCGCCCTGGAGAGCGTCCTCTTCCTCCGGACGGGCGTCACCTCAGCGGGACACTTGTGCGTGTTGGAGATGCGGGAGCAGTTCTCCTGGTCGGCGCCCGCGCTTCCTCCGCGGTCGCCCAGCCGGTCGTCGTCTCCCCCGGCGTCTGGGGAGCAGGCGGCCTCTTCCGTGTCTCCGGACTCCCGGTAGGCAGCAGCGGCGCGGTCCGCGGGCATTTCCTCCCACTCGAACCTGCCGGGAAGCGGCGTGTCCGTGCGGAAGTTGAAGTTCCAGCGGCGGCTGTCCTGCTCACTCATCTCCCTCAGCTTCTGCTTCAAGTCCCGGCGCAGCTGGTCGTGGTCCACCGGACCAAACAGGCTCCTGCAGACCGACTCTCTGCGCCTGATGGAGCTCATCCTTTGCACTGTCTCCAAGTCTTCGTGTAGTTCAGGGGGAGGATGTCGCTGCCGTGTCCCTCTGGCCTGCTCTGCTCGCCACATGGATGCGGGGCTATTTCAAAGCTGCAGGGCGCACGATGCTCTGCTGGTACACAATGAGCAGAGGCTGTGGATTGGCTGCAGCTGTCTGCATTGGCGGATGAGGGGAGGGGGCGAAATCCATTCATTGTCTGATGAGGAAGACCAACCACACCATCAATCAAAGTCTCTAAAAGTCTGGCCTCACATGTAACACTCAGTTTTTAATGATGTAACTGCTTCAGTCAGATGCCTTCCTACCCCTAAAAACTGATGGTGTCACTGTGAGTACATCGTACTTTTGCAAACTGTCGGTAAGTGCAAAAACCGCAGTGTTGCAGTCATTATGTTCCTGTCCTTGTGTTGTGTGCTACACTTTTTTTTTCCTGAATGAAATGGTACCAAGACTCAGCAGTGCAGCTCATCCTCCAGGGAACAGTGATGAGTGGCCACTACAGGCCTTTCTGTCTGCCACAGTCTTCCTGCCAACAAGAGACTGAAAGTAAGTGTCTGGTCAAAGATGAAAAGTAGCTCAAGTCAGGAGATGGGATTTAGTTGCAGTTACATATAGGTCAAGACTACAGTAATTAAAAAGTCATTGCTTTAATTGCTTTTTGTCCCTAGTGAAAGAAGAGTTGTACAGAGTTGGGAGCTGTAAAAAGCTCCTCATTTTTGTATTTGTGTTGGAAACCCAGTTGTGTTAACTTTATGTTATTTGTATGATAATTTTCTCTTGATTAAACAAGTTTTTCTCTCTGTTCTCAGTCACACTGTTAATTACTTCCATAATAGTTAAATCCCAGTCTGATTTGCTGGTCATTGGGGGGTATGGATCCTCATTGGGGGGTATGGATCCACAATGGCACCTTAGTGATGGTAATGAGGGAGAGGGGCTGATCACTTTCTCCATCTAGATCAGTCTGGTGACACACAAGACTTTCTCTCCAAGCTTTAGGTCCATGACTGACTGCATCCACATCTTCATGGCGCCAACAATGATGGATGAGCAAAGAAAGTAAGCATACGTAGAGCTACCTAAGCTGCCATGTCATGATGGCACACTATAATAATATGGAATTCAGACAATTGCGCATTGTCTCCATTTAACTCAAATTAAATATGCCAAAGTTGTCAAGTGATGATCAGTGCACAGGCTAATGGGAAAAATGGCAGTTTTTCATGTTAATCTATTTTCCATTCTGCTGATTTGCAATTTGCATTTTTAATTTGTATAAATTCATTAGTTGTGCACAAGATGGCAAACACTGGAAAGTAAGTCGACTTGAACAGTAAAGTGAAGTCAAAGTGTATCTTCAGGCAGGAGGAGTGTTTTGGTCCTGATGAGAGCAAAGTGACCAACATGCAAAATAAGGAGCCATGTCGGGCTCCACCTTTGTCCCACTTCCTGTTGCCCAGGTGGTTGACGGATGGGAAACCCCCCCCCCCCCCCCCC